>OY856186.1:192453835-192496335 GCA_963693315.1 Diogma glabrata | reverse complement strand
AACCGTTAATAACTTCTCAATATTACCAAATGTTACTATGGTTGGCAAACGATCTACTTTACCACGTCCAGTTAATTCTGCTAGCAATATATCCAAAAATAAAAATTTGTGTTACTCAAACAAAGTCTAAATCTAACATAAAAATTTATTTTCTCTGAATTTTCGCAGAAATTTTTTTTTTGGATTTAAGAAGAAGAAATTCGATAAAAACGCTTTCCTAAGATCGATTTCTACATACTTAGGCTCATTGGAATCGTAAAGTAATTAGCTTTCAATAAAAAATCAAAATTATGAGATTATTTTATATTTTAAGATGATTATATCTGATAAACATAAAAAATCCTATTATTCTGCTAATTTTCTTATCTTCGACGCCACTGCGCGGTGGGTAATTATTTTCCGATTTCAGTAAAACTGCGTACACTTCATTTTCGAGTCAGAAGGAACATAATTAGTCGGTGGGAGGGATGAAAATAACAACTTCATAAGTTAGGTCATGTCTAATATATATATATATACATTTTTTTTTTGTATTTCCGTCTCCGCTTATCATTCATAGTCGTTTGGCACCAAAATTTTTCTGAAATTCCGAGATGAAGAACATTGCAATAGGTAGATTCTTATATGAAATCTACCTTACAAAAAGTTATACTTCATCTCGTGATGAAGATACTAATGACTTTGCCATCATCATACAATCATTTTTACAGTGCTTGGGAATCCACAGCTCCAGCCGATCAAAATTTAAAAAATTTTGTTATGACACAATTCAACGTGTTATCTGACCAGTGGTATTTATAAGAGAATCCACCCCCCACTCCAGAACGAGTTTAGGTTCTGTACTGGTGGATTAAAGGAAATGTATGCTATGGTAGTGAGGTTTAATAAAACTAACGAACAGTCAAAGATACATCCCCTTCCAATGGCCCCACTGTTCTATTTTTCTCCCTTATAATATGACTGCTTGGTATTTTTAATGTCAACATCTGCAAATACACATAACAACAGACATAATTTTATCGACAATGCATCACATTATTCATTGTCCGTACAACTAACAATCAATATAAATTAACACGATTCTCCAAAATCGTATTGTTACAGTTCTTAACATCGTTGTCCAATTCTTTTATATTAACTCTGTTATAAACAAACATAAGTAAAATCTACATAATCATATTTTTTACATTTTCGTTAATATTCTCTGATACGATCTGATATTGAAATTGTTTTAAATTGTAATAGTAGTAGTTATCAATCTTGTTCATCTAGTAAATTATTAACGATTTATTGTCATTTCATTTTTCTTTATAATTTTAATAACTGAAACAAAAACCAACATATTATATGTGGTTGATCCTTTCTATTTATAATTGACGGTGATGAGATGAAATAGAATGTAATCCTAAACAAGTTTTCGTTTGGACTTCTCTTTTTGTATAACTAATTCACAATTAAAAATAAATAAAATGAGTTTTTTCTTCCATGCAATATAAAACTAAAATGTCAATTATTGTGACTTTGTATATTTTTAGGGTTCCGTTTTTTATACGAGAGTACAACGTGTTTTTCACATTATTTCGATTATCTCGTGAACCATTAATCCGATGAACTTAAAATTTAAGGTGCTTATAAAACTAACCTATCCACACAAGATGGCGGGTTAAAAAATAAATAAAGTTGTGTTCGTTTGTTTTAAGGAGGTACGATGTAAAGCCTTTAAAAACATACATTTTTTTAGCGAGACGAGTAGGGTATCATATGAAAGGGCTTCATTTCAGCATTATTTAAAAATATATTTTGGAATTTTTCACCTCACCATTTTTTGTATAATTTTGAAAAATGACGTTTGTGGGATGTTTTATTGCCCCGATTAAGTCCGACCCTACTTCATCGAAAATCTTGAAATATATTTGGAATGATAGAAAATTGAGTAGGTTTTTAATGAAAAATATGGAAAAGTGGCAGACACTCATAACTATATTTATTAAAGGGGTGGGAATGTTAAGGGGTAAAAACATCATTTAAAACCAGGTCGTGTGGGGTGTCATTTGAAAGAGCACTTGATTTTAGAAATATTGCTATTTTTTTTAGAATTTTGCAATGCTTAGTTTTTGAATTATTATCAATAAAGTGACACAAAAATATGGTCCCCCCCTTGCATTTCGAGCCTAATTAACAGAAAAATTTGCAAAAATTCACAGAGACAGGGAGTTTGATAAACTCTGAACGAAAAATATAGCGAACTCTCAAATAATTATATTTTTGTATTTTTAAGGGATTGGGGTGGGGCAGGTTGAAAAAAAACTTTTTTGACCCAAGCGGTGGGGTGTCATTTGAAAGAGCTCCGCATTTCAGAAACTTGGCAATTTTTTGTAGAATTTTTTGGTACACAGTTTTTGAGTTATTCTAAAAAATGTGCAAATTCCAGACCGTTCCCCCCCCTCCCCTACGTTTCGACACTGATTGACAGAAAAAATTGAAAAAATTCATAGAGACAGGAAGTTTGCTATATTTTGAACGAAAATTATAGCGAACTCTCAAATAATTATATTTCTGTGTGTTTAGGGGATGGGTGTAAGGGGGATAAAAAAAAACTTTTTTTGACCCAAGCGAGAGGGGTATCATTTAAAAGAGCACCAAATTTCCAAAACATTGCAATTTTTTTTAGAATTTTCCGGTACACCGTTTTTGAGTTATTCTAAAAAATGTGCAAATTCCAGACCGTTCCCCCCCCCCCTACGTTTCGACACTGATTGACAGGAAAAATTGAAAAAATTCATAGAGACAGGAAGTTTGCTATATTTTGAACGAAAATTATAGCGAACTCTCAAATAATTATATTTCTGTGTGTTTAGGGGATGGGTGTAAGGGGGGTAAAAAAAACTTTTTTTGACCCAAGCGAGTGGGGTATCATTTGAAAGAGCACCAAATTTCCAAAACATTGCAATTTTTTTTAGAATTTTCCGGTACACCGTTTTTGAGTTATTCTAAAAAATGAGCAAATTCCAGACCGTCCCCCCCTACGTTTCGACACTGATTGACAGAAAAAATTGAAAAAATTCATAGAGACAGAATTTTCCGGTACACCGTTTTTGAGTTATTCTAAAAACTGAGCAAATTCCAGACCGTCCCCCCCTACGTTTCGACACTGATTGACAGAAAAAATTAAAAAAATTCATAGAGACAGGAAGTTTGCTATATTTTGAACGAAAATTATAGCGAACTCTCAAATAATTATATTTCTGTGTGTTTAGGGGATGGGTGTAAGGGGGATAAAAAAAACCTTTTTTGGAACCAAACGAGTGGGGTGTCATTTGAAAGAACACTTAATTTAAGAAACATTGCAATATTTTTTAGAATTCTGCGATGCACAGTTTTTTAGTTATTGATGGAAAAAGTGCTATTTTAAGTGTATGTATACCACCCTATATTTCGACGCTGATTTATAGAACAAATATTCTGAATTTAGACTATTAAAATACTTTAGCTAACATAAACAGCTATGGATAAGATTTAACCTCAAGTAACATTTTTGATCAATGTAGATGTGATTGACATTTACTATTGACGTTTACGATTAAACATTTATTCTGTGCGTCCATAGTCTGGCGATATAAAGACTTTACAACATAACTTTATGTCATTTATTTTTGATAATGTGTTCTTTTACATTCACGGAACCCTTGGCGAGCGAATTTTATTCGCACTTGTCCGACTTTTTAGGTAGATTTCATATAAAAATCTACCTATTGCAATGGGCTTCATCTCGGAATTTTGGAAAAATTTTTGTGCCAGACGACTATATATGAAAAGCGGAGACGAAAAAACAAAATAATAAAAAAATTTATATATATATATACATATATATATAAACGATATGAGATATAACGAAAACGACCGGCACTCTCACGGTCGCATTTGTTGAGGTAGATCAAAAAAATTTTCTGTACTTGTGTGTTCTATTAATATCTTGGACAAGTTCGTGAATCAGCAAAATCCAACGCGTGGTTAAGAAACTAGAGGCTTTTTTCTGAAAAAAATTGATTTTTTAAAACCGTTATAACGGCCGTTTGGATACTAATATTTCAAAAAATTTTACAAATTTAAAATCTTTGGAATATTTTTTATCAATTTGTTTTAAAAATAGACCTCTGCAGTTAGAGGTTCCTGAGTGAGCGGCTCCAACAAAAAAGTTTGCAAAAAAAAATTTTTTTTTGAAACAACCGGCCCTCTAACGATCGCATTTATAAGGCCAGATCAAAAAACCTTCTCTAAAAATGTGCGTTTTATTAATATCTTGGACAAGTTCGTAAATCAGCCCAATCCAACACATGGTTAAGAAACTAGAAGCTTTATACTAGAAAAAAACTCTGTTTGTTAGATCCGTTATAACGGCCGTTTGGAATCTAATATTTTTAAAAACTTCATAAATTTAGAATCTTTGAAACCTTTTTAATCAGTTTTTTTTAAAAAAAAGACTTCTGCAGTTGGAGGTTTCTGAGTGAGCGGCTCCAACAAAAAAGCTTGTAAAACACAAAATGCGTTTGAATCAACCGGCGCTCTCACGGTTGCATTTGTGGAACCAGATCAAAAAACCTTTCTTAAAAATGTGTGTTTTAATAATATCTTGGACAAGTTCGTAAATCAGAAAAATCTGACACATGGTTAAGGAACTATAGGCTTTATACTAGAAAAAAAAGTGGTTTTTTTAATCCGTTATAACGGCCGTTTGGATACTAATATTTTTTAAATATTCATAAATTTAGAATCTGTGGAAACATTTTAATACGTTTCTTATAAATATAAACCTCTGCAGTTAGAGGTTTTTGACTTGTTGGCTTCAACAAAAAAGTTTGCAACAATCCCTAACTACAATTTCCAAAAACCTTATAACAGTCAATGTCAACCTTATAACAGTCAAAAAAATAAAAGATTTGAATAGAAGAAATTAATTTTTTTTCTCTTAGAAATAAACTATTTTGATATTTTGCAATAATTGCACGACATAATATATAGAGTAGGTTTGTGTCATATATTGTCACACACATGTTCTGTGGTAGATTTGATATTTGTTTGTTGCAAAATTGGATAGATATAATTTTGCTTGTAGGTAGCTAATTTTCTTTTTAAAATTTGTTCGATATCTGTTTGAAGTTAGTTTGTTTTGTTTAAACTAATCTGATACATCAGATTCTACTGGCACACAAAACTGTCTGATCTCGAAATCTACCTATTTCTAGCGGATATACGTGCCGCTTGGACTTTTTTTTGTTGAAAACGGAAAATGAAAATAAATAGAGAGAAGTATATGAATGCTTGAACAATCATCTCTTTTACACCTTCGTTTAAAATTATTTATAGAATGCATTTGGATAATGCTAGTCAGTTTGTCTCTGATATCAAATCGAACAAAAATTGATATTCCTTTTGTGAATTTCGCGACATTTTTTTTTATTCAAAGAACATTTTGAAAATTATTAGAAATTTCTTGTCGGGTTCAAGTGAATATTATAAAGTAAAATGAAATTAAATACTAGTTTTTTTTAACAAAAGTCGGGTTAAGATAATTGAGCGCAATTGCTGATAGCGGTTCTCGATAGCCTGAAAACGATAGCTAAATATCGGGCAGAACTTCCGAATTACGTAACGCCCGAATTGTGTAATGACTGAATTACGAGTTGTGTTAAAACCCAGTGAAACAAAAAAATTCTAATTAAACTGAAAAAAAAAATAGATATACATGTTTGTACATAGTATAGTGATAACTATGGGTAAATAGAAAATCCATGTAATTTAAGAAAAAAATCTGATATGTGCAATTTAGTGATAGATTTAAAGAATTTAAACTGTTTGATTCAAGTCAATAAATCTATAAAAAAATTTAAACTAAACCATTTTGCTGTTTCCTACTTAGTTTAATCTCATACATATTATAATAAAAAAAAGGGGGTGATAAAAAAATATAATTGCAGTAGAACAAGAAAGTTTGGTTTTTTCTGGTAAAACGTTGTTTGGAGTTGAGAAATTTGGGAAATGCTAAACGAAGAAAACGTAAAGTCGACGGGATGGGAATATTGGTATACACATACATATCTGATTCTGTTGAGCAAATAAGGCAATATATATTACACATGACCTAACTTACGAAGTTTTTATTTTTATCCCTCCCACCGACACTAATTATGTTCCATTTGACTCGAAAATGAAGTGTATTCAGTTTAACTGAAATCGGAAACAATTACCCACCGCGCAGTGGCGTCGAAGATAAGAAAATTAGCAGAATAATAGGATTTTTTATATTTATCAGATATAATCATCTCAAAACATAATATATCTCATAATTACTTTACGATTCCAACGAGCCTAAGTATGTAGAAATCGATCTTAGGAAAGCGTTTTTATTCAGAAAATTCAGAAAAAATTAATTTTTATGTTAGATTTAGACTTTGTTTGAGTAACACAAATTTTTATTTTGGCATACATTGGCAGAATTGACTGGACATGGTAAAATAGATCGTTTTCCAACAATAGTAACATTTGGTAATATTGAGAACGGTTCCAACCGTTATTAACGGTTCCATAATGCGAAGAAAGGAGCGGATTATCAATTGCGAATGCGATCCATGAATGCCTTGAAGAATGGGATCTTACTGATAAGGTCGAAGCCATGTGTTGCGACACGACATCATGTAACACTGGACCAGAAAAAGGTGGAAAAAAAGATTGGCCATAACTTGATTCGATTCCCATGTCGTCATCACATATAAGGAGATTAAACTACGGGCTGTTTATGATCTCAAATTTGGAAAGACCACCATATAGGATTTTGGGAGCCTGAATTTTAGCTGGATATTTACATAGTGGATGTAATTGGGAAACGTACTATTACAAGTCTTTCACTATAAAGAAAAAAAAAAGGAATTTTTCAGCTTATGCACATCCTTCAACGCCTAGATAATTTAAGGTAATTTTATATATATTCCTATGTCTATTTGAATTTGAATTTTTTTTTATTGCGACCTCATGGTCTAATTAGTTTGCGTTTTTATTTAGAGATTTTTCGTGGTAAAAGACCACACTGGTTTTTTTTTGTTGTTCATAATATCTCGGATTGTAACGGCGCATAGCACCGTTACAATTTAACATCTAGGTAGTTGATGGAAGAATCGAGAATAGAAGCTCAAAGCTCGAATAGTAATAATAAAGCATTTATGGTAAAGAAACACACCAATAATAAACATCGTGCTTTGGCATTAGTTGAATCAAAGAAACCAGGACAATGTTTTAAGTGTAAAAAAGTCAGACAAGTGCGAATAAAATTCGCTCGTCAAGGGTTCCGTGAATGTAAAAGAACACAATATCAAAAACTATTGACAAAAAGTTGTGTTGTAATGTCCTTATATTTCCAGACCATAGACGCATAACAAAATAATTAATGTTTAATCGTAAATGTCAATAGTAAATTACAATCAAATCCACATTGATCAAAAATAACTCAAAAAATGTTACATTAGGTAACATCCATAGATGTTTATGGTAACTCAAGAAAGGTTCACCAGCTTGTAAATGGTTTAAATTTGATTATTTTTTCGGTCAATCAAGTGTTTAAATTTAGGGGAGGGGGGTGGAGAGGCTACATACTAAAAATATTTTTTTTCAATAACAAAAACTGTGCACCGCTAAGTTCTAAAAAAATTGTAATGTTTCTTAAATTAAGTGCTCCTTCATATGACACCCCATTCGCTTGGGTCAAAAGTGGTTTTTTACTCTCCCCACACCCATCCCCTAAACACACAGAAATATAGTTATTTGAGACTTTGCTATGATTTTCATTCAAAATTTACAAATTATCCTGTCTCTGCGAATTTTTTCAAATTTTTCTGTCAATAATCGTCGAAACGTAGGGCGCGAAACGATCTGAAATTTGCACTTTTTTGATAATAACTCAAAAACTTTACATCAAAAAATTATAAAAAAAAAATTGCAATGATTCATAAATTATGTGCTCTTTCAAATGACACCCTACTCGCATGGGTCAAAAAAAATTTTTTTTTACCCTCTTTACACCGGTCCCCTAAACACACAGAAATATAATTATTTGAGACTTCGCTATAATTTTCATACAAAATTTACTAAATTTCCTAGCTCTGTGAATTTTTTCAAATTTTTCTGTCAATCAGTGTCGAAACGTAGGGGAGGGGGGGGGGGGGGGAACGGTATGAATTTTGCACTTTTTTGTCCATAACTCAAAAACTGTGCACCGCAAAATTCTAAAAAAAATTGCAACAAATTTTAAATTAAGTGTTCTTTCATATGACACCCCACTCGCTTGGGTCAAAAAAATTATTTTTTACCCTCTTTGCACCGGTCCTCTAAACACACAGAAATATAATTATTTGAGCCCTCGCTATAATTTTCATACAAAATTTACCGAATTTCCTAACTCTGTGAATTTTTACAAATTTTTCTGTTAATCAGTGTCGAAACGTAGGGGGGAGGGGAACGGTCTGAAAGTTGCACATTTTTGAAAATAACTCAAAAACTTTGCATCGCAAAATTGTAAAAAAAATTGCTATGTTTTCTAAATAAAGTGCTCTTTCAAATGAACCCCCACTTGACCCATTTTAAATAGTGATTTTACCCCTCCTCATATCCACCCCCTTAATAAATCTAAGTATGAGAATATGACACGTTTTTATATTTTTTATTAAAAACGTACTAATTTTTCTATCATTCCAAATACATTTGAAAATTTTCGATCAGTTAGGTTCGGAGCTAATCGAGGTAAGAAAACATGAAAAAAACGTCATTATTCCAAATTATACAAAAAAATGGTGAGGTGTAAAATTCCAAAATAAATTTTTAAGGAATACTGAAATGAAGCCCTTTCATATGATACCCTACTTGAATCTATAAAAAAATATATTTTCTCAAAGGTCTCACATCGTACCCCTGTAAACCAAACGAAAACCACTTTAGTTTTATTTGTATCCGTCATTTCATGTGAGCAGATTAGTTTTATACGCACCTCAAATTTCTAACGGAACCCTAAAAACTGGTATTACTAATATTAGCTTATGGAAAAGGCGATATTAACATTGAATCTTTTAACGATTACAATTGGGAAGAGAATCATTTATCAGGTGTTTTGTACGTTCTAGATATAAGTTTAAATCTTTTCTCATCTAATGCAGCACTTTACAAAGGTATGATTTTAAAAAGCAATAATAAAATATGCGATCTTATCAAAGGTAATCCTGTTGTAATTGGGATTAGACAAAATAAACTATTTAAATTAATGTTTAAAGTGATTTTCAAAAGCAATAATAATTTACAAATTCATTCCGCAGTAAATGAAGATTCATTGAAAAATTGGCATGAACGGTTAGGCCATCAAAGTTTTGCTTTGACTAGAAAAGTGTTGGAGAATCTGAATTTTAATTTCATTAATGAATAAAATCCTTTTTGTGAAGGCTGTGCTCTAGGAAAACAACACAGACTACCTTTTCAACATAGTAACAACAAAGCAACAAGTGTAGGTGAATTGGTGCATACAGATTTAGGCGGCAAGTGACGTCATATGGTGGCTCCAAATATTTTTTGTTATCGAAAGCTTGCTTTGAACAAACATATGAGATTTGCATTTGGAGGAATGATTGTTAGACCCTTTTGCAGAAATGCCGGAAAAATTTCATCACCTCCTGGAGATTTATACGGACCGAAGGATTCTATAGCCCATCTCGCTTTGTTGGGGGTGAAAATTGTGTTGGCTAAATGATCTGCAGTACTTTTAGTTGCAGGATCTAGAAGATGTACGTCTTCGTTGGCATTATCTTCCGTGCTCCATTCTATTGAGCTCGGAAAGTGGATTTGAAGTGTCTAGTGTCTCAATGCAGCTGGTGGTATACGTACCATTTGGTTTGCAGATTGAGCCTAGAGGGTTTGTGTGTTCAGACGACATCAGTTTTTGGAGTTGAGCTGCAGCAGGCAGCACTACAAACTCAAGTGTTTTATCAAACGTTTTAAAATAAAACATTGAAGTGTGTTTTTAAATCTATGTGTTTCAATTCTAAACATTTGAAGTGTTTAGTGCCACTACGTTAAACATTTCAAGCGTTTGACACAATTATTTTAAACACCTAAATGTTTCGTTTTAAAACGTTTCATCTGTTTTAGCAAAACCATTATTTAAGCCGCTTTATATTAAAACGTTTTACCATCTACAAAGCGTTTAAATAACGATCAAATGTTTTAAAACAACTCACTTATGAGGAATTAAAACATTTTAATAAAACAAAACGGTTATCTATAAAACGCTTTTATTAAACACAATACTTTAAATAAATTTATTTAAATTTCAATAAGTACATACATACTATGCTTAAAATTATATATAAATTAATAAATTGATAAATTTAAACTTTAAATATATCAATGTACACGTGTTATTGTAAATAGATTTGTACTAATCTAATTACAATCTTCTTATATATTAATACGCTAGATCAAAACTTTGTGGAGCCTAAGGCTTTTTTATTCGCAGATGGATTCATTACAAATTTTCACAGCTAACTGATATTAGTGTAACCTTATAATCGGATTCGGATTCACACAAATCGGATCATAAATAAAAAAGTTATTATATACGGAAAACTTTTTATATACATATGCATTATAAGTTTACATACATGCAAAAACGAAATTAAAAATTTATTTTATTTTTTTATATTTTCTTTTTTTATATTTTCTTTTTTATATATTAGCTATCGAACAACGAACAACAAAAACGAAACTTAAAAATTTATTTTCTTTCATTTCAGTCGTCTTTTGTCTTTGAACAAGGATGGTTTTCGATATTATTTCGATTATTTTGTTTATTGATATAAAGATATTTGCGTAATATTTTTCTTTGTTTTCTTATTATAGGAGGGCTATTATTTTGAAAACGTACATTTTTTTTGTTGATTTTTAAATTTTTGATTTTTAAAAAATCTGAAATTTTGATATTTTGTTGGTATTGACGAAAGGAAAAAAGTCGTTTCTGCTTTTATTTTTTGTGTACTCTGAATCGGCGTTATGCGCGGTTGAATTTTTGAGGCTTTTTCACGTAGTTTTGGTAATGGTTTAAAACTTAAAACTTTTTTTTCTTTTTTTATATTTATTTTCTCTTAGTTAATTTATACATCTCCTTTGAAGTTAAGAGAATTTAGTTTATGAATTGATTTAGGGGTCGATAGACGTAATATTTTTCTTTGTTTTTTTATTAAAGGAGGGCTATTATTTTGAAAACGTACATTTTTTTGTTGATTTTTAAATTTTTGATTTTTAAAAAATCTGAAATTTTGATATTTTGTTGGTATTGACGAAAGGAAAAAAGTTATTTCTGCTTTTATTTTTTGTGTACTCTGAATCGGAGTTATGCGCGGTTGAATTTTTGAGGCTTTTTCACGTAGTTTTGGTATTGGTGTCAATGTTTTGTGAATAGGTACCACAAATTTCATCCGACTTAAGTATATTTTTGCAAGTAAAAAGAAAAATAACTGAATAATTGAAACTAGGAGGGCCCGGCGTGCTTCGCTACGCTTATAAATAAAGTTTTTGCGTAGACATTTTGTTGACGTAGAAGCAATGATTTCAAAAAGTGGTAATGAGAAATGCTAGCATATAATTTTTAATTTTTCGTTTTAAATATATGAATGAAAAATAATCAAAATTCTAGCTGATCAGTTCGGATATATGAAAAATTAGCGATCAAATAAGTTAGTGATCAAATAAGCTTACTTGAAAACTTATTTGATCGCTAATTTTTCATATATCCGAACTGATCAGCTAGAGTTTTGATTATTTTTCATTCATATATTTAAAAAGAAAAATTAAAAATTATATGCTAGCATTTCTCATTACCACTTTTTGAAATCATTGCTTCTATGATTAGGAATAAACTACACTCCAATAAAAAATGAGTAAACTTCACAATTTGTTTATACGCAAATTTTTGGTATAATTTCTATTCAGTTATTGCAAATTTAAAAAATATAGAGTGGCTGAAATCTCACAGCTCTCACAGCTCTTGATATCTCAAGACTTCAGTCTGGGTTAAGGATTTTGATTTAGTTTTCGGCAAAAAACTTTTATGATGACATGGTTTTTAGTTTTGGGCAGCGATGTATATCAAACATAACTTTTTGTTAAAGTACATGTATTTTTTATCTCTGTTTAATATATATGTATTACAAAACTAACACGAAACATCAATACGTTGTCGGAAAATCATAACAGATCATATATTAACAAAGTTTAGTGGAAAGATTATACAATCAGCAAACTACTCAAAACCTCTCTATTGACCGTTTCGAGAAAATATTTCAAAATCACAAATTCATATTTCTTTCAAAATTTCAAAAATATTGTAAAAATTAAATAAAATCAAAAATTCAAACTTTTTTCAAACAAAATTCTAAAAATATTTCAAAAATTATTACAAAATCAAAGATTAAAACTTTTTTCAAAAACTCTAAAAATATTGCATAAATTATAACAAAATCAAAATTTGTAGCTTTTTCCAAAATTAAAAAAATTATAATAAAATCATAAATTTAAAATTTCTCAAAATTTCAAAAATCCTTACAAAATCAAAAATTGAAACTTTTTCCAAGTTTCTAAAAATATATATAAAATTCAAAAATTCTATTTTTCTTGTTTCAAAATTCTAAAAATATTCCAAAAAATTAGAATAAAATCAAATATTTAAACTTTTTTTAAATTTTAATAATATTCCAAAATTCCAAAATTCAAACTTTTTCCAAAATTCTAAAAATATTGCAAAAATTATAACAATATCAAAAATTGAAACTTTTTCCAAAATTATAGAACTTATAATAAAATCAAATATTTAAAATTTTTCAAAATTCTAAGGATATTCCAAAAATTGACTTTTCCAAAATTCCAAAAATATTTCAAAATCTATAACGAATTCAAAAATTTTCATGTTCAATTATATTTACGTAAACAAACAGCTAAATTTATTTTTCCAAAATTTTATTTAAAAAAATAATTGAAATCATTTTTTGACACGCTTGACAATATTTTTTTGACAAACTTATAATGCAATAAAATTCTCAATAATAATAATTTCATGTTCATTATACATTTCATTTCATACAAATAACTAATTTTATATTTTTCTAAAAAATAAAAAAATCATTCTTCTGACACTTGACATTATTTTTTTGACTAACTTATAATTCTCAATAATAATAATAAAATTTCATGTCATACAAATAATTAATTTTATTTTTCAAAAATACTGGGTAAAAAAATTAACAAAAATATTTCTTTTGACACACTTGACAACATTTTTTTGACAAACTTATAATGCCATAATTTTCAATAATAATAATAAAATTTCATGTCAAACAAATAATTAATTTTATTTTTTTCTAAGAAATTGGGTAAAAAAATAAATAAAAATGTTTCTTTTGACACACTTGACAACATTTTTTTGACAAACTTATAATGCAATAATCTAGATTTTGGTCTCACATACCAATCCCAACCATCAAGATTTCTCCAAATTCAATGTTCCTTCTCGTAAAAATATGCAAATTTCCTTGTTTTGACACACTTGACGATTTCCGACACACTTCCGGTACAGTTATCGAACATATCGTCCTTTCGGCTCTTTCCATTGAGTAAACCTATATTTAGAAAAAAAAATTTTTGAAATCTGTCCAGCGGTTTTCTAGATTTCGTAGGTTTTGATGGCCGGCCGGCAGACAGACATACATTTTTTTTTGCATTTTTAGAATCAGTAGGTCCTAAAACGTCGAGGAATGCCAAAAAAGTGGGGGTCAGAATTTCAGTTTTGGCTCGAGAATGTAATACTTAGGTCTTTCACACCGAAGTAAATATCTAAGCGAATCGAACCACAGATTTTTTATGAGCTATAAATTTGTTTTTGTTTTTATGAAAAAAATTTTTGTTTTATTAAATAGTACACAGTTAAAAAAAACTTGAATATGTAATGCAAATTGCTACACATATAGGTCCTACGGAAGTTTTCATTACAAAACAATACAAAGCTTCCTATAAAGTTAAATTTAATGCTCTTGCATTAATATTTAATAGAGTACTTGGAATAAAATATAAAACTTGTTGTCTAAATGTCTATAATTTGCATTAAATAATATTACGCGCAACATTTTTTTGTATGAAATTTTAATGCAAATTACATTATAATTTTGAGTGACTTTGATTATTACGCACCTGTATTTAACACAAATATTAATATAAGTATTGTGATAAAAATAAAAAAAATTGATCTGCATTTTAACTTAAATAAAATTTATATCACTTCACTTATATATTTGTCATATTTCACATTTCACTTCACTTATTTCCAATTATTATTGGAACAAAATCACTACAACTATTGTGTTCTGTATTTTTAAAAGTTAGAAAAACATACATATACTTGGTGCACATAATTTTATATTTTTAAAACGCACAATTTAACCAATAATTTTAATTAAAACTTCATCTTCAAGAACTCAGATATTATCACTTTGAAATTTCAAAACATAAACTAATTTCATTTCTAATTTCAATACGACCACAAAAAAACGAATCCAAACAAAAAAATTAAGAAAAAGATGTACAAAACAAATAAACAAAGAAGAAAATCTAAAAATCGGTTAATATTTATACAGCTAACGAAAATTACGATTATTTATTTATTAAATTGTAGCAAATTGCATTCAAACTTCTAGCAGTTCTATAGAAATAAATTATCATGCAAGGGTTGTTTTAAAGTTTGTAGATATGCATCAAAATTATCTTTAATGCAACTTTTGCTTTGTAATTCAATAATAACCTGCATTGCATAGCTCCTAATGCAAGGCCTGCTTTAAAAATTTCAGTTATTTTTTTAACTGTGTACATTATGATGCTTGGACGTAAAGCTAAATATTTTGGATGTATGTGGAGTTTGTAAATCCAGGCGCTAACCAAGATTTGCACCCACCCACCCAAATTATTGTATAACTATGACAACAAATGATAATAACTATTTTAATTGGATGATGCAATTTTGAATTTAAGGGTTGCTTTGATAAAATTTTCTATTTTTTATAGAATTTAAACAAATACAAATATTTTTACTTTTTTGGACGTAGCTATGACAACAAAATATATGGTTAAAAAGTGACACTTTAAGGCCGCAAATCACAGTAATAAAGTAACACTTTAATTTTAATATGTACATATATAGGCGAAAATAGTACATTATGATGCTAGGACGTAAAGCTAAAGATTTTGGACGGAAGTGGAGTTTGCAAATCGAGGCGCTAGCCGAGATTTGCACCCACATTAAGTTCAAAATAGCTTACGTCCGTGCATCATATACTATTTTTTATTCGACGCAAGCAAAATATTTTAAGAAAATTTGTTTATTCTAAATTTATTCTAAATTATAAATTTTCATAAATTTTAAAATAAAAATATGTGGAACAAGCAACCTTTGACAAAATATTTATTATTTTTTCCAAATTATTGTGTAGCTATGACAACAAATGATAACAACTATTTTAATTGGATAATGAAATTTTGAATTTAAGGGTTGCTTTGATAAAAAATTTTATTTTTCATAGAATTTAAACAAATACAAATGCTTTTTACTTTTTTGGACGTAGCTATGACAACAAAATAAATATTTGAAAAGTGATACTTTAAAGCCGCAAATCACAGTAATAAAGTAACACTTTAATATATAGGCGAATAAAAAAAAATTTTTTGTGTGTTGCCTCTTTATAAACAAGCAACTGTAAACAATTTACTATCCTTTGAAACATCTTCATTTGATACACTTTCACTTTTGTTTTCTATTAACTTTTCATTTAAATTTTCACCAAAGGGCTCGGTGTATATAATTTCGTATGGTACATTGCCGTCATTTCCTTCAGATGACAGTTGTATTATAGGCAAAAAAGAATATATATATATCTTGTCTTTATCACTTATAGTTACACTTTCTTCTACGTCGATCCACAAATCTTCATCAGTATCTTTTTTTTGAATTACAATATCTTTATTTTCGATTAATTTGTTTAAACCACTATCACAACTATATATAACACGAATTTTTTGTTCAATTATTTGAATATCGGGCACTTTTTCTTCTGAATGAAACGTAACACACTTTGTACGCCATTGCAATGTACAAAACACTTTTTTAATCATAAATATTAAATATATTGTTTAATTTTGTTTAAAATAAAAAATTATTAGACATTTTAAAAATTTATGAATATTGAATATGACAAATTTCACAACAAAACAAGCAACAAGGAAATGAATTAATAAAATGAAACTTGTTAGAATCAACACGTTTTATTTTTTTATCGGTTTATACCTTGAGTAAAAGATGTCCCGAGATAGAGATATACAGATAAAGATATGAAAGTCCCTTTGTACGAATAAGACAAAACTTAATCTCTTTTTAAGGACAATACGCATATAATTTACTGTTTCATCTTTTAAGAAAACAAATTTCTTAAAACAATTATGTATACTAGGAGGGCCCGGCGTGCTTCGCTACGCATATAAATAAAGTTTTTGCGTAGACATTTTGTTGACGTAGAAGCAATGATTTCAAAAAGTGGTAATGAGAAATGCTAGCATATAATTTTTAATTTTTCTTTTTAAATATATGAATGAAAAATAATCAAAACTCTAGCTGATCAGTTCGGATATATGAAAAATTAGCGATCAAATAAGTTTTCAAGTAAGCTTATTTGATCACTAACTTATTTGATCGCTAATTTTTCATATATCCGAACTGATCAGCTAGAGTTTTGATTATTTTTCATTCATATATTTAAAAAGAAAAATTAAAAATTATATGCTAGCATTTCTCATTACCACTTTTTGAAATCATTGCTTCTACGTCAACAAAATGTCTACGCAAAAACTTTATTTATATGCGTAGCGAAGCACGCCGAGCCCTCCTAGTATACATAATTGTTTTAAGAAATTTGTTTTCTTAAAAGATGAAACAGTAAATTATATGCGTATTGTCCTTAAAAAGAGATTAAGTTTTGTCTTATTCGTACAAAGGGACTTTCATATCTTTATCTGTATATCTCTATCTCGGGACATCTTTTACTCAAGGTATAAACCGATAAAAAAATAAAACGTGTTGATTCTAACAAGTTTCATTTTATTAATTCATTTCCTTGTTGCTTGTTTTGTTGTGAAATTTGTCATATTCAATATTCATAAATTTTTAAAATGTCTAATAATTTTTTATTTTAAACAAAATTAAACAATATATTTAATATTTATGATTAAAAAAGTGTTTTGTACATTGCAATGGCGTACAAAGTGTGTTACGTTTCATTCAGAAGAAAAAGTGCCCGATATTCAAATAATTGAACAAAAAATTCGTGTTATATATAGTTGTGATAGTGGTTTAAACAAATTAATCGAAAATAAAGATATTGTAATTCAAAAAAAAGATACTGATGAAGATTTGTGGATCGACGTAGAAGAAAGTGTAACTATAAGTGATAAAGACAAGATATATATATATTCTTTTTTGCCTATAATACAACTGTCATCTGAAGGAAATGACGGCAATGTACCATACGAAATTATATACACCGAGCCCTTTGGTGAAAATTTAAATGAAAAGTTAATAGAAAACAAAAGTGAAAGTGTATCAAATGAAGATGTTTCAAAGGATAGTAAATTGTTTACAGTTGCTTGTTTATAAAGAGGCAACACACAAAAAATTTTTTTTTATTCGCCTATATATTAAAGTGTTACTTTATTACTGTGATTTGCGGCTTTAAAGTATCACTTTTCAACTATTTATTTTGTTGTCATAGCTACGTCCAAAAAAGTAAAAAGCATTTGTATTTGTTTAAATTCTATGAAAAATAAAAATTTTTATCAAAGCAACCCTTAAATTCAAAATTTCATTATCCAATTAAAATAGTTGTTATCATTTGTTGTCATAGCTACACAATAATTTGGAAAAAATAATAAATATTTTGTCAAAGGTTGCTTGTTCCACATATTTTTATTTTAAAATTTATGAAAATTTATAATTTAGAATAAATTTAGAATAAACAAATTTTCTTAAAATATTTTGCTTGCGTCGAATAAAAAATAGTATATGATGCACGGACGTAAGCTATTTTGAACTTAATGTGGGTGCAAATCTCGGCTAGCGCCTCGATTTGCAAACTCCACTTCCGTCCAAAATCTTTAGCTTTACGTCCTAGCATCATAATGTACTATTTTCGCCTATATATGTACATATTAAAATTAAAGTGTTACTTTATTACTGTGATTTGCGGCCTTAAAGTGTCACTTTTTAACCATATATTTTGTTGTCATAGCTACGTCCAAAAAAGTAAAAATATTTGTATTTGTTTAAATTCTATAAAAAATAGAAAATTTTATCAAAGCAACCCTTAAATTCAAAATTGCATCATCCAATTAAAATAGTTATTATCATTTGTTGTCATAGTTATACAATAATTTGGGTGGGTGGGTGCAAATCTTGGTTAGCGCCTGGATTTACAAACTCCACATACATCCAAAATATTTAGCTTTACGTCCAAGCATCATAATGTACACAGTTAAAAAAATAACTGAAATTTTTAAAGCAGGCCTTGCATTAGGAGCTATGCAATGCAGGTTATTATTGAATTACAAAGCAAAAGTTGCATTAAAGATAATTTTGATGCATATCTACAAACTTTAAAACAACTCTTGCATGATAATTTATTTCTATAGAACTGCTAGAAGTTTGAATGCAATTTGCTACAATTTAATAAATAAATAATCGTAATTTTCGTTAGCTGTATAAATATTAACCGATTTTTAGATTTTCTTCTTTGTTTATTTGTTTTGTACATCTTTTTCTTAATTTTTTTGTTTGGATTCGTTTTTTTGTGGTCGTATTGAAATTAGAAATGAAATTAGTTTATGTTTTGAAATTTCAAAGTGATAATATCTGAGTTCTTGAAGATGAAGTTTTAATTAAAATTATTGGTTAAATTGTGCGTTTTAAAAATATAAAATTATGTGCACCAAGTATATGTATGTTTTTCTAACTTTTAAAAATACAGAACACAATAGTTGTAGTGATTTTGTTCCAATAATAATTGGAAATAAGTGAAGTGAAATGTGAAATATGACAAATATATAAGTGAAGTGATATAAATTTTATTTAAGTTAAAATGCAGATCAATTTTTTTTATTTTTATCACAATACTTATATTAATATTTGTGTTAAATACAGGTGCGTAATAATCAAAGTCACTCAAAATTATAATGTAATTTGCATTAAAATTTCATACAAAAAAATGTTGCGCGTAATATTATTTAATGCAAATTATAGACATTTTTAATACAACAAGTTTTATATTTTATTCCAAGTACTCTATTAAATATTAATGCAAGAGCATTAAATTTAACTTTATAAGAAGCTTTGTATTGTTTTGTAATGAAAACTTCCGTAGGACCTATATGTGTAGCAATTTGCATTACATATTCAAGTTTTTTTTAACTGTGTACTATTTAATAAAACAAAAATTTTTTTCATAAAAACAAAAACAAATTTATAGCTCATAAAAAATCTGTGGTTCGATTCGCTTAGATATTTACTTCGGTGTGAAAGACCTAAGTATTACATTCTCGAGCCAAAACTGAAATTCTGACCCCCACTTTTTTGGCATTCCTCGACGTTTTAGGACCTACTGATTCTAAAAATGCAAAAAAAAATGTATGTCTGTCTGCCGGCCGGCCATCAAAACCTACGAAATCTAGAAAACCGCTGGACAGATTTCAAAAATTTTTTTTTCTAAATACAGGTTTACTCAATGGAAAGAGCCGAAAGGACGATATGTTCGATAACTGTACCGGAAGTGTGTCGGAAATCGTCAAGTGTGTCAAAACAAGGAAATTTGCATATTTTTACGAGAAGGAACATTGAATTTGGAGAAATCTTGATGGTTGGGATTGGTATGTGAGACCAAAATCTAGATTATTGCATTATAAGTTTGTCAAAAAAATGTTGTCAAGTGTGTCAAAAGAAACATTTTTATTTATTTTTTTACCCAATTTCTTAGAAAAAAATAAAATTAATTATTTGTTTGACATGAAATTTTATTATTATTATTGAAAATTATGGCATTATAAGTTTGTCAAAAAAATGTTGCCAAGTGTGTCAAAAGAAATATTTTTGTTAATTTTTTTACCCAGTATTTTTGAAAAATAAAATTAATTATTTGTATGACATGAAATTTTATTATTATTATTGAGAATTATAAGTTAGTCAAAAAAATAATGTCAAGTGTCAGAAGAATGATTTTTTATTTTTTAGAAAAATATAAAATTAGTTATTTGTATGAAATGAAATGTATAATGAACATGAAATTATTATTATTGAGAATTTTATTGCATTATAAGTTTGTCAAAAAAATATTGTCAAGCGTGTCAAAAAATGATTTCAATTATTTTTTTAAATAAAATTTTGGAAAAATAAATTTAGCTGTTTGTTTACGTAAATATAATTGAACATGAAAATTTTTGAATTCGTTATAGATTTTGAAATATTTTTGGAATTTTGGAAAAGTCAATTTTTGGAATATCCTTAGAATTTTGAAAAATTTTAAATATTTGATTTTATTATAAGTTCTATAATTTTGGAAAAAGTTTCAATTTTTGATATTGTTATAATTTTTGCAATATTTTTAGAATTTTGGAAAAAGTTTGAATTTTGGAATTTTGGAATATTATTAAAATTTAAAAAAAGTTTAAATATTTGATTTTATTCTAATTTTTTGGAATATTTTTAGAATTTTGAAACAAGAAAAATAGAATTTTTGAATTTTATATATATTTTTAGAAACTTGGAAAAAGTTTCAATTTTTGATTTTGTAAGGATTTTTGAAATTTTGAGAAATTTTAAATTTATGATTTTATTATAATTTTTTTAATTTTGGAAAAAGCTACAAATTTTGATTTTGTTATAATTTATGCAATATTTTTAGAGTTTTTGAAAAAAGTTTTAATCTTTGATTTTGTAATAATTTTTGAAATATTTTTAGAATTTTGTTTGAAAAAAGTTTGAATTTTTGATTTTATTTAATTTTTACAATATTTTTGAAATTTTGAAAGAAATATGAATTTGTGATTTTGAAATATTTTCTCGAAACGGTCAATAGAGAGGTTTTGAGTAGTTTGCTGATTGTATAATCTTTCCACTAAACTTTGTTAATATATGATCTGTTATGATTTTCCGACAACGTATTGATGTTTCGTGTTAGTTTTGTAATACATATATATTAAACAGAGATAAAAAATACATGTACTTTAACAAAAAGTTATGTTTGATATACATCGCTGCCCAAAACTAAAAACCATATCATCATAAAAGTTTTTTGCCGAAAACTAAATCAAAATCCTTAACCCAGACTGAAGTCTTGAGATATCAAGAGCTGTGAGAGCTGTGAGATTTCAGCCACTCTATATTTTTTAAATTTGCAATAACTGAATAGAAATTATACCAAAAATTTGCGTATAAACAAATTGTGAAGTTTACTCATTTTTTATTGGAGTGTAGTTTATTCATAATCCTAAATTGTTAATGGGGTCTATTTTCACTGAATATCATGTTACTTTTTATTTAATTTTTGTAATTATTTATTGATTATAGTAAGTCATTATTAAGTATGTTTATTATTTTATGAAAAACACATTAAAACATTTAATGTGTTTTATGCAAAACGCATTAAATGTTTTAAAACTATACGCTTAAAGTGTTTTAGTATTAAACGCTTAAAATAGTTTAATTAAATAAAACACTTTGAAATGTTTAAAAAGTGACTACAAGCATTTAAACACTTTAAGTGTTTTAAAATAAAACATTTGAGTTTGTAGTGAGATTATCTATCGTATTGCAGATCTCTTTCCAGCTATTTCCTTTTGATTGTCTGAGCTCTTTGTTATAATTGGTTAGAGCTACTGGTTAGAGCTACTCTATCCAATTATTTGTTGTTTTTGCTCTGTTAAAGAGCTTGCGAACTTTATCCTCTCCACACTACAAACTCAAGTGTTTTATCAAACGTTTTAAAATAAAACGTTGAAGTGTTTTTTTGGATCTATGTGTTTTAATTTAAAACATTTGAAGTGTTTAGTGCCTCTAAGTTAAACACTTCAAGCGTTTAACACAATTATTTTAAACATCTAAATGTTTCGTTTTAAAACGGTTTATCTGTTTTAGAAAAACAATTATTTAAGCTGCTTTATAGTAAAACGTTTTACCATCTGCAAAGCGTTTAAATATCGGTTAAATGTTTTAAAACAATTCACTTATAAGGAATTAAAACATTTTAATAAAAAAAACGGTTATCTATAAAACGCTTTTATTAAAAACATAAAAACATAATAAATTTATTTAAACTTATATATTTACTTTAAATTCACTTCAAATTCACTTTAAATTCACTTTAAATTCACTTTATTCACTTTAAATCTACTTTAAATTCACTTTAAATTCACTTTAAATTCAATTTCAATTCGCTTCAAGTTCACTTTAAATTTACTTTAGATTCGCTTTAAATTCACTTTAAATAATTGAATTTAAAGTGAATTTTAAGTGAATTTAAATTGTGCTTAATATGAATTTAAAGTTATTTCAAAGTTAATTTAAAATGAATTTAAAGTTAATTCAAAGTGAATTTAAAGTGAATTTTAAGTGAATGTAAAATGAATTTAAAGTACATATACTTAACATGACACATTGGAGTTACTTATTCCAAAAAATGATAGAACACATCATCAAATTGATACCTACAAGTCTAAACTTGTAAAAAATATTAGACAGATATGAAAACTAGATGCCTTCAAATCATTTTACATTGCCCAAAACAACCAAAATATGATTTCAGAGGTCCACATTATTTCAATACTATTAAAATAGCAAAAATCGCGGGATGTAAATCATTTAAATACAAAAATGTAAATCTACAATATTCTACAGTTTGTGAATTGTTTTATATATCTTAATTCTTACCTTACCTTTCTTACCTAGGAAATTTTTTTTCTTAAAAGATGAAACAAGGTGTTTTATCCTTAAAAAAGAAATTATGCTTTGTCTTATTTGTACAAAGTATTTTCACACCTTTATCTTTCTATTTCTTGGAACGTTTTTTGCCAAATGTAAACAGAAAAAATATAAATCATATGTTCATTCTGAAAAGTTTCGTTTTGTCAAATCATTTCGTTTTTGGTTGTTCATTGTTGTAAAATTTATTGTATTCAATGTTGTATTAATAAATTTTTAAAATTTGCTTATACATAATTAAATGTTAATTATGTATAAGCGTTAATTATGTATAAATAACGTTGAAAAAATATTACAGTGCATTTACGTTTAATTTTTATTTAAAAAAAAATATTTAATAAGAATAAAAAAGTGTTTTGTGCATAGCAAGGGTGTAAAAAGTGTATTTTTTTCAATCAGAACAAAAAGAGTCTGATGTTCAAATAATCTAAGAAAAAATTCTTTATATTGTAGTAGTGATTGAAAATTTAATTGAATTTAGTTAGTGGAAAAAAGAAGGTTAAAGTGTATTAAATGTAGATGTTTCTTAGGTTAGTAAATTGTTGCACTTGTTTGTTTATAAATATGCAACACACAAATTTTTTTTAATAAAACTTCAATTTTTTCCATAAAATATAAAAATAATTTGTAGCCCAAATAATTCTGTGGTTTGTCAGATAATATTTTTTTAATTTGCAATAATTTAATTCAATTTATACAAAAAATTGGCGTGTTGCATAAAAAATTGTGAATTTTACTCTTTAGGTTCCATACTTTGAAAAAGTAAAAACGGTATTGGTGAGACTTCGGTGTCCGTCCGAATTTCTACATAATCAATTTACTGACAAACTATAAGTGCTATCAACTTGAAATTTAAAATATTTGGTTTTATCTATATTTTATGGACATAGATAAGGTTATAGTAAAACAAAAGTTTTTTTTGGAATCTTTTTTAAAGGAATCGAGTTTGGTCTAAAAAATCGAAAAAAATGGAAGTATTTCAAAAAAAATTTTTATTGAATTTTCGACTGCTTAGTTTTTGAGTTATTATCAAAAACGAGTGGTTTTTTTTGTCCCCCTCCCCGTTAACTTCGAACTTTACAAAAGAAAAACTTTAAAAAAATCGAAACTAAAACTTTTTTTTGTTGTTGCTATAATATCAAATGTTTATTAGAGGCGGTTTAAAGTAGAAATTTTGAAAAAAAAATTATTTTTGATCATGGCATGTGGGGTGTCATATGAAAGGTGATTTTTTTTTGTAGTGCAAAAAAGTTTTTTTTTGCAATTTTCGAAACCACAGTTTTCGATTTATTTTCAAAAATGTAAAAATTATTTTGGTATCCCCCCTTAACTTCGAACATTACAAAAGAAAAAATTTAAAAAAATTCATGGGTGTAAGGATTTTGCTAAATCGAAACTAAAACTTTTTTTGGTTGTTATAATTTCAAATGTTCATTGGAGGGGGTAGAAATTTAAAGTAGAAATTTTGAAAAAAAAATATTTTTGATCTAGCTTGTGGTCATATGAAAGGTGATTTTTTTTGTAGTGCAAAAGAGTTTTTTTGTAATTTTTGAGAGCACAGTTTTCGTCTTATTTTCAAAAATGTAAAATTTTTTTCAGAAATGTTATATTATTTTAAGCAGAAATGTTATATTATTTTAAAAAATTAATTGTAGGCTGTGTTTTAGTATTTTAAAAAATAGTAAAAAAATCTTTGGTGTGAAGCTTATAAGTTTTGATTATTATAAATTGTTTTGAATTTTTATAGAAGATTGGAAGGTTTCTTTATCCATAATATAATTGCCGTGAGTCTATCCCTATACTACGAGCGTAACGTTCATATTGCAATATGGGTATCGCGTTCGACTGATGATCTAAAGGTTGCGAGTTCGAATCCTGGCTTAGTATATGTTTTTTATTGTTTTATTTAAAATTTTTTTAAATAACATTAAAATTGTTGTTTTTTTATTCATAAATACATAAAACTCATAAATATTTCGTTTTACGAATTTTAAATTGATCGAATGTAGGTTTTTAAAGTAATTGCTACTGTCTTTTCCTATTTCGTCCAAATTATTATCATTTCGATATTAAAACGAAAATTAAATATTATTTAATATTTATATATTTATAAATATTATTTAATTAAATATTTGACAGGCAGTGCTAAAAATCATATAATAGTGGTTTTCGATCGTTATTTTCTATAATTTCTTTCCAGTGAAATAAAATAAAAACAAAAACTACTACATATATGAATATTTCTCTTGCAAAAACAGATAAACAGCTTCATCATAAAATATCGTGTGACGTCATTACGAAGGTTTTATTCAGTTATTTGTAATTTTAATAAAATTTAGAATGCATTCAGGGGATTTTTTTAAAGTTATTCATAGTTTTTGTTTTAATGAAATCTTTTTTATTTTCAATTAGTCACAAGATATGTAATATGTATTATGAAAAATAGTTAGAATTTCGAAAGTTTCGTGGAGCATTTTTTAAAGGAATAATTGATACATTAAATAGTAAAATTGGTAAATGGTTTTTATAATATGTTTATTAAAAAAGAAAAAAGTAAACAAATCGGTGAAGGTATAGTAGAACTTTTTTGCCAGCGAATTTTTGACAGATAGGACGCAGCAAAAGATAAAAGATGAGACAAAAAGTAAAACGAGATGCATTATTTATTTTGGGATAAATTTGTTTACAAAACAATTATATTAGTTAAATTTCTACTCCTAGTTCGTACCATTTGTTTGTTGTGATATTTTTTTACATAGGCGTCGTTATTTTTATTATAATTATTTTTAATTATGATAATTTTGTTATTTACCTACAAAATCATTAATATTTTTACTATAGTTTTTGGTTTTATATTATAATTGTTTGAACTTCAATAGTAATTTATTAATTTTATGCGTTTTTTTGTCCATTTCATGGGACTCCAAAAGTTTTTTTAATATTTTAATTCGAGACACTGAATTCCGCACATGCGCATATCGCAATATGTACAGAACAGCCAATTTTTGTATTCGTTTGTAAAAAAATTCCACTATACTATACATAATTAAAGGTCTATTTCCTCACTTTTTGTCACAATATTTCGTAAAATGCTTTCTTCAATTAAATTATACAATTTAAATGTAGATCAGTAAGATGTTAAAAAATGAGTATTGGTCAATTTTTCTTTTCCAGTATTCACCGCAAACGCGCTACATGAGAAAAAAATCTCAAAATTTTCAAAGGATTAGTATACCAAAGTATACCAAACACAACTTCCAATAATTTTAAGAATTGTCAATGAAATTTTTCATTGTACTACAATTTAAATTTTTTAATTTGCTTATGGAATACATTAAGCATAATATGTAAAATGTATTCTAGCACATAAAAAACGTTTCGTTGTCATTGTCGATGTTGAGGGTTGTGAAAAAGGTTCGCGGTTCGCGGTTCAAGGGGTTCAGGGTTCGAGGTTTTTGGCTATTTTTTTTATAGTACCTTAACATTATTCCTTTTATTCATAAAAATTCCATTTACGGCATTTAAATTTTTCGATAAAGTAGTGTTTTAAAATTATAGTTGCGGAGCCCGCGGGATACCCCATAGTATATAACATTTCTTTAATTGGTTTTCATTTTCAGAATAATTACATCTTCAAAAAAAAAATTATGATTATCATCATGTAAATGTTTTGATAACGTTATTATGTCTATACTATTATTAATATGTTGATTATGTTGACAAAATTTTTTGATTACACGTCAAAAAAAAGGTTTTGTCAATCTATTATTGTATTCAAACGTTACCTTCTAAAATAAAGTTATGTACCAAATTACTTTGCAGGCACTTTGGAAAATTAATAAAAAGCATTCCCAACAACTTTATCTTTATATTTTGATAATAGATATCTAATTTTTTTTAAAAAGAACATGTACAGGGAGTAGGAACGAAATTTGCATTTTTCCAAGGGCTGTATTTTGGACCCCAGGGCTGATATACAACTCTTTTTGGTTTTATTCGTTTAAGTGAGTGATTTTATATCAAATAAAAAAATCTTGGCGCCTAAGTAAATTCATTATGTTCAAAATTAAATCCTTCAAATCAATATTTCAATAAATTTATCCTTCAAAATTTTTGTTATACAATTTTTTTTATAATTTTTCATTTTTTTTCAATCAATCACTTCCAAATTCAATAACTTCGATTCAATGCAAGCAAAGCAAGGGTTAGTTATGTTTTTTGATTATCAACACCGTTTTCATTATATAGTTTGATTTCAAAGATATTGTGGAGAAAGAATATGTAAGACTTCTAGGAGTAGAAATTTAAAATAATATTGAATATAAAAAATTATGGTGCAAATTATGAAACTTTTTGCAATCCGTACAATTTTCGGCCGATCTAGTTTTGAACTAATGAGAAAATTTTAAACTTTAAAAAAGTTTATCATTCTCATCAGGGTCGACTAGATAAACTACCAAAAAATGTCAACGCTAATATAAACCAAAAATTAGGTTACATTTCTAGCGAAGTATAAGAAAACAAAAAATTTACATAAACATATATTTAATAGATTCAGATTTAGTCAATTAGTTTCTCTAGTGATCACTGTTTTGTTTTACTCTAGACATACTTGTATTGAATAACAAGCTCGTATCGGCGAGAAGAAGATGACTAGTCTTCACTTGTGTCTATTGACACATAATCAACAATTAATTTAGTAAATTATTTGTGATAAAACTTCACTTCGATGGAAAATCTTGCTAATGAATTTGATTACTAACGCGTAGCAATTAGATTATTTGACAATTTTAAACCATCATATTATAGATGACTGAGGCTGCTCAAAATCAAATTGTTTCTACATAAGTCAACAAACGTACATCACGTTATATCAGAGCAATGTTAGCGACTCATCATTTTACGATTCAAATATTAAACTGTAGAGCTGTCGTATTCCAGCAAGTTTCACTGAATTAATAATACATAATTAATAATAATTCTAAATAAAGTTGATTTCCCGATCATAAGCAAAATATGAAATAGCTTTCTGCCAATTGTCATAGTAAAAAAGTATTATTCTATACGTTTTTCACAGTTAAAAAGAAGCTGAATATGTAATGGAAATTGCTAAACATAAAGGTCCTACGGAAGTTTCCATTAATAAAACAATGCAAAGCTTGATTTAAAGATAAATTTAATGGTCTTCCCATAAGCAAGTTGTTTTCAAACTTCTAGCCTACCAAGTTGTTTTCAAACTTCTACCATTTCTATACAAAATAAATTATGATGTTAGAGTTGTACTAAAATTGGTAGTTTTGCATTAGAATTAGTTTTAATGCAACATATGCTTCGCAATTTAATAATAACTTGATTTACATAAGCCATATATAATAGCAAAGCTTGTATTAAAAATTGCAGTATTTTCTTAAACTGTGTACCCATGTTTTTGTTTATTAATTCTGAAAAAAACAGAAGGAATAGAAATATAGAATAGCGATAACGTAGCGATCCAAGTGACGTAAATAGCGATCCAAGAATATTCCAAACGGCCAGTATTTATAGAACATTACTGTAATAAACGGACTGCATTTTCAACAGCATCGCATTTTACTTCATTTTTTAGAGTAATTTGTGCAAAATAATGAAATTATATTTTATTTTCGCATGGCAATTATTCAATGTATTCGATTTATCCAATATAATCAATGTAATTAATCTTAAAAAATATAAATATTTCAATTTTGTCATTATAGTTAGTATGTTGGTATGTTGCACTGCATATAAGTTTGGTAAGGACCAATATTTACTATTTATCTATTTATGTATTTTATCTAAAACACATTAAAACGTTTAATATGTTTTATATGCAAAACAAATTAAATGTTTTAAAACTAAACGCTTAAAGTGTTTTAGTATTAAACGCTTAAAGTAGTTTAATCAAATAAAACACTTTAAAATGTTTAAAAAGTGACTACAAGCATTTAAACACTTTAAGTGTTTTAAAATAAAACACTTGAGTTTGTAGTGCAAGTTACCATTCCACCAAGGTACATCTCTGCTTCTTTTGGATTGAGTTATTGGAGTATTAAGGTTGTATGCCTCAGTGATAATTTCTTGCAAATTATTTGCTGCAGAGTCAAGCTCAAATGTAGAGTTGATACTGCCGCAACTATTTACATTATCATGAAGATATGTTGTGTAAAGTTCCCAATTGGTTTTTCTCGGGTTTCTAAAGTACTGGATGCTCTTTGGATAGTGTTCTATGTTGAAACATATATAAGCATGATCAGACATAGAAGCTTCCTTCGAAACATGCCAGTTCTTAATATGGTTAGTAGCGTTAATGTTAGTTAAAGTAAGGTCAAGGCCCTCTGATTGCGTTTCTAAAGGTAGGCTCACTATCTTTGTTTGCAATAAACATATTGTTTGTATACAAAAATTGAAGCAGACGCTCGCCTTTTATGTTAATGTTACTACTTCCCCACACGGTGTGATGAGCGTTAGCATCACACGCTATTATGAGGTTATAGTGGTTATTGTTGCAATACTTGATGAGTTTCTCTACCACTTCTGGTGGTGTCTCGTCCTCATCCCCCGGAAGTATGCAGAAGCTAAAATGAATTTACGAAATTCACCTTGAGGAAGATGAATTTCTTTCTGGACCGTTGTAAGATCTCTGCAGATAAATTCATTCAATGAAAATAATTTCAGATGTTTTTTTAAAAGAACCGCGGTTCGCGGTCTTTCCACATCTGAGAAATAGATCAGTTTTGTATTTTTGTTTGACGATAGACCTTTTATTCTTTTACTGTCTGCCGACGGCTCCTGCGCGAAGGAAGTACATCATGCGATTTAATAGCATTTTTTTAGCTAGATTATTTACAAACCAATTTAAGATTTATTGCTGAAAATTTAAAAAAAAAAAAATGTGGCATAGAATAGAATTTAGCTATACTCATGCCGAACAATCAATAGAAAAAGGATTTGTCTGTTATGTGCAAATATACATAGAGATCGTGCTCCTCTACACAACATCGAACATCTTTTCATACATTTTGGTAGCAAATATATCATCGTTGTTAAATATAATTTATCGCATCATTTTATTGACCTTACAATTTGAAATGATTTCAGTAGATAGATTATAAAGGGTAAAAAGAGATCAATGAACCTGAACTATTCAATAGATGCAAGAATAATTTCCCTACTTAACAAATACTAAGCTTTTCATTACTAATGCAAGTCCTACTTTTCTATCTGTATGGATTATTGCTTTCAAGTTCGGGAAACTACTTCAGTTTACCTTCGCTCATACTTTAACCAACATGTTGATTTTTAGACCTGGACCTTGAAATATATTGTGTTGTTGCGACGCAACAGAACAAAACACCGTTTATTTAATGAAAATACCCATATAAAGTTAATTGTTGTTAATAAAAATTAAAAAACGTCAATTAATAGTATTCCCTATATAAATTTATTAATAAATATAATAGTATATTTAATAAATTATCATATTGCTCAAATCAGTCACCATTTTACTCTACTAGTGTCAGGACCTGATGGTAAAACCTAATTTAAAGACGCTGAATCCAATGATGCTGTTTTTCTGGGTCAACTTGAAAAAATATATGCTTTTATGAAAAAATGGACATATTTTTTCGAGCTAACCTAGACCTAGTTGCACCATTACCACCATAGGATTTAGCGAAGACTGATTAGGCTTTCCTCATGGCCGTTTAGACGAATTTAGCAATTAATAAAATAAATTCCACGCAAACATATTAGTTTCTAAGATAGGGTGACCAATATAAATTGTAGCAAATCCGGGACAAAAAAACGAAATAGGTACATTTTTTTACAATGACTTTATTGATACTTGTCAATATGTGCTATGTATTTTTTTGAACAAATTAACGTTTTGTGAAATTTTGAGTTGAATTTCTTCGCAAGACAAAGCGATATTACACCTTGAAATAACCATTGCTTTTAAAGTGTCGATCCCTTAGTGAGATTTTCCCGATGTGAATAGATTATAAATTATTGAAACACTCGTTCTGTCGCTGCATTTCTCCCGGGCAGGCACAAACATAGTTCCACTAACTTTTAAATATATTTGAATAAAATGTGATTATCTGTAAAATGGTCGGTACATTTTGCATTAAATTCTCAAGTTGCTTTTGGTCCAATCTGCTAGTTTTTCAGTGTTGACATACTGTTTAAGGTAGGTCAAATCATCGAATAAATTGTTTTCCATTTCGGTAATTTCGTTCTCATCAAAATATTCCACACAAATGGAGTAAAAATTTACGAAATGGCCAATACACCATTCTCGAGTTATAGCACCTTTATTGACAATATTTAATAGTAGCTGCATTTCATGAAACCGTGTGATCCGGATTCGTTTAAGTTTTACATGCAAACTGAGATCCAAAAACAAAGTTGGAACTGATTTTCATTGTAAATCTTTAGAAGATCCGGATCACACGGTTTCATGAAATGCAGTTAATATCAAACTTAACGTTGGAGAAAGAAATTCGTGTTCGATTCGTGCTTGGTACTTCACAATGAGATCACGTATCTCTTCTGAAATTTCGACAGCAGTATTTTTCTCAATAAACACGTATTACAGCGTTATGAAAAACGGAGGCTTGATTATGTAGAAAGAAAAGCCAAAGCCCAGACTTTTCATCTTGAATAAAAATTAATGGTTCTAGGGATTGCAATCCCGGAATTTTTTGCATGACGAATCCCGGGATCCCGGAATTTATTATGCAAAACATCCCGGGATTGCATTCCCTAAATGGTTCCCGGCATTTTTCACACGATAAAACGTATGACTTTAACAGTTGAAATAATTGTAAAATCCTTTCTAATGCGACGTCAACCATTTTGTTTTGCTTGCGCCAAGTAGTTGTCGAGTCAAACTCATGCAAATTAAAAATGAAATTTTAATGCATCTTTTTTAAATATCTTATGTAAAAATGTTGTATGGTATTTGGTGCTAGAAAAAAGGAACAATTCGGTACTTTTTTAATTTTCCGGGACAATTTCTGGGACATTTTCAATGTGGAACGGCAGGCTTAAATCCGGGACTGTCCCGGAAAATCCGGGACGGTTGGTCACCCTATTCTAAGACACAGTTATTGCTTTGGGTTCTATGAATTTAAGGAGATCATTAGAGGAATATATACCAATAATATTACTAGTTCATAATATAAAAAAAATCATTCTTAAAATTTTGAAAAAAAATGCTCAGCTCATGAATTAAAAAATATTTGAAATAATTTTCAGCATATCAAAATTTCAGTTTACAATCGGCAAATCCTTTATTTTTTCTAAAACATTATGAATGAAAAAATGTATGTCAATGAACTCGATGTAAAGAAATACGATTTATTTATTTAAGCAAAAATAAAAAAAGGATTTTGTTTATGAATATGAAAGAATTTTAAAAGAAAAGAGAAAAAGTAATAAAAAACTAACACTAATGCAATTTTTATACAGAAAAAAGCAACAAAAATAAATTTTTATAATTTCTTGTTGCCAGAAAAGAAAATTCACTCTTTGAATCGCAAGTGTTATGTTGTCTCTATTCTAATTGACTAGCCATAGCTCGATCGTAGCGGTGAAAACTTTGGTTATATAATCTTAATATACTTAATCAATGCTATAATCTATCCTACATATAGATCTCCTACAGACTTTTTATTTCTTATTTTCTATCATCTATCCCATGAAACTATTCTGATCACTTATGTCAAAGATAAAACATCGGCTATGTGCCACACTCATGAGTCAAAAACTTCGTCTGAAGCCATACATCATAGTATTCGTTGCATAAAATTAAAACTTCAAATGTTAAATTTAAAATCAGATCATCTTATTTATATATACTTTACTTACTACATCTATTTTACATTAATAAATAAATTAATTAATCACAAATTTTGCATATATAAAATGGCTTTTCCAATTCAATTAACGGTTGACAATCGACAGTTATCAGTCGGCCATTACCAGTCAACCATTGACCGTCAACCATTGATAGTCGATCATTGACAGTCGGACATTCATAGTCGACTATTTCCAATCGACCATTTCCAATCGACCATTCATAGTCGACCATTTCCAATCGACCAACGACAGTCGGCAATTGACAGTCGACCATTGACAGTCGACTATGGACAGTCGACCATTGATAGTCGACCATCGACAGTCGGCCATTGACATTCGACCATTGTTATTCGTTCATTAACAGTTCAACATTTATAGTAAACCTTTTGCGGTCATTGACATTCGAACATCGGTAGTAAAAAAATCGACAGTAGAATTGTAGACAAATATTAATTGATCATTTACCCCATTGAAAGAATATTGAGCAATCTTTTCGGAATTGATTTGAATTTATTAATTATTTGTATATAACAAAAACTTTCTTGTATACTCTTAGGATCCTTTTATATTGAAGCTTTGATGAACGAGTCAAGTAGCGATAAAACATTGAATATCACCATTCTTTTACTGTGTTTATGTTGGAGTTTCGAGAGTTTAAATAAAATTTATTATAAAAATAAATAAAATGAACTTAAAAATAAGGAATTTAATAATCAATTTTAATAAACTTCACAAATTTGAATTAATTAAAACTAAAACATATTTTTATTTTTACGAAATAAATAAAATGAGCATTGATCACAGATAGCTTCGAAAGTAGCATTGAAAAGGAACAAATCGTTTATCGACGCTTGACTCTTTATTCGCTGCTGTAACATAAACACTTCTATTTGAAATCATGTATTCATTTGCTCCGCTTGAGTCACATAAATGATCGGCTCCATTATCAAAGCTCCAACATATACGCTTCTTATAAATAAATTCTTTGTAAGTTCACATGATCCTCTTGGAACCAATGAAAAATTGTGATGGGTTTTAAATGTATTATGTTGAATGAATCATTTAAAATTATATGAGTATTTCTTTGTTAAAAACTTTAGTGTTACATCAACACAATCACAACTTTAAATTTTCTTACAACTAAAATTAATTTTAATATTAAAAACATGTGAGTACTATCGTAACCATCATTCCAATACATCGTTTCTTGAAATGATCTCATTACTTGTGTCGTTTCCATTCATTAAAATATCTTCATCTTTTGGTGCAACTTCAAATGCCAAAAAGCCATCTACATCATCTAATTCCTTAGAAAAGAATTTAGCGACTAGTGAAGTTCGGCCGGCGTATGGTAGTATAAAATTAAATGTTGATTCTGCGATACCTCCAATAGGGATTTCACTCAACTAAAAGATTTTGAAAATATGAAAATAAAATGTCTAAATAATTTTCGTTGTATTAAAATTTACCTTCAATAAAATAGGTTTTTCAATTCCAGGTCCTTCAATTTGGAATAATCCTTTGCGCAGAGGAATTGGTAATGGATTTTCCAAGCTAACCACAACATCAATAGGATTTTTCGATTTTGGTTCTCCACCAAGTTTTATTTTAATATCAGGTTTCCGTACACGGAATGTATCTTCGGCAAAATATTCATATTGTGTTTCTATAATACTGGACATGCACGATACAGTAAAAGCTGATTGATCACGAAGATGTAAGAAATATTCGTCAAATGTTACTGCTAATATACAGATTTCTGATTTTCCTGGATCAACAGTACGTTCAAATTCACTTTGTTTAACTGATTCACGATTTCGTCCAGTATAATTTACAGAGTCAACTTGTAATGTTCCGATTACCCTATGTACTTTTTCCGTTGAACGATTTTTCATTGAAAGTTTCTAAAAAGGACAACATTATTTCGGATTGAATTAATGAAAAGTGTAAATGAAAATAAAAACTCACCACACTAAATGTTTCTCCGATTTTGATATCATCCAAAAGCTGAAAACTGAAATAGATATCATTAAACTCTTCATTTAAATAATATCTCGAGAACATGTTATTAGCCTGTTTCAATGCTTTTAACATTGTAGCTCTTTCTTCAGTCGTTTTTTCGGCAAATTTATAATCATTTGTAATATCCTGTCGTTCCCATTTTCCAACAGCTTTTGTACTAATCAAAAGTCCAATACCTAACGTATCCTTGCGTAGCAATTTCATCGGTTGTGTTGGCCCGTTATATTTCCAATACACTTTATCTGCATTTACTTCAGAATACAAGAAATTGCAATCATGAAATTGGAGAATTTCTCCAAATTTAACAGCTTGCACTGATGCAGGACCACATCTGTATAATCCATCAGATTTTTCTTGTGGTGTTGCATCAACAGCTTGCCAACCACCATATCCTCCCATTGGTCCAACTCCTAAGTCTGGTCGTTCCATCCAAACTTCATTCCACACATGATAATTCCAAATTGAATCATTATTCATATCCTCAAGTACATGTCCGTTTTTATCAATGAAATAATCAACAGTTAGAGATGCGTGTGTATCATGTGCTGACGAGTAATTTGTAACAATACGTGTTGGAATACCAACTGCTCGACAAACTAGTAAAATTTAATAAAAATTCTAACAAATTTAAACAATTTTTTTCTAAAATTTAAGACTTACTTGTCGATAGCACACCAGAAAATACCCAACATTGTCCATAGTTTACAGGTTTTTGTGTTTTGTAAAATTTTTGTAATATTTCAACTGAGCCTACCCATTTTGTTGGTGCTGTGCCACCTGAGAAATCATCAGACCAGTTACCAAATATAACACCATCATCATCGACTGAATTGACAGCTGCTGATAACGCTCGTGAAACTTTAATAGGATCACCACGGTAAGAGGCAGAAACTTGGCCTACACCAGCTATAATAGAGAGAGACGCATCCAAAATGTCGCTTTCATATTGACCAAATTTCCATACTGATGGTCGCAATCGATTATATGACCCTCGCCATATTAACGTTGTATCTGCGTTAATATACTCTTCAAGTAATGATTCATCTTTCATATATACTGAATCATATTCATTCCAAGGATTAAATAAAACATAAATTGGTTGTGGTAATGAATAACTTTTAACGCCTCCAGTGTATAATTTTGTGTCTATCTCCATTTTCCATTTTGTAACCGGAGCACTTGCGGATGGTTTAACTAAAACCACTAAAGTATTGCCATCCATTGATTCAATTACACTACTCCATTCTAGATGATCGCCTAATTTTTCAACACTATCCAATAGTGCTGTTCCAACAAGAGTTCCGTTGCCATAGTTCGGTTGGTCATGACCATCAATGGTAAATATAAGACTAATTGCATCTTTAATTGGATCAAAAGGACGATTGAAGAGTAATTTTAGCATAAAAGTTTGTCCACGTCGTACTACTAATTTTGCCACTAAACCAGCTGCAGCTTTCTCACGTCGCATTAAATCGAAACGAGCTGTATGATGTCGTTTTCCATTTATCGGAATACATAAATCAACTGAGTTGACCGTTAAAATTTCATCGGCAGGAACATCTGGAAAATAAACAAACTGTCAGCAAACTAATAATTAATAATATTTTAATCGCACAGAAATTTAAACAAATAGGTTGCAAATAACCAACCCGTTTCGGGTATAGAAGCAACAGTAAAGTCAGTCATAAATTTAATCTAAGAAGAGTGGTTGACATTTCGATTTTAAAGTTCCAGAAAATTACTAAGTCTTTGGGCCTGGGCTTCATCTATTGAAGAAATTGATTTTCTGATTCATCCATATAAGTATTTGCAGAACCAGATGTTCGAATATGTAAAATTATCAAAATCCAATTAGTAATGCAATTCAGTAAACTTTGCAATATTTTTGAGTAAAGTTCCGTACAAAATAACTAAACATTTCTCAAAAACGAACTAAATATTATATTATATTTTAGAAGGATATTGTTACGATTGCGGTGACATAATAAAACTTACGGTTGAAATTTTAATTCCAACAAACCAAGATCTAAAAATGGAACAGATATCCCCCAGCGCTAAACGAATACGCGGCCAAGAAGGTCAAAGATGACACACTCTTAAACAAACATGTATAGCACACATTTTAAAAGCAAGTATCAGCTACCTTGATGCAGTCTAGGTGACTGGAAAGTCAATCCTGATGCAGAATTAGAATGGATATAGGTACAGCGAACCTAGGTTTTTAATATCAAATTTGTTGTGTAATAGGCATAGTAATAGGTTTCATAACAATTCATATAATCTGTGGCAAACATAAAAACTAAAATCATTTTTGAAAAAATTTAAAGTTTAGCAGGCGATGATTTCGTTAACATTTATTAAAAAAACAAAAAATATATTTTTTTTTATTCGGATTTTGTTTTTTCCAAATTGTTTAAGTTCTTATTTTTCTTGTTAAATTAAAAATGTAATTCTCTAATAAATTATATTGAATCGCCTCGCCAATTTGATAAATACAATAAGGCAAATTTTATGTATCTTGTATAAGCTATTTCGTATAAATACAATTAAACTCTGAAATGTTATTGTGGTTTGAGGGAATCTAATTAATGGTTCAAGACCATTAGTGAATGTGGAAGCTACCTGAAGAAGTTTGGTAATAAATTTAATTCATCATATGATTGATACAACAACATTTTATCTGCTGTCTTTTGTGTTTACTTTACGAATTACGTGAACATTATAATTGTTAAATCATAATGAAGATTCAGCTTAATCAAAACATTCAAAGTAACTCATTATATTGGATACAACATCTCCAACAACATCTCGTATCATCATATTCATCTCCTGAAAAATTCAACGCCACTAGAAGCCAGCCTCTATATTAAAATCTACTTTAACTCAACGCAGAATCATCCAAAACTGGTGACCCAGATTAGGAACAAACCTTCCAATGGAGTCAACTTAAAGAAGTATCAAATTTATAATTTAATTCATTTTTTTCTTTCTCTTTCTTAATTTAAATTAGTGCTTGCTTCATTTTGATTTTAAAAATTTTATTTTATTATAATATTTTTTTTTCATAGCGACAGAACACTCTTCCCGTAGTGATCAGTGATCACATATTTTTCCTGCTAGTCATTTCTACTGTTTAGCCATAATCCTGTTTCCTCTTAGTGACACATTCTTCTTTTTTCTCTCTCTCTCCAAATTCTCAATTTTCGGCTTTCAAGCCACGCTAACTCCTGCTAGTGCGATCAATTTTTTAATTAAATTTCTTTTTGTTTTTTAAATCGATACCATGGGCCGAAGCTTCACAACTCTTTCCTTCGTAAGACCCAATTCATTCTCCGCTACTTATGGGCCAAATTAATCACCTTCTTCCTTCATAAGACCCACTCCACTCTCCTTAACTCATGGGCCGAAGCAAATTTTTCAAATTTTCTGATTTTTTAATTACTATCCCTAACGTCACCCATATGTTACCATAACATGAACATCATCCGACGTTAACCATCTATCTGTTGACAAAACAGATATGGTCCTTATGGATATAAAAATCAGATTTCATCTAATTAAGCAGAACCTTCAAACTTCTGATCTCAAAGGAATATCCCCAACGTTACCCATATTATTCTACAACATGAACATCTTCTGACGTTAACCATTTATCTGTTGGCGAACAGGTATAGTTCTTATGGATATTTAAAACGACATTTCGTCGTTAAACAGATATTTCTTCTCAAAGCGATCTTTTTCTATGGTACACGTCTCCAAGGTAAACATTGGTCTCAGTCAAATTTGTACTGTCAGACTTTACCAAACTTGTGTTACCATATGCACTCCTTTGCTTACGATAAATTTCTGCTTATTTTTGCTTTTAACAGCTACTTTTCGAAAAATGAACTAATATTCACGTTTGTACATGCTAGTATTGTCTCAGTCAACTATGTTCTGTCAGACATTCAGCATCACCGACGTTACTTTTCTGCTTCTCGTATTTTAAATAAACCTTTTAAGCTATGGTACACATCTCCACAAATATTGGTCTCAGGCAACTCAGCTCTGTCAGACCTATATCTCCACTCGTGTTACCATAACTCCATAATTGTTCGTTTCTCTTTTTTTTGCAGAACTCCAATTCGTAAGACCCATAATTTTTTCTCCTCCAAATGGTATCGTTTTCTAAACTTTTTCTTATTCGCTACAACTACTTAAGCAAAACTCTTTCTGTCTTTCCTCCTCAACTCTACTTAATTTTTTTATTTATAAGTAGGTGAGCTATGCGGGTCCGAGGCCAAAATCGCTGGTTATCTCTTATGAAGGTCCCAAAACGACAACTTCCAATTTTTTTATAACTTCCTGTTGTAATATGTTTTTGTTTGATAGGAGATTCGGCTAACCTTCCAAGAACATTGTTAATATCTTCTAAAGTGTCATTAAGTAGTTCAGGAGCTGGTGGAGATATAGTATCAACCGAAACTGGTGATAGATATAAAAATGCTGAAGGTATTTGAATATTTTCGTTCGCTGAAACACTTTCAACATCCTGATTTATAGAAATAATTTCACTATCGATAGTTTCCGAACATGAAAGCTGCTGTAGAAAATATTAGTTGCATATGAATTTTTATTCATTTTAATAAAATAATTAAATTTACCTTATTTTTACAGATTTAAGTGCGACATGTTTCACATATAAACTGGTCATCACGCATAGTAAAATTTAGGGTCGCAGCTTTTGGAATAACAGCTGGTGTGACCAGTTTCACATTTTTTGATGTCCGCTTATGATTTTTGAAACCGTACAAGTTACAGCACAATTTGAAAGGCATTTCTATTATTATCTTTTCTAAACGTTATGTCTTCTAAATATTTTTGAAAATACTTGCTATAAGGCAATCACATCAATATATATATACCCTTTAAATAGTTTTGACATATGTAGAATCAGGTAAAATTAGGTAGGTACAATTTAATATATTTTGATTGGATGCAAGCATAATTTGTTCCAAAAAACGTTTGTGGGCGTCATTAGAAATTTTAAATGTTAAAATTATGAGTCTCTAATGAGATTTTAGTTAGTAAAAAGGGACTGAATAGACATTTTTTGAAATGAATAAACATTTTACATTTTACATATCTGATCATTTAATGCATAACACAGTTGCAGCTCATAAATACCAGGAAAGGTATATTGAATTCATTGAAAAACAGCAAGAAATATATCCAAGTATCAAAAAAAATTTATATTTTACTGATGGTTCAGCAGCTCAATATAAAAATTAGAAGAATTTCATAAATCTCTGCAAACATATTGATGATTTTAAAATACCTGCAGAATGGCATTTCTTTGCAACTGCCCACGGAAAGGGTCCATCCGATGGAATTGGAGGAACACTTAAAAGAGAAGCCCGGAGAGCTTCGCTTAAAGGAGAAAAAATATCAACAGCAAGGGAATTATTTGAATGGGCGGAAATTTTGTCGAAAAAAACCAACCACGTTATGAAGTTTTCATATGTGTCTTCAGGAGATGTCGAACTACAGGAACTACAGGACATTAAAACCATAAGTGGAACTCAAGGATTCCACAGTTTTTTACCGGATAACACTACACCCGATAAAATAATTCTTTTTCTGATAATCATAAATATTTCAATTTAAAGGCAAAAAGAATTATATAAATTAATTTTTTAATGTGTTTATTATAATATTGATTAAATTATAATGTTTATAGAAAAAATATTTTTTTAATGTTTTTTTCTAATGTTAGTGTTGGTGATGTTAAAATTATAACAAAATCTTCGATCATTGGGATCTCCAATTCTTATTCTGAATAAAAACCTGTTTCTCAATCAGAAATACACAGAAAATGGTTCAAATTTATTGCAGGTGTTAAAATATGAAATGTTTAATTTATTAGATCCACATTTAGTACAGGATTATTAACTTAATAAAAAAACACATGCGAATTTTTCATATACCAAACTTTAAAAAATCGTAAGAAAAAATCCGTATTGAATTGCGGACTTTTTATTTCTCAATTTCATAGCTGCATATGTTTACTTTAAAATTTGTGAAAAACAAAAAAAAATAGTGGGTTTTTTGAGGTATGAGTTTTGAAGTAAACCAAGGTTTTACGCGCCGCCTAGCGGAAAAGATAAAAGTTAAGTAATTTTAAACTTACTTATTTCAATTATTCAATTATTTTCCTTTTTACTTGCAAAAATATACGTAAGTCGGATGAAATTTGTGGAACCTATTCACAAAACATTGACACCATTACCAAAACTACGTGAAAAAGCCTCAAAAATTCAACCACGCATAACTCCGATTCAGAGTACTCAAAAAATAAAAGCAGAAATAACTTTTTTCCTTTCGACAATACCAACAATATATCAAAATTTCAGATTTTTAAAAAATAGTTGTTTTTTTCGATGTACGTTTTCAAAATAATAGCCCTATAACTTTGTTAAATAAATGATTAAATAAACAATTAAATAAATATTTATAAATTTTACGCACTTGTTACAAAAAGTAGTGTGTATTACTAGTGCGAATGCGTTTTCCAAACGCGAGTTATTTGCCGCACTCCCTGCCGCCTGCGGTCGTTCTGTAAACTAACTTTTGTTTGGAAAACGCATTCGCACTAGTAATTCAATCTGCTATTGATTGCGCTGTAGAGCTCGATTGTGTTGTAATAGTAACAATATCGAGACGATAAAAAATCCAAAAACGTTGCCCTTGTTATGACTACAATCATATGCATCTTCGAACTCGTAATTCAAACAACCAACCAAATAACGATGAATAAAAATATCATTAAACACAAATGTCGCAAAAATTTAATACGTATATACATAATAGAAAGTGGTAGACGCTGGAAATCTTGAATCAAGTATTCTAATTTATCGAAATTTTATTGTGGTTATCTTCGGATATTAGTCACAGTTAACTTTATCTGCGCTTATCATTTTTATAATTAGTAACATTATTCCGAATGTTATCTCCGTCTTGGATATTTTTAAGAAATATTTTTAAGAAATGTTTGGTATGAGTAACTAAATATATTTTGATCCGTTAATTTACTAATCAACGTTCTTTTCGTTTAATTGCAAATTTTCGTTGACATTAAAGTTCTGTACATATCATTATTTAGATTTTACTTGTGGATTACGAATTTTTGAGGATTAATTTAAAAGTAGAATTACGATTTGATTTGATTAAAGTTCATTCATTCTCAACTCATGTAAATATAGTGACGTTGACAAATTTGAATTAATTAGATTTAAATTTTAATTTGCAAACAAATTCCAGGTAGGAACAAACTAAATCGGTTTCCTTACAATGATTACTAACTTCGATTTGTTTTTAAAACAATTGTGTTTGACGATTTAATAATTAATTGTAAACAAATAATTTAACATTAGTAAAAGATTAACGTTATTTATTTTTAAAAGTAAATGTCAACACTTAG
>OY856186.1:192326683-192453635 GCA_963693315.1 Diogma glabrata | reverse complement strand
ACAGAAAACAATTTTTTCGGAAAACGGCTGTAAAGTTTAACTTTACCGCCGCTGGAGAGTAGTTAAAGTCTTACTTTTTAGCCGGCGGCTGCAAAAGTAACGCCATTTTTATTTTATCTGCCGGCGGCTGTAAAGTAACTTTCATATTCTTACGGCGGCTGTAAAGTAATTTTCATATTTTTACGGCGGCAGTAAAGTAATTTTCATATTTTTACGGCGCGGCGACAGTAAAGTAAAATAACATGGTATTATTAATTTGTTCAAAACAGAATGCATTTCAGTTCATTTTAATGAATCAAAATCAATAAAAATTAATTTCAGAAAATTTATTACCTAAAACAAAAAAATTTGATGCATTAATTTCATATTTTTAAACAAATTTAAACGTTTGCCGAAAAAATAGTGTATTGAATTCGGAGCTAAAGTGACTTTTTGTGTTTCGTCTATAATTGTCAAACTATAGACTCAACACAAAAAGTACAACTTTAGCTTCTAATTCAATAATATACTATTCAACGTTACAAAAATATGTATTCAAGAAAAATTCAAATTAATTTTTTCAAAATAAAAAGATATGTATGTATTATATTATACACATTCGAATAAGGCTACGTACAGAGTGAAAGCGTTGAGCGGTGCTGTGCGCAAAGCGGTGCTGAAAGCGTAGACAGCTTCAAAACTGCACACGTATAATCAAATGAGAGTGTTCACAGTAAAGCGAAGCTGTAAGCGGTGCTTAAGCATATTCGCAAGTGGTGCGCTTTGAAACTGTTCTGTGCAGTTTTTGAAGCTGAATAGCATGCGTTTTGATTGTTTTTGTATGATATAATAGATTATTTTTTTGCTGCACATTTGTTGTGAGTTTTTTGATTTTACGTATTTTCAATTGATTCATTTGCAAAAGGTTTTATTTGGTGATAAGACTTAAGAAGTGGTATGGTGGCCTTAAGAACGGTACCAAAAATAGAAACTTATGACGTAGGCTAATATAGATAAATAGAAGCGTCTATTCAATAGTAAAACAGAGTTTAAATTGCTGAACAACTATCTATTGTTAATATTCTCTGCCACCTTTAGAGGATAGAAATGTACCTATAATTGGCCCAAAAGAGAACGATCATTTGCTTGAGCTAATTAGAGAGCTAACCGTTTCTCTACAATTATACATTATAAGAACATAATGTCTAACCTAAGCCTTTGCTTATAGTTTCATAAAATAATGCGGATAACATTTTTAAATTTATTATTCGAAAAATGCTTTTACAAATTCATACTAACCATGTATTTGAACCTGAGTATATGCATCAAATTAAACTTTAAACATTTGATAAGCATGTAGCACCAATGCTCAGTAAAATCTTATAATAATTATATATAGGGTAGATTTACATTCATCCTTATCCTTCGGTGGCATCTTCGGAGACGTTAATATATAATTCATTAGAACGAACAATAAACATGAACAATAAACAGCAACCCTTAATGTCGCTAGATCAAATTTGATTGAGTCATTAAACATTGATTTAAAAACAATCTTGGATTGAGGTGTTGCTAATAGCGTTGAATTTAGCACGAGCAAAACTCAAGTTTGCCATTTTTCTAGGTTATCAACACCAAATCTGTTTTCATTAAAGTTAAATTCAAATGATCTGGAAAATATCGTAAGGTTTTTAATAGCGTGTTGATTCTTTTTAATATATAAGTCATTTATTCGTCCCTGCATGGAATATTGTTCTCACATTTGGGGTGGAGTCTATGTAAGTAGTTTGAAATGTCTTGATTGATACAGTGGATAGCTGTTAAATTGATCGGCAATTTAAATCTTACTAATGAGCTTGATTCATTGAAACATAGGAGAGATGTCGCTGATTTGAAGGTATTTCACAAGTATATTATGGATGAACGGGAGATCAAGTCTGCGGAGATCAAGTCAATTTTGCCTGAAAGTGCAAACGTCGTGCGTTACACCAGAGCATCAATAGCAGTTTTGCGGTCAAAGTGACAAGATGTAGAACTGTCGCTTTTCAATGCCTAACTTTAAATTTAAAAACAATTTTTAACTTTAAATTAAAAAAAAAAAAAGTAAATGTAAGAATATATGTTGTAAGTCCTGTAACAGTCATTTATTTGTAGTATAACGTTTCACGGGTCCCAAGAATTAATTAATTTACTATGTATTAGTACATGTTCGGAATGAAAATTACAGTGATCGAAATGACGTCCCTGTCGCAAGATATCTGTTGATTTAAAATCTGTTTATGAGGAAAACCTTTAACTGTAATTAATTCTGTAATTAAAGATTTTGATTTATTGATTGTTAATTTTATTTTCAAGATTGTTTTGAATTGCAATTGAACGATTGCTTCGCCTCTTCCCAATTTTTTGAGAATGAAGTTACGCGTAAACGCTTTGGAGCCAACGATATATGTTTTATTTTTATATATTTAACTTATTTGAATTTAAATCAACGTATATTTTTATTTATTGTGCTTTTTACGTGATAATCGATCGAGAAAAACCTCTATTTTTGCAGTTGAAGTTTTAAAGAAAAATTGAAAGCATTATTTGCTCCAAGAAAAGTTTCCAGTAGAACGGTCAGGTGATGCGGGTCCGAATGGTTTTGACGAAAATAAATCGTCATTAAAGATCAAATGTAATGTCGCGCTGTTTCTGGCAATTTAAAAAATAAAAATTGTGATTTGTGGATACACAACGTTATCACCGGCACTACCTTATTTGAATACATCCGGCGCTGATCAGGTTTTTCGTATTTGACCCCTAAAGCCGTGCATTCACATAAAACAGAAACAGAAACAGAAACTGAAAATTTTCAGTTTCTGTTTCTGTTTCAGTTTCTAATTTGGTTGACGGTGGTGAATAATAAAACAGAAACAGAAACCGAATTTTAAGATGGCAGCTGTCATATTATATTATATATGTCAAAATTAAAATATATATATTTAACCCAATCCATATATATTTAACCCAATTAAAATTGAAAAAATTATATTAATATAAAAAAAATATTGTAATTCAATAAACTGTGTATTTTATTTTTCATTCATATAAATAAAAAAATAACACAATTTTGTAATGTACAGTGAAGAAGAAATTTATTTTTTTCGTTATCGCACATAATAATATCCATCAAAAAAAATCGAGCTAAATTCAACGTAAATTATTTTTGACTAAATATTTATTTCTTAAAATAATGTACAATCCCGTTACAAAAATTTAAAATAATATGGTCACGTGACAGTTTCTGGACCAGAAACAATTAAATTTTAATTGTTTCTGGTCCAGACAAAACAGACGAATTTTCAGTTTCTGTTTCTGTTTCTAAATTAGGTTTCTATTCCTGTTGCTGTCAAATTTGTATGAAATTCGGTTTCTGTTTCTGTTTCTGTTTTATGTGAATGCACGGCTTAACTGAAATTTCAATTGGTTAAAATTCACTAGAGTATTATCCATTTCAGAAATATATAGTTAAAATCGTTTCATGCATATTTTAGTTAACGCTTTTCGGCTGAAAGACTATAATAATAGTGATTAAGGTAGTATGCATGTTTTAATTTTTTCCATTGTAATTTTTTATTTTAATTTGATTAACTTATGTATATTATATATAAATATATATCAGGGTCTGGTCAGGATATCACAATCAGGACCTGATCTGATTGGCCCAATCAGAGTCTGATCCGGTTATCCCAAATAGGAACTGATAGGTCAAAAGCGTTGCACTTATGATCAGGGCCCAATCAGGCTGCCCTACAAATGCCTGATCCGGACTAAGGCAAACCTGATCAGGACCTTACATGAGCCCTGACAAATTTCTGCTCGGGATATTATAACTGGAGTATAACTTAGTTTGAACTGCACAAATTTAGTACTGTAAATTGTTTTTTTAATTAGGCACTTATCTCAAAGATACTAAGTAACTATTAATTTTTCACAACTGTTATTGGCGTTTTAATAAAATTGGTCCAAATTTTTAATAATTTTGGTTCAATTAAAATTAAAATATAATCAAATGTTTCTATGGACATTCTACTGCATTCAAAAAATTTAGTTTTATCCTCCCGAAGTTGAGGATATAACTGATGAAATTCACCTTTGATTTTTCGATCTAAATTGATCTTATGTATACCACTTTTCGTTTTTAAATTTTTTAACCGTAAATAAAGACTTTCAGTTAAGAATAACTCATCTTCTGATGATGAATTCATTTTCAAAAATGACCATTAAATCAATTTTTGTGCTAGCATTTAGCTTCGCGTAAAGCATTACTGTGTGCAGTCAACCGCTTTGCTCCAGCGCGAAACAGCACCGCTTTGCGCACAGCGCCGCTCAACACTTTCACTCTGTACGTAGCCTTAGTTCCAAGGTAAATAATATTAATAAATAATAACAATGAAACTATTTTAAAACATCAAAGTTTCAAGGGTGCATTTACTGGTCGAAAATAAATAGAAATAAAAAATGCTGGGCGCTAAAAATGATATAGTATTATTTTAAGAGCTATTTTGCCTTAATCCAAATTGTAAAAAATTCATATAATGGGCTATTATTTTGAAAACGTACATCGAAAAAAAACAACTATTTTTTAAAAATCTGAAATTTTGATATATTGTTGGTATTGACGAAAGGAAAAAAGTTATTTCTGCTTTTATTTTTTGAGTACTCTGAATCGGAGTTATGCGCGGTTGAATTTTTGAGGCTTTTTCACGTAGTTTTGGTAATGGTGTCAATGTTTTGTGAATAGGTGCCACAAATTTCATCCGACTTACGTATATTTTTGCAAGTAAAAAGGAAAATAATTGAATAATTGAAATAAGTAAGTTTAAAATTAATAACTTTTCGCTTTTCCGCTAGGCGGCGCGTAAAACCTTGGTTTACTTCAAAACTCATATCTCAAAAAACCCCTTTTTTTCACAAATTTTAAAGTAAACATATGCAGCTATGAAATTGAGAAATAAAAAGTCCGCAATTCAATATGGATTTTTTCTTACGATATTTTAAAGTTTGTTATATGAAAAATTCACATGTGTTTTTTGATTAAGTTAATAATCCTGAAGAGAGATATCAAATCCATATTTCCGAAACATTGGAGAAATCAGAAACCATTAATGGAAACGTTGATAAGTCATGGTATTTGCTCAAAGATGCTGTTTTAAGCGCTGCTGAGGGAATACTTGGACGACCACAGAACCACTCCCAGAAGCCATGGATGGATCAAGCATGCCTTGACACTATTCAATACAAAAGAGATTGCTTTCTGAAGTGTCTACAAGGACGCAACACCAGGTCAACGAAGGAGAACTATAAACTGGCAAGACAAGCCATTACAAAGCTATGTAGACGAATGTAGAAAGAATGGTGGAAGAGACAGTGTGAGGAGATTGAAAGCTTCAATAAGGAACATCAATCGCGTATCTTCTTTCAACAGGTTAAAACCTTAAAGAAGGGCCCTCAAACTAGATCGACTGCTATTCAAAACGAAGATGGGGAGTTATAAGTAGACCTTAAAAATATCTTAGATACTTGGGCCGCTTATTTTGAGAATCTTCTCAACTTAAGTGACCAGCAACAAGTCGGGCGACGAGCAAAGCTTATTCATGCGTCAAAGGTACATGTAGACGAACCAACCAAAGAGGAATTCGAAGCGGCGCTGTCAAAACTAAAACGCAATAAAGCACCTGGTATCGACGATATAACATTCGAAATGATTGTACATGGTGGCGAAACTCTATCCTTAAGATTGTTTGAACTTGTTCAAATGATCTGGAGGACTGAAACCATGCCACAGGACTGGAACACAGCTATGCTGATACCAATCCATAAAAAAGGTAATCGCCTACAATGTGCAAATTACAGAGGAATCGCTCTCCTTGCACAGCATATAAGATCTTTTCCTACATTTTGCTATCCAAAATCAATCCTTTTGCTGAACAACTGTTTGGAGAATATCAGAGTGGTTTCCGGCGGGGCCGAGTCACTACCGATGCACTTTTCTCGATAAAGATGATTTTGGAAAAGTGTCGAGAGTTCAACATACCTGTGCACCAACTTTTCATTGATTTCAGGCAGGCCTACGACTCTCTCGAACAAGAGACTCTATGGTCTGCTCTGGTGTCAATGGGAATTCCTGGTAAACTGGTATCACTATGCAAACTGACAGTACAGAACTCTCAATGCTGTGTACGAGTAGAGAACCAAATATCAAAGTTTTTTAAAGTCGACTCCGGTTTAAGACAGGGTGATGCTATCTCTCCTATACTTTTTAATTTAGCCTTGGAATATGTGTGCCTTCAAAAAAAACTACCGACTAATAACAATATCTAGTCAATAAAGTCAGTACAGATGAACTTTCTACTCAATTAAACCTCTTCTTGGATTACCGTATGTATCAACTAACACCAAGCTCAAGTTATACAAGACATTGATTAGACCGGTTGTGATGTATGGATCACAAACGTGGACCCTTACACAAAATGGCGAATCGCGTTTATCTGTATTTGAGCGTAAGATCCTACGCTACATTTTTGGTCCACGTAAGACAGACGATGGAGAGTATAGAACCCGGTATAACTTTGAGATCACAGACTTTCTTGAGGGTCCTGATATAATAGGTTGTATCCGTTCTAATAGGATTGCTTGGTTTGGGCATGTTCTACGAGCCGATTCACAGTCTGAAATGATTAGAAAAATGTGCGTTAGTACCCCACGGAGTAGGCAACCGCGAGGTAGACCACGACTACAATGGGAGACTGACGTAATAAACGACCTTAAAAAAATCGGCTGCCATGGTAATTATGTCGCTGTTGCGAATGACCGTGGTGAATATTCAAAGCTGATTAGCCTGGCAACGCTCCTACGCTCCTCGCATGTTTCGTGCATGGATTCTAATCAGAACTATTCAGTGCTACACTGTTTCAAATCGATTTAGTGATGTTGCGCCACAGAGGTGATGTTTCGAAGTTGAAACTTGATCATCAGTTACATATAACTTAAGTTAAGTTTCTCAAGCATCGATAGAAATTTCTGTTTTTATTCCATTTAATATTATATTTTAGTATTACTTTAGTATTAGTATTACGCTTATATTTTAGTTTTACGCTAGCGAATACACAGGTTTAATGTTTCTCAATCTGAAAAAAATTCATATGACTCTCTTAGATACTTGAGTTTCACTACTCACAAAATATAGTTCCTAGATTGTTAATATTAGTTCCTATATTGTTTTTTATCTTTAGTGAGTGTACGCTGTAGAGAGCTTTTTCAAATTTAAAATTATTGTCCACGACGCCGAGTTGATGCTCTGTGCTTTTCACCAACACTCTCACAAGCTGCTTCATATTGACATTTGAACGGCTTGTTTTTGGACGAATAGTATGTTTAGAGTCTCCAACTGATTCAGTCTCCCTGTATTTTTCAATTAATCTCTTCAGAGTTGACGAAGTTAAAACACTATTCCGAAATATTTGAACTGTGGCCGCATAACTTTCGTTAGTTTTGAGATTAGTTTCAATCATGAAAACGCGTTGTTGTATCGTCTAACGTTTCATTTTTACTAGCCCTAAACCCTCAGCTGTCAAATTGGTATTTTTTCAGGTCTTATGGGACACCATTTATATATATATGGATAGTTCTACACACGAAGGAAGAAAAGGGAGCTAATTACGGCACGACATGTTTTTTGCGTATAAGTTCTGGCAAGTATTTTAGTTAAAGTTGATGACGTTCTTTCAACTTTTCTGAATGTGGCCAGTCAAAAAAAAAAAAAACAAAGAAATACAAGAGTCAAAATTAAAAAATATCCTTCTTACTCCTAAATTAACTCAAAATTACCTCAATATTATCTCAAAATACGAAATAAACATTTATTTAAGTCAAATCCAGATTTTAAACTTCCAGGGGACTGATAATTTATCAGTATTTCGCTTAAAAATGACAAAATTACGTCTAAAAAAAAATAAACGGATTCTATACCAAGGCAATACATGTTCACGACGTATAAAACTACAAAATTACCTGTAGTTAAAATACTTTTTACGAAAATACTTGCCAGGGGACTGATAATTTGACTGGGCAAAACACGATCTTGCTAGTAATGATGACTGTTTTGATTGATAAAACCTCGGACTAAGTAAAACACTTGCAATAATATATTTTTTGAGCTTTAATTAATTCCTGTGACGAGCGATAACTTGATAGAAATATGAATTTCCAATATTTTCAATGTGTTTTGATTGGGCAGGAGAATGATAAAAAATTCGTAGGACAAACTTTAACAGGATATATCTTATATGAAATATAGAGTAATGTTATGATTATTTACACATTATTAAAGCATCATTATTCAAAATTATTACTACAGTGTAAATTTGTCTTTACACACTTAGAATCATTGATTATTTAGTTTACCAGCTTTGACTTTCAAGGTGGGACACGCCAGGGGACTGATAATTTGACGTTTTGAATAATTTTTTTTGTAAGAAATATTATATTTCGAAACGGGTTTATTTTGGGTAACCAGCTAGACATAGTTAAGGTTACAAATTTCATTTGAAAAAAAAATTTTTTTTTCATATTAATATACGAAATAAGCAGAGCCGTCCAAAATTCCTATGTTTGTAGAACTACCCATATGTTTAGACTGGTCGTTAAAAATTAAGTTTTTCGAGACGCCCCCTTAAAAAATTTTTTGTGGTCAAAAAACCACGATGGCATTATTTTTTTTTTAAATCAAAAATACACGTGCCGCAAAATCATCGAAGTTAATTTTTTGATAAAATCGTTAATATCTCATAAAATATGCAGATTTAAAAAAAGTCGTTTGAATGTTTTGTAGGAAATTTAATTCTCTACAAAAAAAGTCCAAGTCATTTTTTTCTTAAAACCTATATTTCTGATGATATTTTGAAATAAACCTTGAAATTCTTCGCAACTCGTAAAAACAAATGATGAAAATTTTGACAAAAAAGTACTAATTTTGATTTTTTTTTGTCACAATTATTTTTTTATACATTTTATTCTATAGCACTACAAGAAAATTATGACTTTTTCGTTATCTTTATTTTATATGTTTTTTTATAAATTACAAACACTTACAAGTTCATTTTCAAAACATCATGAGAACTATACGTTTTAGGAAAAAATGACTTTGACTTTTTTTGTAGAAAATTTCCTACAGAAATGTCTATATGACTTTTTTTAAAATCTGCATATTTTATGAGATATTTGAAAAAATCTACGATAAATATATATAATTTTTTTCGTCTCCATCTCCGTTTTTTCAAAATGCCGAGATGATTACAATACATAGAATTTTATATGAAATCTACCTTCGTAGTATTTTCTAGATTCGTCAAAAGATACTTTACCCAAGTTATAAATATAATCAACATCAAAAGGCTATGATGCATCTTCTGTTTTTATTTGACAATTTTAATTCTGTAACTAAAGGCAATATATCCATTAATTATTATATAAATCAACTTGTTGAAATTATACCTTTGAATAAATCCGACAAAGAAATTCGTGTTTCACCTGTCGCTTGTATTTTTATTTAAATAAATCAAATCATATTACATTAAATCAATCATAATCAATATGATTTACACATATAACAGAAAAACGATTAGTATACATAAACCAAACTAATTATATATCTTCGTAAGTCTATAGCAGTTTTCAAATTACTTTTATTATTTATTATACGGACTTACTGACCTTTCATTAAACAAAACCGCACGAAAACAAATCTGTAGAAAATAAAATTAATTCAAAAACCGAAAATGGTTATAACTTCCATAAGGAAAATTGTCAATGTCGTTGTTTGAGTAAAAGTTATACCATTTTCTTGAATTTTCAATATATTAATCTGTATTTGGATGATTATTTCAAGATATTTTTAAGCGGGTATTTGAAGAATTTTGTTATGAAAATTTATAACATGCAATTAAAAATAGTTTTCCAATTAATGCATAGATGTGTTTCATTCTAATAAGTAAGATTTGGAACAAGTTGAACTCAGTGATTGAGTTTTGTTTAAAATTTTGGCCTACATTATTTAGCTAAAATAAAATATGTGATCTATTTGAACTTTACTTTTAAAAAAAACATAACAAATCTCAAAATAACAAATAAACATGAATTCATTATTTTATAATTAATAATTTTCTTTAAATATGTTAATAGAAAAAAATTAAAGTCTGTTCGTTCCGTATGTGTACATAATTTTTCTTATAAAAATAGACTTAATTCTGAAGATTTTTTTTTATTGATGAACAAAAACAATAATTTCTTCAAAAATTGGAACAATTAAAAATTTGTGTATGAAACGTGCTATATTTAAATTTATTGCAAATTACTTATAATTTCCAAGAAAAGGTGTTCTGCTCAATAACTGAAATTTTAACGAAACTAAATATCTTGCGGTTTTTTATTTTACTATTATTGTAAGTTAAAAAAAAAGATTATGAATAATTATATGAATTAGATGATTGGGTAATTTTACTTGGAGTACACTCATGTTTTTGCTCTTCTTCAATTATAGATTTGAATCATATTCATCCGGTCAGGTTGCTTTATTGATTTTCATAGTTATAGAGATTTGAATATGAATGCTTATTTAATCAGCAAAAAAAAAGATTACAGTAAATGTTAAAGATTCTGTGGACTGTGAGGCAGATTTTGAAGCAAAAATGTGGATTAGTTTTTTATTTTGGTTGATTCACGAATCATATTGGAACAAATTATAAATTATAAGCAAAAAGAATTTTTTTCAAAACTAATACCATTTTCTTGGTATTCAATGAGTCTCCCCTTTATTCCTAATTTATTTTTAGTTTGATCGTAGAAAAGTCGCACAGAATGATAATATTTACTCGCAACGCTCAAAATGCCATCCCTACAGGCCAGGGCTAACATAAAGAACACACAATTGAGTTAAGTTGGTTTATGGTGCCAATTACACATCGTGTTGTAACTGCTTAAAAATATATGTTCCTATATATTATACAAATCAAACAAAATCCATAACCAAAATGACATAAATAAAAATAGTCTATAATCGTTGTAAAATTTATTTGAATGAAAATCAAACAAAAATAGATAAAGATTACACAAAATTTAGCAACAAAAACTATTGAATGGAGTAATATTTAATTATAATAATTATGAACGTTTGGAATACATTAAACGGTAGGTTATGACACACAGGAAGGAGTATGTGACTCTAATCATTTGCTCTCTTAATAACATTTAAATGCCACAAAAGTTATCTATCACAAATTACTTGCCTCTCAATTTCTATGAGAAAGTTCCGTGTCACTTTTATCTAGGATATTTTCAGGCAACTGACCATCTTTGGACAATCTTAATTTCTAAACGTGGTAGATTTACCATGCAGGTAAAAATATTTTTTATAGAAATTTTTAATGAAAAAATTGCATGCCATCGATTGTACTCTGCGATTCTCCCATTTTTCATTCAAGCGCAATTCAATTTAAGTTGTATTTACTGGGTTTCAATCAAAATAAAATGTTTATACTTCCGAGAAGTAGACCTATTTTTTTACAACCATAGTTGTGTGCATTATCGTTTTAACAGAGTAAAATAAACAACTGTTGTGCGCGAATCTGCGGAACACAATAAAAAATTTACTTGATTGTATTGAAATCTGAAATAAATTTTTTTGATTGTATTTTATAAAAAAAACCAACAAAAACATTTATGCTCGCTTTATAGAAAAAACAATAAATTCAAACTAATCCGCATGTTCCTCTCTCGAATATTGAAAAAGGCAAAGGCTACTATGATTTCATTTGAATTAAATTTCTCATTAGTATAATATTTTATGCCTTTCATTGTAGGTCATTTCATTTTCAAAATACCAAACAATTAAATAGGTATCGAAACTGAATCAAATTTATTAAATTGTTTGTAATTAAATATACAAAAAAAAACAAATTAATTTATTGTTTATCTTTATTCGTTTCACTTGTTTTATAAACGAATATTAAAATAATTTAATTTAAATTAATACATGTTACTCTATCCGCTATCGGAAGGATAAAACGTTGTATTGGGTTCGTGTTTAACGAATTTTATTCTTTCGCCAATTTACACTTTAAACTTTTGCTTGAGAAAAAAAATATTGCATTAAACACTTACACAATAAATAACTATTAACATAGTTTTTAACGTCTATCATTAAGTCCAGAGGCTTCCCTTGATTAATTCATTGACTTTATCATAATAATTTAAAAACAAATTTATTTTTCACTCAACAAACAGTTTCCAATCATGGGGAAGGACTTGTATAGGGTTCACAGGATATTTAAAATATCTACGATTTTATTAAAAAATTAACTTCGATGATTTTGTGGATGATTTTGCACGTCTTTTTCACCAAAAGAAATTTTTTTACGGGCGTCTGAGAAAATTTAATTTTTAACGACCAGTCTAATATATATCATCACCTTCGAACACGAGTTACTGTGGGATATAGTTAGAGTTTCACGGTTCGGATAACCGAAACCGGCAGGTTTTAAAACTAAAAAGGTGTAGCTGAAAACCGACCGGTTTAACAAACCGCAGTTTTAAAAATTTCTTCGTAAAATAAAATTATGACTGTTATTAATATTTGAATAATATTACCCTAAAAAGTATAAGTTTTTTTATTAATGATTCTACTTGTTATGCTGAAAAATCCAATAGCGAGGATTTTGAGGCTCTTAGATGCAACACATTTGCTAATTTATAAAACCGCTTGAACTAATTATGTTCGTTTTGGACAGCAAAAAATGCTATGTCATTTTTTACTTAGAAAATCTGCAATGTAAACGCAAAAAGTACTTTAAATTAACAGGAGTTTTTGAATAAGTTTATCGAAAATATTAGGTCAACAGAACCAATAGAAAATATAACAAAAATTGCTGTCAAAGGACAATATTATTTTCGGAATTCTTTACAGGTTTTATCCTAAGCCAGTTGACTCAGACTCAACTAGTTTGAGTATAGTTGATGAAGTGAAGTCAATCGTGGCATGCTCATCTTTAAATAATTAAATTTAGTAAAAGCTAATATTAAGCTTTAATGCCATCATTAAAGCTGGCAACAAAGGTATAGGCAACCCATTTTTTTCGCTTCAAGAATAATTTTTAATATTTAAAAAACTAGTAAAGAACTACAATTTGGCAGCAGCTATATGATGCAATACTAACGATTCATCCAACATCAAGCGAGCATGAGCTGGTGTTTTCTCTTATATTCAATTTTAGTGGAAAATAGAACTTGGTTAAGTAATTATTCGTTAAAGTGTTTAGTATTTTTAAAATCTCCTTAATAAGTTTTAAATTTTTCAAAGGTAGATTTATTGTTTTTAATTCTATATTTCCTTATGGCACCATGGCAATGAAGTAAAACTGAACTCATATTATTACTTATTAAAACTGAACGTTTTAATTTGAAATATTTAATGAATTATTTATATTTTTTAATTTTAATAATTTATTATGAAATAAACTGAATTTGAACAAGAAAATAGTAATTTTTTAGTTAAAATAGAAAAACCGAAACCGACCCAAAAACTCCGGTTTCTCAAAAGTAAAAATCGAAAACCGTGGTATTTTAAAACACGGTTTTTGGAAACTCTAGATATAGTTATCAAAAGGTATCTGTTACATGTGTTGTTGTGATATAAAACGTATTTGAACCTCTTCAAGAATTATTCTCTAACGTGAATAATTGTATGTGTCAACTAACTCGGATTATATAAAACATTGGTTACATCTTTTACCTTTACCTTGTAAAATTATCCGACAACCCGGATAAAAATGTTTTTGAAAGCAACAATGATATAAATACTAAATATAGAAAAACAAAAATTAGATGGAATGAATCACGACACGATGTACACAAATATGCAAGAATTTAGGATTCTCTAACGTGAATAATTTATTTTTAACTGAACGGTTAGCACCATAATATATTTCATTCAAATCTTGCTGAGAATTAGTTAAAACAAATCATTAAATGAAAATTAAATATTGATATATGACAACAATACTACATTATGTATTATAAACATGTTTATGGATTAATAAAAAACAAATATGTATACCAAACCTCAATTTAAACTTTGTAAACAAAACACAAGAAACCTTCAACTATCTTAACAAATTTTAACCGATTTTAACTTAAAATTAGATTCAATTTCATTTCTAAATCATTCAGTTACGCAAATATTTCATGAACCGGAATAGGATAATTTTAATTTTAGTTACCCCAAAAACTATGAAATGTTATAGTATAAACTAAAGATAAAAATAATTATTGATATTTCAATCATTTTCAACTTCATTCATGATCTCATCTCTATTTAACTTGTTATTGTAAACAGTTATGGAATTTAAAAAAATTTAAATATTTATAAACAACAGTTTATTTACATTCGTATGCTGGTTCCCAAGTCCAAAGTGGTGGTTTTTTTGGTTTACGGAAGGGATTGTTACGTTCAACCCAATTTCGAACTGCATCCATTTTTATTTTATTTATTTATATCCTTTTGTTATTTTTTAACTTAAATTTACAAGCACTTAAACTCTAATATCACTTGTTTTTAATACAATAATTTTTATTTTATTAATCCACTATAATAAAAATCTCAATTACATCTAAAATTTAATTATTTTTTAAAAACAAAACACAAAAAATAAATTAAGTTACCAGCCTCTTTCACTTATTGGTTAACTCTGTACCGCACACAACTATTCTCATTGAAATTAATTTTTAGATTGAAGTTAATTCATTTTATGTTTTATCTTAAGTTTGGTATTTTAATTTATGAATTTATTATAAAAAAAACAATTCAAAAGAGATTCTTTTTTATGATTCATTATGATGATCAATGTTGTGTATAGTTCGGTCATTTAAGCTGTTTCCCCGGAACTTATTTTGTTAAAACAAGAAATTTGGTGGCAAGGGTAAGTGTAATGTAAATAATTTATTTTAGAGGTATATACGTCATGATTTAAAGTACCAAGTATTTTATAGCGAAATGAATGTATGAATAAATCGAATTCGACTAAAACAAGATCGACCAACACACAATTGGAATGCAATTATATATGTGTAATCAAGTTTTTGAAATTGACGAAATAGGCGGTAGCAATCATATGGTTAAATATAAATCATAAATAATAGCGAGCGAATTTTAAAATTTGAGCATTAATGAATGAATCTGGGACGTATTTTGGGGTTCTCTTTTGTGTGGGTCGTTGTTAAAAAGAGGAGTCCGTTTGTAATTTGCACATAGCAGGGGATATACGTTAAAGACTGTTTTAGTGACTGGTATGAAAGTGACCAAGTATCAATCATTTAATTTCACATTGATTGGAAACAATCAATAATGACTATACAATGACTGTGCAACTTAGGATATTAATTAGAATTGAAGTATTCCCTATTCTATGAATTCACACAAAGTAATGTCTAGAAATTTAATGAAAAAAATCTCAATATATAATGTAAAAAGAGTCTAAGACAGTGGAAAAATTCAACTTAAGTAAATAAACAAGTGATGATGCATTTTCAACTTCAAAATAGTCATCGTCTCAGTGTCGTAATTGCGTGTCTACTTAAGGATTCGAACAAGGCACTGAAGAGGAAGGTTCGAATTCATCCAAAACACGTAAGAGAAGTGGAGTTTTTAGAAACTTCCCACCATACCTTGGAATTGAAAAAATTACAATAACTTCCTTACTTACTTGAGTAATGAGTTTATAGTCCGAGAGCTGAGCGACATAAAATTGTAAGCATTTTCTAAAGGCTGATTTTTTAATATTATGTCACATATGTTGAGTAAAGAAATAGTCTTCCGTCAGTCAGCTGGATTCGTTAGCGTTTGGAGTGGGTGGGGCTCCAACTTTGTAAAAAAACCATGTACATTGCAACTACTTTCTCAAACCTGAAAATTGGTTTCAGAGCAGTATATTAATTAAAAATAAGTTTTATGATCGTCAGTCACACAAATCCTGTAACCGAACGCGTCAGTCACGCGTTGAAGTTGTAAAAAAACGGTACATCGTGCAATTACTTTCTAAAATCTGATATTTAGTATACAGGTGAAGAATATTATTATAATCACAAAAAATGTAGTCAGTCAATTTATTTCTGTAACAGATGCCGTCAGTCGCAAATAAAAGTTTGCCCTTCCGTAATACGGCGCGCTCAATAAATATTAACATATATTGAATAAAGTTTCTTTTTTCAATGAATATTCATTTTATTGCAGGTACATTGAATCTGATCTACTCGAACGACCATTAAAATATATAATATTAAACTTAAATAACAAAATTAATAGAATTATATACAGATTTTAATAAAGTATATTCAACAAATTCCTTTTAGTCTGGTGCATTAAATATTTTTCTAATATGAGTCGCTGCAGTTGTTGTAAACATCACTTGAATCATCATTTTCTGGATCAGTTATATCTGACAATTCATAATCTGCAAATTAATACAAGCGCGAGTGCAATAAGCGCAATGTTTAATTTCAAAATAATTAAATACGTAAGATAAACAGGCATATCACGTACAATCTATTGCCTGAAACATCGTTTCCATCAATAACAAAAACATTCACGAATATTGGAAAATGTTGTCCTATTATTATATATTATTATATGTTGTCCTATTATTATATTACACTTCTATTAATTTGCACTTACATTTCTATTAATTATTACACTTCTATTAATTTGTTCCATAATAAAAATAAGCTGCAAATAATAATTCCTTCTTTATTAGTATGAAACTGAACTTCCAGACTATGTACATGATATTTTGAAATATTTAAAAAATTAAATGAAAAATCACTAATATCAAAATCTAATCAAATGAATTATGATAATTAGTGAAAGTAAAAGGGAGTAAACCTCGAACATTATATAAAAGTTGTCGGTCAATAATAGCTCACTTCTTAACCTTGGTATATAATGTACTATTATACAAATAAATGTCGTCATCTGTCTTTCGATCATTTACACTGCAAGTAATAAACCAACAAAAAATTAAATAAATATTATATAACACAAACAAATAATATGCATTCTTTGAAAAATGACAAACACACATCATATTTAGATTTAACTACACTTGCCACCTTATACTATCTCCCACAATCTTAATTGTCTTCAAGATCAATCCTACGTTTTTACTTTTTATTATTATTGATTTATAAAGCAATTTTTATTGCTCGTAAAATGTATGCAAAAAATTTAACCAAATGGTTCTTGTTGTTTTCAAGAAAAAGAATAAAAACAAAGAAAATGTAATCCAAACAAATGTCATTTAAAATTTCGCATTCTGTTTTCATTATTTAACAATAATAAAATTTTCTAAAAATTCATTTCAACTGGAAAAACGTGTGGTAAATTGTAGAACGCAAATTGTTTACAATTTTACATTTTTCAGGGTTAATCCGATGATCACTTACCTAATCCGAATTATCCTAATTAATTTATAGTGACCTGACCAACAAGCTCATTGCAAATGGATTTCACTCCGTAGGTGTAAAGCTGACCCAAAACTTTCTCACCGGCCTATACATCTCGGTATTCATCTATGACTTTTCTTCTGAGTCTAAATTAATTAACGCTCGTGTACCCCAAGGCTCAGTTTTATACCCCACTCCATTTTTCATTTTTATCAACGAACTGTTGAAAATCACCAGTAACCCAATAAATAGTTTTGCAGACGATAGTACACTTCACAAGTCATTCGTTCCCCTATTGTCAAAGGGTAAAACGCACAAACAAATAAATTCCGCTCGAAGAGACACTGCCATAAGTGTAAACGAGGACCTATAGAAAAAGTCGCCGATTGAGGTGACAAAAATTTGATCAATTTTAATTCCACCAAAACACAGCTATTGATTGTTTCCAGATCAAAGACCGAGTTCTTCAATGATATTTCAATTAGTATGTATGACGAACAAATAGACGAATGTGAAAGCGTTCCTCTATTGGGAGTGACCATTTCCAATAACCTACTCTGGAACGATCATATAATAGCGATGGCAAAAAGTGCGTCAAAAAAACTCGTCCTCCGACCTCAGAGCGAATGTTGTTGTGGGACCTAGGTCTTAAAAGGTATCGATGTGTTGTTTTGACACATATTGTAACCTTTAATACAACACTTTTTATTAAAAAAAATTTATACTAAAGCAACGAAGTCTGCTGCAATTATTGCGAAAGATACAAAAATAATACAAATATATTTTCCTTGCTTGAGTATAAATTACTTTTGCTTTGCAGAATGTTACACGACATATTGCATGCAATAGTTTGAATTTACAAACGATACGTAATATTAATTTAATTACTATTTTGAAACCGTGAATGCATCTTTTTAAATATTTCTCGCCATCATATATCCACTGAAATAATGGTCTGTGTTATCTACTTCTTCTAAATAAAACAATGTATATTTATTATTTACTCTCCAATTACGTCGTCAAGAAGGCTAATCACTAATTCATTAATATTGTAAATATCAGTGTCTTTTTTCAATGAAAATTTTTCTTCTGTATTCCATTCAATATAATTATTGGAGGACAACTATTTATCAAAAAATTCCCTTCATACAACTTTCTCCGAAATAGCTTTCAAATGAAAGAACTTTTACGTCGAAATAGAGAACTTTTCTAAGAAATTTTTTGACTGGCTCAGTCTTAAGCAACGAAACAATTCATTTTAAATTTTTGATTCCGAAATTTTGGTATTTTAATTTTCATGCCCTTGGTTTTTTAAACAAATTTTAAAAAGAATATTAGTTTTTTTTTATTAAAGTTAGGCATGTTTAGTATTAATTATATAATAAATTATCAATTAACCCTCTGAATATCCGAAGATATCATGCCAACAAAGAAATGGGATGGATTAAGATTCTTTGTGGAATTTATGAACGCTGACTTTAATCTTTTGAGGGAAATTAACAAAGAAAACCGACAAAGGTAAAGAGTTCCACAGATTAGAGACTTTATTGAAAAAGTCGTCCTAAAACTCTACAGTTTAACACATAAATTTTTGAACGGTAAAAAGAGATGTAGCGTCATCTCTTTTTACCGTTTAAAAATTTAAGTGTTAAAGTGTAGAGTTTTAGCACTAGTTCCTCTAGTGCAACGCAATAAATTTGAAAACTTAGGTACAATTGATCTAATCTTCAGAGGCTCGTTCATCAATAATATATTTATAAAAAGTCTTCAAATCGGCAACATTTCGCAAAGAATTAAGTTCGTTAGTAAGACTTAAGATTCCAGTCTATTTAATAGTTCTCTGCTTTACAGAATCAACAGTAGTCCAAACAGGGATGTATAAAGGAACTGTAAACTGAAAGAATTTGTTAGCTATCGAAAAACTGACGACATCAACCTAAGAATCTAAATTTTTGAACAACTTTTTGCTAAAATATGAAATTACAACTCAAAATTAAAACACTTTAATTTTTATAAATAGATGGCAATAGACGGCGGTGCAAAACAACAAAACTATATTTTATATCTGCAATCTTTTAGCGACAAAATAAAAAGGGATTATTTTGTCCAAAATCAATAATCTCAAGCGGCTTCATTCAACAAACATTTAAATACACCATCTATTAAAACCTTAGAACGCATGCTGTTGTGGAACGTGGTCTTAATAGTATATTAAGAAGCTAGTTTGATAATCGACGATTTTATCGCACGCAATCTGTTTAGAAAACGACCCGCGCAGCGGGGAGTTTTCTAAAGGATAAATGCGATAAAACGTCTTATGAAACGAGTTTTTTATACTATTTTTTCAATTTTGCATTTTTTGTCTTGAAATTTTAAAAAATGTGGATTTTATTAAAAAATAGTCTACTTGAAATTTTGTTATTATTACTAATTTTTAATTAATTAAAATGTTTAACACTAATTTAGATATTCTTATTAATTTTATTTACATAATTAATCGTTTTAATGTTCACTGACGTTTGTATGACCAATGTTACCAACCTTGAAAGACCAAACTTTGCGTATCGTAATGAAAGCCATTTCGATACGCATTTGGGTATCAAAATGACTTTATTTTAGACGAAAAATAGAAAAAAGGTTTTTAGGTATTATAATGACAAATAATGTAATTCCAGCTACGCAACACAATTTATTTTTTAAAAAATATGTTGGCTTGCGAGTTACGTTGTATATATTAAAAAACATTTAGAAAGAATGTCTTATACTACCCGAGTCGAACTTTAACTACGAAGTAAGGTACTAAACATTCGCAAATGAAGCATTTTAGTTCTCTTCATCATTATTTGCAACTTAATAATAACTTTTTACTCACGATAAACTTATTATCTCCTATAAATTCTATAAAAATACAAATTAACTAATTAAAATATGGAGAGGCTGAAATCTCACAGCTCTGAGATATCAAGACTTCGGTCTGGGTTAAGGATTTTGATATAGTTTTCGGCAAAAAAACTTTTATGAGGACATGGTTTTTAGTTTTGGGCAGCGATGTACATCAAACATAACTCTTTGTTAAAGTACAAGTATTTTTTATCTCTGTTTAAAAATTTATTACAAAACTAACACAAAACATCAATACGTTGCCGGAAAATTATAATCAAAATTCCAAAAATATTGTTAAATTAAATAAAATCAAACTTTTTCAAAATTCCAAAAATATTCCAAATATTAGAATAAAATCAAATATTTAAATTTTTTCTAAATTCCAATAATATTTCAAAAATTCTTAAAAATTCAAACTTTTTCCAAAATCCTAAAAATATTGCAAAAATTATTACAAAATCAAAAATTGAAACTTTTTTCAAAATTCCAAAAATTATAATAATATCAAAAATTAAAAATTTTTTCAAAATTCTAAAAATATTTAAAAAATTCTTACAAAATCAAAAATTAAAACTTTTGCCGAAATTCTAAAAATATTGCAAAAATTATTACAAAATCAAAAATACAAACTTTTTCAAAATTCCAAAAATATTTCAAAAACTATAACAAATTCAAAAATTTCCATGTCCAATTTCATTTTAAATTACATTTACGTCATAAAAACAGCTACATTTTTTTCCCCAAAAAATTGGCTAAAAAATTAAATGAAATCATTTTTTGACACACTTGACATTATTTTTTGACAAACTTATAATGCCATAATTCTCTATAATAATAATAAAATATCATGTCATACGAACTATTAATTTTATTTTTTTCTAAAAAAATTGGGTAAAAAATAAATAAAAACCTTTCTTTTGACACACTTGACACCATGTTTTGACAAACTTATAATGCCATAATTCTCAATAATAATAATAAAATTTCATTTCAAACAAAAATTTTTATTTTTTTTGCAAAAAATTAGGTAAAAAACTAAATAAAAATCTTTTGACACACTTGACAACATTTTTTTGACAAACTTATAATGCCATAATTCTCAATAATAATAATTAAATTTCATTTCAAACAAACAATTTTATTTTTTCCAAAAAATTGGGTAAAAAAATAAATAAAAATGTTTCTTTTGACACACTTGACAACACTTTTTTGACAAACTTGTAATGCCATAATTCTCAATAATAATAATAAAACTTCATTTCAAATAAACAATTAATTTTATTTTTTTTCCAAAAAATTAGGTAAAAAAATAAATAACAATCTTTCTTTTGACACACTTGACAACTTTTTTTTGACAAACTTATAATGCAATAATCTAGTTTTAGATCTCACATACCAATCCCGACCATCAAGATTTCTCCAAATTTAATGTTCCTACTCGTAATCACTTAAAATGAACGTTTTTTAAGCCAAAAATATGAAAATTTGCTATTTTTGACACACATAATGATTTTTTTGACACACTTCCGGTACAGCTATCGAACACAGCGTCCTTTCGGACCTGTCCCTTGAGTATACCTATTTTTAGAAAAAAAAATTTTTGAAATCCCTCCAGCGGTTTTCCCTGCAGCGTAGGTAATGACGGCCGGCCGGCCGGCAGACAGACATACATTTTTTTTTTTTTGCTATTTTAGAATCAGGAGGTCCTAAAACGTCGAGAAATGTCAAAAAAAGTGGGGGTAAGAATTTCACTTTGAGCTCATGAGTGTAATACTTAGGTCTTTCAGACCGAAGTAATTATCTAATTAGAATCTCAAAAACTATTTTCAGACTATTGATTCTTAAAATACTAGTCTACACCTAAATAAGCACCTAAGCCAACACCTTACAAAATTAACATCTCATTTGAATCTTTGAAAACTATTTACGATTCCGATCACTGTACTTAGGTTAGATTAGATATGGTTGGACAGGTTGCACGAGGCAGAACCTGCCCTGGCACGCATTATTGTACCTAGTTCAAATAAAAATATAATAAATATTCTATCTACAAAATAGATAGAGTATATGAAGTAGAATTAGTAGACCCTGATAAGTGTTTTTAGTTTATTTTAAGGACCAAAACAGGAGTTTTGTTTTAAAATTTTAAAGCCTATTTAACAACTCAAGCTGGAATTTTTTCCGGTAACTCGCTTTTAGAGGTGTTATGGTAGTGGTTATTGTTCTATTGGACATCAGTGATATTTAAATAGTCAAAATTCTAAATAGTAGAATCTGTAGGTTTTAAAGAGTAGTTAAATTTCGACTCGGTAATCTCGAGAAAGTTAATGCAATTTTCGATTTCTTTTTCAAATTGCAAAGAATATAGAGGGGCTAAAATCTCACAGCTCTGAGATATCAAGACTTTGGTCTGGGTTAAAGATGTTGATATAGTTTTCGGAAAAACACTTTTATGGGGACATTGTTTTTAGTTTTGGTCAGCGATGTATATCAAACATAAAACTCTTTGTTAAAGTACATGCATTTTTTATCTCTGTTTAGAAATTTATTACAAAACTAACACAAAACACGTTGCCGGAAAAATTATAACAGATCATAAATTAACATAATTTAGTGAAAAGATGATAATCAGATACAATTATAATAAAATCAAAAATTTAAAATTTTTCAAAATTCCAAAAATATTCCAAAAATTCTCACAAAATCAAAATGTGAAACTTTTTTCAAAATTCTAAAAATATATATATAAAATTCACAAATTCAAAAATTCTATTTTTTTTCAAAATTCTAAAAATATTGCAAAAATTATAACAAAATCAAGAATTAAAACTTTTTCCAAAATTCTAAAAATATTGCAAAAATTATTACAAAATCAAAAATACAAACTTTTTTCAAAATTCCAAAAATATTTCAAAAACTATAACAAATTCAAAAATTTCCATGTCCAATTTCATTTTAAATTACATTTACGTCATACAAACAGCTAAATTTTTTTTTTCCAAAAAGTTGGCTAAAAAAATAAATGAAATCATTTTTTGACAAACTTGACAATATTTTTTTTTGACAAACTTTTAATGCAATAAAATTCTCAATAATAATAATTTCATGTTCATTACATTTCATACAAAAACCTAATTTTATTTTTTTCTAAAAAAATAAATGAAAATCATTCTTTTGACACACTTGACATTATTTTTATTACATACTTATAATGCCATAATTCTCTATAATAATAATAAAATTTCATGTCATACAAATAACTAATTTTATTTTTTACAAAAATTGGGCGAAAAAATAAATAAAAATCTTTCTTTTGACACACTTGAAAACATTTTTTTGACAATCTTATAATGCCATAATTCTCAATAATAATAATAAATTTCATATCATCATATCATCACCGCATGGAGGGATCAGTTTTTGTTTATTTGTAATTTTTTTTATTTTTGATCTACGGGTGTGACACTGACAACCCCGCGTACTCCAGTTCCTGCTATTGGCAAATGAGTTAACGTGAGATATCACATAACTTTGGCAATAGCAGAGAGATATCACTAGCCAAGGTGATATCTTATGGGTGCTTGGTGGATGAACTGTATTCAGTTAACGGAAGCCCTCTCAATCTTAGCAATGGCGTATTTCTTGATGTTGCCACGTTATTGCTTGCTCGAAGTATCGAGCCGTCATATGGTTTTATTATTCTATATATGGGCTTTCACATTGAGGAAGAAAGTGCGTCGCATGATCAAGGAATGTGCCATTAGCAAGATTATTGGCAAACTCATTTTAGTTTTGTTTCTGCAAATTTTTAATACAAATCTGCAGTTTCCCTTTTATTTTCTCTATCCTATCATGAAATATTGGCCTATGTTATATTTTATATGTGATAGGATTTATTGTTTAGTTATACCTTCTTTAAAAAGAAAAAAAAACAAAAAAAACATAGATTTGCGTCCATCAACACCTTAGAACGCATGTTGTTGTGGGACCTTGGTATTAAAAGGTTTTTATGTGTTGTTGTAACACATGTTGTAATTCCTACTACACAACACATTTTATTAAAAAAAAAAATGTTATACAAATAATTAATTTTATTTTTTTCCAAAAAATTGGGTAAAATAATAAATAAAAATCTCTCTTTTGACACACTTGACAACATTTTTTTGACAAACTTCTAATGCAATAATCTAGTTTTTGATCTCACATACCAATCCCGACCATCAAGATTTCTCCACATTCTTTGTTCCTACTTATTATCATTATCACCATATTTCCTTGTAGCAAAAACTATGCATATTTCCTTGTTTTGACACACTTGACGATTTTTTCGACACACTTCCGATACAGTTATCAAACACATCGTCCTTTGGGACCTGCCCATTTAGTTTACCTATTTTTAGAAAAAAAAATTATGTTTTAGTCTTTCAGACCGAAGTAATTTAGTAGAAAAGTTTTTACTATTAATTAATTGAAGAAAAACAACTCGTGTTCTAAACCAGATACCTGGTAGTTGATACAAGGTATATTATCATCAACAAAACGATAATAAAATATAACTAGAAAGTGAAATTGATGCATCTAAAATTTTTTTCTCAAAATTGTTGATAAAATTTTAGCGAAAATTGGGGATAAAAACAATTCAATAGAACCAACCGCCTGCACTGAAAAAACATGTCCTATTTCCAATCGAAATGCAATTGTCGAAATGCAACCTCACCGTGCGGTCACATATGGCGATTGGCGAATCAAACTACGAAATTGCTTCAACAACTCTACAATTATAAATCGATGAAGTTGAGACAATCACACGAAATATTTATGTGAAAATAAAATATAGTTCAATTAATCTCAAATACTTAAACTTTAAAATGAAAAATTCATGATATAAGCCCAAAGAAATTTTTTTTACTGGGAAATAGTTATTATCTTTATTCAACTACTGTTATATTGGATATAACACTTTATATTTTAAGATATAACACTTTATATTTTAAATAAACCTCATTCTCTTATTAGGAAAATGTTATCGTGTAGTTGTCCCAATCACAGTGAAATTGATTGCAAATAATTTTTCTTTGCATGAATAATAAACTGCCAACTTCGAGATGAGGTTGTCATGTACTTCAATTTTTTTTTCAGTGTGTGAATTTACAAAATTTATTGTCAAATAGATTATAGAACTAATTTTGTTCAATACAAGTTTTGTACACTACATAGAGCTCAAAAGTCATCAGATTTAAACCGAATAATTATTAAATTTGAACTCAATTTTATAGAACGTCAATTGGAGGTATAAATGTAAATAAGTTGAATACATAAAAAGAAATCAGGTTTGAAAAAGGAGGACCAACAAGATTTTTGATTTTGTTGATAAGGTCATTCGAATTTTTTACAGATAAATCCTGCATGTTCAATACCATAAAGTTTATTAAATATTTGACAAAGCTTATAAGTTGCTACACTGCGATACGAAACTATTGCTTTATTAAGCATATTTTATTTATAGAGTTTAAGTAATCCGTAAAAGACAGGAGTAGAAGGGTTCAATAATTTATGCATAGAGGGATCAGTTTTCTTGATTTTATTTTTTTTTTATTTTTTGATCTATGGAGGTAACAACCCCATCGTCTCTGTTATGGGTATCTGAATTAACGTGATATATCGCATACCACTGGCACTAGGAATGAGGTGTCACTCGTCAAGCTAATATGTTTGGGTTGCTGACGGTTGAGCCTTTATTCATTGAAGAAGAAAGAGCGTGGAATGATCCAGGAATAAGCCACTAACTGGACTATTGGCAAACCAATTTTAGTTTATTTGATGCAAATTTTTAAAACATTTGCTTTTTACCTAGTTTATTTTTATTTTCTCCATCCTATTATGAAATATTAAATAAAACTGTGTTGGTTTCATGAACTCGGATAAGGATAAGTATTTAACCCATTTGTACTTAAATCTAATATTTTAATAATATCTAATATTTTAACCGCCGTTTAAACGTTAATTTTATGTTAAAAATTATCCGGGAGGTATTGAAATTGGGTTGACAGTAAATGATTTATATTTTGTTAAAAATTATTGTTAAATTGGCTGGTATATCATATATTTTATTGTTTTCCTTCTCAGTCATTTTTTGAATTTAATTATTATTTTTTATTTAAATAATCATGAAATATTAAATCATATACAATATTTCGCCATTTTTATTTTGAGATATTGAGATATTCTTTTGAGGTATTCTACCCTTCCCTTTTGAGATATTCTACTCTAAATATTGCGATGCAATTTTAAATGCAATTTTGGGCATTTTCGGAAAATTATATAAAAAAAAGTACACAGTTCTCAAGCTTTAAAATTTTACAGCAAGTAGTCCTATAATAAATCTATGCAAGAAAAAAAATTAGAGTTGAATCATTCTTCCTTTTAATGAGTTTACAGCACTAAAACTCCCATTTTGAGCCAATTTTCAATTTATAGTTATGATTTTTTTTTCTTCACTTTAATTACTACTTAGGTAATATTATGTAAGGATAAAAAGTATAGAGCATCTTTCTGATCATTTTGATTTTTATTTTGTCTTGACATCTGTAAAATTAACAGAGTTAGGTACATTTACAGAAAACTCGTTTTTGGCCGAAAAATTGTTATGAAGCAACCTTAAAATAACCACCAAAAAAAGAAGCATGAGCCTAAAAAATTTTTTTTTTTACATTTTTGAACTCACCTAGTATTGGGTAATAACTGATAAAAAAATTAAGAAAATCAAAAATGTTGAGCAACAAATTTTATTCTATTTGGGTGATTTTTAATGGATTGACCCCGGCTATTATTTTGAAAACGTACATTTTTTTGTCGATTTTTAAATTTTTGATTTTTAAAATATATGAAATGATGATATATTGTTGGTATTGACGGAAGAAAAACGTAATTTCTGCTTTTATTTTTTGAGTACTCCGAATCGGAGTTATGCGCGGTTGAATTTTTGAGGCTTTTTCACGTAGTTTTGGTAATGGTGTCAATGTTTTGTTAATAGATCCCATAAATTTCATTCGATTTACGTATATTTTTGCAAATAAAAAGAAAAATAGTTGAATAATCGAAATTGGTAAGTTGGAACTTAATAATTTTTCTCTTTTCTGCTAGGCGGCGCGTTAAACCTTGGTTTACTTCAAAGCTCATATCTCAAAAATCGTCATTTTTTTTTTGTTTTTCACAAATTTTAAAGTAAACACATGCCGCTATGAAACTAAAAAATAAAAAGTGAGAGATTCCATATGGATTTTTTTATACGATTTTTAAAGTTTAGTATATGAAAAATTCACATGTGTTTTTCATCAAATTAATTATGCTTTACTAAATGTGAATCTAATACATTTTCTATTTTAACATCTGTACGAAATATTGAAACATATTCTGTGCATTGCTAATTGAAAAACAGGTTTTTATTGAGAATAAGAATTGGAGATTCCAACGACCGAAGATTGTGATTTACTTTCAACATCTTAACACTAACATTAGCATGAGACTATTATTAATAAATATTTTTTCTATGAAAATCATAATTTAATGAAACAATAATAATATTACAAACAAATGCATTAAAAAATTAATTTTTATATTTTCTTGCCTCTGAATTGAAATATTTTTGATTATCGGAAAAGGGAAACATTTTGACAATTATTTTATCGCGTGTAGTGTTATCCCGCAAAAAATACTGAAATCCTTGAGGTCCACCAATTGTTTTAATGTCCGAAAAGAAATTGCTCCTGTAGTTCGATATCTCGTAAAGACACATATGAAATTTTCATACGTGGTTGATTTTTTTCGACCAAATTTCTGTTCTAAATTTCAAATGATTCCCTTGCTGTTGATATTTTCTCTCCTTTAAGCGATGCTCTCCGGGCTTCTCGTTTAAGTGTGCTTTCAATCTCATCCGATGGACCCTTTCCATGTGCAGTTGCAAAGAAATGCCATGCTGCAGGTATTTAAAATCAACAATATGTTTGCAAAGATTTATAAAATTCCTCTTATTTTTATATTGAGTTTCTGAGCCATCCGTAAAATATAAAAGTATTTTAATACTTAGAACGGACCAATAATGATGACCAGTATTGCAGCAATAGCCGAGTACTGGCAACCACGACTGGACCATTAAAAACATATAAAGTATTATTTAAATAAATTAAAATAAATAAATTTAAATAAATAAATTAAATACGAATACAAGTAAATTTAAATAAATTAAATACAAAATAATTGAAATAAAATTGAAATGTCTAATGAAAAAACATTTAAAACTCATACCAACATTATCAATAATATCATAGTCTTTCAGCTGAGAAACGATAACTAAACTATAGGTAAAATTTTTCAAATTATTTATTTCTAAAATGGATATTACTCTACTGAATTTAACTGAATGACATAGATTGGGCAATTCGTGTTTGCAGTACTGGTCCAATAACAATATCCAACTCATGCTAAACATTAACGGGCCATTGCTAGACCATATAAAGTAAAGTGTACTGGCTATTTTCAATAAACCGTATATCGGTCGATTTATGGTTCCAGTAATGGCCCAATAAAAATAGCCAAGTACTGTTAAGGCCATTGCTTGGCCATTCAAAAGTAACTGTAAACTGGCTATTTCCTGTAAACCATAGATCGGCCGATGAATGGTTCTAGTGCTGGCCCAATAACAATAGCCATGTACTGTAAACCATTGGGCCAGTGCTTGGCCGTATTTCAAAGTCTGGTACACTCTGCTTGGGTTTTTACCGGATAACACTACAGTCGATAAATTAATTGTCAAAATGTTTTCCTTTTCCGGTAATCAGAAATATTTCAATTTAGAGACAAAAAAATCCCAGCGGCAGGTATATCCGCTAGAAATATGTAGATTTCGGGGTCAGACGGTTTTGTGTCCAAATAAAATTAGATAAGTCAGATTAGTTTAAATAAAAAATATAAGTAGAAACAGAATTATTCAAAAAAATTATCGAACCAAATTAAATACATTATCCGAACTAACTCCATCAATACAATTTCGGAACAGTTTTATTTAAGTTGGTTTAAACTACTTTTAATAACATTTTAAATCCACCAAAGATCAAATGAACTACGTCACAACTACAATTATATCATCACACATAATTTATAATCAAACATTATCAAACAATTATTTCAAAATCATCTTTTGTTGTTGTGTTTTTTTGTTCTTATTTAATCTTTTTTCAAACGGTTACTTAGTAAAAAAAAAATAAAAACAAAAGAGATTTTGATAATTTTTCTATGGTATTAAATGGTTTGATATTTTTTTTGCAAGAGGTTCATTATAACGCTTATAAAAATGGAACCTTTAGGGTTAGAAAGCTGAAATTTTTTGAGGCTATAGTTTAAAAGTATGTTTAAAGGTTAAGATGAAAGGTTCAAAGGTTCAAATATTCAATATTTTTAAATTTTATTAAAATATTATTATTCAAACGGAAGTTATAGCGCCCTAGATTATTCGACTTATTAGGCTCTAGCTGCTTAAGCGGTACCCGGATATGGCCAGTTCACGAACTTGTCCAAGACATTATTTGCTGAAACATACACAGAAAATTATTTTGGTGTAGATCGAAAAATGCGGACGTGAGAGTGCCGCTAAATTCCGTTATACCTCATATCGTTATATATATATATATATATATATATATATATATATATATATATATATATATATATATATATATATATATATATATAACGATATGAGTTATATATATATATATATATATATATATATATATATATATATATATATATATATATGTTATATATATATATATATATATATATATATATATATATATATATATATATATATATATATATATATATATATATATATATATATATATATATATATATATATAACGATATATATTTTAAGGGCCACCCTAATATATATATATATATATATATATATATATATATATATATATATATATATATATATATATATATATATATATATATATATATATATATATATATATATATATATATATATATATATATATATATATATATATATATATATATATATATATATATATATATATATTAGGGTGGCCCTTAAAAACAAAAATTTTTATTTTTTGTACGGCACCCTCCCATTTCGTGTGAATACCCATAAAAATATTATTTTCAAAATCTGATATCAATCGGTCAATTCTAAGACATGCCTCCGACCACTTAAAGTTGAGAAATTTTGTTCTGGACCCTAAAAAAAAATTTTTTTTTTTTGTGCGACACCCTCTCATTTCGTGTCAATACCCATAAAAAAATTATGTGTAAAAATTGAAATCAATCGGTCAACTCTAAGGGGTGCCCCCGACCACTTGGAGTGGAGAGGTTTGGTTGTGGCCATTATAAAGAAAAATTTAAATTTTTTGTACGACACCCTCCCATTTGGTGTCGATACCCATAAAAATATTATGTGTAAAATTTGAAATCCATCGGTCAACTCTAAGGGGTGCTCCCGGCCACTTGGAGTTGAGAGGTTTTGTTGTGGCCATTATAAAGAAAAATTTAAATTTTTTGTACGACACCCTCCGATTTGGTGTCGATACCCATAAAAATTCTATGTGTAAAATTTGAAATCCATCGGTCAACTCTAAGGGGTTCCCCCGTCCACTTAAAGTTGAAAGGTTTGGTTGTGGCTATTACAAAGAAAAATTTAAATTTTTTTTACGACACCCTTCCATTTGGTGTCGATACCCATAAAAATATTATTTGTAAAATTTGAAATCAATCGGTCAACTCTAAGGGATGCCTCCGGCACCTTTAAGTTGAGGGGTTTTGTTGTGGCCATTATAAAGAAAAATTTAAATTTTTTGTACCACACCCTCCAATTTGATGTCGATACCCATAAAAATATTATTTGTAAAATTAGAAATCCATCGGTCAACTCTAAGGGATGCCCCTGGCCACTTAAAGTTGAGAGGTTTGGTTGTGGCCATTACAAAGAAAAATTTAAATTTTTGTACGACACCCTCCCATTTGGTGTCGATACCCATAAAAATATTATTTGTAAAATTTGAAATCAATCGGTCAACTCTAAGGGGTGCCTCCGGCCACTTAAAGTTGAGGGGTTTTGTTGTGGCCACTATTAAAAAAAATTTAAATTTTTTGTACGACACCCTCCCATTTCATGTCAATACCCGTAAAAATATTATGTGCAAAATTTGAAATCAATCGGTCAATTCTAAGACGTGCCTCCGGCCACTTAATGGCCAGAACAAAACCTTTCAAGTTTAAGTGGCCGGGGGCACGCCTAAGAGTTGAACGATTGATTTCAAATTTTGCAAATAACATTTTCAAGGGTATTCACACGCAATATGGGGGTGTCGTACAAAAAATTAAATTTTTCTTTGTAATGGCCAGAATAAAACCTTTCAAGCTTAAGTGGCCGGGGGCACGCCTTAGAGTTGAACGATTGAATTCAAATTTTACAAATAATATTTTTATGGGTATCGACACCAAATGGGAGGGTGTCGTACAAAAATTTAAATTTTTCTTTGTAATGGCCACAACCAAACCTCTCAACTTTAAGTGGCCAGGGGCACCCCTTAGAGTTGACCGATGGATTTCTAATTTTAAACATAATATTTTTATGGGTATCGACATCAAATTGGAGGGTGTCGTACAAAAAATTTAAATTTTTCTTTATAATGGCCACAACAAAACCCCTCAACTTTGAGGTGCCGGAGGCATCCCTTAGAGTTGACCGATTGATTTCAAATTTTACAAATAATATTTTTATGGGTATCGACACGAAATGGGAGGGTGTCGCGCAGAAAATAAAAAAAATTTTTTTAAGGTCCAGAACAAAACTTCTCAACTTTAAGTGGCCGGAGGCACGTCTTAGAATTGACCGATTGATTTCAAATTTTGCACATAATATTTTTACGGGTATTGACATGAAATGGGAGGGTGTCGTACAAAAAATTTAAATTTTTCTTTATAATGGCCACAACAAAACCCCTCAACTTTAAGTGGCCGGAGGCACCCCTTAGAGTTGACCGATTGATTTCAAATTTTACAAATAATATTTTTATGGGTATCGACACCAAATGGAAGGGTGTCGTACAAAAAATTTAAATTTTTCTTTATAATGGCCACAACCAAACCTCTCAACTTTAAGTGGTCAGGGGCACCCCTTAGAGTTGACCGATGGATATCTAATTTTAAACATAATATTTTTATGGGTATCGACATCAAATTGGAGAGTGTCGTACAAAAAATTTAAATTTATCTTTATAATGGCCACAACAAAACCCCTCAACTTTAAGGTGCCGGAGGCACTCCTTAGAGTTGACCGATTGATTTCAAATTTTACAAATAATATTTTTATTGGTATCGACACCAAATGGAAGGGTGTCATACAAAAAATTTAAATTTTTCTTTGTAATAGCCACAACCAAACCTTTCAACTTTAAGTGGCCGGGGAACCCCTTAGAGTTGACCGATGGATTTCAAATTTTACACATAGAATTTTTATGGGTACCGACACCAAATCAGAGGGTGTGGTACAAAAAATTTAAATTTTTCTTTATAATGGCCACAACAAAACCTCTCAACTCCAAGTGGCCGGGGGCACCCTTTAGAGTTGGCCGATTGATTTCAAATTTTACACATAATATTTTTATGGCTATTGACACCAAATGGGAGGGTGTCGTACAAAAATTTAAATTTTTCTTTGTAATGGCCACAACCAAACCTCTCAACTTCAAGTGGCGGGGGCACCCCTTAGAGTTGAACGATTGATTTCAATTTTTACGCATAATTTTTTTATGGGTATTGACACGAAATGAGAGGGTGTCGCACAAAAAAAATAAAATTTTTTTTTAGGGTCCAGAACAAAATTTCTCAACTTTAAGTGGCCGGAGGCACGTCTTAGAATTGACCGATAGATATCAGATTTTGCAAATAATATTTTTATGAGTATTCACACGAAATGGGAGGGTGCCGCAAACTGTACAATGAAAAAAAAAATTCTAGTGTAATCTAAGGGCCACCCTAATAATATATATATATATATATATATATATATATATATATATATATATATATATATATATATATATATATATATATATATATATATATATATATATATAATTTCTTTTTTTTGTTTTTCCGTCTCCGCTTATCACATATAGTCGTTTGGCATCAAAATTTTTCCGAAATTCCGAGATGAAGCCCATTGCAATAGGTAGATTTTTATATGAAATCTACCTAAAAGTATATAAATTAATTTGTTAATGTATTTATTTGTATTATTATTATTGTTTCATTAAATTATGATTTTTATAGAAAAAATATTTATTAATAATGGTCTCATGCTAATGTTAGTGTTAAGATGTTGAAGGTAAATCACAATCTTCGATCGTTGGAATCTCCAATTCTTATTCTCAATAAAACCCTGTTTTTCAATTAGCAATGCACAGAATATGTTTCAATATTTAGTACGGATGTAAAAAAATATAAAATTTTCAATATATTAGATTCACATTTAGTAAAGCATAATTAATTTGATGTAAAAACACATGTGAATTTTTCATATACTAACCTTTAAAAAATCGTATAAAAAAATCCATATGGAATCTCTCACTTTTTATTTTTTAGTTTCAAAGCTGCATGTGTTTACTCTAAAGTTTGTGAAAAACAAAAAAAAAAGGTCGATTTTTGAGATATGAGCTTTGAAGTAAACCAAGGTTCAACGTGCCGCCTAGCGGAAAAGAGCTAAATTATTAAGTTCTAACTTACAAATTTCGATTATTCAACTATTTTTCTCTTTATTTGCAAAAATATACGTAAATCGCATGACATTTATGGGATCTATTAACAAAACATTGACACCATTACCAAAACTACATGAAAAAGCCTAAAAAATTCAAATGCGCATAACTCCGATTCAGAGTACTCACAAAATAAAAGCAGAAATTACGTTTTTTTTTCGTCAATACCAACAATATATCAAAATTTCACATTTTTTAAAAATAGTCGATTTTTTTTCGATGTACGTTTTCAAAATAATAGCCTTTATAGTTAAATTCAAAAAACGGCTGAGAAAGTGTTGAAATAAATATTTAATCAAAAATCAATAAAAGTAAATGATTTATATAATAAAATGGAAATTTTGGTTTGTATAGGTTTATAGTTGCCTTTAGCATTAGCATTTGTTTTTATCGTTAACGGTAACTAACCGACCGGCGTTCATGATACTATTGCTGGTATGTTTAGCACAGACGAATATCAAATTATTACTATTGATGTGCAGGTCTGTACTACTACAGACAGAAATACATCAATATCAACTGCTGAATCCACTGGTGCAAATTACAATCCATTTTTAAGAACATCTATCCAATCCATTTTAGGGTAAAATGTAATTGTAGATTGAGTTGTTGTTGCTACTATTGTTGAATCTTATGATAGCTAAAATTACAAGGAATATCCAATTAGCTTTTTGTTTCAAGTAGAGTGTGAGGATGATTTCATAAATTTCTTCACAGATGTTTTTGTCGAATTCATCAAACTCATAAGGATGCAACCTCTGTTTTAATACATACAGAACTTTTAGATAGGTAGGGAGGAGAAAGTGATTTCATCGTGAATAGACGTGTAAATTTTTGCTCTTAATATAATTAATATAAAACAAAATAAATATTTAAATTTTCTCTTGTTCATTTATTAATAATTTATTGGTTATTTTATTTATTGAATAATATCATATTATTATCTTAATAATTTGAGGAAAAATGTGATTTATGTAATTCAAACAGTTTTAATGATGATATTGTTGTAATAAAAAATGATACAGAAAATCATGATGGAATTACAATGAGAAAATATCAAAGTGGATTACCAACAACTACAGAAAAATCAACATTTTCATACTATAAAGTTTTATCAGGTATATGTTTTAATACAATGTAGTTTGTTATATATAAATTAATCGTTCAATTGTTTGTTTTGTTTTCAATAAGTTATTTTTGTGATTATACATGTTTATAAAGACTGTCAAATTGCTTTAGTGTGTTCAAAAAAAAAAAAATATATATAAAATTTGTTTGAATTGTGAAGCTGACACTGAAATTGAGTGTTGAATTTTGTTAATTTCAATTCAATTCAATTCCTTTATTGAGACATTTTAGAAACATTCATTTTACAAGTATATTTTACAGCGGTTACTAAAAAAAAAAACTAAACATAGTTTGTTTTTATGTTGGATACACTGACAAGAACTGTCAAGTGCTACCGTTTTTCAAAAATTGATTTTTTGATATATGAAAATTGTTTTAATTCAATTTACAGTATTTTCTCTAATTCAACTTATTATGAACTGTATCTTATTTACTAGAAAAATTTATGCTTGCTCAGGGCATTATATGAAACGTTTTTTTCAGCATTTGAGCGCTGTTTATGAACTACATAAAACTAAAACTAATTTATTTACATATTTACAGGGAACAATAAAGTATTATACTAATTTAGATTAGTTGGTGCACGCCTATTCAGATCACGGAGCACGAAGCCAGGGTGTGTACTTTAACCTCTCAAGTGACTGGTATTTTTCGATTCGTAGAATTTATTAAGATTTAGGCAGTTATTAGCTTGCAAAGACACGAGAGATTCTGTGTTTATTAAACTGATCGGTGATACGTAGTAGGTACCGTTTTCCAGTGGAGTTGTGACATTGTCGTGGTAAATGCTCCTCATAAGAGGGTTGGGGTGATGTTGTAGTCTTTTTAGTCTAGTGACGGCTAGATTGTAAGAGTATTGAAGAATAGGGGTTATTCCCGAATCTTTATAAATAATCTTGTTGTGTATATATTTTTATTTTTCCTTCTAAATTTGGAGAGACAATGTCTGATGATTTTTCTTTCGAAGACAAGGAGTTCCTTAGCTACTGTGGGACTAATTGTGAACCAGATAGGGCAAGCGTAAGTTAAAATAGGTCTTATTAATGTTTATATACAAGAAGCTTAGTTTTGCTTTCAACATTGTTAGATGACAGAATTGGTTTTAGCAGCGCGGCTGCACCTTTAGCTTTGTTTATAGTGGCTCTCATATGTTGATTGAAACAGTTTTGTTTTGGATATTAACACCTAGATATTTGATCTTATCGACGGTTTTGATTTCGCTATTATTGATTTGGAGAGTTAATTGTTTACTTTCTCGTACAGCTAGATGGTGTCCTCTTCCACTTGAGTTTCTAAAGCAAATTAATTGGCATTTTTCGACATTAATATTTATTCTCCAGGTTTTGTAGAATTCTTGTATGAATGTAATGTGTTTTAAGATCTTATCTAATGCAAGATGTGGTCTTTCGTCTTGTGCGAAAACTATAGTGTCATCAGCATAAAGAACTGTTTTGGAGTTATTGGACAATCTAGTTGGAATGTCATGAATATAAGTGTTAAATAACCAGGGTCCAAGTATGGATCCCTGCGGAACTCCTGAATTCACTGGTATTGTGTTAGATTTCTGATTATCAATTTTTCAAGCTCTTGATAATGGTGTAACAACCGAAATTAATCGAGCAAAAATATATATATACATATATATTTTGTTTAAATAAAAATAAAAATAAAACAATAATTATAATTTGTATTTATTGCGAAACTTATAACAAGTAAAATAAAATATTTAAAATAATATCAATTTCAATAAAAAGTTTTCTATTTGTGAGGAAACTTTTATAATGCGGACTAAGTAAGGCGGGGTGTTGGCCCTGTGCAGTTTGTATATGTGACCTTTCGGCCATGTGAGGTCAAAAGCTTTTTCGAGGTCTAAAGTGCAAGAGACTGTGCATTTTCTGTTGTTTAGTCCGTTGACGATATTGTCATGGAGATATAAGAGCGCATGCTCTGTAGAGTGTACTTTCCTGAATCCGAACTGTTCATCAGGGATGATATCAAAATTATCAAAGCAATTTAAACATTATTATTTTTTCCAGAATTTTTCCCATATTTGAGAGCATCGAAATCGGCCTGAAGTCTCTGATGTCGTGTGACGCGTTAGTTTTAGGGATAGGTATAAGTTTCGCTATCTTCCATGCATTTGGAAAGAAACCGTTATCCAAACAGTTGTTTATAATGATCGTTAGGGGCTCTGCCAGTTGTTTAACACCTTTCCTGATGAAGTAGTTTGAAATATTGTCCGGTCCCATCGATTTTTTTAATTGTTTAGGGCTTTTATTGTGTCCGACGTAATCTTTGTATTACAGAAGAGTTCTAGATTACCCGGATTCAGCGCAGAGTTTTGCTGAGAGAATTCCGTCAATTCTTTTTCGTTGTCTCTTGAGATGTTATTCCATAAATTTATGACCTCATTTGTTGTGTTTAGATTATAAGTTGGGATTTTTTCCTTATATATTTCCTTGTAGAATTCGGCAAACGCGTTTAGTTTTTCGTTTAGGTCGATATAGATGTTATCACCTCTTTTGATTGGGTCTCTTGATACATTTATTTTGTCGCATTTCCCTACGGTAATCTTATTAATTTCCTTAAAAACTCGAGGCGAAGGTTTGATGGCCTCGAGTCTTCGTCTGAAGTTAGTATTTAGTTCACTCGAAATTTTGTCTTTTAGGCAGGTATTGAGACAATCGATTCTCGCTTTGAGTTCTTTGTATTCGGCATTGATTTTGTTTTTGTGTTTGCTAAATATCCTCTTTAGCTTGGTGGACCAGATTTGTTTTAATTTGAGCATCTTCTGTGCAACTTCAGATAGATTGGCGTACTTTAAATCCTTAGGTCTCATTTGCTTGGCATGTTTAAGATTTGTGTTAATAATTGCTACGGTGATCTCATTAATAGTTTTTTCAATTTCGTCGTTAGATAAACTCCTCGAGTGAGATATATTTAAGTTCGTGAGGGCAAAGCTTAGGTCAGATTTGTATGTATCCCAGTTTGTTTGTTTGAAAGATAAAATGTGGTTCTTAGTGTTTATTAACGGGTTAAAATTTTTAATTGTGATGTTTAGTTGTATTGCAAAATGGTCAGATATTCCTGGTAAAGTAGAGCACTTATAGTTTAATTGATTGTCCGTTTTATGAAGACAATTGGACGATATTAAGAACATATCAATGAAGGAACCCGATCTCGGGAACGTTGGGTCCGGTGGGTTTACAATTTCGAAGTTCATCCAGTCTGGTTCCTCAAGTATATTTGATAATTGATTGCCATTCACGTTATTTACGCTATCTCCCCATCTTTTGTTTCTGGCATTGAAGTCCCCTCCAATGATTACCTCGTCTTTATTCTGACATAAATTCAAAATGTTATCTAGGTCCTGTTTCATACCTTGACCAAGGTTACTGGGGATATAGATGGCCCCTATTATCAGAGAGCGATTTCTCTTTTGAGCATCTATGTAATTTATGTCTATAAAGGTTGCCGATATTGACAGGCTCTCGAATGGAATAATTTTGAACTTTATGTTCTTTTTATAAATATTGCTGTGCCTACATTTTTATCTTGTCTGATGATGTTGAAATTTTCGAGGTGTAGCTTGTGTCTGCCATTAAGGTGGGTTTCTGAGATTAGAGCTGTAGTCGGGTTGATGTGTTTAATTGTTTCAAAAAGCTGAAGGCGTTTGTGGTTGGATATTATTGAGTTGGCGTTCAAAGCTAAAATTGAAATATTGTTACAGCTCATATTTATTTTTGGGGTAAGAGAAATGATGAATTGTAGGTATTCAGCTGTTTTTGACCTTTGTTTTCGATTCTCATGTAATTCGGCCAGAATTGGTTGATTTTATCTAACAAAGTACCAAGAGGCATGTAGAATAATTTGTTGGACTCATTAAAGAAGTCTGAAATGTAGTTTTCGCTGTTGTCAGGGTTTTTATCTCTATTTGGGTTGATAACATCTGCGAATGATCTGTTTGGCGTTGTGAAGTTGTTTATGGTCCTAAGGACGCTTTCCTTTCTAGCGTTTAGGTCTCTTACCTTTCATTTGTTTATATCCCGGTTGTTCTTGAATTTAATAAATGCTTCACATTCTCGGTAGTTTGCCGGGTGACCTTCCTTGCCACAGTTTATGCAGGCAGCCGGTTTATTTTCTTGGTTTTCCTTTTCTCTTGCACATTGGCCTGCTTCATGGTTATCTCCACATTTCACACATCTCTTGTTAAATGCACAGTTTTGGCTTATATGCCCAAATCTTTGGCACCTGAAGCATTGTATGATTTCTGTTTTTTTAGTTTCTCGAAATGAATCCTCTGGTGAAACAGGTATTTAATGTTTAACAATTCACTGAGGTTTTGACATGTTTCGAGCTGTAAGGTGTACATATTCAGTTGTGTGTTAGCTCTTTTGTATAGGGAGTTGTAAATTGTTGAATTTTAGAGAACTTTATATTCGGACATTCCGCCAACATTTCATTTTTTATCTCCTCCTCCGTATATCCGCCACTTATTCCTTTAAGTAGTAGTATCTCCTTTCTCAGTTCTTTAGGCGTGAACGTAAAAGCGTCCGCTTTTCGGTCTTTAAAAAAAAAAAAAATTAATTGTCTTTGCGTGGATATCTACTGAATCTAGAAATACTTTTAATTTACCATAACCCGTGTTATGGATTTTTATATTAACTTCGTTCGAGAAATTTTTTTATTAAACCCAAAATAGATTTGGCGCTTGCTCCGTTGATATAAATAGGTGGACACCAATTAATTTTTTTGCTTTAATTGATTTTAATAACATGAATTCAGATTGGAGAGTGCAGAGGACTACAATTTAGTCATCATCCTATTATACTAATAAATTACATGAATAACAGGTTTCCGACTGGAGATTGCAGGCGAGAAATTTTAGATACGGGATTGCTGATTGGCGATTGCAGATTATATGTATAGGTGATTGTCCTTGTGATTGTCTCGTAACAGTAGTAGCTAGATACGATTTGCCAGGTGTCTGTAACCGGGTCGTTCACTCCTAACTAACAATTACCTACCTATCCTTACCTATTGTTATATGTAAAACGACTGTAGGAAGTGGCCCGGCCGTAATCCGGGAGTCTCGCCTAGTGCTTGGTCCTACAGTCCAATCAATCAATCAATCAATCAATACAGAACTTTTAGATAGGTAGCTAAAACACTACGCATACAGAAATTGCATTCCAAAAATTAGGTTTGTTTTTATAGTATAATATTCCGTACACAAAGAATAAATTTTCTGTTTGATTTGTCGCCAAATTGAAAAATAATAGTATATTATTTATTTAGGAGTGCTACTTTTTGTGTTGAGTCTATAGCTTGGCGGAAAGTAATACATCAAAATCTTTATAAATATGGTTTATTATCGTCATAATTACGTTCAAAAAGTAAAAAACATTTAGCGCAGCCTTCAATTAAAAATTTCCAATCAAAATATTTGTTATTTTTTGTTGTCATAGTTATACATAATTTAAAATTTCATAATCCAATCAAAATATTTGTTATTTTTTGTTGTCATAGTCATACAATCATTCAAAATTTCATAATCCAATCAAAATATTTGTTATTTTTTATTCTCATAGTTATAAAATTGGTTTAAAAAAATATTTTGATATTGTCATATTTTTATTAATTCATAATCTTATGTTATGGTACTTTTACTGCTGCCGTAAAAAAAAAGAAAAAATGGCGTTACTTTACATCCGCTTTGATTATAGGTAAAAATAGTAAGAATTTAACCTTCTCCCAAGCGGCTGTAAGGTTCAAGTTTACAACCGTTTTCCAAAAAATTCAAGTTTTTTATTTCTCTACAAAGGTGAGCCAATTCGATTGCACTACCAATCAGGAAACTTAGTAAACCATATATAGAAAAAAACGTGTTCTAGAGTCTTGACAGAGCTGAGAAAACCTGACCATTTTCGGCTTTTCCAGAATCTTGACAAATGATATGGACAAAAGTAGTATGGTCAAAATGAAAAATACGACTTATTTTTGAATTATTTCGAAGTGCATACTTTGAGCGTAGGGCCCAACATGTTGTAACGACGGACTATTTCGAGTTTTACTCTAAAAATAAGAATATTCATATTTAAGAAATCCGCTCATAATTTCCTAATTTGTTTCGGTTCCGGCCTTTAAATTCCAAAAAATACAAAACATATTTTAGTTAATTGCTTTGTTACGTCACTCAATGTCAATTGATAATACATGTTTTTACATAAATAATAAGAATTTTGTTATGCGAATCTAAGTCATAATATTATATTCACATAGAGCACGGTTGTTTAAATTTATAAAAAGTTGAATTATTGTATGTAGTTGCTTATTGAGATGATATGGGGAAATTTATAATTGGTTTGTGATGGGAGAGATGATGGAATAGAAGCAAAAGACGGACAGTCTGAATAAGTTCGATCGTCGATTATTATGTAAATTTTAATCAAACAATAAAGTTGTTTTTAATAATTTTGCTGTAATAAAAATTAATTTATAATGTCTAAAACAAATTGACGAATTTGTTTGATGTTAAAAGTATCGTATTGTTTTGGATGAAATCAAACCATCAACTGAACTCGGTCCATGCTTCAAATTCCAGAAAAACGTAATGGAATTATTGATTTATTTGGAGAAAAATTCAACAAGGATTTAGGTAATTGTGATGAAGTGTGGATAATTGCTGGTGCCACAGTATACCATAAGGAAGGTTTAATTTGCGTGGATAATCTGGAATGTTTCCGTTTCAGCTTCAATGCCTTTTAAAAATTAAAAGTGTTGATATTGCGGAAAAAGACACTAACAACAATGCAAGAAAGAGATGATGATGCCACGTTAACTCAACCTACCTTGGTTAAACATGAAAATTGGTGGTGAAAAGTTACAGGATGCTTATTGCATCCCTAGTCGAAATTTAACTACTCTTTAAAATCTACAGATTCTACTTTTTAGAATTTAGAGTATTTAAATATAACTTATTTTCAATAGAAAAATCACCTCTACATAACACCAATAAAAATTGTTCGGAAAATTTGTTCGAAAAAACGCCTCTTGGTAAATTTGACATATTTTAGAGTAAAGATATCTTTTTAAAAAAAAAGTTAAAATTCGATTGATCTTTGACCATAGTCCCATCTTTAAAAAAGATTTTTTAATATTTTAAAATTAACTACAAAAACGTTTTATTAATTTGTTTTCTTAAGATTAACTAAATCAAAAAAAAAGGTTGTTAAAATCGGTGTAGCCGTTCTTGAGCAATTTAATTTCAAATTTACCTCAGATTGGGAAAATTTTAATTTTCCATGCATGTTGGAGTGTCCCCTATGCTTGCTTAAACTATGCACTTTAAAAAATTCTAAAGTAAGTTTTTTTTTTATTTTGTTCTATCCATACTACTTATATGCCAAGTTTCAGAAAAATCAAAAATTTCAGAAATTTCTAACCATGTATGAGAAACTTAATTATTTAAATAATGATGAAAGTTCAATTTTGGAATACCATCGCCTCGAAGGGGTAGTGGATAGCGTGTCTGACAACGGCGTCAAATCTCGGCATGGGCAATCATAGATAGTTTGAAACACGAAAAAGGTACATGTTAGAGTTTTTCTCTGTCAAAAATTGAAAATATTTTTTTTATTAAAATGTGTTGTGTAGTAGGATTTACAATACGTATCAAAACAAGACATAAAAACCTTTTAAGAGCAAGAGCCCACAACAATATGCGTTCTAAGGTGTTGGTTGATGCATGCAAATATATGTTTTTTTATATTGTTTTTTTAAAGAAGGGATAACTGAACAATAAATCCTATAACACATAAAGTATGACAAGCCAAAATTTTATGATAAGATAGAGAAAACAAAAATAAAATAAAAGATAAAAGCAAATTTCTTTTAAAAATTTGCAGGAACAAAACTAAAATGGTGTTGCCAATTCCTTGATCATGTGACTCACTGCTTTCCAATAAGCAAAATTATACATTGAGTTATATGAAGGCTCGATTGTTTGAGCAAGCAATAACGTGCCATCATCAAGGAAAGCTTCATAGTTGATGTTGAAGGTGGTGCTGTTGACTGAATAGAGTTCATCTGCCAGCATCCCTAATATATCACCTTGGCTAGTAATATTTCACTACTCTTGAAAGTGGTATATGTATCTAACGTTAATTTGTGTGTCAATAGCAAGGAGTGGAGTACGCGCAGTTGTCACACCTGTAGATCAAAAAGTTTTGATCTAAGCTAATTGGAGTTTTGTTAATTAATTTTAAAAAAATTGATTAACAGAATATTTAATTTTGTATATATCCGGAAAAAAACTGGAATCTTAAAAATTATTTTATCAAACGATAATTCAAACCAGTTTTGTTATATATGTAAACTATGTGAATTAGCATTAGATTCATAATAATTCTAGCTTTGCATTGATGCTATCTGTAGTAAAGCGGTTAAATAGTTTTAGAACATTGACCTTATAGTTCTTTTGGTGTCTAAGCAGCACACAGCTTAGAAAAAATCTGCTGCAAATCTCTATGATATATACGCTCAATATGACCTTCCTTGATCAATTTCTTAAAAATTTAACAAGTTTCTGTTTCTTTTGAATAATATATTAAATTGCATTTTTATTTTTTTACAAAATACTAAAATTCCTTCCACTTAAACTCATATGATATATAAACAGACAATTAGAACAATAGTTCATAGGTCATAATAAGAAAATTATTTATTGCTGATACTGAAGGAACTACTAAAACGACGGTTATCAACGGCTTCAAACTTATACATTTCATCTGAGAACCAAGATCTATTTATTTATGACAAATAAATATTTTGAAAATAATTTTCGTATTCGATTCATATGATATTGTACGGATCGTAAAAATTTACACAAAAAAAATTTATTTTTAGATTTAAAAAAAACAACAAAATTTCGTTTTATTTCATTCAATAACTTATTCAAACAACAAGTATTAAAATTATTTAAATAAAATAGTTCCAATTTATATATCGGATTTTTTATAAATTATTTTATATTAGTATAAAATATAAATCAAAACAATTAGACTGTTATTATTTTTAACTTAAGTGTGAATATGTGATGTATTTAGTATATATGGTGTATTGTTTTATCCATGCAGTTTTTTCTATTTACAATTAATTACCCGTATTGTTATCTGGCTCGTCACATTTTCCACAGTACCATAATCCACCATCTTGTTTTAATAACATATAATCCTCTTTACTCATTCCAAGACATTTTATATGATAAAAATTTGCACATTTTCCAATACATCGTACACGATGAACTACAACATTTTTTGGGATAACTTCTTTGCACTTAACACATGTCCATGTAGAATCCTGCGTTGAACTCATTTTAGTGTTTATGTTTTTGTAAAATAAAGTTTAATTTATTATTTTGTTTTTCAAAATAAAAAAACAATTCACTTAAATATTCTGATTTGATCACTTTCTAAGTTATAAGTTCTGACTGATAAATTTTGATAATCTTGTGTTCAATTTAAAACAAAAAATTTCGATTATTTTTTTTGTCGTGTTTTTTAAATAAAATAAAAAGAAGAGATACGACATTGAAATAAGGTTTCCACGCGTCTATTGGTCATTCCAAAAAAACTATAAAAATTAATTTCATGTAAATTTACAAGTATTCGCTAAATCAACGATAAAAAAAATTGCATAAAGTTACAAAAGAATTGATGTTATAAAAAGCGAGGGTTGGCTTTTAGTACCTCAAGTTCAGCTAGCTACTAATTCATTTCAAGACACAGGCACACTAAATATTACTTCCACCTTCTAACACGAGAAAAATTAGCTACTCCTACTTCACATGCTAATCGCCGCCTAGTTTACTATTTTTACAGGTGACCAGCACACAAACTTGTGGTGGTTCAAACGAACTAATTTTGCCTACTGTGAATCTTTACGTAGGGGGAAAGCTATTACACTTATTTGACCTCTTTTAAGAAATATCTCAAAACTTTGACTTCACTTTTATGGATAAAAATTATGAAATATATCTAAATCTCTCTGAAATTTTAAATAAATAAAAATAATAAATAAAATTTGAAGTCTATTTTGTTTAATTTAATACGATTTTTTTTTTGTAAACTTAAATTTCCATTTTGTAACTAAACCGAGAGGTTTCAGTTTAATAAGCTCCAACAAAACCCTCTGCGTCCACAAATGCTTGTTGTTCTTGCCAAATCTTTATCCAAATAACAATTTTGTTTGTTTCAATATATTTTTCAAAAAAATCCAAACTAAATAAAATATTAGCCATTTAACAATTAATATTAATTAGATGTTGAGCGAAAATTGATTTGAGTTGAAGCTTGTTTTTGCTTTAGGTGAATGTTCTAAAAATCTGTTAATGAATTTTCTACCTGTCTGACCAATATACATTGATTTATATATGTAGTTATGATTACTATTCTATTTGAATTTCGACATAATAATTTATCAACAATAATTGGGCTGGAGACTTTATTAATAACTATAAATTTAAATGTTTAATTAATTTCGAAAGTTTTGCTGAGTCCACTGAATAATTTTAAATAATTTGAAAATAAATATTATTTGAATTTTAGCACTATTGCGATAATTTACTCAAATAAGCAGAGTAAACCATTCAGTTAATTATATGCAATTGATTCGCAAATTCAATTTCTATTTCATTTTTTAAATTATCGTAGCTCATTTCCCATTTCTCGAATCGTTTGATTAGCAGAATTTCATTCCTGTGGAAGAAAATCAAAAAATAATATTTCAGTCACTTACGTCAAAATTATCGGCACGTGTGAGAAATGTGCCAGGGTCACAACAGGTTGTTTACGTCACGAATTCATAAAATGTCCAAATTTAAGATAAATATTCTGTGGTGGAAAACTTGAAAATGTCGAAAAGGAAACCTAGCCAACTAGGCGACTATTTCAATGTCATAATATGACGTCGATGAGGATTTACTTGAAGTTTTGACCATTGCATATATTGCACCTTGCATGCAATATAGATATGTAATATACATATCTATACATATGCGAAAAGGGACATAGAAATAAATAACAACCGATGTGTGTTCCATGTTCGTCCTTAGCATCAAAAACACACAGAGCATACATAAATGTGGAATAGTAACCCCATTAAATCAATCAACTGCAACTGCAAGTGCCTTATTAAAGGTAGTAGGAGAAACTGGTAGGAGAAACTGATAAACATGCACCATGAGGAACTGATAAATCGTTCTTAATTAGATTAATTCTGACAGTGATTCGATTGCAAAATGATTTAGCTTCAGCGTCAACTGGAATAATTGCAAAATTGCTATGAGGCAATTCATTGAAACGCCCATGTGCAACATTTTCAAGCATCCGCCATGGTAATGCAAAAATGTAAACTTATTGTTTGGGATAAATTCACAATGGCACATCACTTGAAGCTCTCGATCGATCATTGCAAGATTTGAGAAACTTATAGAAACATCAAATCGTTTGGGAATGCATTAATATTGCATGCAGGAGATTCAGTGAAATATTAATAGTTACTCGACAAAAACCAGCGGATTAAATAAATGTTTGCCTGAAATACTCTACTTTGTGGCATCACGTTAACAGGTAAAAATTAGCAACAAATATGCATGTCTAGCTTCAAAACGGTCGATAACCTGAAATAGTCTCACATCAATTGCTGAAAATTGGAAACAGAAAAGTGCCGGTTGATCAGAACGAATTTCATTGCCCCATAACTTCTGAAATTTAGTGTCATCAAAAGAAGAATTATTTGAAAATGTGTTTCTCTATATTCAAACCAATCATAAGAATCACGATTGGCTGAGTAAACAAGCTACTATTGCGGCCAAAAACAAAGTAACCGGCCATCAACGAAAATAAGAATATTATTGAGTCTGATACCCGAAAAACATTATGTGCAAGGGGCACTAGTCTATGCACATTTCGTACACTTTTTTATTGTAATAATTTTGAATTTTTTTTAAATATTTTAGTGTATTGGGGATTTTTGAGAACAATTAAACTCAAGTAAGTAAGGACGCAATTGGAGTTTTTTTAATTCAAAGGTACGATTGAAAGTTTCTCTGATAAAAACTCTACTTCTCATTTTACATGTTTCGGATGAATTCGAACCTTCCTCTTCAATGCATTGTTCGAATCCTTAGGCAGACCCGCTGGTATATATTTTAAATTTAGTTGAAGTTTAAAAGTATTTGAGTGCTAACGTCATATATATTTGTTTTAATTTAACATTTTTAAAACATGTATACAAAATGTGCACAGGACTTGCAGACATATATACAAAAATATTTTATGTATGACTTTTATGACTAGAATCTTCTAATTCGTTATGAATCTTTGCTAGACTAATATTTTTGGTAACGTCATTACGACAAATAAAGATAGCAGTCGTAATTTTAAGTTGTAAAATGAAAATGTATTTGTTGGATTGTATTTGTAAATTAGGTGTCCATTGTTTCACCGTTTTTTACGATACAATTTAAATAAAAAAATCAGTCAATCGATTCAAAAAATTTAAATACTTGGCTTACATATAAAAAATAATATTAATTTCCCACAATTTTATTAATATTATAAAACATAAATTTAAATATCCGCAAACCGACTTGAAAACAAAAATGATAAACAAAATATATTAAATAAATCTAACATTAATTCAATGAATTATTTGTGATATTACATCACTCCGATGGAAATAATCCCATCATGAATAATAAGACTGAATCTAACAAAATATGGTGTGCAATTTATGAAATATTTTTGCTATCCACAAAATTGTCGATCGATCTAGTTTCGAACCGATAAGAACTTTTTATTACACTTTAAAAAAGTATATCATTCTCATCAGGGCTAGCCGACTAGATACACTACCAAAAAAATTTTTCGCTATATAAACCTAAAATAGGTCACTACTCTAGCGAAGTATAAGAAACCAAAAAACTTTCATAAACATATGTTTTTTAGATTCAGGTTTAGTCAATTTGTTTCTCTAGTTGATCACTATTGTTGTTATACTCTAACCAAGTTAGAATTGGATAACAAACTTGTATCGGTGAGAAGAAGATGACCATCTTCACTTGTGTCTATCGACACATTATCTACAATTAATTCAATGAATTATTTGTGATATTACATCACTCCGATGGAAATAATCCCATCATGAATAATAAGACTGAATCTAACAAAATATGGTGTGCAATTTATGAAATATTTTTGCTATCCACAAAATTGTCGATCGATCTAGTTTCGAACCGATAAGAACTTTTTATTACACTTTAAAAAAGTATATCATTCTCATCAGGGCTAGCCGACTAGATACACTACCAAAAAAATTTTTCGCTATATAAACCTAAAATAGGTCACTACTCTAGCGAAGTATAAGAAACCAAAAAACTTTCATAAACATATGTTTTTTAGATTCAGGTTTAGTCAATTTGTTTCTCTAGTTAATCACTATTGTTGTTATACTCTAACCAAGTTAGAATTGGATAACAAACTTGTATCGGTGAGAAGAAGATGACCATCTTCACTTGTGTCTATCGACACATTATCTACAATTAATTCAATGAATTATTTGTGATATTACATCACTCCGATGGAAATAATCCCATCATGAATAATAAGACTGAATCTAACAAAATATGGTGTGCAATTTATGAAATATTTTTGCTATCCACAAAATTGTCGATCGATCTAGTTTCGAACCGATAAGAACTTTTTATTACACTTTAAAAAAGTATATCATTCTCATCAGGGCTAGCCGACTAGATACACTACCAAAAAAATTTTTCGCTATATAAACCTAAAATAGGTCACTACTCTAGCGAAGTATAAGAAACCAAAAAACTTTCATAAACATATGTTTTTTAGATTCAGGTTTAGTCAATTTGTTTCTCTAGTTGATCACTATTGTTGTTATACTCTAACCAAGTTAGAATTGGATAACAAACTTGTATCGGTGAGAAGAAGATGACCATCTTCACTTGTGTCTATCGACACATTATCTACAATTAATTCAATGAATTATTTGTGATATTACATCACTCCGATGGAAATAATCCCATCATGAATAATAAGACTGAATCTAACAAAATATGGTGTGCAATTTATGAAATATTTTTGCTATCCACAAAATTGTCGATCGATCTAGTTTCGAACCGATAAGAACTTTTTATTACACTTTAAAAAAGTATATCATTCTCATCAGGGCTAGCCGACTAGATACACTACCAAAAAAATTTTTCGCTATATAAACCTAAAATAGGTCACTACTCTAGCGAAGTATAAGAAACCAAAAAACTTTCATAAACATATGTTTTTTAGATTCAGGTTTAGTCAATTTGTTTCTCTAGTTGATCACTATTGTTGTTATACTCTAACCAAGTTAGAATTGGATAACAAACTTGTATCGGTGAGAAGAAGATGACCATCTTCACTTGTGTCTATCGACACATTATCTACAATTAATTCAATGAATTATTTGTGATATTACATCACTCCGATGGAAATAATCCCATCATGAATAATAAGACTGAATCTAACAAAATATGGTGTGCAATTTATGAAATATTTTTGCTATCCACAAAATTGTCGATCGATCTAGTTTCGAACCGATAAGAACTTTTTATTACACTTTAAAAAAGTATATCATTCTCATCAGGGCTAGCCGACTAGATACACTACCAAAAAAATTTTTCGCTATATAAACCTAAAATAGGTCACTACTACTCTATAGAGTAGTGACCTATTTTAGGTTTATATAGCGAAAAATTTTTTTGGTAGTGTATCTAGTCGGCTAGCCCTGATGAGAATGATATACTTTTTTAAAGTGTAATAAAAAGTTCTTATCGGTTCGAAACTAGATCGATCGACAATTTTGTGGATAGCAAAAATATTTCATAAATTGCACACCATATTTTGTTAGATTCAGTCTTATTATTCATGATGGGATTATTTCCATCGGAGTGATGTAATATCACAAATAATTCATTGAATTAATTGTAGATAATGTGTCGATAGACACAAGTGAAGATGGTCATCTTCTTCTCACCGATACAAGTTTGTTATCCAATTCTAACTTGGTTAGAGTATAACAACAATAGTGATCAACTAGAGAAACAAATTGACTAAACCTGAATCTAAAAAACATATGTTTATGAAAGTTTTTTGGTTTCTTATACTTCGCTAGAGTAGTGACCTATTTTAGGTTTATATAGCGAAAAATTTTTTTGGTAGTGTATCTAGTCGGCTAGCCCTGATGAGAATGATATACTTTTTTAAAGTGTAATAAAAAGTTCTTATCGGTTCGAAACTAGATCGATCGACAATTTTGTGGATAGCAAAAATATTTCATAAATTGCACACCATATTTTGTTAAATCTAACATTATTTTTAATTAATTATTCAAAGTGCCCGTTTGTTTTTTGTGTGTGTGTTTTGATTACCTTCACAAAAAAATTTCTTTTGCATATAATTTTAGATGAACATTCATCAATTTACTATTACGAAAGTCATATTATCTCATATTATTTATTTTTTGTTGCTGTCAAATTTTTATTTACAATTTTTATCAAATTAATTTATTTGATATCAAATTGTTATTTTAAATTATTATTTTAATACAATTTTTTAATTTTAGGATCCATATTCTGCATATTAATAATTATTCTTTTTCTTTTTGTTTTGTAGGTAAGAATTTATAAAGGATATGAAATAATAGTAATTTACGAAAAAAATTTGAATTCAGAGGGTTTCAGTCCACTCTATATAATTTCCTTCCTTTGAGTTACTTCTTGTCCTTGTGTTGATGTTTTTAAGACAAATTGTACTTACGGGTTCATAATTTAGGTTGTCGATTTTAACAGTCAACCAAGACTTAAAGATTCAGGTTGTCCAGCTGTTGAAGTAGACAATTTAGGTTCAATTTAGGTTTTTATTTGCTTTCATGTTATTGCGTTTTCGTATGTGTGTGTTTTCCTTTTGGTGGTATAACAGACGTAAGTATTTATCGGGGTCTCAAGGTTATCAAATAGTGATTTGTTTTGATATCATTTCTAGTCTCCATTATTTGTTTTAGTTTTTCTTTTTGTTGTTGAAAACAATTAAATCTTTTTAGAAATGGCGAAATTATCGATTAATTTCGCCAACATAAGAGCACTGAATATCAATCTTCATTCAGTTCATCTATATCTTCAAAATTTTAAACCGGATATTCTTTTCTTAACTGAAACTATTATAAGTGACCGAGCTATAAATCTAGATCGTGGTAAATATCTTTGTTCTCATTATGAGCTTGAGTCCTCATTTTATTTCAAGCATGGTGTTTGTGTATATATCAGAAACACCATTCCATATGTAAGAATAAAAAATTTTGAATTAAATTCAAAACACCACAATATGCTAAATCACATGAGAATATCAACTTATTTCATGATCTATCTGAAAAAATTGATAGGTTGACTGAGTATCCTAATGCCAAATTTATAGTTCTTGGTGACTTTAATGCCCACAATAAAGAATGGCTCATACACAGTTCCACTACTGATGAGATAGATAAACAGGCTGAGCTATTTGCTCTTTACCATAATTACACACATATTATTGATCAGCCCACCAGAGGCCTGACATTTCGGGTCAAACTAGTAACTTGCTTGATTTGTTTTTAACAAATGATCCTTACCTGGTAAACTTTAAAATATTGGAGCCTTTAGGTGGTTAAGATCATAATTTGATTTCTACACAGTTAGATTTAGACTCAAGAGAAAAATCTAACCTTCTGGGAAATTATTTCTCTAAAAATTCTACACTAAAAGAACCCAGTTTCCTACCTAAGCCAATTCCTAGAGTTTCATACAATATGATGCGCATAATTTTTCGTAAAAACATCATTCGGAAAATGCTTTTAAATATTAATACTAACAAAGCATTCGGGCCAGATCGTATTCCTCCAATTATTCTGAAAACCTTTGCTAGGGAGTTAGCAGCAATCCTCACTAAAATTTTTTATTTATCATATAAGAAAGGCGTTTTTAGTTAGTTCCTTAAAAGAGTAGTAAAACTGATCCAACAAATTACAGACCCATTTCAATTTTATCGGTTGTTTCAAAAAATTTTGAGAAATACATTAATTTTAATCTAATGAGCTTTTTAAAGTCTTCAAAACTACTCAATGAAAGACAATACGGCTTCCGAAAAGAAAGAGCGAAGGGGGATATTTACTTTCCTTTGTCACTCATGTATGGAACAAGTCGCTTGAAAACCATGGTGAAACTTTCGGTGTTGTTCTTGATATATCCAAAGCATTTGAAAAAGTTTGGCATATCAATCCAATTTGCAAATTAAGATGTTATGGTTTGGATAAGCAACTTATTTCTTGGATAGAAACTTTATTTCCGAGCGGCAATTTCGAGTCAATGTTGATAGTATCTCTTCGGAAATATTTTCAACTAATGCAGGAGTTCCTCAGGGTTTGTCACCAACTCTCTTTCTTATTTATATTAAATATTTGTTAGACTCAACAGTTAGTCCTATCCATTTGCTGATGAAAGCACGTTTCATGCGTCTCAAAAAAACCCTAAATTATATTCGCCGTTAGCGCTTAATAACTGTAGATCAAACGTAATAGAATAGATAGATTAAACAATGACCTTAAAACTATTTTGGATTGAGGGTTTGCTAATAGTGTCGAATTCAATACGAGTAAAACAAAGGTTTGTTATTTTTCTAGAATATCCACACCTAATCCGTTTCAATTAAAGTTCGACTCTAAAAATCTTGTAGAAAAAGAATCTGTTAGACTTCTAGGAGTAGAAGTTGAAAATAATATGAGATAGAATTTTCATATTTTTACCTAGCTAAGAACGCTGTTCAAAAATTAGCTTTTTTGGGGCGATGTCGTAAGTTTTTTAATAGCGAACAGCTTCTTTTAATATACAAATCTTTTATACGTTCCTGCTTGGAATACTGTACTCACATATGGGGTGGAGCATATTTTAGTAGTTTGAAGTGTCTTGATTCTGTTCTGCGCAGAGCTGCTAAACTGATTGGCAACTCGACTCTTACTAATGAGCTTGATTCCTTGAAGCACAGACGAAATGTTGTTGATTTGACAATTTTCTACAAGTATATTATGGATGAACGAACTTTCTAAGAGATTAAATCAATTTTACTTGAACTGGCAAACTTCTCGCGTTTCACCAGAGCTGCCCATCCTTTTACGGTTCAAATAAAAAGGTGCAGAACTGTTGCTTTTCTGCGTGATTTTTTCAACAGAGTCTTTCATCTCTGGAATGTCTTACCGGATTTTCCCCGATAGCTTTAACCCTCAACACTTTGAAGTTAGCGTTCATACATTTCTTAAGGAAACTTAATTTATTCAAACTTAATCCTAATCCCTACTTGGCATGGTATCTTAAGATATTCAGAGACGTTAATTTATAATTTAATATAATTAACACTAAACATGTCTAACTTTATGTAAAAAACAAAAATAAAAAGCTAAATGGAACCAGCCATTTTAGAAAATGTTAAACTACTTTTCACTCTCCATTTTTTTATTCTTTGTTTATTATTCTTGTCATTAAATAAATCGTTTCGCTTCGTTTTTATTATTCGTGAAACATACATAACATTTGTGCACACAAATATTTGCTAAGGCGTTTTACGACATGTGCAAGGTATGGTGCACATCATGAGCATGACATGTATTATACACAGTTTTGTACACGGGGATTTTGTAACATGCACAATTAATGCAAATTTAACGCACTTTTTCAAAATTGTTGTACGGGATATTCAAGCCGAGACAGTCACATACAAGTCCGTAGACACTGTTGTGGAAACAGATTATGCGGAATCATTTTTGAATTCACTCGATGTGTCAGGCTCGCATAGTACACTAGTCATAAACAAATCAGCAACAAATCTATAAGTTAGAAGATAAAATAAGAAAATTAATTGGAAATTAAATTTGGTCACTAAATATGCAATCTTGAACATCCTCGGACATAATCTTTGTAGCGATAATTTTTTTCCAAAGAGATGGAAGTGCTCTGTAGAATCTTTCAAGCCTAGCTTGCTGCTATAAAGGAAACTATACAATATGATTTAATAATGTAAATAATGTAATATCTGCAGGTAATAATAATAATGTAATATCTGCACTATGTCGAAACTAGTCCAGTTCTTGTCTCTAAAACATCTGAATTATCAGACTAACATCATTTTCCTCTGGGAAGGAGCAAATTTACAAGACAATAAGATATTATTGTGTAAATTTGTTTAACCGCCTCAACTTTCACATTGCTTAGAAGGGTTAGAAAACCACATTAAAGCTTTAGAAAGAAGCAAATACGTATAAAAATGCGATATGGTCGGCTAGTACTGCATCCAGATCAAGATGACAGATTTCGCACAATTTGTCGCTTTGCGAGAATCTCAAAATGCAGCACTGAGCAAACAATTGTCTGTGATATGATTCGGCACCACTTTATGTTTATCCCATACCTTAACAATCCTTAATAGTAATTTTAAAACAGCAAACATTAAGCTAAATACTTTTCAGCCAATTTTCTTATCAATACAATAAACGACCTTGACTCTGTTTTTCTTAATCACTTCTTAGTATTGTTGTATTAATTTTAAGAATCTTAATTATGATTATGAAACAGAGAATTTTGAGGTTTGTAGTGACAAATAAATAGTTTATGGCTCTTACAAAAAATCATTGTTTATATAAAAAATATGTAAATAGCCATATGAAGGCGTATCGTCAAGTAATAATTATTTAAAATCAAGTTTTCTTTCTAGTTAAAACTAATTTTAATTTGTAAATTATACAACAATAATAATTTTTTCTGCGATTAAGCTATTTGGAAAATATTATAATTAGCTGTCAATAAGATATTTATAAGTGTATTAAGTACGCAAATTAAACTTGAATGATTTTACAACTTGAATGTTTGGGCTCACTCCGCATAACTAATGAATTAGAATTTTAATAGACATTTATTAGGGTCTTGTTTCGGTCTACGATTATTAAATTTATATATTTTAAGTTCCATGTTCATCTTGACGGTTAAGTTTTAATTTTTGAAATATTCAAATGATTTTTGGTACATAAAGTATAGCTATTATCATTTACCATAGTTCAAAATAGTTGAATAAAATAGATGCTTCTGCCGACCATTGACCTATTCTATTAAATAGCTATAGCACATACGTTTTATATTATTTTTGTTTGCATTTATTGCTTATACTCGAGTATACTGCATATCACGCCGAACGGGCGCTTTAAAACCAATACAGGTCAAGCGTCTGTTATTATTGAGCTTAAAAAATTTCTGTGGTTTGTGATTATGATTCAAAAAATATTTAAGAAACAGTAAAATAAGATAAATACAAATTGTGAAATATGGTAAGCGAAGCCCCGTTTCCGGTTAAAAAGGGCCGTTATAAACGTTGTGTTGTAGTAATCACTGTCTTAATTCACATCGATAAACGTTGTTGGAATTTTTGAATTTTTATTTTGACACATACTGTCAAAAAAAAATCTTATTTGATAACATCCTGAAAATTTTCATCGAGTGTGTAAGTATTGAAATCTTTTAAGTGGGTTGATTGTGTTTTGATTCTAAGTCACTGATGATTATTACCAGCAGAAAATTTTGGATGGCTTTTTTCTGAAGATATAATGGAAGAGCACTGTTACAATGATCCTATTTTTGTATGAAATCTCATTCAGAATTTCAATCAGAAAAAAAGACAGTCTAGTTTATCGATTCTAATTTCCATTATATTTATTTGTAAATTGTTGAAATATCCTCATGTTTTGCTTCTCGATGTATTGCGTTCTTTGATTAATTACTACATGCATGAATAAAATAAAATTTTATTTGATAACGTTCTTAAAATTTTCATCGGGTGTGTACTGTGTATGTATTGAAATCCGGCTCGAAGGACCACATATTTTTGATTCGGAACACTAAATATTTAAGTATTTGTAGCTTTATATAATAGGTGCTTCAATTTAAGGTTTATTTTTGTATCAATTACTATTTAGTAAAAAACAAATTGTCTGACGATACCGATTGAATATTAAACTTATCATTTTTATATTTAACCCAACATTTTTTATAGTTATAACGTTTCCACTTGATATCTGGCGTTTCAACTTGACAAACTCTTATTAAGAATATTTTTCCTTAGTTGAAGAACAAAACCTTATCCGAAGGTTTATTCTAAAGCCAAAGATAGTCTTAAGTAATTGTAGATATAAGGTAGATAAAGTTTAACATAGATCGCTTAAGTGTATTTTTTTTAACCACTGAAACTGTATTTATTAAACATTTACTTACTTAAAGTAAATGCGGTATAGACTTAAGCCGCAATTAGACTATTGCAGAACTCTGCAATATTTCTGCAATAGTCTTGCAATGGTAGTGTGTAAAATATTCATTGCAGAAAAGTTTGGCAATGAACTCATTGCAAAACATTTCAATGAGTCATTGCAATGTTTTGCAATGAGTTCATTACCAAACTTTTCTGCAATGAATATTTTACACACTACCATTGCAGAAATATTGCAGAGTTCTGCAATAGTCTAATTGCGGCTTAAGACTGCTATGCTCTTACGTAAATATTCAAAATATCAAGCCATGATTTTGAAAACTGGTACGAATGTCGATTATATCTTACAAAATTAACATATTTTCAAACAGTCTCTAAGAAGGGGATAGTTGAACTGATATTTCATTAATGAATACAAGATAAATTTATTCTATGTAAATTTATGCTATCAAAGTCATTTATTCGCTTATTTATGACAACCAAACCAATCAAATAGAAAATATTTATGTAAGTGTTACCTTAACCTCTACAGTAAACAATGTCTTTAATATTTTATTTATTTTCGAATTTGTTAAGTTTTTGTTATTGTTTTGATACATTTTTTGGTCTTATATTTATTTATAAAAAAACGTAGCTGGTGAGTTATGAGTTAAAAAATGTGTTATTGTAAATGTGATTCTAATCGGTGATTTGTGCTTTTATTTTTATTTTATTTATTTCCTTATTTTATGAGTCAATAATTTTAATTAAGTTAAGTTTTTTGGATAGTTTTTTTTTAAGTTTTTTGGATTATCTAGAACAAGAATTCAAGTTCTAAAAAGTACTGATTAATTATATATTAATGGCTCTTTCCACTTTCCTATAAACTAAATTTAAATATGGCAACTCCAATTTAGTTTATAGGTGATTTTAAGGCAAGGAGGTAAGAAACGAAGAAGTAATGCGTTGCACTGCATACAAGAGTAGAAATGACCAATAGACTTCTGTCAGTTTCTACGCTAGCCAACTAGACTAACTTAAGAATTAGAATTTCATGCATATTAAAAATTATCAAACAATTTCTAGGTGCTTTCTACAATTTCTTTTTATTTAATCGCAAAAGAAGTAAGCCTAATTTTAATCGATTATCAAAATTGGATTATTGGGTTATTGAATATATAAGGAGGTATAACGACCTGTCATACTAGTTCAGCTCACAATTTTATCTGTTTATACTTCACATTAGGGTAGCGGAACCCCGTGCTGCCTGGGTAATGCTGACAGAATTAGGTTGGTGTATTGAAGACAAGCAGTGTAAAAACTGCTTAGTCAATGACGCTACATCACGGCAAATTGGCGCCTTACAACCAATGCGACTCAAACGTCTGTTCTCCATGTCAGGAGCGGCTTAAAGCGGGCGTCTGTCTTGAACCAAGCGGCTCGCTATATAAACGTGTAAAAAGGTTGGTTCTGGTGACCTTAATATGCAGAACGGACCCATTTACGACAATTTGGGTTGGGCCTAAGGTTAACATCCTAGCCCCGGAAAAAAACTAATATGTTAAATTTGGTTATCAGAAAGAGAACAGACCCGGACACAAACACAGAATTTTACCTGGACGTGAAAAAGGACCAGACTACCGGATCGGAACGTGGAACGTGCGCAGCCTGAGCGCTCCTGATGCTCTTATAAGTCTAGAAACAGAGGCTGAGAGGTAAAGGATGGATATTATTGCTCTACAAGAAATTAGACAGCCGATAATCGGAAAACAAGATTTGGATAGTCACTCTCTATACTGTAGTGGTCATCCTTCTCGAAGAGAATTTGGTACTGGCTTTCTTGTTGGTGCACGCATACAAGAAGCCGTGATGAAATTCATCCCGGTCAGTGAGAGGATCTGCTACCTACGTATACGTGGTACATATAACAATATTTCTCTTATTGTCGTGCATGCACCTACTGAAGCTAAGACCGTCGACGAGAAGGATAATTTCTACATAGCACTGGAAGAGGTTATGAAACAAACACCCACACGCGACTTCATTATGGTTCTTGGTAACTTTAATGGACAGGTTGGAAGAGATATCTCTTATGGAAATGTGGTGGGTCCCAACAGCCTGCATTTGAATTCGAATGATAATGGTGAGAGAATGACTGAGTTTGCATTATCAAATAATTTGAGAATTGCCAGTACGTTCTTTCCGCATCGATCGATTCATAAACAGACTTGGGTCTCACCGAATGGAAACACGAAAACACCAAATTGATCACGTTCTAGTAACAGCACGTTTCTTTTCGAGCGTTCGGGATGTGCGATCTCTTAGAGGTGCATACATTGGAAGTGACCACTTCCTTGTATGTGCAACGATAAGGTTCCACTTCCCAAATCCAGGCATTCCAAAATTCAATCAACGGAAACGTTTTAACATCTCATCATTAAGGAATGCTGAAACAGAAGAGAGATATCAAATCCATATTGCCGAAACATTGAATAAATTAGAAACCATTAATAGAGACGTCGATAAGTCATGGTATTTGCTCAAAGATGCTGTTTTAAGCGCTGCTGAGGGAATACTTGAACGAACACAGAACCACTCCCAGAAGCCATGGATGGATCAAGCATGCCTTGACGCTATTCAATACAAAAGAGATTGCTATCTGAAGTGTCTACAAGGACGCAACACCAGGTCCACGAAGGAGAACTATAAACCGGCAAGACAAGCCGTTACAAAGCTATGTAGACGAACGAAGCGAGAAAGGTGGAAGAGACAGTGTGAGGAGATTGAAAGCTTCAATAAGGAACATCAATCACGAAACTTCTTTCAACAGGTTAAAACCTTAAAGAAGGGCCCTCAAACTAGATCGACTGCTATTCAAAACGAAGATGGGGAGCTACAAGTAGACCTTAAAAAATATTTTAGATACTTGGGCCGCTTATTTTGAAAATCTTCTCAACTTAAGTGACCAGCAACAAGTCGGGCGACGAGCAAAGCTTATTCGTGCGTCAAAGGTACATGTAGACGAACTAACCAAAGAGGAATTCGATGCGGCGCTGTCAAAATTAAAACGCAATAAAGCACCTGGTATCGACGATATAACATCCGAAATGATTGTACATGGTGGCGAAACTCTATCCTTAAGATTGTTTGAACTTGTTCAAATGATTTGGAGGACTGAAACCATGCCACAGGACTGGAACACAGCTATGCTGATACCAATCCATAAAAAAGGTAATCGCCTACAATGTGCAAACTACAGAGGAATCGCTCTCCTCTGCACAGCATATAAAATCTTTTCCTACATTTTGCTATCCAAAATCAATTCTTTTGCTGAACAACTGTTTGGAGAATATCAGTGTAGTTTCCGGCGGGGCCGAGGTACCACCGAGGCACTTTTCTCGATAAGGATGATTTTGGAAAAGTGTCGAGAGTTCAACATACCTGTGCACCAACTTTTCATTGATTTCAGGCAGGCCTACGACTCTCTCGAACGAGAGACTCTATGGTCTGCTCTGGTGTCAATGCGAATTCCTGGTAAACTGGTATCACTATGCAAAATGACAGTACAGAACTCTCAATGCTGTGTACGAGTAGAGAACGAAATATCAAAGTTTTTTAAAGTCGACTCCAGTTTAAGACAAGATGATGCTATCTCTCCTATACTTTTTAATTTAGCCTAGGAATATGTGTGCCGTCAAAAGAAACTACGGACTAATAACAATATCTTGTCAATAAACTCAGTACAGATGATCGCTTACGCTGATGATGTTGTCATCCTCGGCCGAAGTGAAGCTGTTATGAGTGAGACTTTCAAGTCGCTTGAGAGTGCTGCTAAGAAAATTGGTCTGCAAATTAACTACAATAAAACCAAACATAAAAATGTTTCAAGAGAGGCTAAGAAGAAAGATTTGATGTGCGGCGATGAACGAATTGAGGGAGTTGAATCTTTTAAATATTTGGGATCAATGCTTGACTCAAACAACAGCATACTTACAGATATTAAAGCTCGAATCGCTGCAGGTAATCGAACTTTCTACTCAATTAAACCTCTCCTTGGATCACCGTATGTATCAACTAACACCAAGCTCAAGTTATACAAGACATTGATTAGACCAGTTGTGATGTATGGGTCACAAACATGGACCCTTACACAAAATGACGAATCGCATTTATCTGTATTTGAGCGTAAGATCCTACGCTACATTTTTGGTCCACTTAAGACAGACGATGGGGAGTATAGAAGCCGGTATAACTTTGAGATCAGAGACCTTCTTGAGGGTCCTGATATAATAGGTTGTATTCGTTCTAATAGGATTGCTTAGTTTGGGCATGTTCTACGAGCCAATTCTCAGTCTAGAATGAATAGGAAAATTTACGTTAGTACCCCAGGGAGTAGTCGACCGCGAGGTAGACCACGACTACAATGGGAGACTGACGTAATAAACGACCTTAAAAAAATCGGCTGCCACGGTAATTATGTCGCTGTTGCGAATGACCGTGGTGAATATTCAAAGCTGATTAGCCTGGCAACGCTCCTACATGGAGCATGAACGCCTTAAAAAAAAAAAAAAATACTTCACATTGTATTAATCACACAATTTCTCATTTTCATCTGAATCACATCGACACATCCTTCATTTTTAGTAAAGACCAATACGATTTTAACAGAAAAATGTGTTACTAATTTTCATAATAATTTCACATTTTTGATTTTACTATGTGATTTTACTATGCCTAAGGTCAATTTGAATATAATAAATATTACATTCTAGTAATCAAATTTTGCAATTGAGGTTCTCTCATCAAATTTTCGTTTCTTTTCTTTTGTGTTTACTCACCACAAAATTATTCATTTTCTTTATATTATCAATAACCTACCAGTTGTTTCCTTCCAATACAGTTTCTATAGTGCAATAGGATGTTCAGTCATCATCACTTATTAACATATGTAATATTTTTGATTTATTTAAATTAATAAAAAAAAGTTTACAGATATAATGATTTTTCGAAGGCTATGTACATTATATTCATATGAGGTGCCACTTTGTTTTGTTTAATGTATACATACAGTTTTTATAATCATATATGAGAGCACGTTAGAATAAACAATTGCTTGAATTATTATAATACGTTTTTTTTTGTTTTTAAATGCAAATTATTATTAAGTTAGATTAAAATTAGATTATTTTAATTTATTTCAAAGTGAAAAAAAAATTGTAATGTTTTTATTTTAAATGTGCAGTAGAACATTTATGGTAAGAATATCTATTTTTCGTGTGGGCAATTTATTTGTAAAACTGAATATCGATCTCTCCTTATCTGCGGTTTTATAATTAATAGTTTTAGTTTCTGAAAAAAAAAGATTGCTTGAGTTTTCTTATAGTCGAACTATTTGTATAACTTTAGATCTAAACTTTAATTCCAGTACAATTTTATATATTCGTCACACTGTCAGTCTGCCCAAAGCAGGGGCGTCAATTGGGTAGGGCTGGGGGGGGGCATTGGCCCCCCCCAAGGATCTGATACTATCAATAATTCAATACATCGATTCAATAAAACCATCCAATCGTGGTAGAATTATACACTATAAAAATTTCAATGCACGGTTATTTTGTAAATTCGTCTAATTTTTAGAAGATTTACTTAACTAATATACCAATTTTATCCCATACTATTAATTGAAATATATCTGATAATATAATTATTACGTTACATATTATTTTGGCCCGACTAACGTACAGTTCACCGCAATTTTCAAACCGTTATCGTTCTTTGTATCAAGGACTAGAGCGCCGCCGATACGAAAGGCGGTCGTATTGCTTCTAATCTTCTGATGAAATCAGTTTTATAAACAAAACACGATCGTTGTTCCAAAAACGCCTTGGGTGCGTATTTTGACAAAATTCTATCGTACTATAAGGTGCGCGGCATTACCGCTTTTAGAAGAACGATTGTGTTTTGTTTATAAGATATTCGTGTCTGAGCCAAAGGAAACAAAATATTTCATTAGTATAGGGCTCCTCGAGAGTTTATAGTGCAGTATTTAACATTCAAATTTCAATTGTTATTGGCCATTGGTAATTTATATAAACTTAAAAGTAAGTACATGCAGGAGAACACAACCTAATTATTTTTTTTTTAATAAAATGTGTTGTGTAGTAGGAATTACAATATGTGTCACAATAACACTTAAAAACCTTTTAAGACCAAGGTCCCACAACAACATACGTTCGAAGGCGTTGATGGACGTAAATCTTCCTTTGTTTTATTTTTTTATATTTTTTGTTAAAGAATGGATAACTAAACAAAAAATCCTATCACTGACAAAATATGACGTAGGCCAATATTTTATGATAGAATACAGAAAATAAAAGTAGATTAAAAAGTAAATAGCAAATTTTGGCAAAAATTTGCTGAATCAAAACAAAAATGTAGTTGCCAATAATCCAGCCGGTTGCCTATTCCTTGATCCTTTGACGCACCATCTTTCTTAATGATTAAAGTCCACACATAGTTATATGAAGGCTCGTTTCTTCAAGGAAGCAATGGCGTCTCATCATCAAGGATTATTTCACAGCTAAGATTGAGGGTTGCTAACGTTGACTGAATACAGTTCATCCGCCACCACCCCTAAGATGTCACCTTGGCTAGTGATATCTCACTGCTATTGCCAGTGGTATGTGATATCTCACGTTAACTTGTATGTCAATAGCAGGGACTGGATTACGCGGGTTTGTCACACCCGTAGATCAAAACTAAAAAAAAAATTTTAAACAATAAAAACTGATCCCTCCATGCCCCACATATTTTGAGAACCCTGACTGTTTGGCCCTGTTTTTTATCTATATCATATTGTACAAACTTTACAGCTTTTTTTAAAACAATAAATTAAAAACAATTCTAAATGTATAGGATTTTACGTGTAAAAATCCTATAACATATCAAAAGTTTTCTTGATAGTTGTGCTAATTTTTATAAAATGAATGAAAATAATTACGGGAGTAATTCAAATTTATTGCGGATTATTTCCAGTGATTTTATAATAGTGAATGTTTTATAATGGACAAGCAATATTTTCTAACGACACGAACAAATTAAGTTATGTAAATATTGGGGATTATATCAATATAATAGGATTGCTTAGTTTGGGCATGTTCTACGAGCCAATTCTCAGTCTAGAATGAATAGGAAAATTTACGTTAGTACCCCAGGGAGTAGTCGACCGCGAGGTAGACCACGACTACAATGGGAGACTGACGTAATAAACGACCTTAAAAAAATCGGCTGCCACGGTAATTATGTCGCTGTTGCGAATGACCGTGGTGAATATTCAAAGCTGATTAGCCTGGCAACGCTCCTACATGGAGCATGAACGCCTTAAAAAAAAAAAAAAATACTTCACATTGTATTAATCACACAATTTCTCATTTTCATCTGAATCACATCGACACATCCTTCATTTTTAGTAAAGACCAATACGATTTTAACAGAAAAATGTGTTACTAATTTTCATAATAATTTCACATTTTTGATTTTACTATGTGATTTTACTATGCCTAAGGTCAATTTGAATATAATAAATATTACATTCTAGTAATCAAATTTTGCAATTGAGGTTCTCTCATCAAATTTTCGTTTCTTTTCTTTTGTGTTTACTCACCACAAAATTATTCATTTTCTTTATATTATCAATAACCTACCAGTTGTTTCCTTCCAATACAGTTTCTATAGTGCAATAGGATGTTCAGTCATCATCACTTATTAACATATGTAATATTTTTGATTTATTTAAATTAATAAAAAAAAGTTTACAGATATAATGATTTTTCGAAGGCTATGTACATTATATTCATATGAGGTGCCACTTTGTTTTGTTTAATGTATACATACAGTTTTTATAATCATATATGAGAGCACGTTAGAATAAACAATTGCTTGAATTATTATAATACGTTTTTTTTTGTTTTTAAATGCAAATTATTATTAAGTTAGATTAAAATTAGATTATTTTAATTTATTTCAAAGTGAAAAAAAAATTGTAATGTTTTTATTTTAAATGTGCAGTAGAACATTTATGGTAAGAATATCTATTTTTCGTGTGGGCAATTTATTTGTAAAACTGAATATCGATCTCTCCTTATCTGCGGTTTTATAATTAATAGTTTTAGTTTCTGAAAAAAAAAGATTGCTTGAGTTTTCTTATAGTCGAACTATTTGTATAACTTTAGATCTAAACTTTAATTCCAGTACAATTTTATATATTCGTCACACTGTCAGTCTGCCCAAAGCAGGGGCGTCAATTGGGTAGGGCTGGGGGGGGGCATTGGCCCCCCCCAAGGATCTGATACTATCAATAATTCAATACATCGATTCAATAAAACCATCCAATCGTGGTAGAATTATACACTATAAAAATTTCAATGCACGGTTATTTTGTAAATTCGTCTAATTTTTAGAAGATTTACTTAACTAATATACCAATTTTATCCCATACTATTAATTGAAATATATCTGATAATATAATTATTACGTTACATATTATTTTGGCCCGACTAACGTACAGTTCACCGCAATTTTCAAACCGTTATCGTTCTTTGTATCAAGGACTAGAGCGCCGCCGATACGAAAGGCGGTCGTATTGCTTCTAATCTTCTGATGAAATCAGTTTTATAAACAAAACACGATCGTTGTTCCAAAAACGCCTTGGGTGCGTATTTTGACAAAATTCTATCGTACTATAAGGTGCGCGGCATTACCGCTTTTAGAAGAACGATTGTGTTTTGTTTATAAGATATTCGTGTCTGAGCCAAAGGAAACAAAATATTTCATTAGTATAGGGCTCCTCGAGAGTTTATAGTGCAGTATTTAACATTCAAATTTCAATTGTTATTGGCCATTGGTAATTTATATAAACTTAAAAGTAAGTACATGCAGGAGAACACAACCTAATTATTTTTTTTTTAATAAAATGTGTTGTGTAGTAGGAATTACAATATGTGTCACAATAACACTTAAAAACCTTTTAAGACCAAGGTCCCACAACAACATACGTTCGAAGGCGTTGATGGACGTAAATCTTCCTTTGTTTTATTTTTTTATATTTTTTGTTAAAGAATGGATAACTAAACAAAAAATCCTATCACTGACAAAATATGACGTAGGCCAATATTTTATGATAGAATACAGAAAATAAAAGTAGATTAAAAAGTAAATAGCAAATTTTGGCAAAAATTTGCTGAATCAAAACAAAAATGTAGTTGCCAATAATCCAGCCGGTTGCCTATTCCTTGATCCTTTGACGCACCATCTTTCTTAATGATTAAAGTCCACACATAGTTATATGAAGGCTCGTTTCTTCAAGGAAGCAATGGCGTCTCATCATCAAGGATTATTTCACAGCTAAGATTGAGGGTTGCTAACGTTGACTGAATACAGTTCATCCGCCACCACCCCTAAGATGTCACCTTGGCTAGTGATATCTCACTGCTATTGCCAGTGGTATGTGATATCTCACGTTAACTCGTATGTCAATAGCAGGGACTGGATTACGCGGGTTTGTCACACCCGTAGATCAAAACTAAAAAAAAAATTTTAAACAATAAAAACTGATCTCTCCATGCCCCACATATTTTGAGAACCCTGACTGTTTGGCCCTGTTTTTTATCTATATCATATTGTACAAACTTTACAGCTTTTTTTAAAACAATAAATTAAAAACAATTCTAAATGTATAGGATTTTACGTGTAAAAATCCTATAACATATCAAAAGTTTTCTTGATAGTTGTGCTAATTTTTATAAAATGAATGAAAATAATTACGGGAGTAATTCAAATTTATTGCGGATTATTTCCAGTGATTTTATAATAGTGAATGTTTTATAATGGACAAGCAATATTTTCTAACGACACGAACAAATTAAGTTATGTAAATATTTTCAAAATATGTTATGAAAACTTGCTGACAAATTCTTTTCGCTATATGGACTATAATTTTTAATTCATAAAATAGCAAAAATTGTATGTTTGGTTGGTTATAATAAAATGTAAAATGTATCCTAAACGTCAATATTTGTTCATTTTTTTTATACAGGGAGGGAAAAACTATTTTTTTTTTGTGGTAGGTTTTTCTACAATTTGGTTGTACAATTTTGAATCAAATAAAAAATTCACGCACGTTTATTGGTAGTAAACTGCCCAGACGTCCCACGCTGCGTGGAAATGTCCCACATTTAGTTGCGTTGTCCCACGGAGAAACTTGTCCCACGAAGCGTCCCACGAAACAAATATTACTACCACATTTGCCCGCATTATCGAAATAATCAAAAAACCTTATATCTACCTACGTACAGTTTGCGCAATATCTTAGTCAAAGCAATGGCTTCACAGTTTTTTCTTGCAGTTTGTATGATGATATGTATATGTTGATTTAACTATATTGAGAGAACAAACCAGTGCAATATTTTTTTTACTAAATAGTGTTTTAACTATAATTTTCATAGAAATACTAAACTCAGTTTTTTTCACTTCAATAATTTACATTTTATTTTGCAAATATCTATTGATGTCTAACACATCTATCTCAGCGAAAAAGTTTCTTTGTTTATAGAAACATCTCCCCGGTGTATATACGAGAGATCGAAAGTATATTATGAAAAATAAAATACAAAATATTTTACTTAAAAAGACGCAGTTTTCCGTATAAATTCATAAACATTTAAATTTTCAAACCAGAGTTTACAATTTTACTTTATTCGAGCACTCATTTCAATCCTTTGAAATAATATTCAAAAATTAAAATGTTCATAATTTGAATATCGTTCTTACTCGTAAGAGTAAAATTTTTGTTTTTTCGATTTTACTTCTTTGGAGCAGATTACATTTTCCTGTTCTTTTATTCGATTTGCAAAAGAACAAAATTAGTCATCCTTTATATTCATTTTTCTAACAATACATGAATAATTGAACGAATCATTCGAAGCATTTTACGTTGGAAAGCATCAAATTTGAAGCAAAAATAAAAGTTTTGAGTATTTGAAAGAAAATATTTATTTCAATTTAGTAGCAAGAATGATATTTTACTATTTTCACTCCTCTGTGTGGGAGTGTTATATTTTTTTTAAGCTACGCACTCTGAAAGAACAAAGTAAAAGAGTGATATAAGTAGCGTTTCAAACTCTGTTTAAACACACTTTAACTAGGTAGCTCAAAAGTAAAATTATTACTTTCTAATTTCTAATTTTTTTTTCTCAATAAAGAACAAACAAAGTAAACAGCATAAAAACTTGATAAATGGTATAGATTTGCAAAAGATCGAACGAGAGGTATACTATATACCTCTTATACTTACAGAATACAGAAAAGATATTAATTATTTAGTAAAATTAAAATAAATTGTTTCAATTGTTTTGCAGTCTTTACTTGTGTAACAAAAGTTTTAAGCTACTATAAAAGGTAAATTTATACTAATTTTTAAAATTATATTTAAAAAGTTCTCCTGCAAATCAAGACGGATAGAAAACGTTTACGTAAATTCTCATACGAACTATCCTTTTATAAAAAAAGGACTAGGACTTTGGACTATCCTTTTATAAAAAAAATCAAAATATAACGACGCAAAAGTTTACTGTATTACCAGTCGGAGTGAATTTGCAAATTAACAGCGGACATTATGATATTAAAAGACATATAGATACAGATAAACTTAAAAAAGCGTTGCTATAAGCCGCCAGCTCCAGTAGCTTAAACAAGTTTTGTTGTTATTTTGTTTTCTTGTTGTTATTTAACATTGACAAAAAGCTAGTTGCAATTTGCGCTGATAACACGAACACCAATTTTAGTGGTGTCACGTCAAGGGGTGAAAATTTAAAAGCAAGCTAAACGCGAATTTGAACCAGAATGTATTGGGTATTGGATTCGCAGCTCGTATTCTAAATAACGCAATAAGAAGTGCTGCTGATTTAAATGGCAGGGTTAAAAAAATTTGGATATTTTACTGTCTTTACTGGTTTAAGTTGAAGGAGTTCTGCAGCAAAAGTAATGTTAAACATAACCAACTTATTGGATACAGTGAAACTCGCTGGCTGGCGGTAATGCCAGCGCTAGAAAGAATTTTGAAAATGTACGAACCACTGTAAGCACGTTTCCTAACGGTTGAAAAATGTCCAATTAAAATAAAATAATTTTTTGTAGAATTAAATAGTAAACAAATAGTAAAGGAAAGCATTAAATAGTAAATTTATGCACAATCTAGTTAGCACGTTTTCACCGTCCCACTTTCTCGCAATAGATATTCTAATTAGCTATTATTTGGAAGAATGTTTGCATTTTGTCCCACATTTTAACGATTTGGCTCTGGTCAGTTTAGGGAAGACATAACTCTTTCTCTCTGAGACAAATAAAGGAAAACAACCAAAAAAACGATTCGACATAAGAGGAGTCACGTAGGGATTGCAATCCCGTGGTGTTTTATGGATCCTGGGACTACGTGACTCATAAATTTTAAATCTCGGGATGCCTGGGATCGTATAGAAAAACCATCCTTTTTTTTATGCTGCACGATCTGCTGTCGTTTACAAATTCACTCTCTGAACAGTTACAAAGCAAAGATATAATAATTTCTAAAACAAGCGCTTTAATTAAAACTACTTTCTTGATGCTTAAACAATGCAGAGATGATACTAAATTTAAAATTATTTTTAACAAATGAAGGGATTTTGCAGAACTTTGCGACATTCGCTTCAATGAAACAACAACAGAAGACAAAGGTATAGCAGAGTAACCGAGGTAGCTCAAAATCATTTTATTTTTATTTCTTAGTCCATGCATTTAAATGCTTTTAAATATATGTGTGTATAAAAATGTGTATGTTATGTTTTACGAAAAAAAATTTTTTATGTCATTTAAATTCTCGCCCCCCCCAAGATTTTGGTGAAATGACGCCACTGGCCCAAAGCATCCCAAAAGATTATATGCTCTCACACTAGTTATGAAGCCAATTTCAACAGGTGTAGTTCTGCTTCCCTCTGATTCAAAGCCGAATAAACAAAACCCTTTTTAATTAAAAGCAACCATGTATATTTCTAACAAAACATATTTGTGAAGTTCAGGTTTCGATAGCCTATATCTATAATTCGATGACTCTACAAATTACATAAATTGCCATAATATATCAAAGTAATTAAAAGTGAAGTTTAATTGGCAGTCTTGAACCTAAATCAGAAAACTAAAAGTTATTGTTTTTGACACTAAAAATTAAAAATTTTAGATGCAAACTTTTGCAGTGGTTTTATTACTATTTTTTTATTTTTATCGTTTGAAATCGTACTTCCAATACTTTAAAGAGTCATCGATGCTTCTCGAGATGCGTATTTTTACAGTCTGTGTTAAGAGCTGTTATGCTTTGCTAGGCTTACTAGCTGCTAGAAACTGGAGGATTTGTCCTAGGAATTCATATTTTGAATAAAATCGTTCCACACGTCAGCATTCCATATTATGGCAGTTGTATTTATACAGAGCTTTGTCAGCTTAGTAATACTTTTTGTCATTCTGCATTCTACTTTGGCTCTCAGCACATGCCCAAACCCATCTATCCAGGACCAAAATATTCAAGACATTGCATATGAAACAAAGCTTTCACACTGGTTCATTGAAATGCTATTACTTGCTGAAAGAAACGTGTTTCCACTCCTTATAACTTTTATTTTATTTTTAATTCCTCGCCATCCTGAAATAAAATATTGGCGGCCTATGTCCTATTTTATCAGGGTTGTTAATATACACGTATAAAACGTTTTATACGTTACACGTATAATACGTAACGTATAAAACGTATAAAACGTATATAACGTATAAAACGTATAATATGATTTTGTTTTTGAAATTCATTCATAAAAAATTAAAAATGCTTCGTACTTCAGATATTACTTATATTTTTAGAAAAAATATATATATTTTAGTAAAAATATAATTACGTAGTTATAAATTATTTATATATCTTATAATTTATAACAAAAACTATTTAAATTCTAGATGTTATTTGAATGTAAATTTTTATACTTTATACGAAAGACTATGTTACTGTACATTAAACTGGTTAATAATCTTTAATTCACTAGATTTGAATATTGAAAATTTTGAGTTATATATTAGAGATTTTTTTGAGCACATCAACTCAAGCAATTAAATTACTTTTGAATTTTTCAACACGTAGGTATACTATATGATTTTCTTTCATTTTGATTCCAACATTTACTTAATGGGAAACATTTTGGATTAGAAACATTTGGCTCATGAACTTAATTATTTGACATCATGAAATGTTATTGAATATATAAAATATGGTTCAATTCAACTTCAGCTCCTCCCATCTAATAAGAACAGCTGGGAAATATTATGTTGTTGCAGAATAAATGTCGTTTTTTTCATAGCAGTTAGGAAAATTATTAGAGATTATTAGAGAGATGTTTTTTAAAAAAATTTGTTGTGTGAATCCGGGTTGCACCACTTCCAAATTAATAGACACAGTTTGAAAATAACAGGCTCTTGCAGATCGAATCTTCTTTTTATACAAAAGTTGTAATAGTTAAAATATAAAATATTTCTTTGGTTTTCATTTATTTTTATTTTTAATACAAGGGGAACGCAAGAGAATACAAGACAGTATACAGTTAAAATATGTATTTACGTCAAACGAAAAAGTTTAGTGAGAAGTTTATTGAGTAAATTCAATTTTGGTCATTGATGAATAATAGGTATGGTTGGAAATGTCAACTTATTGAGACTAAATTTGTTTTGAAAATAAATAATTATATTTTGAAAAGCAGCATTTACGTTAAATGTGGAAGTTTTCTGAACTCATAGGAATAGTTGGGTAAGAAATTATCATGACGACGCTATATTTTCTAAAGCAGCTGTTCCTATTAGTCCCGAAATATAGGCTTTATAAATATTAAATATCACGAGTACGATGAATAATACGCCCGCGATAATGTTATATAAATGTATTTTTATCTATTAAGGATTTTACTTTTATACGGTATAAAACGTAAATAATTGTGTGTTTCATACTGTACGTTTTATACGTTTTATACGTACGTATAATACGTGTTTTATACGTTACCGTATTATACGTTACAACCCTGTATTTTATTATGTGATATGATTTATTGTGTAGTTGTCCATGTTTTAAAATAAAACACACAAAAAATTGCATCCATCAACACCTCAGAAGGCATACTGTTTTGGGACCTAGGTTCTAAAAGGCACTTCTGCGTTGTTGTGATACATATTGTAACTTGAACCCATATTAAAAGAAAATAAACGAAACTTGATATGTAACAACCTAATACTAATTTCAATCTTTTCAATATTTGCAAATAATTATCTGAGTTAGTTAAACAGTAAAATTTAATTGAATAAATAAGTGTCACGACTATATTTTTTTTAAATTCTAAAGCCACTCTCACTCATTATTATTACCAATAAAATTTTATTTTGTTTGATTAATTACAATAATAACAACAAAAATTACTGTAACTTTATATTTTATAAAAATATGTGAATTGTTTGTCTTTAAATTGTCACATTTGCTGAGTCGAATGTTTTAATAGCTTGTAATAATTTTTTGTAAATAGGTTCATTTATTAATTATTTTCAAATAAAATATTTTACTAATTTTTGTTTTTTATTTGGAAGATTAAGAGGAAGTGTACAATATGGATATTAAATATTTTATAGTTTGTGTTGGTTTTTTGTTTGATGTTCTTAATTATTGACAAAAGAGTTAGATTTGAAGATTTTTTAAGATAATTTTTGGATGTGCTATAACATTTATAACTAAAAAAAACGATTAATCTTCCAACACCAAGTAGGTGTCACGCTTTTACTTATATACGTTGGTTTTGAAACTTTTTTTTTGTAAAGATTTTGTTCCGGAAATGTTTTATATATATATATTAAATTTTTTAACCTTTATTTTCTCAATCATCATTATTGCTAATTGGCTATAATGCTAATTAGAAGCTAATGGTTTATTGTGGTGTTATACTAGTACCATTATTAGCAGGCGATAAACACTGAGTGTATCAGTCCTATCATTTATTTAAGATTTGTGTATTTGCCTACCAAATGCACACTAAAATAGCGATATAAAACTCTCCAAAATTAAAATACGTATCAATAAAGCCGTAAATAGTGTCGTTTCATAAAACGACAAGAAGCGCTTAACAATCTACCATCACAATCAGTTGATAAACTAGTTGTAACGAAACCAACTAAGGTTTTTATGAAAGAAACATTCGTACAACAAGCTTGACTTGTGGTAGTCTTTAATTTAGGCAGACACTTTGATTTTGTATATGATGAGAGGTAATGCAAATAAATTGAGAGCTATAGAGAGACTAACTTATTGAGATCATTTCACATATTTTCTCCATTAAAGAATTTTATTTTGTTTAGCTTCTTCTTTAAGGGACGTTAAATAGCATCTGCATAAATATTTTATAAGACAATTGTTTTATGACCGTAAAATAACTGCAATATCAACACATTCTGTTTTAAACAGTTTTAATTTTTTAAACATTTTGTAATAATTTGACTTTTCCATTTGTCCGGGGAAAGACAAAATCAGGTTTGACCTAGTTCGATTGGACCCTGATCATGAGTATAACGCTTTTGCTCAATCATGCCCTGATTGAAATAGTCGGATCAGGTCCTGGCAAAGTTCACCATATAAAACTAAATAGAGCAAATGCCAAAGTGAGGTACTTTGTATCAGACCCTGAATCTGCCCAACTAGGAGTCAAATACGAAAAACCAAAACAGAGCCGGTATATTCAAATAAGGTTAATCCTAAAAGGGTATTCTAATTCTGGGCCGGAACAGGCTAATTGGACCCTGCTGTTTCTGACCCTGATCACGCCCTGACTATATTTAGACTTTCCCTAACTATTTTCTGCTCTGCTACTCTGCTACTTATCTTTAAATGCCGTATATGTATATGTTTAAGATATTGCTTTTTCTAGTTAATTTAATTTAGTTAATCTTTTACCATTTTATCAGATTTTGAAACGCTTCTTATATCACTCCTCTACTCCGTTCTTTTCGAGCCGGTAACTTAAAAAAATATAACACTTCCAAATACAGGAGTGAAAATAATATATGTATACCGTTCTTTACTCCTAACTTGAAATAAATATTTTTTTTCAATTACTTACAGATTTATTTTTTCTTCAAAATTGCTTTCCAACGTAAAAATAAATAATTTTTTGTACGAGTAAAGACGCGTATGCACTTGAAAATAAATTTTATTTTCGAAAAGGTGTATTTATTTCGGAACGAAAATTAAAATCTACAAAATGGAAAAAAAATTTACACACATTTAAAAAAAATCTACGTAAATGAAGAACATTTGTAATACACACTTAAAAAATCAACGCTATCAACAAATATAACACTGTCAAATTGTCAAACATTCAATTTATTTTCATTTTCCGTACGAAATAAATGGAACTACATTTATTTCGCTTCGTAATTTGAAAATAAGAAGTCTCCACGGGTAGTCATGACATCTATTGACAGGTTCATTTTTCACTATTTCTTATTTTTAACTGCATACTACTTACGAAATGCAAACCGAAAATTTTTTCGTTTCCTTTTATTTTGGTTTTTTTTACATAGATTTTGTATGGGGAAAATAATTTATTTTCAAGTGCATACGCGTCTTAAACCGTAAAATTCACTTTTGCGATTCAAAAATTGTACATAAAGCAGGCCTTTTTTCCTATTGAAATAACAATGCTAAAAGTGAAATAACAATGCCTAAAATTGAAATAACAATGCCTAAAGTTGTTATATTACTAATATTTCGAAAAACTACTTTGATAAAATAATTTTCGAAAAAATATTTTACTATTTTGTGTAAATACATATATGTATTTTTATTTATGCAAATAATACAGAATCTTACTCGTACAAAAAATCTTGTATGCAATTCAGGCATAAAATATCTTTTTTAAGACATACTTTAAAGACATACTTTATGCCCTTAATACATAAATAGCTATTTTGTGAATGTTTTGTTCAATTTTGCAAGTATTGTTACAAAAATTTATTAAAATTGAAATATTGATATTGAAATTGAAATTAATATTGAAATTATAAACATTTTAATTTATGAATAAAATAAAATTCTAAACTCTGCCTTTTATTCTTATTCCAAAAAAAAACAATAAAATATAAATGTTTGCTGACTAGGGATGGAAAAGTCGATTCCGATTCTACTCGACAATCGACTTTTCTGTTAAAAATATTCGATTATAAAGAATCGATTTTTAATTTTCAAAGTCGATCAAGAATCGATTCTTAGGATTCGGTTTTTTGTACATTAGAAACCGTTAAGTTATATGCTATTGCTACGCTGCTCGACTCCCGATGTAAAAAACTAAGATTTCAAAATATTTGCAACTCTGCGCGTGCTGTGACTATTCTCGGTATGTGTTCATCACATGGAATCTTTGAGTTTAAAAAAACATTTCTTCGTCATGGTTTTTCAATTAATTTGTTCAAACTAATTATCTACGTATGTGATTGCTTGAAAAAGAAATTCAACTAACAAAAAGTGTTGCAATTGATCATGAAAGTGAATACACTGCATATCATCAACGGTCTTCAAATGGTAATGGTATTTGAGATTTTTTAGACGACACTATGCAACAAAACCATCAAACCAAACCCATCAAACCAAAACCATAATGACAGTGATGAAGTATATGGGCGGGTTGCCGATTGAATTAAAACAATGCATTAATCGGCCAACAGTCGACAGAAAAAGTAATCCGGATCCAATTATCACATGGAAAACACTCGAAAATGAATACCCAAATTTATCAACAATATAACCACGTCAACCATCAACCATGTGAGCGTTTATTTTCATACTATGGTTTGATTGAAAATCAGATTCGAAGTCGATTAACGCCTGATCATTTGAATATGCTACTTTTCTTAAGATCGGTTGCAGAAAATATGTGGTTTTCATAAGTTGATTGTCTAAAATTTATTTTGAATAAATATAAATCAATGAAATATAAATTTTAAATTTTTTTCAGTTAAAGCTAGTTTTCTTAACATAGGAATCGATTAAAATCTCTTGCAGCCGGAGAATCGGTTCTGAGAATGGAAATGTATAAAATCGAAGTAGGAATCGAGAATCGATTTTTCTATAAATCTTTCCATCCCTTTAATGCTGACTAGAGTTTTCTTCTCACCTAGGCAAGTTTTTTCAAATTTTCGCAGAATGGTTGAAATTCAATTTTGCTTTAATTTTTTGAGTCGATTATAGTTTGATCGTCTGCGAAATTTTGCATTTACATGAAAGTAATAATTACTTACTTTTTTTGAGGATTTTTGTAAGCAATTAAACTCAAGAAAGTAAGAGCATAATTTGAATTTTTTCAATCCGAAGGTCTGGTTGGGAATTTCTCAGAAAAAACTCCATTTCTCATTTACGTGTTTCGGATAAATTTGAACCCTCGACATCACACCCATGTTCGAATAGGAATAATTATTTCCATTTTTTTTTATTAATTAGTTGGACATGTTTAGCACATCAAATATAAAATATTCATTATTTAATATTTAAACTCTTTGAATATCGAAAGACCATATGTCAACTAGGAAAGAATAAGGGATAGGAAAAGGGAAAAGGAAGGAATGAAGATACGGAAATAACTAGGTTAGTTGTTTTAAATAGCGATGGACATTTTCTTTAAATTCCTGAGGGTCGAATTCGTCAGGGAAAACTGAGAGAGGCAATGTGTTCTACAATTTGAATACTCTATTAAAATAATCGTTCTACAACTGGATATCTGGACAGCAAATGGGGGCACATTTCTGAAATTCGTGTTTATCGATTTTACTGCACACACGATGGGAGGATGTTTTGGATTTCTCTCTAAATGACAAATCATAGCATTGTATTTATAATCGATTGGCAGTTCGGAAACATTTCTTCGGTGTTGGATGGAGTGGATCAAGTTGATCAGTTAACGCTTGATTATCAATCAACCGTATTGCCTTTCGTATAGAGTCTAGACATTTTATTGTTGACTGACAGGCACCTCCCCAAACATGACAACAATATTTCATACATGAGCAAATAAAAGACTTATAGATCAGCAAAATTTGATCGGGATTGAAAATTTTTTACATCTGCTCAAGAATCCTTATTTTTGCGTTGCCTATTTTGCCAGACTTGTAATGAAATCGACTGTGTGTTGAGAATTTGTATTAAAACTATTTAAAACCTATAATGAAATTTGCACTTATTGAATGCACTTATTTATGTGTTTGTTTCGACAAAAAATATTATAAACAAACAGTCAAAAGTATTTTCGAATTTAAAACTTTCCGAAAATCAAAATTTAAAACCGCTGCAAATAAAGTTTGTGATTCGTCATGAAAGCATAACAAATGTCATGAAATCTTAACAAATGCAAAATTGTTATTGTCATGATGATAAATGTCATCATAACAAATGCAAAAATATTGCAAGTTGCAAGTTTTTTTAAGTCAATTTTTTTTTCTTAAAGTTCTCTATGTGGAATATATGCTGAAAAAATGGTTTGTATTATTAATTACAATCAGTTTTATAACCTTTCATTTATCTTAGAGTTTTTATTGTTGATCCTAAATGGTTTTTTTTGAAGTTTAGGACAGGAAAATAATTCTAACCTAAAAAAACGAAGAGTTTGAATAGTTATAAGATTGGTGGTGGATTATTAGGACATTCATTAGACGTTCGTTCGGGTGGCGAAGCACCGAATAGTATTGTTTCTGGTTCTGATAAAACCGCTGAAATTTGGAATAAGTTTGAGTAAGGAAAATCTATGTTCGGTTGCACCGTCATAGTTGAGAATAAATCATTAACTAAGTAATATTTTTATTTTTAGAAATACATTCGTAGAAGGCCTTACGCTAGTTGGTCGTTTCAATTTTATTTCATGCGTTGTTCTTCGCTTCCTTGAAGAAGGACATGCAGTTTGTACCGACTCCAAATATTTGATAGGTATATATATACTGGGATGCATGACGCCGTTTTTTTTTTTGAAATGACAGGACATACTGATTGTGTTCGGGGTATAGTTGGACTTCAAATTGATGGATTGTTGAGTTGCAGTAATGATGCTGTAATCAAGCTAGGGAACGAAGAAGTAGAAGTCGTTCGTGATTGTCATGGGCATAGCAAGTATATTTATAGTATATCGTTACACAAAGATGTTGACAATTTTGTAACTGGAAGTGACGAGTCAACAATTCGTTAATGGAGTATAAAAAGCGGGGCTCTGGGTGACAGTTTAACCTTACCAGCACAATCGGGGTGGACAGTCGCAATACTAAATAATGGCGATATTGCAACAGGTATAAGTGATGCTGTTAGGTGAGTAGTTTTTGCTGTAAACTAACGAATTGCTGAAACGGAAATTCAAAATGCATTCACCAAAGTTGCAGAACCTAGAGAATTAGAACAAGCAGAAAGTTGGGAGGTAGGAAAGTTTTTTTTTCTTGTTTATCTATTTGTTCAAAAAAATATTTTGTTGATCCAGGGGTGCGTTCTTTTTTATATTTTTGTTGTTTGAGTCGTTCATGGTCATTTTGTGGTTGGGTTGGGGTACCTGGTTATTCGATGTCGAAAAATGTTTTTTTTCGTGGAGGGGAAGACAAGGTGATTGATCGGGGAAGTTTGTTTGAGTTTTTTTTGAGTTTTTTCTTTCTTCTGGAATTGGTGCTCAAGCCGAGCAGATCGTTCGTAGACGTTGAATTTTAATGAATTAAACCAAAAATAAAATGAAATGAATTGTGTTTTTTTTTGAAAAAAGTTTTTTTGTGATACATTGGGCAAACATGTGGTTTTCCTTTTTTTTTTATTTTTTTTGAACAGAAATTAAAGTTTAAGTTCGGTATAATCATTTAGTTAATGATTAAAAGAAAAAAAAAAACAAAAAGAAATAATCTAATTAAATATAAATGAATATTTTTTATTGGTACAAAAATTAAGTTTAAAGGTAATGTCAATAGACATAGTGAAACTTATATAAATTATTAATTACTAAGAAACTGAATGTACGCTCATAGTGCTACGTCGCTATCAAATTAAATTTAGATTAATTTATTATTTTAAATAAACAAAACTTGAGTGGACATTAGTAAAGTTATTTTAAAAACATAAAACTTTGGTTCCTGCCCTAATTGAAAAGAGGTGGTTTTCTTGATATATTTTTATCCTAACTGTATTCTTGATGATTGAAATAGTGCTAGCAATAAAAAAAAACCACCATATGGAAAGTGAAGGATTGATTGATTTATTGATTTACTGATTGATAGCACCTCTATTGATTTATGGAATACTGAGGTCTTGTCTGGGGACCTAGTCAGAATTTACTGTGATTGAATAAAGGATCTTGGCCTCAACATTTCTTATTTTGTCGGGGGATGTATTGGAAGCAAAATCCTCGAGTAATTCGTTAAATTAGCTAGCTGAATGAAGAACAGTAAGAAGGAACTAATCTAACTAATGCAGAAGGTGTTACTATCAACAATTGTCAACCGGCGGGGTTCGTACCATCGTGATCTAGGGTATTTAAAATTTGTTTTTTGTTAAGTATTTATACCTTGATTTGAGATTGTATGTTCACTTATATATATATGTGGATGTATATGTGTATATATATATATATATATATATATATATATATATATATATATATATATATATATATATATATATATATATATATATATATAGTGTTATATGTATGTATATATATATATATATATATCTGCCAGTATAATTTTTATATTTTTTTTAGTAATATGCTAATAATGGGTGGCAATTATCCGCTCGAAATGCCTTAAAAGCAAAATATTTTTGGAGTTCTGCAGATGCTTCTAGAACCATCGCTTCGAAGGGATTCGCACGGTTAAGGATGTGGCAGTTAGTTGGTGTTATTGCCGTGAAACGATCTCAACCCGCACACTACTGTAAACCATTTTTGGTTCTGGTCCCCGGATGACCACGATAGCTTTCTCATGGTGACCAGGAGGATACGGTGAGTACCATGACTCGAAATCCAATGTTATTTTATTTAGTACCAACAACCTAGTCGTAATGATGCCCCTTCAATTCTCGTATTCATTCCTGCGATAATTATGTTGTAGCTGCAGTCGCCATACTAAACGAACTCCACCCAACCGATCAGAGCATAGACCAATTCTTTGCGCAGGATATGGCACTACCTGTTTATGTATATAATTCTCTTTTCCATCTAAGCTTGAGCTCCGACAATACATCGAAGCTTAGCTTACCCAACTGCAACCGCTACAGCTGGCGCCCAACGTGGGGCTTTCTTTTAACGGCTAGAGAATTTGAAGATCAGGAAACATGCTTTGGGAAAGCATGCTGAGATTTTCCTGAACTTCTAAAATATATTTTTATATTTGGATTTTTAGTTTTTTTTTTGTTCACATTTTAGATTATACCAGTCTGCAGGGAAGGTAGACGTCCCACTTCTGCCTACGGGATTTTGCGCTCCCGCTAGCCCGAGCTAAAGGAAGCACTTATCCCGGAGTTTTGGCTTATTCTAAAATTCTGGCATGACTGTTTCAGAGGGTGAGGCTTTGGTTCTATATCATTGTAAAAATGATTAGCTGTTCCGTGTCTGCGTCTTGACTGAGAAAGGTAGCGTCGGGCCTCGATGCGATCGGAATTCGAATCTAGGTTTTAATAATGATCCTACGTTTGCTCAGTAACCTTCGGGGAGGCGTCGGAAGGGGAACGTCTGGTCGGATGTTATGGTTCAGGCTTCGTCCTCTACCTTCGTCCTTGTTTAGATTATCAAATTAGAAACTCTTTGAACTTGGCGAGGGTGCCAGGGGTGATGAGGAGTCTGGGAGTTGACTATCCTTGATTGTCGGTTTTACCAACAATAGCGAGCACTCCCATATTCTTCTTCATGCCTGGAATTCTCGGTTGGTTTGCGGAGAATTTTAGAGCAGTTTTATTTACCATTAAACTCTGTACACTTTGGGAGGACTTTGTGTGCTGTCGGTATGCTTAGGACCCGATGGTGGAAATGCTGAAGTTTGGTTTTCAGAGCCATATTCAGACCACATCTGGCTTCTGATCAGACTGGGTAGCTTGCTGAGTCATCCTCTTTAAATTTTTTTTCTTCCGATTTTATTAGATTACCGATGAGAAATGGTACTTGCTGGCTTCACCTTGTCACCAGTTAGGGAGAGTGTTAAATTATATTATACGTGTTGTGGACCCGTAATTCTACTTTTATTAATTGAATCTTCCTAATATTTGTTTGTAATTTTAGATGATTTGGAGATGTTTCAATAACACAATAAACGGCTTAATTTGCCTGAACCAGGAACCCTACGACTCTCTTCGAAACTTCTTTCTTTGGAAAGAAATTTCGAACAGACTCTGACGTTATTAATTCTATTTTTAGGTCTCTGGAAGCACACTGTAGGACTCCGATTATTAGCATCAAGATAAAAGAAAAAGTTTTTTGTTATCGCTCAGTTATAAATATTCAAATTAATTAGTATATAGAAGTTAAGATCAATGAAATTCTAGGCATTAAGTAAGGTATTTACAAATTCATATATATATTTATGTTTTCAACCAAAAAAAAAAAATTTTGTTTTAAGAAGAATTAGAAGAAAGAAATCTAATCGTTGAATTAATTTAATTATTATCCAATTTTATTTAATTATTATTGATTATTATTCCAATTTAATTATTTTTGATTATTATTCCAATTTAATTATTTTTGTTTCCAATTTAATTATTATTAAAAAAATTGAGAACATTGAAATCAAAGTAGTCTTATAGAAGGACATTTACATAATTTATAGAAATAGCAATAGAAACGAAAAAGAAAGAAAACCACAAGTTATTAGCTATCAAGATTCCCTGATTGTTTGAATTTTGCTTTAGTTGTTTAAATTTTGTTTGCTTTGTTTTGTATTTGAAAAGCAAATTTTTCTGTTCAATTTATTTGTTTTGGTAATTTACATAAAGTTCAATCTCTCGGGTAAACAATAGAATTTTCTTGTCAACCTCCGTTTGCTAGAATAATCGATTTGACCATACATTTTCTTTTAATTATTTTTCATTTGCTCATTGAACTCGGTTTTTATCAGGACCTGGGTGCAGTGCGATCGCTGCTAGTAGTATTGGAAGTTTTTTTCTTGAATTGTTATCTCGTTTGTTAAGAAGATTAAAGTCATGGAACCGAGTAATTTAGAACCTACTAATAGTATAACTTGCACAATTTGTCATGAGCAGATTCTTCTTGCGGAGGCAATTGCCTCCACACCTTGTCGACACACCTTTCATGATGCATGTATCACACAGTGGCTGGAGGCTCATACTACCTGTCCAGTGTGTAGACAAAAGTGTGTTATCTCTGATTTGCGTCGTATGTCACAATTTGCAGCGCCAGATGAGAGCCACCCTATATTGAGTGGCACCACTCATCAAATGATAACTCGATCGAGTGGGTTGACATCCTCTCGTCCTCCAGTTAGAGCGACAATAAAAAAATTATCTCATAAATCTTCAAAAAAATCTAAAACGTCATGAAGAGCAAAGGCACTGGAAGACGAAGATCACGATTGGGTAGATCAACCCTCTTTGGAGACTATCTTACGCATAAATAACGACGACTTACGAAAAGTATCTGCCCAAATAGAACGACTATCTCTGTCATTACATCAGGGATTACGTAACTTGGGGAAGGTCAGCAATGCAGTCTCAGCGCCTGATAATCAGTCGATAAAAGTGGGTGATACTACTCCGCAAATTATCACTAGTCAGACAAGGCAACCCGCCTTCCATCAGAGAACTAATGCCCATTTAGGTACTACTTCCAACGCTTTACCTTCAATTACACCCCACCCCCAGATTCCGTCATCAAGACGAAATGTTTATTTTCAACCCCCTCATATGAGTTCCTCTTCTCCTATTCAACCACAAAATGACCATGCCTCTTTTTCTAACCGGCAACGTCAGCCTTATGCCGAAAAAAATGCCAGCACCATTCGTAATTGGCATATCACCTTTAGTGGCCAAACAAAGGAAATGGATGTGGACGATTTCATTCAAAGAATTAATCACTTGTACCGTTCGGAATTTTCGGATAACTTCCAAATTTTATCTACGCATGCGCACTTATTATTCGAAGGGTTAGCCTCGGAATTATTTTGGAGATACCTTCGGCGAAATCAGGTAGTGAATTGGCATGAATTATGTACTGCTTTGCGGGATGAGTTTAAGGACCGGCGTACGGACGACGAAATAAGGGATCTTATGAGATCTCGGAAACAAGGTGCGAACGAAACTTTCGACGATTTTTCACAAAGTATATTGCGATTGGCAGATAGATTGGTGTTCCCTCTTTCTGACCACGAGATGCTGGGATTGCTAAGGAATAATCTTAGAGCAGACATCCAGAAAGAGCTTCTTCATATTATAATTCACAACGTTTCTCATTTACGAGAACTATGTAGAAACAGCGAAAAGTGGCGAATAACCATGCAACATCGTAAGCGCGAACCGGTTTTACGTTCCTCAAGACAAGTTTCCGAAGTTTTTACTTCTGACCCACCAGTGAAGCAAGAAGAGCTTCCCAGTCAACACCCAGGGTACCCCGAAACCTCGAATTACCTGAGTTTACCGGATATTTCCGCTTATCAGCCATCCACCTCTTCTCAAGTTGTTTCACCTACTTTGGTTTGCTGGAACTGCCGTAAGGTGGGACATGCATATCCTGATTGTGAAGAAGCTAGAACTATTTTCTGTTACGGTTGTGGCAAGGCGGATACTTACAAACCTAAATGTGAGGATTGTAAGCGAAATTTTGTTCGTGGGTCGACCACACGATACCCAGGTCGTCCCCAATTATCCACTTAAATTCGGATTGCCGACTTTTTGGTCTAAGCGTAAGCTCAATAGAATTATTATCATTTACACCTACCTCTGAAAATTATTTAACATCTTCTCTGTCGCAGGCAGCTTCGAATTTATCACTTTCGAATTCTTTAGTTTCCGCGGTTCCCTATTCACTCGGTGTTACATATCAATCTTCAGATTTAACTCGCTTTTCCGCTGTACCTTATGTACATTGGAGTTGTACGTTGACCCTTATTGACACTTGTATTATATCGTTTATTCCAAATTTTGTCAATAGCTCGGTGAATTCTGATCTGGAATCGTCACGCGCTATATGTGAGCCAACATCTGTCATTGACGTGAATGGTTCCTCCGATCTTGTTTTTCCTTCTAGTTTGCTCTCTGAATCGAAAACCACTGTTCCACGTAGTATGACTTTATTAAAGCGAGAGGTTCCTGATACTTCGCCTCGATCTGTGCAATCTCCTCATTTTTATAAAACGCCGCAGCAGCGTTTGCGTGATTACATGGTCCGAAGAGAAGAAATAGGCATTAACACCCTGAGTCAAACTATTCCTTCAAGATCAACCCTTAGGATGCGCAACTATTGGCGGCTACGGAAGGCATTATATTCATCTGCTGTATCAAATATTATTACTCTGGGTAATGATACGCGTTATCATGCTACAGTTGACTTGTTAAATATGTCAAGAATTGGATTACTCGACAGTGGTGCATCGATAAGCGTGATTGGTGGTGCATTTGCACGTGAAGTGTTGAAAATGCCAAATATCCTTGCTCACTCGACGAATAAGATTACCACTGCTGATGGAACGATTCAGAAGGTGATGGGTTATATTAGGACTCCGATCACTTTTAAAGGACAAACCTATTCATTCAATTTGTTTATTATACCTTCTCTTACTCAAGAGTTATATTTGGGCGTTGATTTCTTCAAGGCTTTTAATCTGATCGATCAAACCTTACTCACTCCGTCAATCGAGACTCTGGATGCAGTCACTGATGGTCTTTTACCTGCACAGCACGCCCGGCTACAGCGTGCGATTCTTCTTCTTCTATCATCTTCAATGAAGGGCTTGGGCTGCACGCATGTGTTGGAACATGTAATTGATGTTGGTGACTCAGTCCCCATCAAACAACGGCATTACCCAATTTCTCCAGCCATCGAGAAAATGATGGGAGAGGAACTGGATCGCATGCTGGCGCTGGGAGTGATAGAGGAGAGTTCCAGTTCATGGAGTTCTCCTGTTGTACTCATACGTAAGCCAGGAAAGGTGCGTTTGTGTCTCGACTCCAGAAAAGTCAATGCTTGTACAAAGAAGGATGCGTACCCCCTAGCTCAGATCGATGGCATTCTGGGTCGTCTGCCTAAAGCCAACTTCATATCCAGTCTGGATTTAAAGGACGCTTTTTGGCAGATTCCCCTAGAACGGTCATCGAGAGAAAAAACAGCTTTTACGGTCCCCGGTCGGCCGTTGTATCAGTTCGTTAGGATGCCCTTCGGACTGTGCAACGCGCCTCAGACCATGACCAAATTGATGGATCTTGTCATTCCGCCTTTGTTAAAATCGTGCGTCTTTGTCTATTTAGACGATCTGCTGATAATCACCGATACATTTGAGAGACATATCGAGGTACTGGAAGAGGTCGCCGGGTGTCTTAGTCGTGCGAAATTGACTATAAACGTTGAAAAAAGCCGCTTTTTACTACCTGAGGTACGTTATCTAGGATATGTGGTAGGACATGGCATGTTAAAAATTGACGAAGATAAAACCGCAGCCATCGCCGATTTTCCCGTTCCTAGAACGGTGAAACAAGTTCGACGTTTTTTGGGAATGGCCGGTTACTACCGTCGGTTTGTGTATAGGTTCGCCGCACTTTCGGCCCCGATATCGGATTTGCTGAAGAAGACAAATACTAAGTTTGTTTGGACCCCAGAAGCAGATGCTTCCTTTAATTCATTAAAGGCAGCATTAACATCAGCTCCGGTTCTGGTAAATCCTGATTATCGAGAGCCGTTTGTGCTCCAGTGCGACGCGAGTAACGAGGGAGTGGGCTGTGTTCTGGTACAGTTGGACAAGGAGGGGGTCGAACACCCGATCGCTTTCATGTCCAAGAAACTGAATGCAGCCCAGCGAAATTACTCCGTCAGCGAGAAGGAATGTCTTGCCGCTATTCTGGGTATAAAAAAATTTAGAGCCTACATCGAGGGTCATTCGTTTAAGGTTATCACAGACCATTCCTCCCTTAAATGGTTAATGCAACAGAGAGATCTGTCGGGCCGTTTGGCTCGATGGAGCTTGAAACTGCAGGGATTTGACTTCACGATCGAACATCGACGTGGTAGTTTAAACATTGTACCCGACGCTCTCTCAAGAATGTTCTCGATAGATGACTTAAACCGAAGTGACAGGGGTGATATTGATTGGAACTCTCCGGCTTTTACCACTGATGAGTATGTTAAACTAATAAAAATCATTGAAGATTCAAAAGGATCAATTCCTGACCTACGAACAGCGAATGGATTGGTGTTCAAAAGAGTTCATTTTAATGTAGCTGACGTGCCACCAGAAGGAGAGGTTTGGAAGTTATGGGTGCCTGAAGAATTGACGCATGCATTAATTTTAAAAGCCCATGATTTACCTACTTCTTCTCATGGTGGAGTCGCTAAAACTATCTATCAACTCAGACGGTTTTATTACTGGCCCCGAATGGCTAAACAAGTTCAGGATTTTGTTTCCAAATGTGAGATATGTAAAACAGTGAAAGCTCCTAATATGGTCTTGCGTTCGCCAATGGTCAACTACGTCAAAACAGTGAGAATGGGTCAGCAATTATATATTGATATTTTGGGTCCGTATCCTAGGTCAAAGTCTGGCAATATTGCTATATTGGTGATTCTCGACCATTTTACCAAGTTTCCATTTCTGTTTCCCCTCCGTAAATTGTCCTCCGAACCTATCTGCAGTGCACTAGAAACTCACGTTTTTCATGTTTTTGGTGTTCCCGAAGTCATTGTCTCGAACAATGGCTCTCAATTCAAATCCAAGACGTTCGAAGGATTGTTGGTGAAGTGGGGGGTGAAACATACTTTCGTTCCAGTGTATGCGCCACAAGCTAACGCAAGCGAACGTGTCAACCGGAGTGTACTGGCTGCCATTCGTGCGTATCTGGCAGATGATCATGATAAGTGGGATAAACATCTTAGTGAGATTGCCTGTGCCCTTCGCAGCGCCTTACATCAGACCATAGGCTGTTCTCCTTATTTTGCAGCATTTGGCCAGCCAATGATGCTCCATGGATCCGACTATGACGTGTTGAGACGAATTAATTCGTTAGAGGAGCCAGGGGAGACATTGGAGCGTCCGGATGAACTAAGTAAAATTCGAACCAAAATTAAACAATTGACGGCGGAAGCGTTTGAGCGTAATGCTCGAAGATACAACCTGCGAGCACGACCGGAGAAATATGCCATTGGGACGGTAGTTTATCGACGAAACTTCGTGTTGAGTGATGCAGCAAACAAATTTAATGCTAAACTTGCGCCAAAGTTTGTTAAAGCAGTGGTCATAAAAAGCATTGGAAACGCATCCTACGAGCTACAGGACTGGCAATCGGATAAAACGGGCATATATCATTCGAAGGACATACGTCCCTAACATCATTGAGCCGGATATTTGATTGTCTAGAAGCATTTTCCTTCTACTTAATTTCAAAATGGTGATAAATCAGTTGGCTCCATTTCCGATCAGTATGACCAATATATGTTTATTGTGTTACAACATTTGTTCATATTGTTTTTGTTTTGGAAGGTATAACATCTTATTCTCATTTCCTTTTGGTCAGATAATTTCTGGTTTGAAAGCCCGACTAGCTCAGTCAGTAGAGCGGGAAACTTATTGACAGGCGTGGGGTGCGAGCTTACTTTGTAACGGCTTAGAAGTTATATATTTTTTTTGGTGAATTAATGGTTATTGACCTAATCGATACGAGAATCATTGAATCTGGATAGCTTGAACCATTTTCTTTAGTCATGTCTGTACGTCTATTTCAGTCATCTGTGCAACGCGAGTTACATTATGCTAACCCCAAATAGCATCTTTATCCTAACCACCAATAGTATTCATTAAGCAATAACGAAAAATCGCCACATTTATAAGTCGATTTGTTTCTTTTAACCATTTTAACTCAGTTCGACTTACTTTAAATGGTTAAATCCTGTAATGAAATCGACTGTGTGTTGAGAATTTGTATTAAAACTATTTAAAACCTATAATGAAATTTGCACTTATTGAATGCACTTATTTATGTGTTTGTTTCGACAAAAAATATTATAAACAAACAGTCAAAAGTATTTTCGAATTTAAAACTTTCCGAAAATCAAAATTTAAAACCGCTGCAAATAAAGTTTGTGATTCGTCATGAAAGCATAACAAATGTCATGAAATCTTAACAAATGCAAAATTGTTATTGTCATGATGATAAATGTCATCATAACAAATGCAAAAATATTGCAAGTTGCAAGTTTTTTTAAGTCAATTTTTTTTTCTTAAAGTTCTCTATGTGGAATATATGCTGAAAAAATGGTTTGTATTATTAATTACAATCAGTTTTATAACCTTTCATTTATCTTAGAGTTTTTATTGTTGATCCTAAATGGTTTTTTTTGAAGTTTAGGACAGGAAAATAATTCTAACCTAAAAAAACGAAGAGTTTGAATAGTTATAAGATTGGTGGTGGATTATTAGGACATTCATTAGACGTTCGTTCGGGTGGCGAAGCACCGAATAGTATTGTTTCTGGTTCTGATAAAACCGCTGAAATTTGGAATAAGTTTGAGTAAGGAAAATCTATGTTCGGTTGCACCGTCATAGTTGAGAATAAATCATTAACTAAGTAATATTTTTATTTTTAGAAATACATTCGTAGAAGGCCTTACGCTAGTTGGTCGTTTCAATTTTATTTCATGCGTTGTTCTTCGCTTCCTTGAAGAAGGACATGCAGTTTGTACCGACTCCAAATATTTGATAGGTATATATATACTGGGATGCATGACGCCGTTTTTTTTTTTGAAATGACAGGACATACTGATTGTGTTCGGGGTATAGTTGGACTTCAAATTGATGGATTGTTGAGTTGCAGTAATGATGCTGTAATCAAGCTAGGGAACGAAGAAGTAGAAGTCGTTCGTGATTGTCATGGGCATAGCAAGTATATTTATAGTATATCGTTACACAAAGATGTTGACAATTTTGTAACTGGAAGTGACGAGTCAACAATTCGTTAATGGAGTATAAAAAGCGGGGCTCTGGGTGACAGTTTAACCTTACCAGCACAATCGGGGTGGACAGTCGCAATACTAAATAATGGCGATATTGCAACAGGTGTAAGTGATGCTGTTAGGTGAGTAGTTTTTGCTGTAAACTAACGAATTGCTGAAACGGAAATTCAAAATGCATTCACCAAAGTTGCAGAACCTAGAGAATTAGAACAAGCAGAAAGTTGGGAGGTAGGAAAGTTTTTTTTTCTTGTTTATCTATTTGTTCAAAAAAATATTTTGTTGATCCAGGGGTGCGTTCTTTTTTATATTTTTGTTGTTTGAGTCGTTCATGGTCATTTTGTGGTTGGGTTGGGGTACCTGGTTATTCGATGTCGAAAAATGTTTTTTTTCGTGGAGGGGAAGACAAGGTTGATCGGGGAAGTTTGTTTGAGTTTTTTTTGAGTTTTTTCTTTCTTCTGGAATTGGTGCTCAAGCCGAGCAGATCGTTCGTAGACGTTGAATTTTAATGAATTAAACCAAAAATAAAATGAAATGAATTGTGTTTTTTTTTGAAAAAAGTTTTTTTGTGATACATTGGGCAAACATGTGGTTTTCCTTTTTTTTTTATTTTTTTTGAACAGAAATTAAAGTTTAAGTTCGGTATAATCATTTAGTTAATGATTAAAAGAAAAAAAAAAAAACAAAAAGAAATAATCTAATTAAATATAAATGAATATTTTTTATTGGTACAAAAATTAAGTTTAAAGGTAATGTCAATAGACATAGTGAAACTTATATAAATTATTAATTACTAAGAAACTGAATGTACGCTCATAGTGCTACGTCGCTATCAAATTAAATTTAGATTAATTTATTATTTTAAATAAACAAAACTTGAGTGGACATTAGTAAAGTTATTTTAAAAACATAAAATTTTGGTTCCTGCCCTAATTGAAAAGAGGTGGTTTTCTTGATATATTTTTATCCTAACTGTATTCTTGATGATTGAAATAGTGCTAGCAATAAAAAAAAACCACCATATGGAAAGTGAAGGATTGATTGATTTATTGATTTACTGATTGATAGCACCTCTATTGATTTATGGAATACTGAGGTCTTGTCTGGGGACCTAGTCAGAATTTACTGTGATTGAATAAAGGATCTTGGCCTCAACATTTCTTATTTTGTCGGGGGATGTATTGGAAGCAAAATCCTCGAGTAATTCGTTAAATTAGCTATATTTCGGATGCCGCTGAATGAAGAACAGTAAGAAGGAACTAATCTAACTAATGCAGAAGGTGTTACTATCAACAATTGTCAACCGGCGGGGTTCGTACCATCGTGATCTAGGGTATTTAAAATTTGTTTTTTGTTAAGTATTTATACCTTGATTTGAGATTGTATGTTCACTTATATATATGTGGATGTATATGTGTATATATATATATATATATATATATATATATATATATATATATATATATATATATATATATATATATATATATATATATATATATATATATATATATATATATATATATATATATATATATATATATATATATAGTGTTATATGTATGTATATATATATATATATATCTGCCAGTATAATTTTTATATTTTTTTTAGTAATATGCTAATAATGGGTGGCAATTATCCGCTCGAAATGCCTTAAAAGCAAAATATTTTTGGAGTTCTGCAGATGCTTCTAGAACCATCGCTTCGAGGGGATTCGCACGGTTAAGGATGTGGCAGTTAGTTGGTGTTATTGCCGTGAAACGATCTCAACCCGCACACTACTGTAAACCATTTTTGGTTCTGGTCCCCGGATGACCACGATAGCTTTCTCATGGTGACCAGGAGGATACGGTGAGTACCATGACTCGAAATCCAATGTTATTTTATTTAGTACCAACAACCTAGTCGTAATGATGCCCCTTCAATTCTCGTATTCATTCCTGCGATAATTATGTTGTAGCTGCAGTCGCCATACTAAACGAACTCCACCCAACCGATCAGAGCATAGACTAATACTTTGCGCAGGATATGGCACTACCTGTTTATGTATATAATTCTCTTTTCCATCTAAGCTTGAGCTCCGACAATACATCGAAGCTTAGCTTACCCAACTGCAACCGCTACAGACTAAATACATGTTTGTTCCATTTCATGTGACTTTCAATGATAACCTCATATAATTCCTCATGGTTTATCATAATAGGGAAGTTTTTCCATCCATGAAAGGTGACATATTTTGGTTTTGGCTGGGCTAAACTCAACAAGATTGACATGGCTGAATATATCGTCACTTTAATAATGAAACAACGTATTCGCAAAAGTGTAGTTTCGAGATAATTGGGTTTAAAGATATTTCGATTTTCTGATTTTCAAAAACTCGGCAGCACTATTGAATGAATAAAGATATTGGAAAAAAATTTCTACCAATTACTCTTGACTAATTTCCCCACAGCATATTAAAATTTCACATTGGTACATGCTGGCTTTTCTACCTAAAAAGAGGTGAAAAGTCAATCAGGTACCTTATACGTTATTTCATATTTCATATACGTTATTTCATTTTGCATGGAAGTACGATTAAGCTTAAAACTAATTACTATTGAAATAACGCATAACCGGTATATCCGTTATATCATGTAGTCCTGAATGATGCTTATACAATATTTTAGATTTACCATTTCGTGTGGCGATCGTAATGTATGTAAAATATACGACACTGATTTTACCCAAGTTATTATTCTGTAGGAATTGGAATATCGTACATGCATTTACGTTGTTTCAATATTTAACCAAATTCAAATTTGTATGTACGTTAATTAACAATATATTAATTTTCACCCCCAGTTATAAAATAATTGGAAAATGCTAAAACGCCACTCTATAGACATCCTTATGGGGAATGCAGCGCACCCATTATATAATAACAACGTATAAATGGCATACGTTATTTCATTATTAAAGCGACGGTATAATTTACATAAATGTAAAAAATATATATATTATACATAATATAAATTTTTCACTGAAGATAGATATTATTTATAATTTATATCTGAAACGCGAATGATTTATATTTTTTAAATAAGTTGTATGTAAATAAAACATTTTTATTAAATTAATAAATTTAATAATTGATTAACCAAAAAGATTGGTCTCTCCTTATTGCAATTTATGCTCTAGGTCTTCGTTGATAGAATCAATTAACAATTCTCTACCGTTAGTAGCTGCTGCACGAGACCGACTATCTTAGCTAAAACTTACAGAATTGCATTGGTATATATTATTAGTGTCAATCTTACTCGTAAACCTTAATTATCATACAAGACTGTAAATCTCGCACCAACACTATGTTTGTTATAAAAGAATAGTCCAATTCATAATCAGGTAGTTGGTATTTATCGATATCTAGCTCCGATGCTTGTTGCTGATAATTGTTTCGGCAAGATACAATATGACAGGTTTTTTACTTGCAATGCATTGATTAACTTCATTCAAATTGGAATTAACGTCTTTTATGTAGGTGAAATCGATGCTGATATGTGACTTATTACTGCTTCCATCGCGCGTTGCGGTAGAGATTTTCTTTTGACATTCATGGTTTAGTGAATGAAATTTGACCAGGCCTAAATTTTCACACTATATATACATGAAAATTGGAGTGTCTCTGTTACAAAACAATAACAACAGTTATTATGCAACTGTAGCATAATTACGTAAACAATAAGTAAGCAATAATTATTTATGCGTAAAAAATGTAAGAAATGTAAGATAAATAAAGTTGTTTAGTTCAGGTATCAAAACTGTGTAGATTGAAATAAAAACTAAACTAGGGAGCTGCAATATATTGAAAATTTTCGATTCTAAATATTTCAATTTTCTTTTTAATTGTTCTAAGCTTGTCAAATTTTCAAAGGTAAATGCTTTCATTTTCGCAACAAGTACTAAAGTACCTATATTTATGAAAACAATATATTAGTTAAATAAAATAAAAGCCTATGGACCAGTTCTTAACCTTTTTAGCAACCGGCACCTCTAAATTGTCAAACAATATTCTCGCACCCCTTTCCCAAAAAAAACTTTGTAAATGAAAAACAAAAACTACGCATAAGATATTTTTTATTCAGGTCCATAACATAGTTTAAGAAAATCGGTATTTTGTTCTTTGTACCTTAATTTCACTGAAAACCTTAATTATATTTGAAATGTTATCTGTAATAAAAAATATTCGATTAAAATATATGGTTAATGGCATTTTTACCATACGCATAAAATCACTAGTATTATGTAAATTTCTCGCCTGTGCCTGCGCACTAATAACACAAATACGTTGTGGCAAAAGAACAAGATATTGAAGTGCCATTTCAGCTATATCATGGGTATGATGTTAATTTAGCACACTTACACCATCTTTTAATAAATTATGTCATCCATTGAGACAAATTGAAAATGAAGCCAGGTTAAAAATTAACGGGTCTACACTGAAAGAAAAAATTCGATCACTATATCCTCTTTTGTGCCAACCGAATGTTCTCTTTCACTATAACCCCAAATTTCGTTATCATACTTTAGAAAGGAAATATGAAGACACAACAACCGAATGCGACAGGACAGTATTCGGTTGGTACAAAAAGTGATCTCAGTGTAAAATCAGGTTCCAGTGTAAAATCTATTTTCCTCAAAACTCAACTTCTCCCAGTAGCAAAATATTCAGAAAAAGATTCGCATAACGATTTTATATTATTGTAAACTGCGATGACAATATTGCTTTTATCATTCGAAATAAGATCTTCTTCAAGCAAAGGAAAGTTCGAAAAATTTCCCTTGTGGACATGGCCAATACAAAATGAAAGTTTTAATATAAAAGAAGTCAATTTCTCTTTCACTGTTTTCAATTAGCATTCACTTCAAACCGTAGCATAGAAATATATAACTCGTTCAGGTATACGTGAATATATATGTTATGTCCAAATATCTGTGAATATATCTGTTATGTCTCCACAACTTCGTACCCCTAGATAGGGGTACTAGCTACAGTTTGCAAGCACCTCTGGATAAGAACCGTTGCTATAGACAATAATAAAATTATACCAAAATAAAATACAAAAACGGACAAGCACAATTTTTTCCAAGTAACACCACGCGTTTGGATACTACCCAGTCATTTTTAGTCGCAAAGTTACACGTAAGAGTCTGATTAGTTCCAATCTTTGTCATAAAACTGTGTTTTAAAATATTGAGAAAAAAATCAGTATTCAGACTTTTCTAGACTAAGAGTCATTTATTTTTATCGAAAGAGACTTAATATAGCTTAATAACATGCTTCTTTTTATGCCCATTTTTTCATGTTACAGTTTAAAATTTAACTGAAAAATAATCAGAAATCGAAACTTTAAATATTTGACTTACACACAGAAATAGTAGATTTTTAAACAAGTGGTGAAAACGTCTCTTTTTGCGTGACTGCGTGAACGGTTTGTCCACGGTTTGTGAACGGTTTGTCCACGAGACGCGATAGCGTCGAGTGGAATAAGTTCAGGAACGCAAAAACGTTTTTACCACGCGTAGAAAACGCTATTTTTTCTACGCTTGTAAATATAAATGATAATATTTACAAATTCATCTACTAAAAACTTACAAAACGACATATCTAAATTTGAAAGTGTAAAAAGTTAACAATTATATATCGCATTTTTATCAGTGTAAAATAATGTTGTTATTGTGTTTGCCTACAGATGGCATAATAACAGGCGAACACAATTATAAAGGAGCCCATCCACTTTGAAACATATTTCAAAACTTGGTTTGTGTTTATAGAATGTTTTATAGTGTATGGTGAAGCTTGCAAACCAATTTGGAGGCTTGCGAATTGGTTTTAGTAAAATCAAAACGCTTTGTAGGAAGAGTTTATTAAAATAACAATAGAAATTGACATCTATAATTATTGTAAGTTTATCAACCAAGTTTACAAACACGTTTCATAATGTATGGTAAAAATGCAAACAAGTTTGTAAACCATGTTTTGAACCATGTTTCAAAGTGGATGGGCTGCATTATAACTTTATTTTATACTGGTAAAAATGCGATATATAATTATTTATTTTTTACACAGTCAAATTTAGATATGTCGATTTGTAAGTTTTTAATAGATGAATTTGACAATATGAATAATGAAAATAGTTCATATATTTTCTCTAAAAACTTTTACAGATATTACAGATATTTTTTTTACCGATTGGAAGTCATCCTTTAAACTAGTAGGTAAAGTTTCAATTAAAAACAAATAAAAATAAATTTTTTAATAAAATTTACTTATTTATTTTTAATAAATTTTTTTAATTTTTTTTGGCGGAAAGAACTCAGAGAATATATTTTATATCTGACAGTTAATTATTGGAGGAAAAAATTATACGATATATCTGATACAAATTTTATTCTGTTGCTCCGATTTCTCCGATATAGAAAAAAAACACACTCATCTCATTATTAGTTTAATTAATTAATTACACACAATTGATATAATGATTAGTTTCGATTCGATTCGATCAAAATATTCAATCCCTTCAAAATACTGCGATATTGACAGAAATAAACACAGCAACCGAAACAACAACAGAAACAGTAAATCAAATTCAATCTCTAATATTCAATTCTTTAAATAACCACCACCTGTAGGCGACCACCGAAACTTATTTACTTTCAGTCCTAGTGACTGAAAACATTTTCAGTCACTACTTAGAAAAAGTTTCCCTTTCACATAGGTTTTACTATATATTAAAATGACATTTTCGTAGCTTGAAGTAGAAAAATAATATTAATTTGCCATAATTTCTTAATATTATGGAAACAAAATTTAATAACGTCATGAAGTCAAAAGGTAAATTTCAAATATGTTATAGTTTTACCTTTTTCTACCGTCCTTCGAATTACCCAAACTCGCTCTAGCGCTGTTACCACAATCGCATTCCAATTTTTGGGTCTATATTTTCGCATTCTAACTAAAACTATTTACACAACCTCATTCTATTTTGAACTATCCTTTGTTCTGCAAACGAAATTCTTTAAATACAATTTTAATTACTACCGAGATTGTTTCAGGTAAATCCAACACTACAAAGAAAACTCGGAAAATTCTGAGAACGATCGACATCGTTATTATTTTGTATTTATTTTTTCTTGTTGTTGATTTGGCAACCCTTTTTCTTGAAAGTATCATATGTTGATGACAGTGATGTAAATAATTTTAGACATTGTTTGTGGTCGTACAGACTAGTTTGTGTTCCATGGGATCTTCTTTTTCTTTATTTCTGTTATAAAATTTTCCAAAATTTGAATTTCAAGAAAATTTTTTATTTGTTTTCAATTTTCAAGAAGCTCTCTAGGCAAAACATGATTTGTAATTAGTAGTGCTGGTGTATTTTAAATGCGACTTGACTGCAAAAGTAATAAACGTTTTGAAGAAAGTTATTCTAGGTGAAAGAGTAATGCCCCACTTTACGTTAAGTTTTATAAGATATTAAATTAAATTGTTCACATAAAAAAAGTGTAGCAAAGAAAAGATATTTAAATATACAAAACAGCAATTTTTGTTGTTGAAATTGTTTTGACGACATAAACCTTGCGAGTGTGAATCTCACTTATTCTATAAGTGTTCCTAGTGTCCGAAACAATACTCTACCATTCAAAATTTTAAAAATTCGTATACCTGCTGATTAGGTATAATAATTAAGCACAAATACAGGCTCAAAACATATCTTAGCGAGCAGCTAATCTACCATAATTATCATCAACATCATCCTGATAAAGTTAAGATAAAATTTATGTAGCTTTATTTATATAACTTAAGTGCTGTATTGTTTGTAGTCCCCGATGCGAATACAACATCTATTTACACTCTTTTGGCCCTAGCCCCACCCATCACTGGGTTCTAGCCGTCTTTAGATCCTATAGTCGTCAGGGCCAATGTCTAGATATCAATATTTTATTAAAAGCCAAGCCATCATCTGGGAAACTATCAGCTGGTTTTTAAAAAATGTTGACTATTTACACATACTCAAAAACTTATTTTTTACGACTGAAGACCACTACATTCAAAATCAGTAAAAACGTGAATGTATGTAGGATAATTTATTGGTCTAACGCAAACACAAGTGATTTTCATCAAACTTTGGTTAATGGTCTGGGTTAGTATGTATATGGGGATGAGTGAGCTGCATTTTTTATAGAAATTGAATCAAAACATCAATAGTTTCAAGTGCTGACATTTTAAGGTTGGCATGTAGCCAATGCGATTCAATTTTTGTTGATCCTTGCTTCTTTTCTTTTTGTTTTAATTTTTATCTACGGGTGTGACAGCCCCACGTTCTCCAGCCCCTACTATTGGCATATCAGTTGACGTGAGATATTGCATACCACTACCAATAGCAGTGAGATATCCTTCAAGAAGGGTCTGGGCTTTAATCATTAAGGAGGACATTGCATCACATGATCAAGGAATACTAGCTGGATTATTGGCAACCCAATTTTAGTTTTGATCCTGTAATCATTTAAAAAATTTGGCTTTTCACCATCTTGAAATATTGGCCTATGTCATATTTTAATATATGTTATATGATTTATAGTTTAAAAACTATACAATAGTTTATAACTATACTTATCCATTCTTAAAAGGTTCATCAACACCTTAGAACGCGTATTGTTAGCTACTTAGCCTAACATTAATATAAAGTCACACGGCATTTTCGCGTTCTATTTATTTATTTATTTATTTATTTAGTTACAAACAGCTGTAGGGCGCTATCAAATTTTACAATTTTTAATTTAAAAAAAAATTATTAAAATAACTTAATTAGATTAGATAGCTATTTATTTGGCTGGAAATTTTTTCATAGCCCTATGCTTCTACACCACAATTTTGGGGGGGTACACATATGAACAATTTATAGTCAACCTTTTTTATCGTCCTTTGATTATCATCCGTATCATTGTTTCAGTCTTCGGCAAGAAGATCAAAATTTTCAACTTGTTGCCTTCCCCAATGTATAAACGGGTTGATTCCCTAAATAGTCAAACGGGTTGATTCCCTAAATATTTGTTTGAATGTGTTCATTGTATATAGCGCATTGTATAAAGTATTATACAATCAATTAAAACTGCAACAACAAAAAAAATTAGACATGTGGTAATCAATAAACACTACCACGTCAGGATTCTGACTTCTAGTCGTCGGACTCGAAAAACGCGGCCGAAAATTTGTCGGACAATATGACCCTTCAATTTCACTAATTTTTATTAAACAATCCTGTGAAACTTAGTTTTGTGGTAATTGATTTTCAAAACACCGGTATTTTGGCGTGTTTGAGTAGTCGGACTCGACAAAAGCAGACAATTTTTTGTCGGACAAATTTACCCTCGTTTTCTAATAATTTCCACCCTCTTTAACAAATTACAAAATTGTGGTAATAAATATACAAGATCCCGGGAAATCGCCATGTTTCAGAGTTTTCCAAGGGGAAAAGCGACCGAATCAAGGAAAATGGCAGATAAAAAAGTTGTAGGACTCGTCAAGGACAAGCACCTAACGAAATATAAAATATGTGGTAATCATCAAATGAAATCGACGTGGGCCCAGGGACTAATAGGTATAGTCTCTGAAACCAAAGAAAAACTATATACTCCAGAAAAATTAACAGTCACAAAACCTTTTTGGAATTAAAATTTGTTACATAAATCCCTTGATTAGTTAAACTAATCAACTTATTCCATAAATTGTTTTTAAAGCCAAATAAGCCTTGGTTTGCCAGTTATACATATTTCGCAGCTACCACTTTTCGCACATTCATTGAGGTTATTAAATTGACTCCTAAGCAATATAAATGTATCAATTAGCAGATAAGAAATTTAGAAGGTATCGACAGTACAAGAAGAAACTATTCATGTGCCGTATTAATTTAATTGTTAAATTAAATTTGCAAATAATAATAACAATCCACGCATGTCCTTCCATTTACACTTATTACATGCAAATTTAAACTAATAAAATTCACTATAATTTCTGTAATTGCTTTTAACAACCGACTTAATTATTGATTTTATTACATTTGAACTCTCAGTTTGAATGTCGGTTCTGTTGCTTTATAGAATTCTATTAGCGCATCAAAATTCCATATGAATTCCATTATACATACATAAGCTATTCACGAATTGTATAATAAAATCGAATTATTAAACTTAACATTTTAATAAATATTTAACTAAATATTTAAAAACCGCACAAAAATATCACTTAAATCTTTATATTATTCAATGCAATTTCCAAAGCTCGTAAACAAAAACAATAACACCCACGCTTAAAAATTCAATTAATATTAGAAAAATAAAAAACGAATGAACCAAAAAATCTTGTACAATTTAGAAAAAAACTAACCAACAACTATTTGTTTATATGTAGTTTAAAACATGCATTAATAACTTACCAGTTTCATCTCTGTCTGGATATGACGGTGCAATTGTCATAGGATTAAGCGAAATTCCTCCATTTATATGCCCAGTCGATGGTGACCAAACTTTTTTAAATTTGCCAAAACATGTACAACATTGTGATGGTGGACATTTACAATGGTTTGATAAGAAATTACCCATTGTTTACACTAAATCACAATTTAATAACAAAAACACACAATATGTTAATTAATATTGCAATAATTATACAATTTTTATCTTACTGGAAAATAAATATTTAATTTCTTTGTAACCAAGGTTACATAAATAATTTTAATTTCTTACAACAAGAACTAATGATATCACTTTTATTTACGTCTGGAGTCTTTTCACCTTCGCTTTTACTTAGCTTATTTCTCTTAGTCTATCAGCCCGTTTTTTAGCATGTCGTTAAAAAAAATTTAGAAAAAAAAACAAATATAAAGTGTGTCAAATCTTACATATGGTCGCGCTTGATCGACGTCTTATTCACTTTACAATAAGAAATTATTGAGTGAAATACTTTAAACATATTTATTTTACTTTATGATCGTTAAACAAGAAATGATTTTATTAATAAAGGCGGTGTTACACTAGATGCAGATTTTTGATTGCAAAAGTAAAAAATACTTTTATATTTATAAAATATTTTAATTATATTGTTAAACAATGCATTATTTTTTTAAATGGTATATAATTTCCTATATACTTTGTGGCAATCTTTCCATGCATAGACGAGCTAAGTAAAGAAAATATGTGTCGGTTTAGGATTGGTGCAACCGATGCCAAATATTAGTCTGGCCAGGGCTGGTACTATTCCTTCAAACATCTCAGTTTATAACAGAACCATTCCGATACCAAGCAACCTTCAAATGAAATTAAATGAAATTTTACCTTAGCATATCGTGCATGGCTTTGATGTAATAAATTAACTTTGTACGTGTAACGTCCACAAGTTACACGTACAAAGTTAATTCATTATAATATGAAAAACATAGTCTGGATCCTCTGAACCATAGACTCAGCTAGGTAGATACTAGGTCGTGCTTTGAAATTTTCGTGAAGAGTCGACTCCAGATGATTCAAGGGAGAATGCCATTTCCTAAACTTACACCATCATCAAGAATATATGGAATACCACCAGTAGGCGAAAGTTATGAGAGTACCAGTTATGGTACACTTAATGAATTTAGGGTGGCAATTTTTGTGGAGGATTACTCTCAGTTCATGACAAGTTCTAGGATGTGTGTAAGCTCGAGAAGCTGGCAGGAACCACAAAGATATATGCTGTCTGGAACCACATAATCTAGTTTGGAGAGATATACTTCAAACTGGGATATATTGTAGTAGATTGTCATGAGTCGAGGTATACAGTGAACAAACAGTCTGAGATCGTCTTACAGGTTGTTAAATTGTTAAGGTGGCGAGAATGAGCAACGGGCTGATTGTCCCTCCACAGGGCTATGATGTTTTTTTTTTTTTTTTTTATTAATTAGTTAGACATGTTTAGCACACTAAATATGAAATATTCATTATTCAGACTCTTTGAATATCCGAAGATACCATGTCAACTATAAAGGAAGGAGATGAGGAAAATGGAAGGAATGGGGATATAGGGATAACTATACTAATTTTTTTAAATGATGATGGACATTTTCTTTAAATGCCTGAGGGGAAAATTCATCGGAAAATACAGAGGAAGGCATTGAGTTCCATAATTTGGCCACTCTATTAAAATAGTCGTTTTGGAAGGACACAGTTCTACAACGAGGTATTTGTACAACAAATGGATGGGATAACTCGGCCGCTCTTGTTTGTCGATTATACTGCGCACACGATGGAAGGATATTTTGAATTTCCTTAGAGGAGAATTCGCTAAAGTTATATTTATAGTAGATTGACAATTCAGCCACATTTCTTCTGTGCTGGAGTGAATTAAGCTGGTCCGTTAGTTCGGTTTTACCAATCAACCGCATTGCTTTTCTCTATACAGAGTCTAGACATTTCATTGTTGACTGACAAGCACCTCCCCACACATGACAGCAGTACTCCATACATGGACGAATAAAGGACTTGAAGATTAGCAAAATTTGCTCGGGATTGAAATACTTTTTACATCGACTCAAGAATCCTAATTTTTGCATTGCAGATTTAGCGAGGTTGAACACATGCTTATTCCATTTCAGGTTATTTTGAATATCCACTCCAAGAAGTCTAACTGATTCAACCTCATGCAATTCCTCATAGTTTATTTTGATAGGAAAATTTTTATGTCGCTCTATTCGTGAAAGACGGCATAATTTGGTTGGATTAAATGAAACAAGATTACGATCACCCCATTCCATTATACGCTCCAGATCTTTGTTGATGGAATCCTACTTCCTAGAAGCGTTACGTTACTTCTTACTTCCTAGAAGCGTTACGTAGGCAATTCATAAATCTTTCGTGTTATAGAAGCTAAAAATTAAAGGGTGAAAGTTGCAAGGGTCTACACAAGATAGATACATACCATGAAAGTAAAACCAACGCTTAGCGAGCGATCGCTTGGAAGAGCAGGATATAGCTTAACTTTGGGATGACAGAGTTAAAAAATATACAAACTCTTGGCTGTTCCTACACCATGGGGCCCTTTAAGAACATTCCCAGGTAACAATTTAACCTAGGTAATCATTGAGTAAAACTTTAAAAGAGGAATTTAAAATGGAAGGAGAAATTAAAAATTCTTGAACTATGCATGAGAAAAGTTTTATACAAGCTCTACTCAAGGAGAAAAGGCGTATGAAAAAATATTCTTTATTCAAGAAGACATATATAATGCTTTATACATGTTTTATGTAAGTGTTTGAATAAAGTTGTACAAAAGTTGTTATTCAAGGCTTATTCAAATACTGTCAAAATGTTACTTGAATAAAGTGCTTGAGTAAATCTTTACGCAAGAGAATTACTCAGTGCCTATTCAAGAAGCGATGCCACTGAAAAAAAAATTGGTGATTGTTTCCTTTAGTTATTTTGGTTAATTGGCGCATTAAACTCATTTTTTTTTTATATTGTTGCTATTGAGTTAATCTTTTGTTCTTTGCTATTGAGTTAATCTCGGAAATTACAATTTATTTTACACATTTCGCATCTTTACAAACGCCTGTAGCAGGGATCGAACTCATAACCTTTGATTCTCCAGGACCGTACGCTATCCACTTCTCTATTTAGCAGCTGTCATAAAGAAAATTGAAACTTAATCACTATTGTTTAACAAATTATTTTTGCACATTTCAAGTTTCGGACCACTACCACGACCATGAATTAATTTTTATTCAAACATTTTGATTAGGAATGCATATAAAAGTGTACTAATGGTTTCCTAAAATGAGAATATATGGGTTTTTGTTAAAAATAATATTGGTTATGATTGAGGACAATCTCGATATGAAAATAATTTTGCATATTCATATACGATATCTACGCATGTGTTTCTATTCAATTGTACGATTAAAAGTGATTAAAGAATAACAATAAAATAAAAAAAAGGAAAATAAAATTCATAAATAAAAACGTGCGTGGCAGGAATCGAACACAGGCCCTATAACGTCTTCCTCATCGTTTACCCTTACGCACTCGTTCATTAAATCAATTTCCACGACAGGAATAAAACGTAACTCAATACAGAATAAAAATATTACTCAAGCTTCGTAAGGGGTATAGTATGTTGTGGTTGGCATTACGTTCAGTTGCACAATTTGGCTGGTAAATAAATAAATGTTAAATGATCATATTAAGTAAACGTTCTACGTTATATTTTCCATAAGTTAGTTGCAATTGCAAGTTTTGATATAATTTTTTCCCAAGCAAATTGCGCACACTATGGCGATTACAAGGTGAAGTTTTTAATTTAATAATAAATAATAAACATATTTCATATTGTTACAAAAGTTATAAACTATATCAAAACAGTCCTTTGAAAGCGAGATTATTTGGAAAGTTGTGTGAAGATATGGGAACTGAATATACATCACTCTTGTACTATTGTGAAGTAAGTTGGCTATCTCATTCAAAATTCATTCAAAGAGTGTTCGAACTTAAAGACGAATTTGCGATCTCTCTTGCTGAAAATCACAGATGAGGCATTTTCCTTTCGCAACGTGTAATGGATAGTCTGGACTAATGTCAGAACGTAGTGTATTACAGTCGCAGTTTCCTTAGTTGTTGTTCCTTATATTAATCTGTACCACTTGTAATAGATTCTCATCCCTTCATCATCAATAGTCATATTTCATGTAGTTTCCTTAACCCATAGTTTCCTTATATTTTTTAAAATCTACTAAATCTGCCATGGCCGGACAAACGTATGGGAGAAAGAAAATTGCACTAATTACCTTGATTTATTTATTCATTAATATAACACAATATTGGTTAATTTGAATTAATTAATAATTTTCCTTAATCATCATCCGTATAATCACTAAAAATTAATCAGAATTTAATCTTGCAACGCACTAAAATTGACGCGCGTTATACTTCCATTCGATTGTTCTCGCCTTACTACTTGAGTTTAAACTCTTCTTTTTTTCAAAACACAAACCGTAATGAAATAACGAAATTCTCAAAACCTCATAACAGCTACGTGTATTCTGTTTCCAATCGTCAACATACAACGAATTACTATTCTTGCTTTGCTAAACATTTGATTTGTCTTTGTATGAGTGTTTTGCTTTAAACAATCCTTCCGTTATTAAACTGAACTTCACTGTACTGATATTGCAGAATGTAGTTAATAAATGTCTAAACATCATATCATTGATCGAATCTGTATTTGATTCATTTTGAATTCAATTATACGTGTTATGGATGTGTCGGAAATATCTTGTGTCCAAACCTTACTTTCGTACAATATTATCAAATAGCAAACGGTTTTGTGAACTATAATAAGTTCCCAATAATTTGAAAATCTGATGTAAATTAATTATCTCCCATCTAAAACACTATATTCGAGTTATTGCGAGACTAAAAATTTGACTATATAATGAGCACTGTAAATTGTTTTCTCTCTTAGTTCTATTACATTTGTTTTTTTTGGTGTTTGGACGGCTGTCAGTCGTGCATGAGATTTTGTTGGAGGAGTGTTTTTCTTTTACTACGTCGGCAGTTCTCAACAATGGAATAAAATTCACCATGAAGATGACGATCGTGAGTGATTGTGATACATATTACTTTTGACGGACGTCTGGTCCTGCATTTCGCGAAATTGTGCCAATTTGGATAAAAATATCACGTCAAACTTTTGGGCTTGGCTGACATTTTGGATAAGCGCGAAAAAGGATTAGTAAAGGTACCAAAAATTTTATAAAACTGTGAGAATTTATTAGGGACCTGCATAATTCGCTTAACGAATTAGCTTTCTGTTCTAAATACCTATTCCGTGTTCCGATAAATTGTGTCATCATTGTTATTAAATTATTGATCTTTAATCGAGTGAATATTTCTAATTTATTAAATATAAATATCAAAAAAAATCATTATCTGTAACTATAAATTATACAAATGCACGGGACTGGCATGATCAATTTAAAATAATTATTACCGTGTTAGTTAAATTGTGTCGTCATTGTTCTTGAATTATTGAACTTTAGTCTAGCGAATATTTCTAATATATTAAATATAAATATCAAAAAAAAAAAATCATTATCTGTAACTATAAATTATACAAATGTACGGGACTGGCATGATCAATTTAAAATAATTATTACCGTGTTAGTTAAATTGTGTCGTCATTGTTCTTAAATTATTGAACTTTAGTCTAGCGAATATTTCTAATATATTAAATATAAATATCAAAAAAAATCATTATCTGTACCTATAAATTATACGAAGGTACGGGACTGGCATGATCAATTTAAAATAATTATTACCGTGTTAGTTAAATTGTGTCGTCATTGTTCTTAAATTATTGAACTTTAGGCTAGTGAATATTTCTAATTTATCAAATTTAAATACTAAATAAAAAAAAAATCATTATTTGTAACTATAAATGTACGGGACTGGACATGATCCATTTAAGATATTTATTACCGTGTTTAGTTAAATTGTGTCGTCCTTGTTATTAAATTATTTAACTTTAGGCTAGTGAATATTTCTAATTTATTAAATATAAATACAAAAAAAAACAAAAAAATCATTATCTGTAAATATAAAATATAAGAATGTACGAGACTGGCGTGATGAGTTGTAAATAATTATTACCGTGTTTATATAACTTTTGTCGTTCTTGTTATTAAATGATTAAACTGTAATTTAAAGAATAGTTCAAATATATCTTAAATAAAAATAGTTTATTCAACGAATTGGATTATAAAATTATTCACCGATTTTGATTGCAATTGGGTTCCATGAATTTGAATACAAATTTAGTCAACGCATTTGACTACAAATTTATTCAACGGTGTGGACTTTAAAATCATTCAACGCATTTGAATTGCAAATTGTTTCAACGTTATTGGTTATAAATTTAGTCAACGCTTTTGACTACAAATTTATTCAACTATTTGGATTACTAATTTTATCACCGCAATTGATTACAAATTGGTTCAACGTCATTGTTTATAAATTTAGTCAACGCTTTTGACTACAAATTTACTCAACTATTTTTACTAATTTTATCAACGCATTTGATTACAAATTGGTTCAACGTTATTGTTTATAAATTTAGTCAACGCTTTTGACTACAACTTTATTCAACTATTTGGATTACTAATTTTATCACCGCAATTGATTACAAATTGGTTCAACGTTATTGTTTATAAATTTGGTCAACGCTTTTGACTACAAATTTATTCAACTATTTGGATTACTAATTTTATCAACGCAATTGATTACAAATTGTTTCAACGTTATTGTTTATAAATTGAGTCAACGCTTTTGACTGCAAATTTATTCAACTATTTTTACTACTTCTATCAACGCATTTGATTACAAATTGTTTCAACGTCATTGTTTATAAATTTGGTCAACGCTTTTGACTACAAATTTATTCAACTATTTGGATTACCAATTTTATCAACGCATTTGATTACAAATTGGTTCAACGTCATTGTTTATAAATTGAGTCAACGCTTTTGACTACAAATTTATTCAACTATTTGGATTACTAATTTTATCAACGCAATTGATTACAAATCGTTTCAACGTTATTGCTTATAAATTTAGTCAACGCTTTTGACTACAAATTTATTCAACTATTTGGATTACTAATTTTATCAACGCATTTGATTACAAATTGTTTCAACGTCATTGTTTATAAATTTAGTCAACGCTTTTGACTACAAATTTATTCAACTATTTGGATTGCTGATTTTATCAACGCAATTGATTACAAATTGTTTCAACGTTACTATTTATAAATTGAGTCAACGCTTTTGAAGGACGGACTGACTCACGATTTTGAATGCAAGTTTATGCAACGCTGCTGATCACCAATTGATTCATCGTTTCTCCATAACGTTCGCGACATACAAAGTATTTTTGCGAGATTTGAAACCTGAACAACGTGCTGATGGAGGGCTGATGGAAGCAGAATAGGAGGACGGGGTTTAATCATGGGGTGAGTAAATTTATCTTATTACTTCGGTCATAATGATAAAGGGGTGTGAATGTGTGTGTGTGTGTGTGGGCGTATGTGAGTGAACGTGGGGGTTGGACGTGTTGATCGTGGGTCTTTCGCAACAGGGGTCGCCAGAGCCTTCGTTTTTCCACTTGTATTTCTTTCCATTTCTGCAAATTTTCGTGAATAGCGTACATGTCTGTATTTGTGCTGAAGTAGCAGGGTTACTTTATCGTTCCCATGGGCTGAAGCTAGTTTGGGGCTTGAAAATCAATCTCGCTAGGTACGCTTCCTGCTATGTCCTTCTCATTGGTTCGCCACTGAGAAAGCGCTTCATTACAAATTGGCGCCCAACGTGGGGCTTCTCTAAGGGTCCCTACCGCAATGTAGGACTCTGGAGGAGTCCCTCCATAATTTCAAAAAATTCGAAAAATTTTTTTTTTTGAAAATTTTTTTCTTCAAATTTAATTTCATTTTCCACTAAAACAATAGTAAAGACTCTGGCGGCGTAGAAGCAATTCCCTGCTTCACACGCGCAGGAGCAAAGGAAGTCTGAGATCCCTCAGACTTTTCTTTGATGGGGAGTTGCGTCCCTACGCCTCCAGCAATATTTCTCCTTTTGTTTTTTTTTGGTTAACGCAAGGGTGGGAATATTTCTTAGGAAGTATTTCCAATGGGCATTACAACCCCACGGACCCTAGTTACGGGCTGGGTTTCTGGCGATGTCACGAGGGCCGAAGGTGATTCAGGTGCCAGACCTAGACTGACGTGAATTGGTGTATACGCCAATTCTCGTCCGAGTCTGGTCACCTGGTCAGGCTTCGGGTTCGTGGTGTCCTCAGAGTCCAGTCCGAACTGATATTGTCTAATCGTTAGAGTCCCCTCCCGACAATATTGGTTTCCTATGGCCTGAGTGTTTCGGTTCCCCATGGATAATACTGAGGGACCTTTTCCAAAGTAGCCCGATCAGCTACTGAGGGAAGATGTCCGCTCAGCTTTTATGCTGTGGTTGACTGGATCCACTCAGGTCATAGCACCTCGCCCGTATGTGTTGGTGGTGTGGATCGCAGATGGCGGGTGTTGATGATCGAATGGTGGTCCAGAGGATTTATCTTCTGGCCATCCCGTCAGCACTTGTCAGCTGGGTGAAATCCCATCAGCACATACCCCATCTTATTCCTTTCCCACCCTACCTTTTCCCATCCTTTTACATCCCCTCTTCTTCCCTTTTCCTTTCTGATTTCCCATCCTTTAACGTAGGGAATTTTAAACTTTTTTTTGGTCCCCAAACAAACTAAAAAACAAAATAAAATCAACATAAATTAAGAAAGAACGGCGATCACCACTTCCAACCCCAGGTGTGGTGAACTCCCCCCGTGATTGGTCCGTCCGTCCGTCGTCAGTAAATAAGTAAATAAATAAATATATTGAATAAATAAATAAATAAATATATTAAATAAATAAATAAATATTTATTAATAAATAAATGAATAAATATTTATTAGTAAATGAATAAAACTGCTGATAAAATCATGTACTTATTGGTTTTTTTCTCTATCACAATTTTAGATAACAACACGATAAATTATACTTAATAAAATAACAAAAGGATAAAATATACATAAAGTCAAATCAAAGGACAAATCTTACATATACCATAATCCAGATAGAAGTCCACGGCAGAAGTATTAATTTGTAAATATTAATTTAAGTAGCTTAGAGATTTCCTTAAATTATATTCCTGCATGTTAGGTTAAATTTTTATATATAATTTTTTTCTTGTACAGGCAAGATTCAATTTTGTTAATTTTAAGTATTTTCTTGCCGAACCGGTAGGCTTGCCGCACTTCTATATTTTTTTTTGTTTGTTACTCAGTTTTGAGTATCGGGAACCGTCAGACCTGCCCGGAATTGGGTCTGTAAATTTTCTTTTGTGCTCATCTTCTGCCATAGTTGTAGTATACCTATTTTCTCTCACAGTACAATTTTTACCTTGTTTGGTCAAATCAAATACAAGCATCAGCCAAGATAGTTTTTTTTGTGTGTTACACACTCGGCTGTTGTCAGATTAACATTTTTTTTTAAAAGTAAAAAAAGAAAAAAAAAAAAATTATACTTGTGTCGAATTGGTCAGATCTCGCGCGGCTGTTCAAGGTTGGAATACTTACATCGTCTTAATAATAATTATATCGACATACCACTCTTTAAACGCTACTCTAATATCTTTGAACACAGTAGTATTTTCGTAATTGCCATCTTCTGCCATATTTGTAGTATACTTATTTTCTCTCAAATCTCACCGTTTAATTTTTTTTTTGTTCTGTTCATATATCAGCACCTTGGAAAACAATTGTAAATAGTAATAAAATAATATCAAGATAATAATAAATCTTATTTAATATAATTGTCGAATTGCGAAAGATATCGCGCGGCTGTTTGAGGTTTGAATAACGAAATTTCCATACAACTCTCTAACTTCTGCTCTAATATATTTTAAGTACTAAAATATTGTAATAAAGTATATTTTTTTTCTGTTGGTAATTAGATTGTTTATTCGTTTTAAACATTTGCAATAAGTAACAATTAGCTAGTGTAACAATTTTCTCTCCATATACTTGCCTTTATTGGTCTAGTCCTGTGCGGCGGTTTGAGTTTTCATAATGTCTGCGGTTGATAAGATTGACGTTCTGGACAGGTCCAGCTCTTGTGCTGTTTGTCAACACGAAATAGTGCCGGCCGACGTAAAACTTCTCACTCGGTGTAACCATCTCTTTCATGACATCTGCCTCAACGACTGGTTGTTGCAGAATCGCACCTGCCCAATTTGTCGAGCCGCTTGTGAGCGTGCAGAATTACAGAGGTTGCCTCGAGGGATAGATAAAAATAATTATACAATAGTGCCACCCCCACCGCGACCTGTGACTCGATCTGTTACCGCAGGTTGGCAACGTCGTTCCAGTACCGGAAATCAGCCCTCGTCTACGCCTTTGGCAAACCGTCTTCCACCATCTCGACTCGCCGATGAAGTGCGAGTGAATATAGCTCAACGATCTCCCATATATGGTGCCGCTGCAGCGGAAGATCAAGGTTTTCAGGAAGCAGTAAATGCTCACATCGATCAGGAAATTTCGAGAATTAATCACTCAATGTTGCAATCACGTGCTCCGGCACCTGAAGTGTTACTACCCCTAGCGCATAATGTAATCTCGCCCACCACCCCGAGACATCAATCGGTTCATTCCGGAAATTATACACCAGTAAATGCGTTTGTGCGGAATAACGTACCGGTACCACCAATGTTTGCTGAACCTCATCCTGCTCTTGCTCCAGCTAGATTACGAACACATCTCGATCAGCACTCTACCACAGTTAGAAATTGGAACGTAACGTTCTCCGGCAGACCCGATGGTCTGGATGTTGAAGCGTTCATCTTCAGAATAGAGCGGCTGACAGAGATGTGTTTAAATAACGATTTTACTATTGTCACCCGTTGTCTGTACCTGTTATTCACAGATCGAGCAGCTGATTGGTTCTGGAGATATTTTCGCCAGAACCGACAGCTTATTTGGACTGACTTATGTCATGCTCTTCGAATAGAATTTCAGGACAGACAGACGGACGAAGAGGTAAAGGAGCGGATGAGGGCCAGGAAACAGCGGCCCACCGAATTGTTTGATGAATTCTTACAATCAATTTATCGACTAGGCGATAAACTACGAGAACCGATGCCGGATGTGGAGTTGTTCTCCTTGATTCGCAACAACCTACGATTGGAAATTAGAAGGGAGCTACTTTATGTCACCATCTATGGACTGGAACATCTGCGCCAGCTCTGTCGTGACCGCGAAAAATTATGGGCCGAGTCAATAACCAGACCGCGCGATTATAATATTAGACCATCTAGACCGGTGTCTGAGGTGGATTTAGAACGTGAATTTTCACAAATACAAATTAGCGAATTGCCAACTGAATCGTTACCAATTACATCCAACGAACTTGCGGCAATACAGCCTGCCCCTAATATGAGACGAATAACCAGTTCAACTATTTGTTGGAACTGCAAACGACCTGGTCATCGGTGGCACGATTGTCGTGAATCACAGCGATTGTTTTGTTGGGGATGTGGGAAGGACGATGTGTTATGTCCTAATTGTGAAAATTGTCAGGGAAACCGAAGGGGGGGCCAGAATCCCAACACCTTTTCTCGCTCCCAGGACCAGTCTTAGATTCATCTGAGACCACATTTAATTTGCCTCCTGATCCTTCGGATATTTCATCTACCAATCCCAATAACTTACTAGTACATGATGCACTGTTGAACCGAGCTTCCACATCCACTTTTGTAGAACACCCGTTGAATACTACTTCTGGTACAATGGTACCCACTCATGATCCTAATGTGAACTTATGGAAACGTACACTCGATCATACTGAACCACCTCCATTATGGACCAAAATCAAATCGTTCCAACAACGATTGAACGAATACCTGAAAATACGCTCAAACATATTTGTCGATTCATTATCATCTTTGAAACTTCCATCGCGCTCTGCGCTCCGTTCTCGTATTTATTGGCAACAACGACATTTGTTTAAATCCAAAACCATTTCCTCCATTGTGAAATTGGCCAACGATGTGAGATCTTATGCCACGGTTTCCATATTGGGTAAACAACATACTGGACTGTTGGATAGTGGAGCGTCCTTGACTGTAATTGGTGGTGATTTTGCTAAGGAAATCGTGCAAACCCCAGACCTTCTGACTTATTCATCTGCGGTAGTCCGTACTGCAGATGGCCAAAGGCAGAAGATCTTGGGTTTGATAAGAACCAAGATTTCATTTATGAACCAAGTCAGAACCTTGGATGTCTACATTATCCCGTCTTTGATACAGAATCTATACTTGGGTATTGATTTCTTTAACGCGTTTGGCTTATTTAACCCTTTGTTTAATTTACCTACATTACCGACTACGGAGTCAGTGCTGTCCGAGTTGTCGATGGACGATCAAGCCCGTCTACAAAACACTATTCAGCTTCTGCCATCATTTTCAAAAATGGGTCTGGGTCGAACACATTTGTTGGAACACGTTATTGATGTGGGGACTGCAGCTCCCATCAAGCAACGACACTATCCGATATCGCCCGCCATTGAGAAACTGATGGGAGAAGAACTGGATAGGATGTTGTCTCTGGGTATTATAGAGGTTTCAAACAGCCCATGGTCAAGTCCTGTGGTCTTAATTCGCAAACCCGGGAAGAATCGTCTTTGTTTGGATAGCCGAAAGGTCAATACCGTCACTAAAAAGGATGCTTACCCCCTTCCACAGATAGATGGAATCTTGAGTCGTCTGCCACAGAGTAATTTCATTTCCAGTTTGGATCTGAAAGACGCTTTCTGGCAGATACCTCTGGAAAAACACTCCCGAGAGAAAACTGCTTTTACGGTCCCAGGGCGGCCATTGTACCAGTTCGTAAGAATGCCTTTCGGACTGTGCAATGCGCCGCAAACGATGACTAAATTGATGGACCAAGTAATTCCTCCTCATCTCAAGTCGTGCGTCTTCGTATACTTGGATGATCTTCTAATAGTTACAGATACCTTTGAGGCCCATCTGAAACTGTTAGAAGATATCTCCCAGTGTCTTAGACGTGCGAACTTGACGATAAACGTGGAAAAAAGTAAGTTTCTCTTGCCGGAGGTAAAATATTTGGGATATGTTGTGGGACGTGGTACGTTGAAAATCGATCCTGATAAAACTCAGGCCATTTCTGACTTTCCTACACCGCGTACGTCCAAACAGATCCGACGTTTCCTAGGTATGGCGGGTTATTATCGCCGTTTTATATCTGATTTCTCTGCTATGTCCTCTCCAATATCAGATTTGTTGAAGAAAAATTCTAATAAATTCGTATGGACACCCGAAGCTGAAATAGCATTTGTAAACCTCAAAAATGCTCTCATCTCAGCACCAGTCCTCATAAACCCCGACTATACTAAGCCCTTTACTCTCCAGTGCGACGCTAGCAACGACGGTATAGGTTGTGTATTAATGCAGTGTGACATGGACGGTATGGAACATCCCATAGCGTACATGTCCAAGAAACTAAATTCTGCGCAACGCAATTACTCCACTAGTGAGAAAGAGTGTCTAGCCGCCGTACTGGGAGTAAAGAAATTTAGAGCGTATGTCGAGGGCCAGGCCTTTAAGATCATAACTGACCATGCTTCATTAAAATGGTTAATGCAACAGAAAGACCTTTCTGGTCGATTGGCTCGTTGGAGCTTGAAATTGCAGGGTTATGTCTTTGATATTGTGTACCGAAAAGGAAATTTAAACATAGTTCCAGACACTCTATCAAGACGGGACTCTGTTGACGTCATTTCTGAATTATGTCCAGTGCCTGAATTAGATCTTAATTCCCCTTTCTTCAACACTTCTCGATATTTGGAGTTGGTAAATCTGGTTACCGAAGCAGACGGTACATTGCCTGATCTGAAAGTAATTTCTGGTCGGGTTTATAAACGATTGGCTTGTCTAGATCTTGATATTCCTTCAGAGGGTGAGGTTTGGAAATTGTGGTTACCTGAGGAATACACTGACGAGTGTATTGCGAGGGCCCACAATCCTCCTACCTCATCTCATGGAGGTCTAGCAAAAACCCTGTTTAATATTCGTAAATTTTACTATTGGCCTCGTATGTACACCCAGGTTAAATCTTACATAGGAAATTGTAAGACCTGTAAAGAAATCAAAGCGACTAATGTTCCACTTCGTGCTCCTATGGTGTCCCAGATGAAAACAGAACGAATTGGACAGCGATTATATATCGATATTCTTGGCCCTTATCCTCGTTCAAAGGCCGGGAATATCGCTATTCTGGTGGTATTAGATCATGTCACTAAATACCCATTTTTATTTCCTTTACGGAAATTAACTGCTGAACCAATTTGTCATCTATTGGCTACCAATGTCTTTCATGTATTTGGTTGTCCCGAAGCTATTGTGTCCGATAATGGGACCCAATTCAAATCAAAACAGTTTGCAGATTTCTTGGCGAAGCACGGAGTGAAACATACATTACTAGCGTTATATTCACCTCAAGCTAACGCTTCTGAACGGGTAAATAGGAGTGTTTTATCTGGTATTCGAGCCTACCTAAAGGAGGAGCATTCTAAATGGGATCTGCACTTGAGCGAGATCGCTTGTGCACTACATTGTTCCCTGCATCAAACACTTAAATGTTCCCCCTATTACGCAATGTTTGGAATACCTATGGTGACTCATGGTTCGTCATATGAACTGCTGAGACGACTGAATAGTCTTCATGATCCAGGTGAAACGATGCTGCGACCTGATTATCTTAATAAGATTCGAATTCGAATTCTTGATTTAACTGCCGAAGCATTTGTCAAAAGTGCTGAAAGATACAATTTACGAGCCCGGTTAACTTTGTTTAAACCAGGTGATACAGTGTTCCGAAGGAACTTTATTTTGAGTGACGCCGGTAAGAAATTATCGGCTAAACTTGCACAGAAGTTTATTGAAGCCAGAGTAATAAGGTTGGTAGGTAGCGCTGCTTACGAACTGGAGGACCTGGCTTCTAAACGTAGAGGTGTTTACCATTCCAAGGACATTCGTGCCTAATATCGGTAATAATTTTTTTTGTCAGTATGTTAGTAACATTCGCTTGTGTTTTACCGCCATTGTAAGTCAAGATTATCGATGACCATATGAGGGTAGTTTCGTCTTGAATTCACAGTTCAGTGAGTGTGTATCAACTTTGGTGTTCAGGTCTTGTTTCAAAAATTGTTTTTATTTTTTTTGACTATTTGCACGCGAAAGTTCCGAGATTGCACGTATTGAATTTGGTTCAATTAGTTACTTTGAAACTATGTGAACAGTTTTTTTCCCAGCCTTCAGAGTCACTTGGACGGAAGCGTACAACAGTGTAGCCCGGCTAGCTCAGTCGGTAGAGCATGAGACTCGTGTTAGTTCAGGTGTGGGTTGCGAGCCTGCATAACGGAACAACGGAATTGTGTCGGATATTTCATTAAAAGAGTCGGTCCAATGGTGTTTTTAATTTTTTTTTGTGACTTTAGAGTCTCGGGATCCCCCAGATCTGCCCGAAATTGGGTCTGGAAGATGTTAGTTATCCATCGTTTGCAATAGAGTAGAATACTGTTTTTATCGTTACCCCTCCCAAAAGTTTTTTTTGTATAATCATAGATACTTTGTTACTTTGTTTCTGCTAAGACTGAGTTTGTAATACCGATCGAATTGATTGCTAATCTGTGGTACGTCGAGGTGCTTCACCATACTAATATGTATATACTAGGTCTATTGGCGACCAGCCTATGCCTTTTTCAACTTCCTTTTGGTCGTGAGTGTTCGTCCAAAAAGCACTTGTTCTGTAATGGATAGTCTGGACTAATGTCAGAACGTAGTGTATTACAGTCGCAGTTTCCTTAGTTGTTGTTCCTTATATTAATCTGTACCACTTGTAATAGATTCTCATCCCTTCATCATCAATAGTCATATTTCATGTAGTTTCCTTAACCCATAGTTTCCTTATATTTTTTAAAATCTACTAAATCTGCCATGGCCGGACAAACGTATGGGAGAAAGAAAATTGCACTAATTACCTTGATTTATTTATTCATTAATATAACACAATATTGGTTAATTTGAATTAATTAATAATTTTCCTTAATCATCATCCGTATAATCGCTAAAAATTAATCAGAATTTAATCTTGCAACGCACTAAAATTGACGCGCGTTATACTTCCATTCGATTGTTCTCGCCTTACTACTTGAGTTTAAACTCTTCTTTTTTTCAAAACACAAACCGTAATGAAATAACGAAATTCTCAAAACCTCATAACAGCTACGTGTATTCTGTTTCCAATCGTCAACATACAACGAATTACTATTCTTGCTTTGCTAAACATTTGATTTGTCTTTGTATGAGTGTTTTGCTTTAAACAATCCTTCCGTTATTAAACTGAACTTCACTGTACTGATATTGCAGAATGTAGTTAATAAATGTCTAAACATCATATCATTGATCGAATCTGTATTTGATTCATTTTGAATTCAATTATACGTGTTATGGATGTGTCGGAAATATCTTGTGTCCAAACCTTACTTTCGTACAATATTATCAAATAGCAAACGGTTTTGTGAACTATAATAAGTTCCCAATAATTTGAAAATCTGATGTAAATTAATTATCTCCCATCTAAAACACTATATTCGAGTTATTGCGAGACTAAAAATTTGACTATATAATGAGCACTGTAAATTGTTTTCTCTCTTAGTTCTATTACATTTGTTTTTTTTGGTGTTTGGACGGCTGTCAGTCGTGCATGAGATTTTGTTGGAGGAGTGTTTTTCTTTTACTACGTCGGCAGTTCTCAACAATGGAATAAAATTCACCATGAAGATGACGATCGTGAGTGATTGTGATACATATTACTTTTGACGGACGTCTGGTCCTGCATTTCGCGAAATTGTGCCAATTTGGATAAAAATATCACGTCAAACTTTTGGGCTTGGCTGACATTTTGGATAAGCGCGAAAAAGGATTAGTAAAGGTACCAAAAATTTTATAAAACTGTGAGAATTTATTAGGGACCTGCATAATTCGCTTAACGAATTAGCTTTCTGTTCTAAATACCTATTCCGTGTTCCGATAAATTGTGTCATCATTGTTATTAAATTATTGATCTTTAATCGAGTGAATATTTCTAATTTATTAAATATAAATATCAAAAACAATCATTATCTGTAACTATAAATTATACAAATGCACGGGACTGGCATGATCAATTTAAAATAATTATTACCGTGTTAGTTAAATTGTGTCGTCATTGTTCTTGAATTATTGAACTTTAGTCTAGCGAATATTTCTAATATATTAAATATAAATATCAAAAAAAAAAATCATTATCTGTAACTATAAATTATACAAATGTACGGGACTGGCATGATCAATTTAAAATAATTATTACCGTGTTAGTTAAATTGTGTCGTCATTGTTCTTAAATTATTGAACTTTAGTCTAGCGAATATTTCTAATATATTAAATATAAATATCAAAAAAAATCATTATCTGTACCTATAAATTATACGAAGGTACGGGACTGGCATGATCAATTTAAAATAATTATTACCGTGTTAGTTAAATTGTGTCGTCATTGTTCTTAAATTATTGAACTTTAGGCTAGTGAATATTTCTAATTTATCAAATTTAAATACTAAATAAAAAAAAAATCATTATTTGTAACTATAAATGTACGGGACTGGACATGATCCATTTAAGATATTTATTACCGTGTTTAGTTAAATTGTGTCGTCCTTGTTATTAAATTATTTAACTTTAGGCTAGTGAATATTTCTAATTTATTAAATATAAATACAAAAAAAAACAAAAAAATCATTATCTGTAAATATAAAATATAAGAATGTACGAGACTGGCGTGATGAGTTGTAAATAATTATTACCGTGTTTATATAACTTTTGTCGTTCTTGTTATTAAATGATTAAACTGTAATTTAAAGAATAGTTCAAATATATCTTAAATAAAAATAGTTTATTCAACGAATTGGATTATAAAATTATTCACCGATTTTGATTGCAATTGGGTTCCATGAATTTGAATACAAATTTAGTCAACGCATTTGACTACAAATTTATTCAACGGTGTGGACTTTAAAATCATTCAACGCATTTGAATTGCAAATTGTTTCAACGTTATTGGTTATAAATTTAGTCAACGCTTTTGACTACAAATTTATTCAACTATTTGGATTACTAATTTTATCACCGCAATTGATTACAAATTGGTTCAACGTCATTGTTTATAAATTTAGTCAACGCTTTTGACTACAAATTTACTCAACTATTTTTACTAATTTTATCAACGCATTTGATTACAAATTGGTTCAACGTTATTGTTTATAAATTTAGTCAACGCTTTTGACTACAACTTTATTCAACTATTTGGATTACTAATTTTATCACCGCAATTGATTACAAATTGGTTCAACGTTATTGTTTATAAATTTGGTCAACGCTTTTGACTACAAATTTATTCAACTATTTGGATTGCTGATTTTATCAACGCAATTGATTACAAATTGTTTCAACGTTATTGTTTATAAATTGAGTCAACGCTTTTGACTGCAAATTTATTCAACTATTTTTACTACTTCTATCAACGCATTTGATTACAAATTGTTTCAACGTCATTGTTTATAAATTTGGTCAACGCTTTTGACTACAAATTTATTCAACTATTTGGATTACCAATTTTATCAACGCATTTGATTACAAATTGGTTCAACGTCATTGTTTATAAATTGAGTCAACGCTTTTGACTACAAATTTATTCAACTATTTGGATTACTAATTTTATCAACGCAATTGATTACAAATCGTTTCAACGTTATTGCTTATAAATTTAGTCAACGCTTTTGACTACAAATTTATTCAACTATTTGGATTACTAATTTTATCAACGCATTTGATTACAAATTGTTTCAACGTCATTGTTTATAAATTTAGTCAACGCTTTTGACTACAAATTTATTCAACTATTTGGATTGCTGATTTTATCAACGCAATTGATTACAAATTGTTTCAACGTTACTATTTATAAATTGAGTCAACGCTTTTGAAGGACGGACTGACTCACGATTTTGAATGCAAGTTTATGCAACGCTGCTGATCACCAATTGATTCATCGTTTCTCCATAACGTTCGCGACATACAAAGTATTTTTGCGAGATTTGAAACCTGAACAACGTGCTGATGGAGGGCTGATGGAAGCAGAATAGGAGGACGGGGTTTAATCATGGGGTGAGTAAATTTATCTTATTACTTCGGTCATAATGATAAAGGGGTGTGAATGTGTGTGTGTGTGTGTGTGGGCGTATGTGAGTGAACGTGGGGGTTGGACGTGTTGATCGTGGGTCTTTCGCAACAGGGGTCGCCAGAGCCTTCGTTTTTCCACTTGTATTTCTTTCCATTTCTGCAAATTTTCGTGAATAGCGTACATGTCTGTATTTGTGCTGAAGTAGCAGGGTTACTTTATCGTTCCCATGGGCTGAAGCTAGTTTGGGGCTTGAAAATCAATCTCGCTAGGTACGCTTCCTGCTATGTCCTTCTCATTGGTTCGCCACTGAGAAAGCGCTTCATTACAAACGATAACTTTATTCTTAAACTTGTTTATTTAGTTGAAATTTTTTAAAAATTAAGCGACTTAAATAAATCAATGCAAGGTCGACAAATGCATTCTCTGATTCAAAAAGACAAAGTCACGGCATTCATTAAAAAATTGGAGCTAGGGATATCCAATTTATATGACATGTTTCCAATTTTAAATGACGCCGGTACCAGAAACAATATTAAAGCAAACAAAAATCTTTTTATAGAATATTTGCAAAGTTTACTAAAACATTTTTCACATTACATGCGTTCCTTTGGAGCAAAATAGCTGCTCAAAGCAGCTTTTGAGTAGATCACCAATGGAACGCCAAAAGTTTGAAAATTTTTCAAAAGAAACCACACAATTTTATTATTAGTAAAATTTTTTATTTTGGGCTGATTTTTAGATCTGACTGGTCCATTTTATTATTAAAAATACCAAAACAAAAGTATAACTGATTTAAATAAAATCGAATAATAAACTGCTAAACTGCAACTACACAACTTGTTCGAGGTAGAGTAGATCAAAGCAAATTAGAGTAAGTTTGATTTTCAATGATTATTTCAACGATATTGATTTTACAAAGATATTTATTTTACATATTGCTTGAAATACCTTGCGATACTTCATTGCAACAGGAATTTGATAGTAAAACTTTAATTCAGTTTTGGGTGGAACGAAAAAAAGATTATATTACTTTGTCGGTCAGAGCTATAATAGTGCTGTTACCATTCGTAACATCATATTTATGCGAAACTGGATTTTCTTCTTTAGCAGCCATGAAATTGAAATATCGAAATCGTTTAGTAGTGGAAAAATAACTTCGGGTGGCTATTTCAACAATAACACCACGATTTGAGAAACTTTGTGCTAACAAACAAGCTCATCCATCACATTAAATTTTTTCAATAAATATACATATACTAAATTTTTACTAATTTTTGTTTCGTTTTATTCTATGAATACATTACTTTTTACAACTTGAAAATGTGTTTATATTATTTTATTGTTTTATCTAATAAGGGGGCCGCCAATTTTTCTTTTTTTCTTATATGGGTCGCAGTATCAGAAAGTTTGGAAACCGCTGATATAAACCATCAGCAGAAATGGTAAATCTCAATCAATATATAAACCATCATCAGAAACTTTTGATTAAATGGTTGCGGAATAATGGCAATTGCAAATTTCCATTGACGAAAATATCTCTACCATTTTGAAATAATTTTAAAAGTTCTTAAGGGTTTGTTAACTTTTTAAACACATCGATAAGTGATTTAATAAAAAAAACACACAATCGCTAATTAAGCAACGAACTGTCAAAAATATTGACAGAACGATTTGTTGAAAATCTTTTAATATTCATTGAAAACAGCCGTATATAAGAAATATTACTTGAGTAACAATTTTGTTGAATACTACTAAAATTATTATACATAAATAAAGTCGTATACAAGGAACTATCCTTGAGTAAGAATCTTCTTGGATTTTTCCTAAAAGTTGTACTTTAATAAAGGTTTATATAAGGGATAGAATTCTTGAGTAAAAACATCTTGAATACTACCTTAAAAGTTATATGTGAATAAAACCTTATAAAAGGTATTATACTTGAGTAACATTTGCTTGAATATGCCCTAAATATTTATTATTGAATTAAGCTTTACTTAAGGAATTATATAAGAAACTTAGTGAATCTAGTCTTTTACAAGCTTTTTTTAGGTAAAGCTTGAATAATATGGTCTTACACAATGCTTGTTCAAGTTAAGTTGGAATAATTTAAAAATTTAGGTGAAATTGTTACCTGGGATTGTCCTACTGTAACAATTGAGACCAAGACAGACGTTCCACAGAGAACCCTGAGCTAAAATACCCAAGGAATAAATAGAGAGTTCAACTTCGACGCAAATATGCAACTAAAGTAATCCACAAGGTTGAGCGGAGTAATGAGTCATTCACGTATTAACTGAACTGAGTAATATAAAGGATATAGTTATTTGTACGTGGATGGTAGGACTGTGTTTGGTAGGACTTTGTTGACTTTTTCATTTAACAATATGTTGAGTTCTTCAGTACGATCTAAATCCACTCCTTTTTGATCTTATTTTATTTTATTTACTTATATACTTAAACTGTGCTGATCTGTTACTTATAAATGTATGTTGTTGTATAAAATAACAGAAATAATACAAAATATTTTAACAAATTTGGATACACATATATAAAAACCAAGATATAGAAACAGGTGCTTTGGCAGAAGTTCCAAATGACAAACAGGGCGACCTTTTAAAATAAGATTCTCAGACCATTTAAGCTATTTAGAAAAACTAAGGATTATACACATCAATACTACTTTAAGAAGTAAAACCTAACATAAAAATAGTACTGGCTTTAGATCGGTATTTAAGAACTTAATGTCCATGCGCAATTTTGTTTTTTTTTACATTTATTGCATTGAGATTTTATGGGACTATTACAATTTATTTCATTATGTTATTATACTATATCGATCAAAAGCAAAATATCAAATAACTAAATGTCATAGTGAAAAAGCATTATTTTAATTCTTTACATCGTTATATAGTTTAATAGCTATTTGCTATTGTTCTATTATTCTACAATGATGTAAACTTAATATTAGTGCAGTTGAATATAAAAATGTGACAAAAAGAGAAAAAAATTATACAAAATTAGTATATATGGAGAATCGTCGTATGATCTGCGTTCTACAAAGCAGATAGCGGGCGTGCACTAACAAGGAAACCAGAACCAAACTGTTTTTTTAAACGGATAACCACCACCGTATTCAAATAACAATTTAGATCTTGTTCCCTGATTACTAATTGTCTTAATTCTTTGAGGGCGATGATTTCCATTCCGTCTATGTTTCTAATTTCTTCTGAGCTTCAAGCTCACAGACTGCACACGTTCCATGTTTCAATTTGATAATCTTGTCCTTTTTCACGTCAAAGTTAAATGTTTGTTTTTCGTAAATAACTTTTTTTCTTAAATTTTTCGTATTCTAACTATTATGTTTTTGAGGGGCTGAGGGTGTTACCTTAATTACTAACCCATACACCTTTTTCTTAAATTACTTAATATACAAGTTTAATATTTATGTATTTGATATAGTTAACAGATTTATTACTTTTAATTTTTTACAGATCAACCGCTATCAGTGATAATTCAGACTACAATGCCATGTCATATATATACGACTATCAACAGTCAAGGGGACTTGCTGCCAGTTGTAGTCCCAAACACTTACCTAATTATTTACACGAGATTTGAACAAATAATAGACACACTAACTGAGTATTTTACTGAAACCGCTCTTAAGTCATGTGCTCTTAGCAGACCGAAAGCCAATTCATAACCACCATGGTGGGTGAGATTTTTGGTAACTCGCCAGTAAAGCAGGGGAAGAAGGTTTGGTTTTTATTCCATACTTTAAGAATGGAAAGAAAACCAGGGTCATATCAGACGTGAAGGTCTATAGAGCAGTCCTTAAATCTTATAAGCATAAGTTGAGAAATACGAAAAGGTGATGATTTTTGAAGGCGCTATTGTAGTAAAATACTTTGTTTTGCTAATTGTTACTTGAGTTACTTGAGTTTAAGTGATCACAAAAAATCCCTAATAATTCAAAACTTATTCGAAATTTAACCCTAGTGAATTAAAAATTCTAAACCAGCTTAATATACATAAACATTGTCTTTCGTATATAGCGATAAACATATTTTGTAGAGACCGGAACAAATAATAATCAGAAGGTGCCAGGTGACAGTACATCCCATCCAAGCTACAAAAGCTTTTGCGATGAGATAACAAACTTGTATGAGGTCTCACATAATATTGCTGAAACACAACAAATTTTCTATTGATTAATTCTGTATTGATAAATTCTGACCTTTTCTGTTTAAGTGAATCATTCAGTTGGTCCAGGTGATGGCAGTACACTTCAGAATTGACCGTGTTATTCTTTGGTAGAAGATGAAAAAAATTATTCCCTTGAAATCCCACCATACAGATAGCATCACCTGTTTTTGATAAATATTAGCTTTCGAGGTGCTTTCAGCCGGTTCATCTTGTTTACTTCATGAAGTTTTGCATTTAACATTGTTGTCTCTTGTCTCCAGTGGTGATGCGCTTTAAAAATGGGTCATTTTCTTAACATTTAAAAAGAAAATCACAGACATCAAGGCGATGACACAAATTTATTTCAGTAAGAACATAAGGAATCCATATGTTGAGCTTTGAGATTAAACCTAGGATTGATGATCATGAACCGCCGAATTTGACAAATATAATCTCTCAGCAATCTCACGAGTTGTTATTCGCCGTTTTGCATCAATTAATGCCTTTATTGTGTCTTCGTCTGCTTTAACTGGCCATCCAAAACGTGGTGCATCTTAAACACCAAAATAGTCAGATCGTAATTTTTCCAACCACTTTTGACAGTGGCGTTCTGCCAATACATCAAATAATTTTTTTCTTGCTTGAACAGCATTTTTACCTTTTCGATAATAAAATAATAAAATATGTTGAAAATGTTGCTTTTCACTTTCCATATAATGTATGAAAGAGTAACAATCAAAAACTACTGTGTAGAATAAATATATCGACTTTCTATATCAGCTGTCCAAATATTTAATGGTTATGTGGCTTAAATGTAAAGTGAAAAATAAACTTTATTTTCAAGGTTGTTTAAAATTGCATTGAAACGTTTTTTTCGCTTACTCTCAAGTTTTCGAAAATGTAGTTACAACTTACACCTAAATGCCTAGCCGTCGATATGGATATTGGATTGATCTAGATCAATAATTATGTTTTGTATTTCATTCGTCGTTGAATTACGACAAGTGGTAGTATATTATGATTTTAATGTTGTTAAATATCAACAAATTCAACGATTCTGTAAGAATCGGTGCAGTATATGAACGGTTACCGATATATTTTTTCTTTCGAAATTAAAAGATGAAAATAATAAAGACTAGAAAGACTAGACAGACTAGAAAATCCAAATCTTAGCATTGAAAATCAAGCGCATCGCATAATGAGATATAATATAACGCTAAAGGTTCGAAATTCACTCCTGTAATGTAACACTGCCTTTAAAATCTGAACTTCAAAATTTATTCTCAAAGAAAAACAAAAAATCTTATATGTGTATTGCATTTTAAAAAATCTTATTTAAAATAATAATTTTGTTTTCGTTATTCTTAAATAATAAGTAACATATAAAGTTAACTTGATCTTTTCAACTTGTATTTTAAATTAAGCATAAATTTAATAAATTTAGTAATAAATGAGATATTTTTGTTTCGCTAGATCAAATTTGTTTGATTTAATTTAAATAAAAGAAAATCTTTTAATAGAAATATTACAACACTTCACCAAATTTTTTTTAATAAACAATAAACTTACACATTTACAAAGAAAACTTAGGAAAATTCTTTAATTTTGTTTAGGAAAAGAAATAAATAAAAACTGTTTATTTATTCCCAACGAAATCTCTTTCACAACTGGATAAGATTTTTTAAAAGAATTGTGAATTTTACAATAAATTTTATGGATCAGATCTTGAGTTGATGGTTAAGAGTTTTTATGATGATCTGTTTTTTATTGGTTTTGTTGATTAGTCATTTTTGAAATAACAGATGATTTGGATTGGGTATACGATAACGTTATAATCAATATGTTGAGAAGTTATCTTATGAGTAGTTTTAGGTAAAGGTTGTAGTCGTTCAGTCGCTGTCACCATGTGTAACTTGATAACATGGATCTCCTCGCCTAATTCTACTGACTGGAGATCTGGTCATTTTTCACTATCTCAAGAGACGCCTTTGGTCATATTTCTCTAAATGAGACCATTTTTCGCAACAATTTCAAACGATTTTTTCTAACAATTTAACAGTAATTTTTGACAGGAATTTCATTTAACTATTTTTAGAGGCACTTTTTTTTTAAAACTCTTCATTATTCGAAATCATCTGTTTATGTACACTTAGCATAAGTAATCCACTGGTTCTAGCTTCCGTCACTGTAGTAGAACGTAACCATGTCTTAATCTTCGTAAAGAACTAAAGGGTCGCTCTATCGTTGAGGTTGTAGCAGGGTATGCAAGTCGTCTGATTGATAAAACGAATTCTGCTACTTTAAGCAATCATGTAGACAATATTTGGGTTTCATTTGTAGTTTTATGCCAATTAAACTGTTTGCGAGTATTGTGTGAATTTTCGTTGAGTAAAAACTAAAAACTACTGACAATAGAATATTCATATTGTGAAAAAATAAGCACAAAACCAATATTTTCTTGACCACTGCGATGCTTAAAGTGCTGCTACGAAACCCTATAAAATTATACAAATTAGCAAACGAAATAAAAATTTTAGAAATATCTAATAACTTTCAATGTTCAACGACCCAATAATATAATATGTAATAAATTTTATGGCCTAAGTCTACACCTGTAACATAAGAGGAGAACGGATAGAGTTTAAGTCGTACAGGAGTATACAATATTCTCTGCCTGCTCTCCCACTTGGTAGATAATATTAAAGCTTGAGGACCAATAATAATATTGTTTAAGAGCTCTAATTGATTAATCAGTTGTTGACAATCAAATAAATTATTATAAACTAATATTTTGTTAATCATTGTTTCGATTGCTCAATTTCAGTAGCAGTACTATGAATCATAAGCTAAATATAAAATAGGTCAGATACATATTTTGCGATAATTTAATGATGACATTTGATTCATAAATATAATATATTATTGTTTCAAATATTTAAGTTAATTCAAAATCCCCGTTTAATGTCTGGAATATGCTTTTGTTTATATTATGTTATCAATCTGATTCATGTTCTGAACTGTTATAGTTGTTCGGTTAAGAGCCAACGAATCATTTACGTGTTAGATATACAATACACAAAATAGGTACAATACTAAAAATAGGTATATTCAATGGGCAGGTCCGAAAGGACGATGTGTTTGATAACTGTACCGGAAGTGTGTCAAAAAATCATTAAGTGTGTCAAAAATAGCCAATTTTCATATTTTTGGCTTAAAAATTCAGTGATAATGAGTAGTAAATTTGAATCTGGAGAAATTTGGGATGATTGACATCCGTATGTATGTCAAAAAAATCGTTAAGTGTGTCAATTTTAGAAATATATAAAATAGACTAGAAATATATAAAACATAAAAGTAATTATTTGAATGACAGGAAGTGTCATTGAACATTAAATATGACACATGAAGGGTGTCAAAAAATCGCTAAGTGTGTCAAAACAAGAAAATTTACATTGTTTTTGTTTAAAAAATTTTCATTTTAAGATAAAAGGAGTAGTAACATGAATGTGGAGAAATCTTGATGTTAGATTATTGCATTATAAGGTTGTCAAAAAATTATGGTCAAGTGTGTCAAAAGAAAGATTTTTATTTATTTTTTTTACCAATTTTTTGAAAAACTAAAATTAATTATTTGTATAACATGAGATTTTATTATTATTATAGAGAATTATGGGCATTATAAGTTTGTCAAAAAAATAATGTTAAGTGTGTCAAAAGAATAATTTTCATTTATTTTTTTAGAAAAAAATAAGATTATTTTTTTGTATGAAATGAAATGTAATGACATGAAATTATTATTGTTGTAAATTTTATTGCATTA
>OY856186.1:192259745-192326483 GCA_963693315.1 Diogma glabrata | reverse complement strand
CAATAAACTCAGTACAGATGATTGCTTACGCTGATGATGTTGTCATCCTCGGCCGAAGTGAAGCTGTTATGAGTGAGACTTTCAAGTCGCTTGAGAGTGGTGCTTGGAAAATTGGTCTGCAAATTAACTACAATAAAAACCAAACATATGAATGTTTCAAGAGAGGCTGAGAAGAAAGATTTGATGTGCGGCGATGAACGAATTGAGGGAGTTTGAATCTTTTAAATATTTGGGATCAATGCTTGACTCAAACAACAGCATACTTACAGATATTAAAGCTCGAATCGCTGCAGGTAATCGAACTTTCTACTCATCAACTACGTATCAACTAACACCAAGCTCAAGTTATACAAGACATTGATTAGACCGGTTGTGATGTATGGGTCACAAACGTGGACCCCTTACACAAAAATGACGAATCGCATTTATCTGTATTTGAGCGTAAGATCCTACGCTACATTTTTGGTCCACTTAAGACAGACGATGGAGAGTATAGAACCGGTATAACTTTGAGATCAGAGACCTTCTTGAGGGTCCTGATATAATAGGTTGTATCCGTTCTAATAGGATTGCTTGGTTTGGGCATGTTTCTACGAGCCGATTCACAGTCTGGAATGATTAGAAAAATGTACGTTAGTACCCACCCAGGGAGTGGTAGACCGCGAGGTGGACCACGACTACAATGGGAGACTGACGTAATAAACGACCTTAAAAAAAAACGGCTGCCATGGTAATTATGTCGCTGTTGCGAATGGACCGTGGTGAATATTCAAAGCTGATTAACCTGGCAACGCTCCTACACGGTTCATGCTCCGTTTAAAAAAAAAAAAAAAAAAAATATAATATTAATTATATAATATATAGTATAATATATAATATATATATTATATATAGTATATATATATATATTATATTATATATAATATATATTATAATATAGTAATATTATATATATATAGTGATATATTAATATATATAATTATATATATATATAATATATATATATAATATATATAGTATATATAGTAAATATATAGATATATTATATATATATTATATATATATATATATATATGTATAATATAAGTATATATATATATTATATATAATATATATATAATATATATATATTTATATATATATTTATATATATAATATAATTATATATATATTATATATATAATATATATATATAATATATATATATATATATATTATATATATATATATATATATATATATTATAAATATTATAAATATATAATATATATATTATATATAATATATATAATATATATACTCTAATATTATACATATAATATTATATATACTATATATTATAATATATAATATATATTAATATTATATAATATTATATATATATATATATATATTATATAATATATTATAATTATATTATATATTATTATAATATACTATATATATAATATAATATATATTATACTAATATCTATATATATATACAGCATAATTTTCAATTTTTATTTTTAAAAATATAGGAAAGCCCGTGACCGAAATTTGGTCATACATGAAAATTTTATATTTTATTTTATATTTTATATTAATAGACAATTGAAACAGCAATTATTATCAAAAAACAAATATTCAAATATGTTTCACGATGAAAATGATAAAACTGAATGGCAACTTCAGCCTCAATATGAAATTAAAAAAACACGCATATTGAGGCAAAAGCAAACGCACAGAAACTCATACTCATGAAAAAGGAAAAGGTTTTTGAGAAAAGTGAGAAGAAATCAGGTAACAATGACTTCTGGGAAGACGATATTTTTTGTGAAAACTCTATCATCGTTGAACAAATGACCTTGGTCAGATGTATCATAAATATAAAATTTCAAACATTCAAACACACGCATTCTACTTGCAGCAACATACAATTGATCATGTGTGAATACAGTTTCTCTAAGTAAAATGGCAACTCTGTTGAATGTCTGACCTTGAGATTTATTAATAGTCATAGCGAAAGCAGGAATAATAGGGAATTGAGTTCTTTGAAATTTATATGGAAGAAGAGTTCCAGAATAAGTCAAATGAATGCGTGGAATTAGAATGCGTACACCTCGCATAACACCAGTCAAAACTTTACATTCTATTGAATTTCGGTGCATAACTTTTACACGCATTCGTGTACCATTTTTTAATGCTTAACCTGTATTTAAATTACGTATGAGGCGAACAATGCAATTCACTTTCAAAACTAATTTATGAGTTGGCAAGCCTCCTACACTAAATTTATTTAAAAATTCTATTGGAAAAATTGTTCTGCTCACGAATGTCATCACAAACAACTTTATCAAAACTAAAATATGCTTTCTCCTCTCCTGGCATAATACTCAAGATTTTAGAATTGATTTCATTGCAATCATTATTTTTGGGGGCTAAAATGACGGAACTCAAAATGTCATCAGATAAAATTGTATCAGAAATATTTCCAAAAAATGTCTTCAATAATATTGTCTGGATTGCCAATCAAATTATGAGGAATTTCAATGATATCTGAACCAAACTGTGGAAAACTTTGCATATCACCATTACCGAGTCTTCTAAAAACTTCTACAAATTCAATTTCATGAGGGAGAGCTCTCATGTTTTGATTTAATTTCAAAATTTTAAAGTTAATAAATTCTTGCCAAGATGTAATACAATTTTCAATTAAAATAGAACGTGAGCCATGCGGTATAACTGGAAGAATTTGGCGAAAGTAACCGCTCAGTAAAAGAGTTTTACCTGCAAACAGTTTTATTTTTATTTTCTTCGTTTGGAGTCAAATCTCTTAACAAACGATCAATTAATTTTAAGGCTCTATTAATAGAACACATTGAAATTTCATCTATAATAATGATTGATGCATTATTAATATATGTGCCATGTACACTGTTTGGAGTTATATTTGTCATTGAATTCTCTAATAATGGAATTGGTAATTTGAAAACATTATGCAAAGTTCGCCCCCCAATCAAAAGAGTTGATGCAATACCACTGAAGGCAGTTACAATACACGAAAGATTTAATGAATTAAATTTATGAATGATTGCCGTTTGAAACAAATGTTTTGCCACAACCTGCATGGGCTGTCAAGAAAAAAAACATTACTTCCAGTATCATGGAATTGAGCTTCACGCAAAACAATATCAATCACACTACGTTGCTCATTATTTGCATTTTCATACATTCTATCGAAAAACTATAGCTTCTTCTTCAATGTCAAAATGACCTACATCGCCAATCTGTAAGTTATATTGTGGAATCGGAAGACCAAGATCACCACATGAAGTATTATGTGTAAGAAGAATTTCATTAATTTTCAATCAAGGCTCGATTAATTGACACATCTTCATCGTAATTTCGTAAAAAGTCTTCAATCATAATATTTCTAAATTCAATCCATAAAGCTAAAGCATTCGGAGGAACATTCAAACCACAGATAAATGCAAATAATTGACGTAACTGTTTTGGTGATTGAATTTCTGAAGCTTCAAGTAAACATTCACGCCATTCATTATCTTTTGTTGCAATACCTCGAGCTTCACATGCTGCAACAAAAGTAGGGTACTCAACACCTTCATACATACGTAGATCAGTAAAAGATTTTGGACCACGAACATGCAACAGAAGTAAACGCATATGAAACAATTCTATATCTTTTGGAGTAACCAAATATAATCGAGCAACAACTTTATCAGCCCCACGTTGTCTTCTTTTCCACGATTGGAAAAACACTTAGACCTGGATGGAAATCGATTCCAAGTTTTTTAAGTTCAAATCAAACAACGTTATCACTTGAATGGTCAAGTTCACACCTTCTGAAGGAAATGGTTAGAGTATAATTTTTCCATGATATTTGTAATCAAGAGTAGTTAATAAAGGGAGTTGTCACAGAGAAAAAATAACGAAGGATAACATGAAGACAACATTCAAGATAAAATTACTGTAAGCTTTTTATATTTTACTTTATATAATTTTTGATTCGTTTTTAGCTAAATTATTTTATTTGTGCTAATTAATAAGTTTTTTTATAATTCATTATGTGATTCATTAAAAATAAGAGATCTCCAAGTGTAAATTATCTGTTTGTGTTAAATTCAGTTTTCATATAGTCTTTTTTTTTAGCTATCCGGCGTGGGATAATATTATAATTTTCGTAAAAGTTCAAATTACGTAACATGGCGCTTCGAAACAGGGACTCTTTTGGGCTTTTAGTTTTTTTTTTATAAATACCGTGATTGTGCGGTTGATTGATGAGTCATATTTTTGGCGCAAATTTTTATGGCGCGATTTTTGATAAAACCAGTCTTGGTTTTTTTTTGATTATAATATAAACCAGTTTAGGGTTTTTTATTATGAATTTTGTAATTTTTGGTAAAACCAGTATTGGTTTTTTTTGATTTTTTTTGATTATAATGCAATTAAATTAGTGAAATTAATTGTATGTTTTTTTGATTTACTAGTTGTAAATAAATAAAAAATTTCTTAACTGGTAGGCAGGCCTAAAAAGCCATCCATGGGGCTTCACCCCTTACCATTAATTATGTTCTTAGGTCGCCTCTGTCCATCATGGACATGCGATCGTCGTTCATTGGATTCTTCTCTTCATTCCAGCGAGGGAGTTCTCAGATGACGGGGAGTGGTGCTGCTGTGTTTGTACTTAGGTGAAAACCAGTAGAACCATTCTTTGCTCAGAGGCTTCTTCGGTGAAATGAGGGGGGCCACCAATTAATATTTTTCTTCAGGATCAGAGGCTTCACCTCATACAATTTCAATTTTAATCCTTTTTGAATATATTTAAATTTGCAATAGAACATTGTCTATGGAGTTTGAGACTCTCGTTCTCACATGCAATTTTGGGGAGTGCTTGCGAGTGCGAGAATTCAAGAATTAGGTGACATTGGTCATTTGTATCATATTTTGGTTGTTTTTTTGTCAACAAACAAATCTTAGACTTGAAAATCTCTTATAAACTTTGAATAGTAAATAAATAAATACATTAAATAAATAAATAGATTTTATTTCAAAATAAATAAATTAATTTTCGTAAATAAAATAAATAATTTTTGAAAATATAAATAAATAAATTTCTCATAAATAAAAATATATTTTTCAAATAAATAAATTTAAATAATTTTAGGAATAAATAATTTAAACAAAAATTTCTTTGTTAAATTTTCTTAAATAAAATACATAATTTTTGAAGATGTAACTAAACAAATTTTTCTAAATAGAATATATTTTTAAATAGAAATAAATAGATTTAAATAATTTAATTTTAGGAATTAATTAATTAAACAAAAATTTCTTTGTTAAATTTTCTTAAATGAATACATAATTTTTGAAGATATAACTAAACAAGTTTTTCTAAATAGAATATTTTTTTTTCGATATAAATAATAAATATATAATAAATATATTGAAATTTATTTTGCACTTCGATTACATTAATTTTTTACATAAAAATATTTTTACTAATTTACAATATGACAAGAATAAAATAATTTTAGTACTTTCCTTATTTTAAAAGAAAAATGTTCCGGAAAGACGAGTATTAATATAGAAAACTTAGTTCTATTTCTTATTACTAAAAAAATATTGAATTATTATGGTTTATATATAGGTGCTTCATACAATTAAACAAAAAAAAAAATATCATATCCTTTCTTATATTATTTTCAAAATTAACTAAGCTACTAAAAAAAGAAAAACTATTTAAATAAATTTTATCTAACTTTTAATTTTAAACTGAAAATGCATAACGACTATATAAAAAAATACGAATACATTGGTCACACATCAAAGCTTATTTTTTTCTTATATTTCAAACAGTAAACAATTTATTATACGACAAGAATATTTATTTTTACAAACAAAAATTTTTCCAGCAATTGAAACAAATTTTTATTTTATCAAACTATAGCAGAAATAAATGTTCAACATTGCTCATTCCTAATAGCCATTCTTTAATTTTTATGGTAAATTTATTTATCAGATAAAGGAGAGTTTTCACTCTCCTTTATCTGACTTGGTATTTTATTATAAAGATAGGCTCCATGGTAAATAAGAGACCGTCTAAAAAATTCCGAGTTGGCTTTGGTTGTATTACAAAGTTTTAAATTTCGCATGCCCCGAGCATGTGATTTAACTTTTAAATGGCCACTACACTTATAAAATTCTTTCAAAGTTTTATATATATGAGCAATTTCACGAAGATTCAACAACGTTTTGACTTGACCCCTTTTAATTTTGATTATTTTTTGTTTATAGATAGTCTTTGATAAATAAAAAATACAAGTTCTCTTAGAATTTTTTTTTTTCGACCAGGGGTCTTCACAGGGTGCCCCTCAATTTTTGTTATTTTGTGATGTGAGTGCATTTTGACGAGCGATTGTAGAAAAACTACTCAATCGATTTTCATAAATGATATGTCGTTGAATAGGTATTAGAACAAAGTTTTTAAAAATGTACACTGTTAATTTTTTGAAATAATTTTTAACGGTGTAACATAAGAAAAAAACGGTGTAATTGAAAAAACGATGGCATAGCCTTTTTTTTTGGTCTATATTTAAAAAAATTCTACTTGAAGCCGTATTTTTCATTTATCAAAGGCTATCTATAAACTAAAAATAAACCAAATTAAAAAGGGTCGAGTCAAAATGTCGCAAAATTTTGCTGAACTTGACTGAAATTGCTTTTTAAAAAGTTCATTTAATAATAAAATATTTGATATTTAACATAAAAAAAAATCTAAATCTAAAAATCACCATTTTTATAATTTTCCTTCAGAACAAAAAAAACTGATTCCCGACAGTCATATGCACAACGAATTTTATCTCTAAAACAAAAAATGACGCTAGTCCTTAACTTTCACAAGTTGTTAGATATAAAATAAGCTTCAATTTAGTTAAAAAAAAAAAGGCTATGCCATCTTTTTTTCAATTACACCGTTTTTTTCTTATGTTACACCATTAAAAATTATTTCAAAAAATTAACAGTGTACATTTTTAAAAACTTTGTTCTAATACCTATTCAACGACATATCATTTATGAAAATCGATTCAGTAATTTTTCTACAATCGCTCGTCAAAATGCACTCACATCACAAAATAACAAAAATTGAGGGGCACCCTGTGAAGACCCCTGGTCGAAAAAAAAATTCTAAGAGAACTTGTATTTTTTATTTATCAAAGACTATCTATAAACAAAAAATAATCAAAATTAAAAGGGGTCAAGTCAAAACGTTGTTGAATCTTCGTGAAATTGCTCATATATAAGTTTCGGAGAGGTAGTATATTTGCAACTTTAAACAATGGATTGGAGTGTGTTCTTTTATTTTTTTTGTATATGACTCGCACAGCATGCTTTTGCAAGGTGATTAAAGGCTTCATGTTTGTTAAATAAGTTCCACCAAAAGCAATCAATCCATACTCTAGTTTATAATGTACAAAAGAGAAATACACAATTTTTGATAATTTTTTTGAGTTTATACTTCGAATAAGATATAACTTTCGAATACCCAAAAAGAGGTCTTTTTTAAGTTTTTTAATGTGAGTTTTCCATGTTAGATTTGAATCCAAATCAAGTCCAAGGTAACGGAAGGTTTGAACCGTTCGATTTTAATACAGTCCGTAGAGCAATCATTTTTTTACAGTTAACTTTATGGTAAACGTGATCTGCGCAAGGGATGTATTTTTGGACATGTCAAAGTACATAATTTTTGTCTTCTCACTCAGGATCATAGAATGTAAATTAAACCATATCCTTAAGGTTTCAAGATCTTTGTTTTTATTTTTGTCTATATTCGCGCAATTTTTTCCTTCATAAACTATGGCCATGTCATCAGCAAAAGCAAAAATATCACCGTGTAAACCGATATTGAATATAGAATTTAAATAAATTAGAAAGAGAATGGGACCCAAAATTGATCCTTGGGTACCCCTCTTCTAACTATGGCTATATCGCTCAGTTCTCCGTTTACTTTTGTTTGCTGAGATCGATTTTGTGAAAATAGGATTTAAACCAATTAAACCCTATGCCCCGAATTCCAATGTTCCACATTTTATTCAATAAAATATTATGACAAACAGTGTCAAAGGCTTTTTTTATGTCAATAAACAAAACACCAATTTTCTGTCGATTATTTTAAACTATTGTAAACTTTATTTAGAAACTTTGCGAAATCATCTTCCGTAGAAATCTTTGATTGAAAACCAAACTGGTTTTTGTTTATAAAATTAATTTTTTAAACGCTTTTTTTAGGAATGACATTAGTCTATTTTTAATAAGTTTTTCTATTATCTTTGAAAAAACGTTTAACAAAGAGATGGGACGATAATTTCCTGGATCACGTGTATCTCCCTTTTTAAACAAAGGTATTACTATAGCTTCTTTTAAATTATCAGGAAATACACCAGTTTCGAAAGATAGGTTAACAATATATGCTAACACCAGTGCAATATATATCCCAATTTCCTTTAAATAGATTTAAATAATTTTAGGAATAAATTAATTAACCAAAAATTTCTTTATTAAATTTTCTTAAATAAAATACATAATTTTTGAAGGTGTAATAGACAAATTTTCTAAAAATATTAGGAATAAGTTAATTAAATAAAAATTTCTTTATTAAAATAATTAAATATTTTTATTTTTTATTTAAAATAAATAACTATTTTGGTAGTAAAAGTAACACCCAATAAATAACAATAATTAAACAAATAAATATTTTTATTTTTTTTTAAAATACAAAAAAATAATAATTAAATATTTAAATTAGGGGTGTTACAGTAATTAATAAATAATTTTAATAATATTTATACATGCATAGATGTATTTTTTTTTTGTACATCAGATTTTCTGTTTCTGGTTCTTTTTGACGTGACTTCGGTTTGTTTTTCTCTTATATCGTCATTCAACGATAAATAATTTATATAATCAAAGCAATTGGTATAGCAGCTCGCGATTGGCGATTATCATAGTCCTTTCTTCTAGAATAAACAACAGATAGTGATGTTAGTTCTATCATCACTATCTTGGTTTCTCCTAGTTTTGTAACGACGGACTATTTTCAATTTTCGCTCTAAAACAAATAGTTTTCAAATTCAATAATAATTCTGTTAATTTTCTCTATTTTCTCTAATTTGCTTTCTCTAATTTTTCCTAAACATGGACGTTTATCTATACCACTGTTTTTTTTTTAAATAAATTCAAGTAAATTAATAATACGAGTTTTGTTATATGATAGAGAATGGAACAGAAAATCTGGTTGTATAAGGAAGATAAAGCGATACATATGCGAGAGATGATATATAAAACGATATCAAATTGTTAAAATCAATTAGTATAATTTTGAAACTCAAAATGAGATTAGTATATAATTTTTAATGTTCAAATATGTACATAAGTTTAATTAGAAAAATTGTGTGTGATCGCAAAATTAAAGTTAATAATTTAATAAATTATAATAATGAGTCTCATTAGATTCTATTGATTAAATATCTATTTGTTTTCATTTGTGAATTGTTTGAAAATATATCAATGTTTACCATAATGTTGTATTTGTGTTCTGCGACGTTTCAAAACCATAATTTGTTTTAGTGATAATCTGAATTGAGATTTTAAGTCAAAGAAGGAATAGTAGATTTTTATACAAGTGGTGAAAACGTCTCTTTTTGCGTGACTGAACGGTTTGTCCACGAGACGCAATAGCGTCGAGTGGAATAAGTTCAGGAACGCAAAAATGTTTTTACCACGCGTAGAAAACGCTATTTTTTCTACGCTTGTAAATATAAATGATAATATGTATTTACAAATTCATCTACTAAAAACTTACAAAACGACATATCTAAATTTGACTGTGTAAAAAATAAACAATTATATATCGCATTTTTACCAGTGTAAAATAATGTTATTATTGTGTTCGCCTACAGATGGAATAATAACAGGCGAACACAATAATAACATTATTTTACACTGGTAAAAATGCGATATATAATTGTTTATTTTTTACACAGTCAAATTTAGATATGTCGTTTTGTAAGTTTTTAGTAGATGAATTTGACAATATGAATAATGAAAATAGTTCATATATTTTCAGGAAGTCATCGTTTAAAGTATAAATTTAAAAAATTGTAGGTAAAGTTTCAATTAAAAACAAATAAAAATAAATTTTTTAATAAAATTTATTTATTTATTTAATAAATTTTTTTTATTTTTTTTTGGCGGAAAGAACTCAGAGAATATATTTTATATCTGACAGTTAATTATCGGAGGAAAAAATTATACGATATATCTGATACAAGTTTTATTTTATCGCTCCGATTTCTCCGATATAGAAAAAAAACATACTCATTATTAGTTTAATTAATTAATTACACACAATTGATATAATGATTAGTTTCGATTCGATCAAAATATTCAATCACTTCAAAATACTGCGATATTGACAGAAATAAACACAGCAACAGAAACAGTAAATCAAATTCAATCTCAAATATTCAATTATTTATTCAATCCTTTGAATAACCACCACCTGTAGGCGACCACCGAAACTTATTTACTTTCAGTCCTAGTGACTGAAAACAAACCCTTTCACATAGGTTTTACTCAAAGAATTAAGAGAATAAGGAAATGAAACTACTGTATATATACACAAAAATATTTGAAGTCGTTTTTCTCTCTTCTAAGAGAGTTGTTCAAATTTTTTTTATGTTGTTTTTCTTTTTGTCGTTTTCTTTTTTATGCAATGGCGTCTCTTTTTTTTATATTAATTTTGGGGGCAAAAATACACTTAAATTTGGAATTCAATGCAATAATAGAAATATTTACGGCGCTTCTACTAAAACGTAAGTGTGTTAGTAACAATTTATTGGTGTGCAAAAATTACTTCAAATTTTAACATCAATTTCACTTCCTCTATTCTCTTAATTCTTTGGTTTTATATATAGATATTAAAATGACATTTTCGTAGCTTGAAGTAGAAAAAAAATATTTATATGCATGAATATGACAGAACCAATAAAAAATCGAAAGCTTCAGTTTTTTTTTTGAGAAAAAATAATGTTATCTGGACGTGTTGTATTATATTTGCACATGCAGTGTTAGTATGTATGTTAGTAGAGCGGCTACCACTACTATTGTGTCGGATGCAATGAGTAGTAACTATGATCAAGACAAAGTACTCAAACTTATTACTGATGACAAATTATTACTTATTATTATTATTATTACTTATCATAGAAATATATGGATTCAGTGATTCTAATCTTCCTTTTTATCCAACATTTTTCCATCATATTTGTAATCAAGAGTAGTTAATAAAAGGAGTTGTCACAGAGAAAAAATAACGAAGGATAACATGAAGACAACATTCAAGAGAAAATTACTGTAAGCTTTTTATATTTTACTTTATATAATTTTTGATTCGTTTTTAGCTAAATTATTTTATTTGTGCTAATTAATAAGTTTTTTTACAATTCATTATGTGATTCATTAAAAATAAGAGATCTCGAAGTGTAAATTATTTGTTTGTGTTAAATTCAGTTTATTTATAGTTTTTTAGGGTTCCGTTTTTTATACGGAACACTATTGGTGAGAGTAAAACGAGTTTTTCACATTATATCGATTATCTCGTAAACTATAAATGCTATGGACCTGAAATTTGAGGTGCGTATAAAACTAATCTGTCCACATGAAATGACGAATACAAATAAAACTAAAGTGGTTTTCGTTTGGTTTACAGGGGTTCGATGTGAGACCTTTGAGAAAATAGATTTTTTTATAGATTCAAGTAGGGTATCATATGAAAGGGCTTCATTTCAGTATTCCTTAAAAATTTATCTTGGAATTTTACACTTCACCATTTTTTGGATAATTCTGAATAATGACGTTTTTTTCGTGTTTTCTTAACTCGATTAGCTCCGAACCTAACTGATCGAAAATTTTCAAATGTATTTGGAATGATAGAAAAATTAGTACAGTTTTAATAAAAAATATATAAAAGTGTCATATTCTCATAATTAGATTTATTAAGGGGGTGGAAATGAGGAGGGTAACAACACTATTTAAAATGTGGTCAAGTGGGGTGTCATTTGAAAGAGCACCTAATTTAGAAATCATTGCAATTTTTTTTAGAATTTTGCAATGCACAGTTTTTGAGTTATTGTCAAAAACATACCATTACCCCCCCCCCCCCCCTTCGTTTCGACAGTGATTGACAGAAAAATTTGGAAAAATTCACAGATTTAGGAAATTCGGTAAATTTTGTATGAAAATTATACCGAAGTCTCAAATAATTATATTTCTGTGTGTTTAGGGGACCGGTGTAAAGAGGGTAAAAAAAAAATTTTTTTGACCCAAGCGAGTGGGGTGTCATTTGAAAGAGCACCTAATTTAAAATTCGTTGCAGTTTTTTTATAATTTTGCGGTGCACAGTTTTTGAGTTATGAACAAAAAAGTGCAAAATTCAAACCGTCCCCCCCCCCCCCTACGTTTCGACACTGATTGACAGAAAAATTTGAAAAAATTCACAGAGCTAGGAAATTTGGTAAATTTTGTATGAAAATTATACCGAAGTTTCAAATAATTATATTTCTGTGTGTTTAGGGCACCGGGGTAGAGAGGGTAAAAAAAAACTTTTTTTGACCCAAGTGAATGGAGTGTCATTTGAAAGAGCACCTAATTTAAAAATCATTGCAATTTTTTTTAGAATTTTGCGGTGCACAGTTTTTGAGTTATGATCAAAAATGTTCAAAATTCAGACCGTGCTCACGTGTATCAAATATTTATTAATCGTTTTGAAAGGGTAGGAATGGTAAGGTGAAATAAAGCTTTTTTAACCCGAATAGCAATATCGAGTGGGACTGGCGTGTACATTTTTAGTCATATCATCCTTTATACTGATTCTTAGAGCAATTCTTAATTTTGCAACTCTTTTAGAGTGAATATAACCAGTTATCCAAAAGAAAGAAGACTTTTTTTCAAAATTATCACGGTCCTTTACGGTATATTGTATTGTATTGTATGCCATAAGTGGGCCCAAAAGGTGGCGTAAATTCTCAAGGTTCAAATCAGATTGATGTGATTTGTTAGTTTGTGTTAAGATCCACGTTTGTAATCCATTCATAATTACTGGTTTAATAAATTTCTTGTATAACTTTAGAAAATGTTGAGTTTTAATTGAATGGTAAGTTCGATAACCTGCAATTATTTTAGGGTTAATATTTGTTTAATATGCTATTGTTTAAGTCAAACATTGATCTTTTGTTAATTTTAAATATTGTTAAAATTATACGTTGTTTTTCAAGCACCGACCTAAATGTCGAACTTATGTAATCTAACACAAAAAAATTGTTGCTATAGAAAGAACTGAAAATTTTAGTAAAGCGATGAGCCTATAATTCTATGGAACACGAAAAATATAGCGAAGCTTCAAGTGATTTTATTTCTATGTGCTTAGGGGATGGGAGTGGGGAAGGGTGAAAAATTGTTTTTTGACCCGCATGAGTGGGATGTCATTTGATAGAGCACCAAAATTAAAAATTTTTGAATTTTTTGAATTTTTTAAAAGTTTTTGAATTATTCTCAAAAAAGTGCAACAAAAAGTTAGTCCCCCCCCCCCTCCCTATACGTTTCTTCGTTGATTGACAGAGAAATTTGAAAAAATTCATAGATAGGAAATTTGATAAACCCTTAACGAAAAATATAGCGAAGCCTCGAGTAGTTTTAATTCTACGTGTTTAGGGGATAGGAGTGGGGAATCGTGAAAAAAAGGATTTTTGGCTCGCATGAGTGTCATTTGAAAGAACACCAAAATTAAGAAACATTACAATTATTTTAGAATCTTGCGATGCACAGTTTTTGAATTATTGTCAAAAGAGTCCTATTTTTAGCGTTAACACCACTCCACCCTTAAATTTCGTCGTTGTTTAACAGAATTGAGTCGTTCCTTAGCTACCATAAATAGCTATGGATATCATTTAACCTAAAGTAATATTTTTTATATCATTTCGATCAATTTAGATGAGATTGACATTAACTATTGATATTTACGATGAACCATTTAGTTTTTATGTGTCTATGGTCTGGCAATATAAACCCTTTACAACACAACTTTATGTAAATTATTTTGATATTGTTTTCTTTACATTCACGGAACCCTTGACGAGCGAATTTTATTCGCACTTGTCTGACTTTTTTTTTGTAGCTATCCGGCGTGATATAATATTATAATTTTTGAATATTATTCGTATAAAAGTTCAAAATTCGTTACATCTTTCATTTGGAATGATACGCGTGAATACAGATGAATACACACCAAATTATGGTGCAAATTATGAAACTTTTTGCCAGTTTGCAATTTTTTAGATTCAGTTCTTATATTATTTTTGATGGGAGATTTTCCATCGGGGTGATGTTATATCACAAATAATTTACTGAATTAATTGTTGATTATGCATCAATAGACACAAGTGTAGACTAGTCATTTTCTTCTCACCGATACGAGTTTGTTATTCAATACTAGTATGTCTAGAGTATAACAAAACAGTGATCACCAGAGAAACTAATTGACTAAACCTGAATCTTTTAAATATATGTTTATGTAAACTTTTTGTTTTTTTATACTTCGCTAGAGTTGTAACCTAATTTTTGGTTTATATTTAGCGTTGACATTTTTTGGTAGTTTATCTAGTCGGCTAGCCCTGATGAGAATGATAAACTTTGTTAAAGTTTAAAATTATCTCATTGATTCGAAACTAGATCGGTCGAAAATTGTATGGATTGCAAAAAGTTTCATAATTTGCACCATAATTTTTTAGATTCAGTTCTTATATTATTCTTGATGGGAGATTTTCCATCGGGGTGATGTTATATCACAAATAATTTACTGAATTAATTGTGTGATGTGTTTAGGTTAATTTGATATAACCTACATATATGCCAAGTTTTTGGCTCATCTCGGACATCAATTACAACGAATTTAGCTGTTTTGCTTATGTATTTGGTAGCTTTAGTGTAGCCCTATTCCGGTACATCGTGAAATAGGAATTGAGAAATAAATTATAGCAATTTTTTCATAACTAGTATTCCGTGCCGCGGGAAATAACAAATTCGTATTAGAAAATATTTCTTTATTTCATTTATTGCACTTTTTTCTCAATTCACAATTCACAGGGAAATGCCGGAATAGGCATACAGTTCTAACTATTCCGCCTTTCATCACCGCTATTACGGCCGTCATTTTACGTCCACCGCTACTTTCTATAATACGTCCGCTATATAGCGGCACGTCACCGCTATCCTAGGAAACCATAGCTTTATATCAAAAGTTTTCGATGTTATGAAATTTCGATAATATGTGGCGAACATTTAAATTAAAAATTTCAAAATGTTAACTGTAGCAGGCGATGTTTTTATCGTTAAAAATTTATAAAAACAAAACAAATTAGTTTTTAAAATTCTTGATTTTCGTGATTTTAAAAAAAGTTTTTGTATGATAAATTTTTTTAAATTTTATTTTCACAATTCTAAATTTTAAAATATGAAGGGGCTGAAATCTCACATATATTATAAGGACATTGTTTTTAACTATCGGCAGCGATGTATATCAAACATAAAATTCTTTGTAAAAGCATGTAAAAGTACAAGTATTTTATCTCTGTTTAAAAAATTTATTGCAAAACTAACACGAAACATCGATTCGTTGCCGGAAAATTATAGCAGATCATATATTACCATCATTTAGTGAAAAGATGATTCACTCAGCGCAAATTTCCTTGTTTTGGCACACTTGACAATTTTTTCGACACACTTCCGGTACAGTTGCCGAACACATCGTCCCTTCGGCTGTTACCATTGAGTATACCTATTTTTAGAAAGAAAAAAAAAATTTGAAATCCCGGGGTTTTCGAAATTTCGTCGGTTGTGACGGTTTTAAGAATTAAATTTTCGATTATGTATTTTTTTTTTATTAATTAGTTGGACATGTTTAGCACACTAAATATGAAATATTCATTATTCAGACTCTTTGAATATTCGAAGATACCAATTACCATGTCAACTATAAAGGAAGGAGATGAGGAAAATGGAAGGAAAGGAGATATTGGGACAACTATACTAATTGTTTTAAATGACGATGTACATTTTCTTTAAATGCCTGAGGGGAAAATTCATCGGGAAATACAGAGGAAGGCATTGAGTTCCACAGTTTGGCCACTCTATTAAAATAGTCGTTCTGGAAGGACACAGTTCTACAACGAGGTATTTGTCAACAAATGGATGAGATAACTCGGCAGCTCTTGTTTGTCGATTATACTGCGCACATAGTGGAAGGTTATTTTGAATTTCCTTAGAGGAGAACTCGTTAAAGTTATTTATAGTAGATTGACAATTCAGCCACATTTCTTCTGTGCTGGAGCGAATCAAGCTGGTCTGTTAGTTGGGTATTACCAATCAACCGTATTGCTTTTCTCTCTACAGAGTCTAGACATTTCATTGTTGACTGACAAGCACCTCCCAAACATTATTAAATACAACAAGGTTATGATCACCCCATTCCATTATACGATCCAGGTCTTTGTTGATTGAATCAATTAGCAGCTCTCTATCAGTGGTAACTGCAGTATGAGATCGAAATTTGGGAGATGCATGTGATGCATGCAATGTGCTGTAATCAGCAAAACTATGGATTGGGTGCACTGTGGAAATAAATAAATCATTAATGTATAGAAGAAACAAGGTTGGTGAGAGTGCATGAACCTTGGGGAACCCCAGCATTGGTTGTGAAAATATTGGATGGGATACCATTTAAATCAACATGAAATTGGCGACCTGTAAGAAAACCATGAATACATGAGACAGTAAGATGGTCTATGCCATAAGATTTTAATTTAGCAATGAGATTTTTATGCCACACTTTATCAAATGCTTTATAAATGTCAAGTGAAATGCTGAATGTTTCACCATGGCTTTCCAGCGATTTGTTCCAGAGATGGGATACGTAGGCTAACAGATCACCTGTTGCATGACTTCTACGAACACCGTACTGCTTATCATCAATAATTCGCGACATTTCCAAATAATCTAATAGATTGTAGTTAACATATTTTTCAAATATTTTAGCCAAAACCGACAGAATTGCAACTGGTCTATAATTGTTAGGGTCTATCTTACTGCCTTTCTTTGATATGGGTTGAACGCTGGCCAGCTTCCAAGAATCGGTAAATATTCCGGTTTTATAAGATAAATAGGAAATGTTTGTGAAAATTGGAGCTAGCTGCCTAGCAAAGTTTTTAAGAATTAGGGGTGGAATACCGTCGGGGTCAGCAGATTTGTTGATATTGATAGAAAGAAGCATTTTCCGTACAATATTGCAACGAAAAATAATTGGTTTTTTTTTCGTTACAACTGGGGAAATGAGTGTGGGAGAACGGGGAGGTTAAACTATGTTTGAGTTTTCTGCGAAAATACGACCCAAAAGATCCGCCTTCTCTTTTGAGTCGCTTACGGGAATGTCATTCAGAACTAAGTTGTAATAGAGGATCGCGTATAATTGCTTTGGACTGATTTAACTGCCTGAAAGAAACTACGTGAGCCAGATGGGTGCTCGGCGAATTTCTTTGCTTTCTTCTGGATAAACGCGTCTTTGTCCAAGTCTATTTTGTATTTACTAATATTTCTGGCTTCCTTATAGGTGCTATGGGTTTCATGTGTTTTATTTGAGTTATGTGTCTTAAATGCTTTGCGTTTATTCCTCACTGCCTTATCAACATCCCGGGTGAACCAAGGCTCAGTTTTAGGAGCGATTAATCGATTTGGAATAAACAGCCTCATTCCGTCTTTTATGATTTCAGAAATTCTTATTGCCGATGTGCTAGGATCTTGATCAACACAACAGATAGTTTTCCACGGTGTTTCATCATAAAAGTTTCTCAGTCCCTCCCAGTCAGCGCGTTTATAATTCCAAACGCGACGAGGATTTGCTTTAATTTGTGTCGGTGATGTTAATTGCACTATTAGTAAATGGTCCGATGTTCCGAGGGGTGGTTCAAGTTTTGTTTTCGTAGTATTTGGTTCGTTTGTCAAAAACAGATCCAGCAAATTATTGTTATGATGTGAATTATCTGGGATTCTAGTAGGACACTCTATCATTTGCGTCAAACCGTGATAATCTGCGAGTATCAGTTCGGATTATCTTTTTACGTCGTCAGTGCGCGATGAATACTTAAGCCATTCTTTATTATGAATATTAAAATCTCCAAAAATGACCAGTCTTGCTTTTGGGTAGTCCGTGGTAATCTTGTCTAAATTAGCCGATATTTGATCAAAAAATGGACATCCTGGTTGGGGTAATTTGGGGATCTGTATAATCCTATTATAAACATAGTTTCATCAACACCTGAAATATCCAGTGCTAGAGAATTATGGTGCTTAGAGTTCAACTCGTAAGCCTTAATTCTCAAATGAAAGTGAATTTCGTACAAATACACAGACACCATGCTTGTTATAAAAGCAATGTTCCAATTCGTAACTATAGGAATCCGGTATTTATCGAGATCCAATTTCGATGCTTTGCCACTGACAATTGTTTCGGTAAGAAACAATATGTTAGGTTTATTTTTTTCGATGTAGTGATGAACCTCATTTAGATTCGAATTGAGACCTCTTATGTTGGTGTAGTCAATGAAAACTACGCTGTTGGTTCACTCTGCTGCCATTTTGTTGAGACAAAAACTTACCCTTTGCCACTGCAGGTATAGATACTGAAATTCGGCCAGGCCTAAATTTCAGCACTAAACAGTGCAAAAAAAACTGGGTATCTCAGTCTCAAAAACACGATAGTAAGTTTCATGCAACAGTTTTTTTGTTTTTTTTTATTAATTAGTTGGACATCTTTAGCACACTAAATATGAAATATTCATTATTCAGACTCTTTGAATATCCGAAGATACCATGTCAACTATAGAGGAAGGAGATGAGGAAAATGGTAGGAAAGGTGATATAGGGACAACTATACTAATTGTTTTAAATGACGATGTACATTTTCTTTAAATGCCTGAGGGGAAAATTCATCGGAAAATACAGAGGAGGGCATTGAGTTCCACAATTTGGCCACTCTATTAAAATAGTCGTTCTGGAAGGACAAAGTTCTACAACGAGGTATTTGTACAACAAATGGATGGGGAAACTCAGCAGCTCTTGTTTGTCGATTATACTGCGCACATGGTGGAAGGATATTTTGAATTTCCTTAGAGGAGAATTCGCTTAAGTTATATTTATAGTAGATTGACAATTCAGCAACATTTCTTCGGTGCTGGAGCGAATCAAGCTGGTCCGTTTGGTATTACCAATCAACCGTAATGCTTTTCTCTGTACAGAGTCTAGACATTTTATTGTTGACTGGCAGGCACCTCCCCAAACATGACAGCAGCATTCCATACATGAACGAATAAAGGACTTGAAGATTAGCAAAATTTTATTCGGGATTGAAATACTTTTCACATCGACTCAGGAATCCTAATTTTTGCATTGCAGATTTAGCGAGGTTGAACACATGTTTATTCCATTTCAGGTTATTAATATCCACTCCAAGAAGTCTAACTGATTCAACCTCACGCAGTTCCTCATGGTTTATCTTAATATGGAAATTTGTATGTCGCTCTATTCGTGAAAGACGGCAAAGTTTGGTTTTGGTTGGATTAAATGAAACGAGGTTATGATCACCCCATTCCATTATACGATCCAGGTCTTTGTTGATTGAATCAATTAGCAGCTCTCTATCAGTGGTAACTGCAGTTAGTTATGAGATCGAAAGTTATGAGATCGAAATTTGGGAGATGCATGTGATGCATGCAATGTGCTGTAATCAGCAAAACTATGGATTGGGTGCACTGTGGAAATAAGTAAATCATTAATGTATAGAAGAAACAAGGTTGGTGAGAGTGCAGAACCTTGGGGAACCCCAGAATTGGTTGCACGATAAGGGAAAAGCAAAAAAATGGGAACACAAAAGACACTAACAAAATTGAAGAGTACAACTTACTTTTTATTTTCGATTATTATTTTTTTTTCTTTAAGATTTAGCTGACAACCTTCTTCTTCTGACTCCGGTTGATAAATCTCGGTATATATAATATATGCTTTCGGTGATGTGATGTTTAAATGCAATTACTTTTCGATTCGAATTAATTTTTGGTGATATAATATTTCGATCTAAATATTTTTCAATATCAAAAACATTCGATGATATGAAATTCGGTAGTATGAACTTTCGGTCTATTGATTTTCAGTTCTAAATCATGTATTGATTTGTCGATGCTATGATGCGGACTCATTTTCGAACTTGAACTTGCAGGGTACAGGCCAAATTCGTTTATTCAATTTTTTCCATATTTGAAATATTAATTATAACAATTATTTGTTAACGTCTCTTAATATCCCAAAATACCTTAACAACAACATATACCATTTTGCTTTCAATATGAGAATTGTAAATTTCAATATGAGAATAATAACTTTCAATATGAGAACAATTATTAGTCTGAAATTTATGCACGTAGAATTTAAAATTTTGAGATTATCAGGAAAAACTTACGCACGTAAGGAATTCAATAAACAAATTAGATAGAGATATAAATGTTCTTTATCATAATTATAATTACGTATAGTAGAATTTTTTTACCAATGAATTTTTGAGATAGCACGCAGCAAGAGATAAAAGATGAGACAAACAGTAAAACAGAGATGTATTATTTATTTTGGGATAAATTTGTTTTGGAAACAATGACATTAGTTAAATTTCTACTCCTAGTTCGTACTATTTGTTTGTTGTGACATTTGTTTACATAGGCGTCGTTATTTTTATTATAATTTTTTTTAACTATCAAAATTTTGTTATACTGCCAGACTGCCTACAAAATCAATAATATTTTTAATAGTGTTTGGTTCTCGATTACACCGGTCAACAAAAAAAATATTTTTTTCTGGGTTTCTGTTCTCATGCTTAAATTCTGATTCTAGACATTGAAAAACCCTTAAATAATTCATATTTGGTTCGTATAGTTTGCTTTGGTCTTTTGGGGTTTAATATATGGAGCTCATACGACTACGATACGATATTCACTTTTAAACATTAATTTCTTGTTATTTTACATCTATATGTTATTGTTTATCACAAATCTTGAATAAAAAAGACTCTTGTATCTAAAAAATGTTTTCTAATTATAATTTACAGTGGAAGTGTAGAAAAAAAATAAAAATCAGTAATTTTTGCCGAAAAATTGCTCTAGTTTCTACAAAAGCAAACTTTAATCGGAAAAAAAAATTTTTCCTTATTTTTGTCGTAGGAGAAACCAAAATTTAACATGTAGCATTCAGACCCAAAAATCTTGTTGATCGGTGTTATAATAATTAGTTGAATTTCAATAGTAATTTATTAATTTTATGCGTTTTTTTGTCCATTTCAATGGAACCCCAACAGTTTTTTTAATACTTTAATCTGAGACACATACATCTGAATACTTACATCTGAGACATATGAATATGCGCAAAACAACCAATTTTCGTATTCGCTGGTAAAATAAATATTACTATACTATACAATAGATAAAATAAATTTCATGCGCTTCATATTGTTGAATTGTACGAAAATACCTGTCGATGAAATTTTGAATTTCGAAACATGTAGTAAAGATTATTTTAAATAATATTGATTTATTAAAAATTTTTTGAATGAATTTGGATTTTACAATTAAAAACAAAAAAAAAGACAAAAATATCATATGTTATTTTATAGCGTTATTTCTGTCAGCGTCGGTGGTGTAATGGTCAGCATAGTTGCCTTCCAAGCAGTTGATCCGGGTTCGATTCCCGGCCGACGCACATTTTAAATTTTTTTTGATAACTATTTAAATTTATAGGGCTAATTCACCGATTTATGCATATCTCATAAATCATTCTGTTAAGATCATACATAGCTCTGTCCTGTTTGCCATTATATCTACCTAGTTTTAGAATTTCAGTTATCTTTCACTCATGTTTGAAGATTTAAATACCTAATATATATATCTAGTATCCAATTTTATTGAAACTTCTAAAATTATTCAATATATTACAACAAATTTATTTTATCCTTAACTAATACTGTTAAAACACATAACACATGCGTTAACTGAATAACGGCTAACCACACATTTGTAATGTTCGATTAAAAAGTAATGATTAAATGATATAAAATATATTAAACAAACAAATAAATATAAAATTGTGATGCGCAGTGTTAATGGGAGTCTATAATTAAAAAGACACAGTTTTGTTTCTCTTATCTTTATGTTGTTTCAGCTCTGGGCTCCAAACCATGTAGTGCTTGTGATAATGATGGCCCGCCTTTAACTTTCATTCCTCGAATTTCCATGCTCTTTAGTCGCTCTTCCAGCAACTGGTTATCTCGTCCTCTTTGCCACCATAAATGACTACTTGTTTGCAACAATGGAACATATAAAACAAGCAGCTCTGTGTCACAAACACTTTCATAACGTCGCAGTGCTAGTTCTGCGTATTTTTCAGCTAAAGGATGTGCGACGGGTGATGTTGTGCATGCAGCTACTAATCGACATAACAAAAGTAACACACATCTAGAACGATCCAAATAAATCTTATTTAATAAACGAAAGCAGTTTTCTAATATTGGCACAGCTTGCTCATTTCGTCGTTCATCGAGTAACTGACATGATTTCGCTAATTCATCGCCCTGTAAAAATTCTAAAAACACATTCGAATCACGTAACTGAGAAACGGTTACAATATAGTCTAAAAATTTTTCAAAAGTTGCGCTACGTTCTGCGATTAAATCGGTTGAAAAATTACCAACTAAAACTTTTTTAGGAAAAATCACAGATTGCATTAAATTTGGAAATTGTTTTTTTAAATTATCATATAAAGAGAGAAATTGTGTATATCGACGTTCGATTATTGTGGGATTGGGATCCGCTACACGTGAATCTTGTCGTACGCTAACATCATATATCACATATTTTTTTATCGATGATGATGCATTTTCATTTGCTGGTGGAAGAATTCTTGCGTAAGGAATCTCAAAACATAAAATTACATTTTCATCATCTGGAAGCGGACGACGTTGAGGTCGTTTCCAAACATCTGTAAAATAAATTTTATTTGTTAATAACGAACCTTAAAAATCACATAATAAAACTAATAAATGTAAGATTAACACTTATTCGTTTTGTGAAATAGCACCAATTGAGTTGTTGGAAAAAATTAATGTGTCATCGTTAACAAGAAAATAGCGATTTTGCAAACAAATTACCTTGAATATTTCCTTTGCTATTCGATGTTCTAAATCCTAAAATTCCTGAATCCAAATCACCAACAGGACTATCAACTTCATCTATAGAAACATCTGGATTCGGTCCAGAACTTCTTCTAACCATAGCTGATCTCACTATTTAAATAACCAACAAATTATCAAATGATATTAATTTAATTATTAAAACTAACTAATTATCATTACTTACTGATAAAAACTTTAATTTAATTATTCAAATATAATACTCCTTCCACGCAATTTATCGTAAATTTAACTTCCTTTGTTTTGTGTCGTGAAAATAAACTTTCATTAATAAAATAAAATATGTGTACAAAATTCAATCACTTCAAATGAACGTCACAAACGTTTGTTTAGATTAAATTTAGTTTTCTTTGAACAACTCATTAAAATTTAATAGATTTGTTTGTTTTTTTGTTGATTTTCTATGAAATTTTGCTTTCTTGTTTTCGTTCGTCGTTTTGATCAAATATATATGTATTTAATAAATGGTATAGAACAATTGTCATAAGTGGTCTAAAATAGGAATTAAACAAGCTCATTTTAAAGAAATGTCAATTTGACATTTATGATAAAAAATTCTTGATAACGATAAGGGTGATATTTATTTATTGGAATCGCAATATTATATTTGAATTATGTTAAACATTCCTCGACAGTGTCGTTCTACATTTCGAAAAACCAAAGATTTTATCAATTTTTCAATAAGATATGCGTCACTACAAAAAAATGAAGGTTAGGAATTTTTTGTTGATTATCTTTTCGAGGTTATTCAATTGAAACAAAAATTTAATTGTTTGATCAAATTATTCTAGATTTCAAATACAATATTAAAGAAGAAGTCCCCAATAGTCGACCACTTTATCTTGATGCCCAAGCAACATCACCAATGGTATGATTATATGTTTTCTAATATGATGTAATTTGGTTGAATTTTTTGTTTAATTAGGATCCTCGGGTTTTGGATGCAATGATGCCATATATGACAAATTATTATGGAAATCCACATTCTAGAACTCATGCATATGGTTGGGAGTCTGAAGCTGCGGTGGAAAAAGCTAGATTACAAGTTGCAACATTAATTGGTGCGGATCCGAAAGAAATTATATTTACATCGGGAGCGACGGAATCAAATAATATAGCACTGAAAGGAGTAGCAAGGTATTTTACCATTTAGAAATATAAACTTACCCTGATTTAATTGTGGTTTTCTTAGATTTTACGGAGAGAAAAAGAAACACATCATAACAACTCAAACCGAACATAAATGCGTTTTGGATTCATGTCGTGCATTGCAAGGTGAAGGCTTTCGTGTAACATATCTACCTGTAGGAACAAATGGAATAATCGATTTAAAAGAATTGGATGCTGCAATGACACCTGATACATCACTTGTTTCAGTTATGACAGTTAACAATGAAATTGGTGTTATCCAACCAATAACAGAAATAGGAGCAATTTGTAAATCGAAAAAAATATTTTTTCATACCGATTCAGCTCAAGCAATAGGAAAAATTGATTTAAATGTACAACAAATGAATATTGATTTAATGTCAATATCCAGTCATAAAATTTATGGACCAAAAGGTGTAGGTGCTTTATATGTCCGTCGTCGGCCGCGTGTTCGACTCGAAGCGTTACAAAGTGGTGGAGGTCAAGAAAGAGGGCTACGAAGTGGTACTGTCCCTACACCAATCGTCGTTGGATTTGGTGCAGCTTGTGATGTAGCTTTACGTGAAATGAAATATGATCATGCTCGTATGGAATATCTATCAAAACGATTGATGGATAAAATTTATTCAGAATTGCCACAAGTTATACGTAATGGTGATCCGAATCGTACATATCCAGGTTGTATAAATCTTTCATTCGCATATGTTGAAGGAGAATCCTTGTTGATGGCATTAAAAGATGTTGCGTTATCTAGTGGATCGGCATGCACATCCGCTTCATTAGAACCTTCTTACGTTTTGCGTGCAATCGGCGCTGATGAAGACCTAGCACATAGTTCAATTCGATTTGGTATCAGCCGTTTCACAACCGAAGATGAAATTGATTATACTGCCGACAAGTGCATAAAACATGTTAAAAGATTAAGGGATATGTCACCCTTATGGGAAATGGTACAAGAAGGTGTCGATATTAAAGCAATTCAATGGTCTCAACATTAAAGTTTATAATATAAATAATAAAATATTGTTAATTAGTTTTGCTATTAAATTTTAAACAAATTAAATTTATTTTTATTTACTTCAGATTTATTTTTGTTTTTTAAATAACTATATAAACATAATATCAGTACATTATAAATTAAATAGAAAAAAGTTATGAGAAACATTTAAATAAATAGGAAGCCATTACACATGTAAGAGTTTTAATTCAAAAAAGCTCTTTTTTTTAAATAATATATAAAAAGATGGCACATATTGGATTTCGATTTGCTAATTAACCAGAAAATTATAAACGAAAACAATTTTGATTCAGGCAAGTATAAAGTGTTTCACAGTGCTCTATAGAAGAATATTTGTGCTTTACATACAAATTCCAGGAACTAAAGCTTATAATGTAAGTATATGGTTTAGTCTAATTAGCAAATTCCATTACAATTTATTTTTTGTTAAAATCTAATTTTGACATTTAAACTAATTTGATCGTTTTATAAAAATATTTTAAAAAGTTTAAACATTCCTCAAGGACGGTATTATTTCCTCTTTTACATTACAACTAAAAAATATAACTATTAAAACAACATAAAAAATATAAATGTATTAGCACATTTCATTTCCTTTATATCTTAAAATAAAATATTTTTTTTAGTTTTTATTCTAACAATTCCATAATAATTATATTAAAAGATTTTGGCAATGTACAAAAAGAGAACGAAAACAACACTTTTTGTAATTATAATTAATATTTATATTAGGACGGTCCGGGTAACGGTCAAATGATTATATGTAGAATAAATCATATTAACTTATTCACTTATTAAATAAAGCTTCATATGAATTGAATAGCCAAATTTCAACTGATCGACTTAAAACATGATTAAGAAAAAACCAAAATTTTAAATTTCTAGATTCCTTGGAAAATTTATTTCAACTGGTACGAAGCTGTATTATTGAAGCAGCTTTAGAAAAAAGTTCCATACAACTATCAGTCATCTGTAATTACAATCTGGAAGAATCACCACAAAAACTTTTAAATTATATTGTCAAATATTTCGAGAATTTTAAGTAAACTTTTATTTCTAGTACAATATCGTAACTATTGAACATTCAAGCTCTTATTATCGTTAATATCGTCGCAAATTGCTGTTTTTATTACTTTTTATTTCAATGGTTTATAAATCTATCATGTCGACAATGAATTGTAAAATAACTTTCAATCAGCTAAACCATTTAAAAACATATTGCTGATAGACCAATTAACAAATCAAACATTAATTGTAAAATCAAGGAGAAATACTTCCACAGCAATGGTAGTCATAAAGAACGACGCTCGCTATCTGTGACGAGTTTAAAATAAAAACACTAATGACGACAACAAATATTGGCGACGCTGATGCATAGACTGACTTCACCACAGCTATAGCAACAAAATGTTCTGGATATATAGTAAGCTTAGTTCCATCAAATACTTCAACCAATGGCTAACTATTGTTATAGATTTCGTGTAGTATTAATTATAAAAACATGTGCTCTAATCTAATTCTAATTATAAAAACAGAAGGCCCCAACCACTTTCCCTAATATCTTTCAAAAGCTTATCAATTCCTTCTTATAAAAATCTCCATCTTCATAGAAAAAAATCCTCGGATACATTTTTTGTTCTATTGTGATTTATACAATACAAACGACGTTATATGCGAAGATATATCTTCTATTCGCGTTCATACAATCGGCCCCCTAGTCTATTTCAAATCATTCTATTTAAACCAACTCTCTTTTTTCAAATATAAAACATAGTTTTATTTAAAATTATTAAAATTCTCATTCACTATAATATTTAATCTAGTTTAACTTCGTAATTAAGTTCAAATTTAAATAAAAAATGTAAATAAGAAATAAAAATTATAGTTTAAGGGACAAAATATATAATCTTTTCAAATTAAGAAATATATATGTATATTATTAATATATTCAATATTAAGAGTTTTATTTATAAAATTTATGAAAATGTGTTGTGAGTGTTCTTAAATTTCTTCATAACCTACATCCTCAACAGAAACGTGAACACTTCTCATACTAATTGAAATCTTTTCCATAAGTTTCATCATAATCAGTGCATTATTGTACACTCAAAAAAATAAAATTCACTTTTACAAAATTTTTATAAATATACAACACACAAAATTTTTTGATAAAGCTTCAATTTTTTTCCTTCAAATCCAAAAATAATTTGTAAACCAAATAAATTTTTGGTTTTTTCAAATAATTTTGTAATTAATTCAATGAATTATTTGTGATATTACATCACTCCGATGGAAGTTATCCCATCATGAATAATAAGACTGAATCTAAAAAAATATGGTGTACAATTTATGACATTTTTTTTGCTATCGAACGATCGATCTAGTTTCTAACCGATAAGAACATTTAATCACACTTTAAAAAAAGTATATCATTCTCATCAGGGCTAGCCGATTAGATACACCACCAAAAAAAGTTACGCTATATAAACCAAAATTGGTCTACTGCTCTAGTGAAGTATAAGAAAACAAAAAACTTTCATAAACATATATTTATTAGATTCAGGTTTAGTCAATTTATTTCCCTAGTTGATCACTATTGTTGTTATACTCTAACAACGTAAAAAAACAAATAAAAAGAAATGATATCTTATCACACGCACATTTCAGCGGTAAGAACGTCAAAGGAACCAAATCAGGAGTTTATTTTTAGGGTTTAATACACAACGTAAAAGTACCAAACCAAAGAAATGATATATTTTGATAAGCAAATTGGATACTGCGAGAATATAAACATTTCATGTAACTATTTAAACTAAAATTTTAAATAAACATACCAATCTACAAAAATGTATGTACATTTATGAACCAAAACTTAAAAATAAAAAATATATAAATAAATAGTCCCGATAGTCGACACAATTAAGTTTACAAAGTATAAATTTTTTTTTCATCGAATTCCAAATGTACAATGCATTATTTGAAAGTTAACCTGAAACGAAAGAAGTACAAAACAGACGCGAAAACTCTTTGAAGTGGAAGGGATCTCTCGTCATTAAACGCCCAAAATTAGGGCTTTTAAAAATAAGATACTGTCTGCCTTCAAAGAGTTTTCGCATTTGTTTTGTACTTCTCTCGTTTCAGATTAACTTTCAAATAATGCATTGTACATTTGGAATTCGATGAAAAATAAATTTATACTTTGTAAACTTACTTGTGTCGACTATCGGGACTATTTATTTATATATTTTTTATTTTTAAGATATAGTTCATAAATATACATACATTTTTGTAGCTTGGTATGTTTATTTAAAATTTTAGTTTAAATAGTTATACGAAATGTTTTTATTCTCGCAGTATCCAATTTGCTTATCAAAATTTTTCATTTCTTTGGTTTGGTACTTTTACGTTGTGTATTAAACCCTAAAACAAACTCCTGATTTGGTTCCTTTGACGTTCTTACCGCTGAAATGTGCGTGTGATAAGATATCGTTTCTTTTTATTTCTTTTTTTACGTTGTGTACCTAGCCTCTCTAAAAAACTGCTGTATTTACATTTTTGATGTTTTTTGCCGCTAAGATATCATTTCTTTTTGTTCGTTTTGTTTTTGTACATTGTGTATTAAACATCTTTAAAAAAACTGCTGAATTTACATTTTTGATGTTTTTTTCTTCTGATATAATTTCTTTTTGTTGGTCTATAAAAAAAATATAGCATCAATATCCGATTTTTAATCCATAACTAGTCCATATTTAATTATTATCCAATCCATATGCAATCCATATCCAATCCATACCCAATCCATATCGAATACATATCCAATCCATATCCAATACATATACAAACCCATATTCAACCTATATCAAATCAATATCCAATCTATATTTAATACATATCCAATCCATATCCAATTCATGTCCATGTCATATCCATACGAAGTCCATTCCATATCCATATCCTCATCCATATCCATATCCATATCTTTATCTTTATCTTTATCTTTATCTTTATCTTTATCTTTATCTTTATCTTTATCTTTATCTTTATCTTTATCTTTATCCTTATCCATATCCATATCCCCATCCATATTCATATCCACATCCACATCCATATCCATATCCATATTTAAATCCATACCTAGCCCAAGTTAACAAAAATCATCTTAAAATTAGGAACAATAACATATTTATGATACTAGTATAAACTGCTGTAGAGTTTTTAAAAGTGATATCACGTCTTTTTGATTAGTAGCCCGTATAATTGCTGTACCAGCAACAATCATATTTGCTCCAGCTTTAGCACACTCATTGTTTCTGGTCCAACTCCTCCATCAACCTCTATATCTAATGTTGGGGTAATTTTCACGTGGCCATTCCACTTTTGGCATAATATCACTCATAAATTTTTGACCATCAAAACCGGGTTCAACGGTCATAATCAAAATCATATCAGCTAAGGGAATGTACTCTTTCACAAGCTGAACCGGAGTGCCTGGTTTTAAGACTAAACCAACCTTCATTCCAGTTTCTTTAACTTTCCTTGAAACTTCTACAACAATTGTTTGAACCGGTTCAACATGAAAAGTATATTGATCAACACCAGCATCGGCCATTTGTTCTATCCACTGATCTGGGTTCGATACCATCATATGAGTTTTAAAGAAAGCATCCTTTATTTTACTTCGTAAACATTTAACTATCGGGTGTCCAAAAGTTAGGTTAGGAACAAAATGAACATCCACAACATCTAAATGTAAATAATTTGCACCATTTTTGAGGAGTTTTTCTGATTCTATATACAATTCTGATAAATCTGCGTTTAAAATTGCGGGTCCAATTTTTGCTTTCAAAGACATTTTTGGTTTTTAACTTTAAAATTAAAAAATTGTGGAAACACTGAGTTCGAAATTGTAGTGTAACATTTATAAAAGTGAACTGTTGCATTAAAATATGTATGTAGAAATAATCTTAAATTAAATTTTAACTAACTTTATGTATTTATTTTTATTTTTTACACTAATCAGTCTTTAAAATTAATTTTTTATTATTAAATTAATAAAAAACAATATTTCGGCACCACAGGTGGGTAGAAGGAAAAAAAAGTTTGCCCACGATGCCAAACAAAATTTCCGGTGTCCATCAGTAGTCAACCTACCCTAGAAATGGAAAAACTCATCCCCGAAATTATAGCTGTTCCGCTTTTCCATAAATCGCGTTTATCCTCGATTTGACCGAATTTTTTTGTTTTGAGCTCAAAAATAGGGTTATAATTGTTCTGGAATGATGTTCATGCTCTGTAATACTTCTTGGCATCACATGGGCGTTATTTCATCTACATGCATGCGCATCACAAGTTCTTTGTTCAGGGTTATTGAATTCCAGGGTCAAGGATGTGATTCATTTTAAAATCTTAATATTCAAAATCAAAATCATGATATTCTATAATAATGATCAAAATCACAATAATAATCATAATTATCAAAATCATAATAATCAAAATCATAATATTTAAAATTATAATTCAAAAACATAAAAATATAATAATATCACTAATCATAATATTGAGAAAAAAATTATTTATTAACGAAATTTACACAACATAGTATTATACTGTTCATTCAACAGAGTATACTGTTGAAACAGGTTACATTTATAAATTCTAACTCTTTCATTTTCAAGTATGTATAACTTTATTATCATTAGATATTTTAAACACTGTATACTATCATACTTCCAGACGTCTTACCAACAGTGATTCGCGTGAGTTTTTCAAGATTAAAATGCCGTATCCTGTTTGGAAAGTTTGTGATCATGAAAAAAACAGGAACAAGCTTTGTGGGTCATGCGGGGGAAAGATTAATTTCCGTAATCAGAAGATAGAACAATTTCGTATTACAGAAAAATATGAAAAACTTATACAGAAATTTATCAATCCGAATTTCTTGACTTCCGACAGTAAATATCCACTTCATATTTGCACCAATTGTCGCAAGATTCTCGCAGATCACGATCAAAGTAATTTCCACAGATCTTTGAAGACAATGCCAGATTATGAGGAAATTGTTTTACCGAGAAAAACCAGATCAACTGATAATTACGCTATATGCCAGTGCTATATTTGCTTGACAGACACAAAGGATCAATTAAATTTTAAAAAAAATTGAAAATAGGCGAAAGCTTGCATTTATGCCCGAAAATATCACGTAAAAAATTTGAAAATGAAAAATCAGGTCAACTGCAAAGAACATTTTCGTTCGAATCAAAGCAGAAAATCACCTTGTGTCCGTTTTGCTTCCAAAAAACTGGCAGGAGCATATCTCATAAATGTATAACTCGTACTCGGTCACAAAGCAGACAGGCAGGTAATATTTTGCAGTTAACTAATAATCTTGCTCAGCAGCAGAAACAGCAGGTGTGCAGTGCACTCATATCTGAAAAACAACAGGGCGAGTCGTTATCGATAGGCCATCAGATTGAAAATTTGACATTGAGTACAAAAGGGCGTAAGAGACAGATATATTTGAAAAAACCATCCGATCCAATAAAATTTTCTTTCGAAGATTTGGATACGTACCAGGTTAATTCGGGTGCTTCTGGCCAGCAAATGAAAACATTGAGCTCTTTTATTCGAGCTCATGCTGGTAGAAAATCAATACCCGCCTATTATAATTCTACGCACATTGCAGAAAGGGCTAGAATTCTTGAGGATCTGTACCAACATGATGAATTTGATTTTGAAATTGAAAAAAGTGCAGTTCATCAAAAAAGACCTGTTGTGTGGTGCAATGCGGAAGAAATATTAGAGGAGGTCATCCAGAGACGAACGTTAATCGGTAACTACGTCATCAAAGTAATGGCAGCAGATGGTGGGCAGGGATTTTTTAAAGTTTGCATGAGTATACTGCCAGAAAATTATCTTGAGAATCCAGAGAGAGCTTTAGAACTTCCGCTAATAAAAAAACCAAAAACTGATAATGTTACTAGTGTAGATAAGTTAATAATGTTGTGTATTGTGCCCCAGATTAAAGAAACTTATGACAACGTCAAGATATTGTTTGACTTGATCAAAATTAATGATATTCCGTTCAAGTTCGTTGCAGATTTTAAATTGCTGCTGATAATTAATGGGCAGCAAACAGCCACTGCTACTTTTCCGTGTCCGTATTGCTTTGTCAGCCTACAAACATTGAAAACCAGATTTGAACTGGAAAATGACCAGCAAGGACTTGAATTGAAAACGTACGGTGATTTGCGAAAGGACCATCAAGAATTTCTATCTCTTGGCAGCAATAAAAAATCTGCAAAATTAACGCATAGCACAGTAAACGCGCCGTTATTTGTTGAATCAGATGAAATGACTGTAATTGGAAAATGCGTCATCCCGGAATTGCACATAATTCTCGGTATAGTTAATCATATTTTTTGGGACTGTTTAGTGCCTATCTTGGGAAGAAAAAATGCCTTGAAATGGCCACAGGCGTTGAAATTGGTGTCAAAGAACTATCACGGCAATTCTTTTGAAGGGAATGCCTGCCGGAAGATGTTAAAAGAACCGGACATATTGCTAAACTCAGATATTTGTGGTAACATCGGTATAACTCTCCTGCCATATGTGTCAGCTTTAAAGGCACTTGATAAAATAGTGCATGATTGTTTCGCCAATAAGAGACTTGGTGGAAACTTACAAACTTATATAAAGGAGCTTAAAAAATCTCTTGCAACCACGGATGTCACAGAAACGTTGAAAGTCCATGTCTGTATAAGTCACATTGAGCTATGTCTGGAATTTCTGGAAGAAGAGGAAGGTTTTGGCATCTGGTCTGAACAGGCTGGAGAAGCAATCCACCGTAAATTTTTGAAGTTCTGGAATCGAAGGAAATTGAATAATCTCATGGATCCCAATTACGCTGTGAAATTGAAAGAAACAGTTGTGGATTTTTCGTCCAAACACATTTGAGAAGGAGTTTGAGATAATTTCGTTAATAAATAATTTTTTTCTCAATATTATGATTAGTGATATTATTATATTTTTATGTTTTTGAATTATAATTTTGAATATTGTGATTTTGATTATTATGATTTTGATAATTATGATTATTATTGTGATTTTGATCATTATTATAGAATATCATGATTTTGATTTTGAATATTAAGATTTTAAAATGAATCACATCCTTGACCCTGGAATTCAATAACCCTGAACAAAGAACTTGTGATGCGCATGCATGTAGATGAAATAACGCCCATGTGATGCCAAGAAGTATTACAGAGCATGAACATCATTCCAGAACAATTATAACCCTATTTTTGAGCTCAAAACAAAAAAATTCGGTCAAATCGAGGATAAACGCGTTTTTATGGAAAAGCGGAACAGCTATGATTTCGGGGATGAGTTTTTCCGTTTCGAGGGTAGATTGACTACTGATGGACACCGGAAATTTTGTTTGGCATCGTGGGCAAACTTTTTTTTCCTTCTACCCACCTGTGGCACATTGCCATTCTTAAGTTAAAGAAAAAATATACATACAAAATATTATAAAAATGACACAAAAATTGAAAAACCTTAAATGAATTGAAAAAATTATATAAACAAAAAGACTAGGCAAATAAAAAACTTTCTTAAAAACTACGTTGGCTTTTTTGAAAATATTTTTTTTAAGTTTAACAGGTGTTTGTTATGTAGAACTTGGTATCTAGTTGTGCATTACATGCCATCGGTAGTTTTAATTGGATATGTGCAGCCTCAAGGATAGTTCTTTTTTTAAACTTTTCTTCTATTTTTTTTTTTTTTTAATAAAATGTGTTGTGTAGTAGGAATTACAATATGTATCACAATAACACATAAAAACCTTTTAAGACCAAGGTCACACAACAACATACGTTCAAAGGTGTTGATAGACGTAAATCTTTCTTTTTTTGTTTTTTTATATTTTTAGTTAAAGAATGGATAACTAAACAAAAAATCCTATCACTGACAAAATATGACATAGGCCAATATTTTATGATAGAATAGATAAAATAAAAGTAAATTAAAAAGTAAATAGCAAATTTTTACAAAAATTTGCTGAAACAAAACAAAAATGTAGTTGCCAATAATCCAGCCGGATATCTAAATATATATATCTAAAATTCTAGTGTTTTCGAATTCAAAAATATGTTCATCGTTTATACTGTGTTTTGCTAATGCGGTCAAATCGCTTTTATTCTGAACATCCCTTTTGTGCTGAAAAATACGATGTTTTAGTTGTTGTTTTGTTTGTCCTATATATACTGTTTTTTTGCACTTGCACGGTATTTCGTATATTAGATTTGTTTTTGCGAATTTATTTATTTTATCCTTAGTTTTGGAAAATAAGCTGTTATAAAGGGTGTTTGGTATTTTATTAGCGATTTTTGAATTTTTTGTGTGTTGTTTAATTATTTTCATGCATTTATCTGTTAACTTAGGTATATATGTTACAGACCCAATTAACGGAGCTTGAACATTTTGACTGGAACTAGGATTTTGCTATTGTAAAATGATATTATACAAATTAACATCCCAATTTGTATGTTATTATTTCTAATGGATGTTGATGTTAGATGGTTTAGTTTATTTATCTCTTGATGTATTAATTTGTTTGTTAATTTAGATGGATAATTATTTTCTTTTAAAATATTTTTAATAATTTTTATGTTATCTCCATAAAAAGATTTGTCACTAAGACTAAAAATTTTTTTAATAAAAGACCTCTAGCTACATTGACTTTCATTGAAAATGGATTGGCTGATTCATAATTTAATAATCTATTTGATGTTGTTTCCTTTTTGTAAAAATTTGTAATTATTAAATTGTTTTTCCTAATAAGCTGGAGATCTAAAAAAATTAATTATGGATGAAGTTGTCATGGGACTCGATTTTGTTTTTGTTTACATAGACGACATATTAGTAGCAAGTTTCGTTGAAAATAAACATAAACAACATTTAGAAATTCTCTTCGAAAGGCTTTCTAAGTACGGTTTAAATGTTAAGGCATCAAAATGTTCCTTTGGTGTACAATAAATCGACTTCTTAAGCCACAAAATCACCCAAGAGGGTATTTTGCCTTAAGATAACAAAGTACAAGCGATTCGAGATTTCGCTCAACCCAAAAGTTTTCGCCAAGTTCATCGGTTTTTGGGTATGGTAAATTACTACCATCGGTGCATACCACACTTAGCTGATACTCTTGTGCCTATACATAATCATTTGACGGTATTAAATAATAAGAAAAAACGCAAAATAAAAGTAATTTTTCTTGGCCAACGGAATGCGAAATTGCTTTTAATAAAACAAAACAAGCAAGTTGTTACCGTAACACTTCTTGCATTTCCTTTACCTAGCTCGGAATTTGTCATTTCGACTGACGCCTCAAATACCGTAGTGGGCGCTGTTTTAGAGCAGTTAAACCATGGAAATTGGGAACCATCAACTTTTTTTTCAAAGAAGTTGCAACCAGCTGAAATGAAATATTCTGCTTTCGACCGCGAACTGCTGGCTATTTATTTGGCAATAAAGCATTTCTGTCATTTCGTAGAAGGTAGATATTTCTCTGTGTGTACTGATCAAAAACCACTTACAACTGCACTTCATTCTAAAACAGATCGTAGCCCACGTCAAACTCGACATTTGGATTTATTTCACAGTTTACTACAAATATTTACCATGTTAAAGGGCAGGATAACGTAGTCGCTGATACGTTATCACGCCCAAATGAACTCCAAACGGATACCATTACATTTACCGGACAAAAATTAACCCTTTTATCACAATTACAGGAACAAGACAACGGTTTTAAAACACTAATTATGCCAAAAAAAATCCAAAGTTAAATTAGAACTAAGACATATTAATGTTTAAGATAAATTGATATGATGTGAAACATCAACTGGAATTGATAAACCATACATCCCGGATCAAATGCGTAAAACAATTTTTGATTCTCAGCACTCTCTTACACACCCAGGTGTTAGAGTCTCCCGAAAAATGATTGCTTCAAAATTTTTCTGGCCGAACGTGGACACCGCTTACTGGGCGAAAACATGTTTGAATTGTCAAAAAGCTAAAATAAGTCGGCATACGAAATGTCCTACGGATACGTTCAACTTACCTGCTGGACGATTTGACCATGTGCATATTGATCTAGTAGGGCCATTACCAGTATCAAACGAATGTTAATACATTCTCACTATCGTTGATAGATTTACAAGGTGGCCGGAAGCGTATGCCATCTCCGACATAACCGCAAAAACGATAGCTAAAAAATTCGTTAATGAATATATTTGCCGATTTGGAGTCCCTCAATTCATAACAACAGACCAGGCCACTCAATTTGAGTCGAGGCTGTTTGAAGAGCTTTCGCAACTGCTTGGAAAGCTCTTCAAACAGCCTTGACTCAAAATGAGTGCCCTGGTCTGTTATGAATTCAGGGACTCCAAATCGGCCAATATATTCATTAACAAATTTTTTAGCTATCGTTTTTGCGGTTATGCTGGAGATGGCATCGTATACGCACATCTCCGTATCACCCATGTAGTAATTGTTTAGTCGAGAGATTTCATCGACACCTTAAAACAGCATTAAAAGCTCGTGCAAAGACCGCGCATTGGAGTGATGAATTACCATTAACGTTGCTGGGAATTCGAACAGCAGTAAGAGAAGACTTGGGTGCTTCTCCCGCTGAACTTACGTATGGGCAGAATTTCAGATACCAGGAGACATTTTTACCAATAATTTTAACGCTGCGGAACCAACGTTTTGCTCGACCATCTCAGACATACCATGTCCAACCTACTACCCACAGGTACTAGACAAACTCAAAATACGAACATTTTTATTCCATAAGACTTAGCAACGTTCTCATGTATTCGTTCGTATCGATCGACTTAAACCTGATCTCACTAACACTTATGAAGGGCCGTACAAAGTAATAAAACGTCTAAGAAGAAACTTTATTATAGATTATAAAAGCAAAACAATATCAATATCCCTTGATCGGTTAAAACCTGCGCATTTATTTCTTGAACCACAGAATCTAACTAAATCGAACAGCTAGCCGACTAAATACACTACCAAAAATTTTTTTTCGCTATATAAACCCAAAATAGGTCACTGCTCTAGCGAAGTATAAGAAACCAAAAAACTTTCATAAACATATGTTTATTAGATTCAGGTTTAGTCAATTTGTTTCTCTATTTGATCACTATTGTTGTTACACTCTAACCAAGTTAGAGTTGGATAACAAACTTGTATCGGTGAGATGAAGATGACCATCTTCACTTGTGTCTATCGACACATTATCTACAATTAATTCCATGAATTATTTGTGATATTACATCACTCCGATGGAAATAATCCCATCATGAATAATAAGACTGAATCTAACAAAATATGGTGTGCAATTTATGAAAAATGTGCATTGGAGTTTTTTTCTGAGAAACTTCAAACCATACCTTTGAATTGAAAAATTCCAATTACTTCTTTACTTACTTGAGTTTAATTGATCTCAAAAATCCAAAATAAATTTAAATTCCCATAATGTATAAAAATTGGTTTTTGTATATAGTTGCAAGTTTCCTTTTTGATTTTACATTAAAAAAAACTATTTTTCAAAATTCAAAACAAATATATTTTTATTTTATTTTAAATATATATTTTAATCTAACTTCTAAAAAACAATTTTAATTTTCTTATTTCTCTTACACGTGTTTCAATCTTTCGATCATCCTCAGAGAGAAAATGTTTACAACTGAGTTGTAATATTACTATATACAAACTATATACAAAAACCAATTTGTTATACTATAGCATAGACAAATAATAATATAAGACAAATGAAGCTGAACAAAATTTTGGGATAGTTTTTTTATTTTATTTTTGGATATTAACTATCTAGTGATACCTGTACCCAAGTAGATGATTCGTAATATTTAAAATTAGTGTTATATGAGTATAAAGTTTAACGTTTTTATTTTTTGGGTTTCTATTTATTCTTATATCTTTATGATTATTATTGTTTTTATAAATATATTTGTGTAGAACGTTTATAAAAAAAAAAACCATTTTTTTTAACCATATTTTTTGTTTGGAAAGGACAAATCAGATTTTTTGTTGATTGAAAAACGATTTGAATTTCGTATTGTTTTACGTTATGTTATGTTCGTAGTCGTGTGAAGCGATTTGAATGAAATTTAAATTATTTAGTTTTTGAAGAAAATTTTTTGTTTGCATTTTATTTTGTGAAGTAATTAAATTATGATAAAGATTTTGTTTTTTTATCAAAAACATTAGAAAAAATTTAGTAAAATATTTATTTATGATTTTAGTGAATGACTGATTATACTTTATCAGTTTTTGATTTTGTTCGAATTATTTTGAATAATTTTCGGATCAAATTTTATTAGATTTAAATAATATCAGTTATTGATACAAGGTTATAGCATAACGGAAATATTTTGAGTTTAGTTTTAAATTGTTTTTATAGTTTTTTTATAATACAAAAAAATGCCAATTTTTGAAAAATCAGTTGGAAGCACTAGCAGATCTCAGTAATTAATTGGGAATCCTGTTTTAGTTGCAACGTTAGATAGATGGTTAACTTAGCCAGCAAGACGCGGTGCGCAAAAATCATTTTACAGGACTAACTATTCTAAGCGAATTACTAGGTCATTCAATAAGTCCGTAGGATGACACATAGATGGCGTTACTAGAATTTTTTCCATATGATTTTTATTTAGTACTAACCTTCAAACGATACGTGTATAAATTTGACAGCAATCTGACTATTTATTCGTGAGTTATAGCATTTTGTGTGAAGCAACTTTTGTTTTTGAAAAAAAATGGAAAAAAGTGAATTTCGAATTTTAATAAAGCATTGCTTTTTGATGAAAAACAATACAGTGGAAACCAAACAATGGCTTGATAAACATTATCCAAACTCTGCTCCATCGAGACAAATGGTAGAGAAGTGGATGGCTGAATTTAAATGTGGTCGTACCAGCACAAAAGATGCAGAGCGCAGTGGACGCCCAAATGAGGCTGTTATTCCAGAAAACATAAAAAAAATCCACAAATTGGTTATGAACGATCGCAAATTGAAGGTGCACGAAATAGCTGACATTGTAAAGGTAGCAGATGGTAGTGTTTTTACCATTTTACATGAACATTTGGGTATGCGAAAGCTCTGTGCAAATTGGGTGCCGCGTGAGCTCACAGTCGACCAAAAACAACAACGAATCGATGCTTCGAGGAGTCTTTGGCACTGTTAAACCGCAATAAAAGGGAATTCTATCGTAGATATGTGACAATGGATGAGACATGGCTTCACAATTACACACCAGAATCCAAAAGACAGTCAGCTGAGTGGACAGCAGTCGACGAACCGAATCCAAAGCGAGCAAAGACGCAACAGTCGGCCGGTAAGGTGATGGCGTCTGTATTTTGGGATACGAACGGAATAATATTCATCGACTATCTCCAAAAAGGAACCACCATCAACAGCGAGTATTACTGTGAACTTTTGGATCGATTGAAGGCTGAAATCGCAAAGAAACGGCCACATTTGCAAAAGAAAAAAGTGTTGTTTCACCAAGATAATGCACCGTGTCACAGATCGATGAAAACGATGGCAAAATTGAATGAATTGGGCTTTGAATTGCTTACTCACCCACCATATTCTCCAGATTTAGCCCCCAGCGACTTTTTCCTGTTTTCAGATCTCAAGAGAATGCTTGCTGGAAAGAAATTTAAGTCCAATGATGAAGTAATCGCTGAAACTGAGGCCTATTTTGACGAGAAAGAGAAATCGTACTATAAAAGTGGTATAGAAAAGTTGGAAAATCGCTATACTCATTGTATCGCCCTCGAAGGCAACTATGTTGAATAAAAAAATCGAGTTTTGTCAAAATGTTGTTTTTTTCTTACTTATCCTACGGACTTATTGAACGACCTGTTAGTTAAGCAAGAGCTTTATGAAGTCCTCGATGATCGGTTATACTGCCGTTACTCGGTCGTCAGAGCCTCGTCATTTAACCAGCAGGGTGCACGGCGGGCAGGTGAGGATGGCGTTTGAGCTAACTTGTGGATAGCTCCTTCCACCCTATGGGATTTTGGATTAGAATAGGTTCTGGTTTTGGATAAGATTGGTAAAGAAAATGTTGGTAAAGATAATGAAAACCCGATTCAGGTTTGTTAGTAAAAAAACAGGAAATTAGTTACAAATTAGTCACTATAAACATTTGTAGGGAGTTATATATTTAAATTTAAATAATACAGTAAAAGAGGAGTAATGGAGTAGATAGGAGTAATGCTAGTTTTTTAGGACGGGCTAGAGATTGGACAACTTCCAGCACGAAGGGAAAATTAAGTGAGTTAGTGAGAGACTCAAACATGGGTACTAGTAAGTCTTTGGAAGGTCATCAAGGGCCTAACTCATCCTCGACAACCACAAAATAATTGCATGATCTCCTTCGATATCCCCATTGAAAACCACAGGAAATGCGCAAACAAATTTAACATTCAGTTTACAGAAAAGCAACGTAAACACGAGAAAGAGACCAGATCAGTGTTGAGACATATGCGCAAACTTAACACTTACAACTTGGAGGATATTATATTTTCCGAAGAAGAGGTGGAGAATGCAATAAGGAAAATTAAGCCATCAAAAGCTATAGAACCCGACGGCATCTCAGCCATCATGCTCAAAAACATCGGACCCAAAGGTTTAAACTTCCTCACTACTACACTTAAGACATCTTTAAACACTCTACAGATACCAAATATCTGAAAAACGGCCAAAATCAGCCCCATTTTGAAACCAGGAAAACCGGAAGAAAAGGGAGAGTCCTACAGACCAATATCAATTCTTTCATCGGTCGCAAAACTCATCAAAACACTTTTGCTCCCTCAGCTGACAAGATCTTGTAATTTGGCGCCACACCAACATGGCTTCCGACGAGCACACAGTTCAACCATCGCGTTACACAGAATACAAAACCAGATCAGTGAAGTGGTCTGAATCAAATGAACCAGATGGTCTGAATCAAAAACAACCATGCACTAGAACAATTTTAGTCGCACTTGACCTGTCAAAAGCATTCGACACAGTGTCGCACGCTGCTCTATTGGATGATATCTTCAATACTAACTTGCCAGGTTTAATGAAGCGCTGGTTGTGCAATTACCTCAGAGGTCGCCCAAACATATGTTGAGTTCCGTAACAGCAAGTCCAAAATGAGAGTGCTAAGACAAGGAGTTCCTCAAGGCGGAGTTCTCTCACCGTCATTATTCAATCTCTACCTAAGCAGTTTGCCTACCCCACCAGAAGGAATAACTATCACGTCATATGCAGACGACTGCACAGTGCTTGCAACAGGAAATAACCTGCAGCAGCTCACAAATATCCTGAATAACCTCCCTTAATATTCTGAATGATTGGTTTAAAACCAGAAAACTAAAACTTTCCATTGAAAAGTCCACTTCTACACTTTTCACCATATGGACGAAGGAGGTAAATTCAACACTAAGCATCTGCATAGACAAGATACTTATTCCTACAGGGAATAAGTTTGAAAAACAGGAACAACGCATTGAAAGCACTAGCGGGTAGTTCATGGGGCAAAGATAAAGACACGATCTTAACAACGTATAAAGCAATAGGAAGACCAATTATAAATTATGCTGCACCCATATGGACCCCTCAAGTTGCCAACACTCACTGGAATAAGCTATAAACAACACAAAATGCTGCCTTGCGAACCGCAACCGGATGTCACCTGATGGCCTACCGTGATCACTTACACGAGGAAAGTAACATATTGCCGGTCCGTGAACATAATGAAATGCTAACCAAACAATATCTATTGGCCTGTCACAAAGAGCAACATCCTTGCAATGACACCTTAACTATGATAGAACCACCCAGAGACATAAGGAAGGCAGCAAGATGCTTTCTGCAAGATATCAGAGATAGCCAGGTTATTGGTAACATCGACGAATCTACATATAGAACAGGCTTAAAAACACTCCACATCAAAACGGTCGAAAATGCAATAAAGAACTATATTCCAAATCGTGTTCTAAATAAAAAGCCACCAAAAGTCGCTGCCGAAGAGGTCCAATTGCCCCGTAGCACTAGATCCATCCTAGCTCAACTTAGATCCGGTTGGTCACGCATCCTAAACAACTACATGAGTAGAATTGATTCTGAAATTATTGACAAGTGTCTTGCATGTGAGGGCACGCCCGCACGATGTAGACCACCTATTTAATTGTCCTAAAAATGTAACCAACTTGACGAAGGATGATTTGTGGTACCGCCCAAGGGCAGTAGCAGAGTTCCTGAACCTGGACAAGGAGCCGGAGGATTAGCACAAAAACTGTCGCTACAACAACAACAACAACAACTAAGGGAAAATACCAGATTTATAGGGTTTGAGAAGTTTGGTAAGAGTAGGTGCAAGTTCTTTTGAAAATGTTTTTAGAATAATAGGAAGATTGTTGTCCAGGCCGGAGGCTTTGTTGATATTTAACCCCCCTAAGAGTTTTTCGACAATTTTGGGTTTGAAATGAAGATTTCCCATATTAACTCTTGAAAACTGGATTTGGGTGTTTCTTTAGGAGTATTCAAAACGGTCGAGTTCATAGCAAAGCGTTCCGCGAACAATGTGGCTTTTCATGCTGGTTTAGAGACGATTAAACCACCGTCAATAATAGGAGGAATAGAAGATTTAGTTTTAAAGGACTTTTAATGGATTAATGACACCGAAAAACTTTTGTCAGAAATGGACATAGTTAAAAATTTTGCCGCTTTCGTTGTCAGTTTCTACTTTTCTGTTTCAATTATCGGGTTTGATATTTTATTGGCACTTAGTTATTGGGAACGATCCATGGGATTTTTGTTATGGATGAATTATTAAATAGTCTAAGTTTGTTTCTAAGGGTCAATTTGGCTACCTTGGAAAACAAATATTTTTGTTGAGTTTTCATTATTCAGAAGGGAACAAATTTATTGATGCCGAATTGAATGGTTTCAGTAAAGTTTTAGGTAGAAACATTTACATCGTCAGTATAAAAACAATGACGATCAAAAGTGAAACCTTAAAAAAAAACTTCGGAGAGCATTGGTGTCCATTTTTTAGAAGTGGAACGTTTTACGTGATTTGGAGCTCTAGTTTTTAGTAAATCAGTTTTGATTACTCAGAATTTTCAATACTACTTCAATACTTTTGAATAATTATGATCAATGTTGATCTACGGGTCTAACTACCCCGCGTACTTCAGTCCCTGCCATTGACATATGAGTTAGCGTTAGCAAATTTCTCACAATTTGTTTTTCACTTATTATTTAGTTATTATTTCTTCATCTTATCATGAAATATTGGCATATGTCATATTTTAATGTATGATAAGATTTTTTGCTTAAGCCGGGCATTCACATACAACGGAAACAGAAACAGAAACCGAATTTCATACAAATTTGATAGCAACTGAAACAGAAACCGAATTTAGAAACAGAAACGGAAAATTCGTCTGTTTTGTCTGAAACGAAAACAATTAAAATTGAATTGTTTTTCAGTACCGAAACTGTCACATGACCAGAAACTGTCACATAATATTAATTATTATTTTGAATTGTGATGATAAAAGCTTTGAATTTTGAATTTAATAAAAAGATTTAATAAATAAAAAGTATTTGTTTTTGTTATTTTTCAATTTTATTATTCATAATGGATAACAAATTCACAAACTCAAATAAAATTCGGTTTCCGTTTCTGTTTTATTATTCACCACCGTCAACCAAATTAGAAACAAAAACGGAAAATTTTCAGTTTCAGTTTCGGTTTCTGTTTCCGTTGTATGTGAATGCCCGGCTTTAGTTATCCAATCTCTAATAAAACATAAAAAAATAAAACTTTTGATACATCTATGGAAGTACAACAGAAAGGATATAAGTCTGCAAGTGGTAAAGCAAATATGCGCAATCCACCCGCCCATAAAGCGGAATGTCCACGGTATTTGCAGGGACAACTCATATATGAATCAAAAACAAATTTTACAATACATGTTCAAAACATCTGTGGATTGAACGCTAACCATGACCACGTGCAACATCATCTTGAGCACGACAAACCACATGGTTTCCTTACAGAAACACAAGTTTCTGAAAATTTTCTCTATAGAATACAAATGGAATAGTTTGCCAGAATCCATAATCTCAGGTGGTTTCAATCCGCAGAGGTTTAAAAAAGCGTTCATCAACACCTTAGAGCGCAAGTTGTTGTGGGACCTACGTCTTAAAATGTATTTATGTGTTGTTGTGACACATATTGTAAACCCACTTAAACCCACATAACAACACTTTTTATTTACAAAAAAATACTACTATTGACATTCATCAGTCGTAATATTTGGCATAGATGTGAGATATAGAAGAAAGCTTTTATCACCACCAATACGAGTCGTGAAGGTTGGGTTTTTTACAATTTGCGTCAGGTTCTGTGATGCGTCAAATGCGCCAGACTTCTAGTGTTGTTGCCGTCGGTCGCCTTCTAACAACGATTCGATGTGGACATTGAAGTTACCGGTAACGATAAAGATTTGATTAACTTAATGTAACAGAAACTTTAAGATATGCACGTATATTTAACATACGACGTGTTAGAGTAATGGAATGATCTAGCTAGACATTGTATAAAAAAACGAATAAATAACATAAAATAAACGAATTAATAAAATTAATATGCAGATCAACTTTTCTTTGTTCTTGTGAAAACAATTCCGTTGTGTGCTACAACGGAAAACGTCCAAGAAATTAGAACGGTGACCACGAGTGATGATAACTATAATAAGCTGTTAAATTAAGATTATTCAAATTTCAATTGTTAGTATTACTTTTGTTGAGAAATCGTATGAAAATTTATTATTAATTTGTTATTATCAACTTCAGATATATTTTCAGTTCGCCTGTTTGAACTTTAGACGTATATGTAATGGAAAACTGTAATAATCTTTATTCACAACAACTAAGTAATCTGTCGTTTTCCAACTTTTTAAAAGTTGGAAAGTACTTGATTGCTAACTTTTACTTCCCAAACGGTTGGGAAGTAACACTTCCCGACCTGAGTAGGAATTTCGATTGCGATTGCTAACTTTTACCTCCCAACCGGTTGGGAAGTAGCTAGGGATGAGCATCGAGACAAAAACATCGATGTTTACCATCGAATAAACATCGGGAGCCCAACATCGATGTTTTTGAGTATTCATTCCCCAAAAAGTAAAAAACCACACAAACAAATATTAAGGTTAACATAAGTATTTTTCTTTTATCCCTAACACTTTAAAACAAGTTTAGTTGTTTTACACAAAAAAAACAGTATTTTTTATTCCCACATTTTCTCTGGCACAGAATTTAAAAATAAAATTTTAGAAGCCAACTTCCCCTCTAAACGATTTCTTTTCGATATTATCTGGCCAGCTTTAGAAAATAATCTTTCAGAGGGAACGGAAGTTCCTACAACAGCCAGATATTCAATTACAACTCCCGATAAATTTGGGTAGGTTGGTTTTAAATCCCTCCAGAAAGACAGAGGATCTTGTTGGATTTTTTCTGCAGGAGCACCTAAAAAGAGCAATTGGCAAGATCTTTTTAAGCTGTTTAAAATATTTAAATTTATTTATTATTATAAGGTTGTGCTACAAGTAGTAAACGTCAAATAAAAACGCTGTAAATCCACAATGCTTCACAAATTTGACAACTGCTAACTCTCAACTGTTGAGAGCTTGAAGTTAGCTGCTTACGTCGGGTGAACGCACCCAATACTATCAAGTTCGAAAAAAAAAACATCGATAGCCAAACATCGACACATAACCATGGATGGTGAAAAAACATCGACACTGTAACATCGATGGTAAATACATCGAACATCGGGCCCCTACCATCGATGTTTATCAAACATCGACCATCGATGCTCATCCCTAGAAGTAGCACTTCCCGACCTGAGTAGGAATTTCTATTGCGAAAATTTTTTTCTTTTCGACAGATTACTTAGTTGTTGTGAATAAAATAGTATACCATCCTCGGTGGAACTGTCCTTTCTGTCTCGAGATTAAGTTAACCTTGGCTCTACGCGCCTCGGTTAACTGTATTTTCTCTCGATAGAAATGACATATTTTCCACCTCGGTACGTAATATAATAATATCGGACCTGTGCGTGCCTGATTATCAAATAATGAATAAATAAATAAAATATCTTGATTTAAATAAATGCTATGTCATTGTTAAGCTATACACTTGAGCTAAACTATGCGAACTATGTTTTTAAAAAATAATGTTTTAACGCGAATAATATTTTTTAAACAAAATGTAATGTTTCCTTTTTTATTTTATTTTTTTAAATGTTTTGTTTCCGTAATGTTTTTTGTATAATTACGTTGTATACAAAAAAACATAGTTCGCATAGTTCACATAGTTTAGCTCAAGTGTATAGCGGGCCTAATAGTCGTCACTATCATGATAGTTTTTTTCGAGCGAGAAAATTGTCATAGCTCATAAAAAAACTTATTATAAGGAATAATTAATAATTAATGTTTATATATAAATTCAACACAAATAAACCATTATCAGAAATTAAAATTAAATGAAATTTGATAATCTATTTTTGGAACTTTAAACAAACAGCTGATATCAGCTTCAATATCTTCCGAACAATAATGTATATTATAAAATTTAAGTTTTAAAAAAATCTTACCATTTTAAATCATAATTATGGAATCCTTATCATATTTAAAACGATCTAACTTTTGTTTCCTAATAACTAAATATCGATTTCACTTCAAACACTAACAAATACATGATGTATCACGTTCATCCTGATTCGGTGGTTGTATTTTAAACCCATGTTGTTCAAGTGACTGTAGTTCTATCCTAGATCTATTTGTTTCGACTAAATTTGTCGCAATTTCTTTAAACATTTCATCTATACCTTCGCTCGTTTTACACGAGGTTTTGAATGTTCCACTTATTAAACTATGACATTGTTCACAAAATGCTTCCATATCAGCATCGGTTACCTAAGAAACAAAATTTATAGGTTTATATAAATAAATAAATATTTCGATTGTTGGCGTACTTGAGGGGTGGAACCTTCTAAATCCATTTTATTTCCACATAAAAATATTTTGGCATTTTCCGCATATGTAACAACGTCTAACATATGTTGTGATAAAGAATGAAATGATGCGGCATTGTCTAACGCAAAAACTAATATCGCAGCTTCCGCAAACTTATAATAACTTGATGTTACCGATGCTACTCTTTCCATACCACCGGTATCCCATAATTGTAGCTGGAAAAAATGCATATTTATGAAAATCAAACAAATTTAAATAATTATTTACTTTAATTTCACGATCACGAATCTCATAACTTTTATCAAAATGATCTAATCCAAGAGTTGACTGGCGATCGGTTGAAGTCACAAAAGTGTTATTTGTAAACCGACGAAAAAGTGAGCTTTTCCCAACACCATATTCTCCACAAAGTATTATTTTTTGTTCGGGTATTTTAACCGTTCCCATACTTTTAATATAATTTATTTCTATATTTTTTTCAAGAAAAAATTGTCAATGTTTTATTTTCACTGAGTTGAGTCTAAAAAGCGTTTGTCAAACTCAAAGAATTTGATAGAAGTGAAGTTAGCTGGCATTTGTTATTAGTAGGGTTGAACTAATTAAACAAAACTGCTTTATCGATTAATTTTATTATTTAACATATTTCTTATAAATTAAATAAAATACTGCAATGGAATAATTAAAAATAAATTTCATCTACTTAAATGTTAAATATAAACTGAATGATATTGCTAGATAGAAATCACACCAACACCATATAAAATAGCCTTTTCTCTTATCGTTCTCATAATCATTGAATTCATAATCCTTGATGATCGTCCTAAATCACTATTTGTTTCGCGTAACCTAGCTCTTGCTTTTTGTATAGTTTCTTTTTGAGTACTTAAATCACGTAGAACACCAGTTCCTATAGCTTCCGTTTCAACAACAATTCGATAACCGTCGTTCAATTGTTTTCCTGTTCTTTCAATTCGTTCTGAATTATCAAGTAGACGGCATTTTTGTTCATCACGAATGCTCATTTCATCGAAATCGTCAAGGGATTCGTAACCACCCGAAGGATTTTGATTTTTCCTTGATTTGGTTGTTGTAAATTCCAACTCTAGTCTTTTCAACTCCGCTTCATAGCAATTCAATCGATTTGTTAGAACTGACCGTGTACCTGGATCAGCATCACGAATTTCAAGCCCTAATTGTTCCAACTAAAACAAAAATCGATATTACAAAAGGCAAACAAAACGATAAAAATTTTTTATACTAATTCATGTGCTTCATCCAATGTCGAAGTTATTTTATTACTGAGTTCAGTTTTTTCATCTTAAAACAAACAAAAGAATGAATTTTCAAAACATATTTTCATTTTAGTAAACATACTTGATGGTAGCACACGTAGTTTTCCTATCTGTGCTGTTACATCGGCGGTCAAAATAGCGTACTGTTGTTCGTAATCATCAATTAATGATGACATTGTACAAAAAAAATTTGGAAAATCAATTTAATTTGTAAAATTGATAAATTTCTACTAAACTTTTTGAAGTTTTACAAATCGACAATATTTACATTTTAAGTGATTGTCAAAAGAAAAATGCTGCCAGATGTGTGAATTTTTTATATGCAATTTTTAAGGTGGACTCCACCCAGCTTTTGTGTAGACACAAAACTTGAATACGAACATGGTTTGCTAACAATTTTATGTTTAGAATTTTTAATTCACTAGACTTTAATTTTGAATAGATATTAAATTATTAAGAATTTGTATGAGCACTTAAACTCAAATAACTAAGAAAATAATTTAATTTTTCACTTCGGAAGTATAATTTGGGTTTTTATCGGAGAATTTCCCATGTATCTTAGACGTGTTTCTCTTATACTTGATTCGAATCCTTAGGCCGAAACGCTATCCACTACTCAACTGAGGGGATTACATTTTATATATAGTTGAAATTTCATCATTATTTACATATTTGGTAGCCGAAGAGTTATCCTAACAGTTCCCTTTAGTGCTAGTTGCCACGATAATAATAAGCGTCGTACTGGCAGCCCTATAACAATTATACTATGTACTTATATGTAATGGTAATTATAATAAAGCAGTCTCAAACTGAACGTTGTCTTTATATGGTGTCAGAATCGAAAAACAAAGTCCAAGCGGCACGTATATCCGCTAGAAATAGGTAGATTTCGAGATCAGACAGTTTTGTGTGCCAGTAGAATCTGATGTATCAGATTAGTTTAAACAACACAAACTAATTACAAACAGATATCGAACAAATTTAAATAAGAAAATTAGCTACATATAAGCAAAACTATATCTATCCAATTTTGCAACAAATAAATATGAAATCTACTACAGAACATGTGTGTGACAATTTATGACACAAACCTACGCTATATCATATGTCGTCCAATTACTGCAAAATATCAAAATAGTTTATTTCTAAGAAAAAAAATTAATTTCTTCTATTCAAACCTTTTTATTTTTTTTTCATTGACTGTTATAAGGTTTTTGGAAATTGTAATTATGGATTCTTGCAAACTTTTTTGTTGATGCCAACAAGTCAAAAACCTCTAACTGCAGAGATTTATATTTATAAGAAACGGATTAAAATGTTTCCACAGATTCTAAATTTATGAAGTTTTTAAAAATATTAGAATCCAAACGTCCGTTATAACGGATTAAAAAAACGAATTTTTTTCTAGTATAAAGCCTCTAGTTATTTAACCATGGGTCAGAATTTTCTGATTTACGAACTTGTCCAAGAGATTAATAAAACACACATGTTTACGGAAGGTTTTTTGATCTGGCTCCACAAATGCGACCGTGAGAGTGCCGGTTGATTCAAACGCATTTTGTGTTTCACAAGCTTTTTTGTTGGAGCCGCTCACTCAGAAACCTCCAACTGCAGAGGTCTTTTTTCAGAAAGAAAATTATTAAAAAGGTTTTAAACATTCTAAATTTATGAAGTTTTTAAAAATATTAATATTTAAACCCGTTCTAACGGATCTAAAAAACAGAGTTTTTTTCTAGTATAAAGCCTCTAGTTTCTTAACCATGTGTCGGATTTAGCTGATTTACGAACTAGTTCAAAATATTAATAAAACGCACATTTTTAGAAAAAGTTTTTTGATCTGGCTTCACAAATCCGACCGTGAGAGTGCCAGTTGTTTCAAAAAAAAAAAAAATTTTTTTGCAAACTTTTTTGTTGGAGCCGCTCACTCAGGAGCCTCTAACTGCAGAGGTCTATTTTTAAAACAAATTGATAAAAAAGATTCCAAAAATTGTAAATTTGTTAATTTTTTTAAAATATTAGTATCCAAACGGCCGTTGTAAGGGTTTTAAAAAATCAATTTTTTTTAGAAAAATGGCTCTAGTTCCTTAACCAAAAGTCGGATTTTGCTGATTCACGAATTTGCCCGAGATATTAATAGAACACATATGTACAGAAAATTTGTTTGATCTACCTCAACAAATGCGACCGTGAGAGTGCCGGTCGTTTTCGTTATATCTCATATCGTTTATATATATATATATATATATATATATATATATATATATATATATATATATATATATATATATATATATATATATATATATATATATATATATATATATGTATATATATATATATATATATATATATATATATATATATATATATATATATATATATATATATATATATATATATATATATATATATATATATATATATATATATATATATATATATATATATATATATATATATATATATATATATATATATATATATATATATATATATATATATATATATATAAATTTATATATATATATATATATATATATATATATATATATATATATATATATATATATATATATATATATATATATATATATATATATATATATATATATATATATATATATATATATATATATATATATATATATATATATATATATATATATATATATATATATATATATATATATATATATATATATATATATATATATATATATATATATATATATATATATATTTATATATATACATATATATATATATATATATATATATATATATATATATATATATATATATATATATATATATATATATATATATATATATATATATATATATATATATATATATATATATATATATATATATATATATTATTACGTTTTTCTCAACCTTCCTTCGAATTGGCCTAACTCACAATTCGATAAACGTAATTCCCAATCTCTTCCTGAGTTCGATCACTGATTAGTAAGCACAAGCACCAGGTTTTATTAAGTTGTCAACTCCTTAAATGTTTCACAACAACAGGAAACAATACAACAAACAATATTCCTAACCAGAATATTCCTTCAACAGCTTCAGAAACTCCAACGGTTTATTGTAGAAATTTCCAGTAACCCAACGTTCAAAATAATACACAAACTATTTCTACTCAATAAAACTTAAAACTTTATTCACTAATTTAAAGATCACTTTTATAATTTTAACTTCACAATCGCAGGTTTAAAATAAAACTAATTAAAAACTACAAGAGGTAATTTCCTTATATACATTCTGCTTAATCTCTAGAAATTTCGCGGTCACTTTTTAGAAACCTTGAGAAAATATTAGAATATTCGATTATTTTACGTTACGTTGATTTGATTCATAAAATCATTTGTTTTGTGTAGACCTTAATTCCAAAAACATGTACAACAACAACACTATTCATTTCATTCACTTTCTGTTGTGTTTTGTTGATTTTATTTTCCTGGAAGTGACCGTAATCGTTTAGATTTTTCTGTACTCGTAACATTACCCTCCACTTAAGCCTGTTCGTCCCGAACAGGATCTAGCTCTCCTTTGTATAAGGCCAATCTTTCCAAATGTACGACTTTCGCTTTGCCTCGATGGCCTTTCCTAATTCTATAAACCACGTCATTCAACTTGGTTATAATGTTGTAAGGTCCTTCCCATGTAGCTTGCAGTTTTGGTGATAACCCTCGTTTTCGTTGTGGGTTGTGTAGCCATACTAATTGTCCTTCTTCAAAACCTTTATTATTAGATCGTATATCATATCGGGCTTTCATTTTATCACTGGTCAGTTGTATCTTCTGCCGAACAAGCTTGTGAATATCCCCAAGGTTCTCCCTGATTCGGTTGACGTATTCTTGCGCAGACAATGATGTTGATGGTACCGCTCCAAATTTGAGGTCACCAGGAAGTCTTAAATCACTTCCAAAAATAGTTTGAGCTGGTGTCATGGTCGTGGTGTCATGAACTGCTGATCTGTATGCCATCAAAAATAAAGGAATGTGTTGATCCCAGTTACGTTGGTTCTTACTGACCACTTTTGCTAGAAATTCCTCCAATGTAGCATTGAATCTCTCAACCATTCCATCTGACAGTGGATGTGAAGCTGTCGTCCTGGTTTTGTTAATCCCCAGCATTTGGCAAATTTCCTGGAATACGGCTGACTCGAAGTTCCGTCCCTGATCGGTGTGGATCTCCATAGGAACTCCATATCGGCTAATCCAATTATTTATCACAGCTTCAGCGATGGTTGCTTCCTGGTTGGGAATCGCACACACTTCCGGCCACTTACTAAAGTAGTCCATGATCACAAGCACATATTTATTCTGATTATCAGTTGTTGGGAATGGTCCCGCTACATCCATTGCGATCTTTTCAAATGGAGCACCTACATTGTATTGCTTCATTTTCCCATGACTTCTTCGTGCGGGTCCTTTTACCGCCACACATTTGTCGCATTTTTGACACCATTCCACAATTGATTGCCGAGTCCCTGACCAGTAAAACCGTTGTCGTATTTTTGCAAGAGTTTTATTGATCCCAAGATGACCTCCACTCGTGCCTTCGTGATACTCCTTACATACTGTTGGTATTTTCCCTTTTGGTACCACTGTAAGGGATTGCTTTATCTTGCCATCTGAGCTTTCCCATACTCTCTTTAAACATCCATCCTCTAATTGGAGACTGTCCCATTGCGCCCAGTACGCCTTCAAAGTTGGAGTTTTATCAGAAATTTCGCCCCATACTGGTTTGCAACCCTTTTCCTTGAACTCTATGATGGGTGCAAAATCCGGATCTTCTAATTGATCTTTTCTTATGGCTTCAGCAGTCCATTCATCGTCAGGTAGCACTTGTAGTAATCGTACATCGATGATGTTCTCCTTATTTTCTTGACGACTGCAATGCTTGCATTCAACTTGACAGGGTCGTCTCGATAATGCATCAGCGTTCCCATGTGCAGTACCCTTTCGATGTTCAATGTCCAAATCGTACACCTGCAACCGTTCGATCCAACGTGCTACTTGTCCCTCTGGATTTTTGAGCTGGAGTAACCACCTTAACGCACCATGGTCAGTTCTGAGATGAAATTTCTGACCATACAAGTATTTATGGAAATGTTTGACGGATTCCACAATAATCAATAATTCCTTTCGAGTTACACAATAATTCCACTCCGGCTTGGATAGCATTTTGGAAAAATAGGCTATCACCTTTTCCTGACCATCTTTTTTCTGCGACAAGACTCCTCCTATACCTTCATTACTGGCATCAGTATCCAAAATAAACTGAACATTTGGTATAGGATAGGATAGAATTGGAGCCGTACACAATCTCCTTCGGAGCTCCGCAAATGCTTGTTCCTGAGGTTCATTCCATTCAAATGCCTTATCTTTTCTTGTTAACTCATGCAGACTTTTGGCAACGTTGGCGAATCCTGGCACAAACCGTCTGTAATATGTGCACAATCCAAGGAAGCTTCGTAGTTCATGTAAGTTTTTCGGTCTTGGCCAGTTCATAACTGCTGCAATCTTGTCAGAATCTGTATGAATTCCCACTGCTGTAACCTTGTGTCCCAAATATTTTACTTCTTTCTTGAAAAGTGAACACTTTTTGGGACTTAATTTTAAACCAGCTGCTTGCAACCTTTTCAGTACCTCCGCCAAGTTCTTCAAGTGGTCATCAAAGTCTTTGCCCATGACGATGATGTCATCCAAATATACAAGGCATGTTTTCCAGTGCAAGCCTTTTAGTACCCGTTCTATTAATCTCTCGAAAGTTGCGGGAGCGTTGCATAACCCAAATGGCATGACATTAAATTGCCATAGTCCATTCCCTACACTGAACGCTGTTTTCTCCCGATCTTCATCCGCAACTTCAACCTGCCAGTAACCACTCTGCAGATCCAATGTTGAAAACAATTTTGAACCCGATAATGTATCCAGTGTATCATCAATCCTAGGCAATGGGTAGCTATCCTTCTTCGTAACTATGTTTAGTTTCCTTTAGTCAACACAAAATCTCAAGCTTCCATCTTTCTTGCCATATAACACCACAGGTGAGCTCCAGGGACTGTCTGAAGGCTCAATTACACCAACTTCTTTCATATCTCTCACCATTTTATCAGCTTCCTCTCTTTTAGCTAAAGGTAATCTCCTTGGTGCTTGACGAATGGGCTTTTCTGCTCCAGTGTCAATACGATGTTTCACCATATTGGTTCTGCCATTTCCTTCAGGTGTACTGCAGAATACAGACTTGTGCCGCTCTAGCAATTGACGTACTGCTTTCTTCTGCTCTTCTGAAAGTCCTTCTGTCCATTTCTGCACAAATTGTGCCATTTCTGCTTTTTGTTGTTTTGTGTTGACCGAGCTATTGATGTTTTTCTGCTCGCACTTTATTATTTTAGTTACCTCTTCACATTGTCCTATGATTGATCCATTCTTAATTGTTTTCTGCGTATCTGACATATTTAAAACTCTTACTGGTATTTTGAAATCAGCATCCGATCTAACTAAGGTTTTTCCTATAACGACTTCTTTAAAATTTTGTTGTTCTTCTTTGTTGGCTTCCACAACCCACAACCTGGGTGACCCAGAACCTCATTCCAATTTTCCCCAAATGATTGTTTCTGATTGTGGTGGCAGCTTTTCTCTGTGATCCAATATTATTCGACGGACACAATTTGAATCTTCACCATTAAATTGGAGTGGCAACTCAACATTTCCGTACGTGAGTACTCCTTTGCCAGCATCAATAACGAATCCATTTGGCCTCATGAAGTCCATGCCCAGGATGACTTCACTTTATCCACAATGTCAGCTACAACCACTTCATGTTGAAAGTGAGTATTCCCGATTTCAAAGTTGACCACTTTCTTTCCTTTAATACTTGCACTTTCGCCAGTAGCTGTCTGCATCCGGTATCTCCCTGCTGGTTTTAGTTTCCCTTTCACAATATCAGTGCGGACAATTGTATTTGTTGCTCCCGTATCTAACGTGATGACACAACTTTTTCCATCAATATTAGCCCTAACAGTAAGGCTGTCACCTCCCCTTGTCAATCTCGAAACATGGATGAAGGTTATGGGGCAATCGGTTGTGGGAGCCAGCTTACGCCCCTTTAGGCTGACTCGTTGTAGTTTAACTGATGCGGTGCTGCTCCATCGTCTTCCCTAGCTTGCTGCACCCGTTCTTCTGCTTGACGTCGCTGCATAGGCGATGCTGATCTTGCTCGTTTCCTTCTCACATCTCGGCATTCTCTCGAAATATGGCCCAACTTGCCACATAGCCAGCATCGAATTCTGTCACTTTCTAGTGAACACAAGACGTAAATATGACATCACACAGAGGTCATATATATGTGATGTAGTTGTTACGCAAATTTGATATAAAACTGATACTCGTCATGACTATATCCTGGTATCATTTATATGATGTTTTCATGACATCACACTGATCTTAAATTTGACTTTGATATGATGTCATAATTTGGACTTAAATATGACCTTATTATGATTTTGTTAAATTTCACTAGAGGTATATCCATTTTAATTGTATATAGTTTGAAATATTTTGCGTATAGTTAGTTATTGCTTCCTAGCAGGTTTTAAAACAATAGGTAAGTAGTGACCAATGAATGACTGACGGGTAAGTGTTTTTGTTTAATTGTTATTAAATTTGTTTTTTAAGTAAAAAAAAGAATACACCACAAAAACATTTATATTACTATGATATCAACTTTATATCATAACAACGTCACGAATATCTCCTAAGACATCACATTTATGTCATAGTTATATCATTATTGTTATGTCATGTTCTTACGTAAACAAGTGGGAAATAATGATATACATATGACTTATATATGACCCAGATCTTACATAACATGTGACCTAGCGTGATGTCATTTTGATATCACAATGACTCTCTCTCTCTCTGGCGTTTACATCCCATGAAGGGATTTTGCCGTCTGTGCCACCAGCTTCCAATCATCTCGTTCCATGACCAGTTGACCCCAGTTTCGACATCCTATATCACGAAGGTCTTGGATGATGTCGTCACGCCAGCGTTGTCTAGGTCTTCCTCTTCGACGAACACCAGCTGGTTGTTGTTGGGACGCTTTTTTTATCATTCTTTCCAATGGAGCCCTTTCTACATGACCAAACCATCTAATCCGGTTGGATTTAATGAATCCGATTACATCGCAGCCTCCAAGAAGCTGTCTGATTTCATGATTCATTCGGATTCTATACTGATTTTCAGCAACTTTACATGGACCATAAATTGTTCGTATGACTTTCCTCTCGAATGTTGATAGAATTCTACAATCGGAGGAAGTCAGTGTCCAGCTTTCACTTCCAAATGTGAGCACAGGTCGGATTAATGCTTTGTAAAGTGTGAGTTTGCACGACTGCGAAAGATGTTTGGATCGCAAAAGTTTTGAGTATGCGTAGAAAACTCTGTATGCGACTGAGACACGGGCTTTAATATCTGCCTGCATGTCATTTGACGATGTTATTACAGACCCGAGGTATTTGAAGTTTTCTACACGTTCCACTTCATAGTCGCCAGTATTCAGATTGCCGGGAGGTATATTCCTGGATGTTGTTAAAAGTTTAGTCTTGCCGGTGTTAATGCATAATCCAAGTCGTTTAGCATTTCTTTCAAGCTGAGAGAGACTATCCTTGATATCGCTTGTTCTACGTCCGAGAAGCACAATATCATCTGCATAGCCAAGAACCTGACTAGATTTGTTATATATGCAGTTTTGTGTCTCAATTCGGCTTTTTCTTATCGCGTACTCCAGCGCCAAATTAAATAGTATGGGCGCGAGTGCATCACCTTGTCGAACACCTGATGTTATATCGAAAGGATCAGAAACAGACCCTTCGATTACTATTCTACAATTTGATCCCGATGTTGTGAGCTTGCATAGAGAAACAAGTTTCTCTGGAATACCAAGGCATATGAGTGCGGACCAGAGGTTGTCGCGGATGATACTGTCATATGCTTGCCTGAAATCAACGTAGAGCTGGTGAATGCTGATGTTGTACTCCCAACATTTTTCCAGAATCATCCTTAATGTAAAACATTGATCTGTGGTTGAGCGGTTGGGACGAAAACCACACTGATAGTCACCGATGATAGATTCGGCGAACGGGATGAGTCGAGCAAGTACAACATTAGCTAGTATTTTATATGCAGTGTTCAACAGTGCGATGCCACGATAATTTTCACACTTTAGACGGTCACCTTTCTTATGTAGCGGAACAATGAGAGCTGTTTTCCATTCAGCAGGTAGTTCTTCTTGGTCCCAGATTGCAAGAATCAGATCGTATATACTTGAGACCAGAGCTGCTCCTCCATTTTTCAGAAGTTCTGCGGGAATTCCATCGAAACCTGGTGATTTGCCATTTTTCAGTTTTTTAATGGCAGCTTCCACTTCTTCTATTGCTGGGTAAGGGACAAAAATCTCCTCAGTTGATGGAGCAATTGCTCGAATAGGATGAGCTTCGTTTGTCCTATTGAGTAGGTCTTGAAAGTGGGATCGCCACACTGCCAGCACATCACGTTCACTTGTTGTAAGTTCATTATTTTCATTTTTGATGGCTGTAGATCTTGGGTGGAAATCTTTTGTCAGATTCCGTGCATTGGCAAAGCACTCTTTTGAATTTCCGTTGGCCGCATGTTGGTTGATGTTTTCGATGCAACTCTTCATGTGTTCGAGTTTTTTTTACGTAGAAGTTTTGCTGAGGCTTTCCTGGCGCATAGATAATCAGCTTGGGAGCTTCGGGTGTTCCTTGTTAACCATTTTTCTCGCAGTTTTTGTTTATTTTCAACGGATTGGCGGCACTCGTCGTCAAACCATTCGTTGTGTGATTTCGGTGGTCGTTTTCCGATTGTAGTTTGTGCTGCGGCTATAATGGTTGATTGAAGCGTTTGCCATTCTTCTTGTATGTTTAATGGCATCTCAGAAGAGATGTCATGCTCTTCTATGTTTTGTGTTATTATTTCCTGATATCTATTCAGCGTTTCACAATGACGTAAATGTGTTTTCTGGGTTCTGACACTCTCTCGTAGTTTTGGTTTATAACCGTTGTCATCAGCCAACTCCACCCGGCGTATTTTGATTGACGGTTTTATAATTGCTTGTGCAGTTTCATTTGTTAAGGCATAAGCAAAAGATTCTGCGAATGTTGCTTTTGGCGACAACATTACTGCCTTTCGTGTTTCTGGATCACGAATGCCATCAGTAAAAGCCTCGATCTTCATTTTCTCCATAAAATACGGTGGAGTATTCGAGTGTGCCAAATGTACAAGCCGTTCTATTGCCGAAGAATAGTCCTGAAGGCTTTCTCCATTCCGTTGCAAGCGACCCTTTAGCTCGATCCGGTATAGCTCCTTTTTATGGTCACTGCCATATTTACGTTCCAATGCATTCATCACCTCTGCATAACTTTTCCGATCATTTTCCGGCACTGCCTGTAATGCTTCAGCTGCTTCCCCCTTAAGAGCAACTATTAATGCAGCTAGACGATTTTCAGCGTTCCAAACATTTTGATTTGCTGCGGTCTCGAACTGGAACTTGAAAATACCGAAGGATGTGGTACCATCATATGATGGTGGCTTTAGTTTAATATTTGCTATTTGTTGTACCACATGTGAAGTAACTTTATTCGTTTCAACATCTTGCAACCGTTTCTCGAAATCATCTACTTTTGCAAGTACCTTTTTGTTTTCATCAAGTACTTTCTGCTCTAGCTCTTTTACCTCTTGATGAACTCTGCCTACTTCCTCCCGTAACGTAGTAGATATTTCGAGAAGTTTCTCGTCCATTATTTGCTTGACGTTCAAACTGATTTCTTCCTTGGTTATAGTCATGTTATTGTTAACTGTTTCCAGATGTTGATTGATGTTGCAGCTTTGTTGATCAAATTTTTGATTCATATTGGCATTTACGGCATTTAATTGCTGATTCTGTTGACTGATGTTCAAACTCATCTGTTGCATCATAGCCATTAACTGCGTAAAATCGAAATTTCCAGATGGCAATGAAGTTGTTGTTTCCGCAACAAAACTTTTCTCCTCATCAGCTGCCACTAGATCATTATTTGGACTAATCACTCCAAACTGGTAACTTTCCACAACTACTCCACTAGCTTCCATAGCTTCTCGAAGCCGTATCGTCAATTCAGTTTTGTTGCCGGTTGTTGCCAATCCACGTTGTTCTAGTTCTTTCTTTAACTCAAGAACCTTCAAATCACTTAATAAAACCATTATTAACAGCTAACTAATCCGCCGATGTCACCAATGTTACGTTTTTCTCAACCTTCCTTCGAATTGGCCTAACTCACAATTCGATAAACGTAATTCCCAATCTCTTTCTGAGTTCGATCACTGATTAGTAAGCACAAGCACCAGGTTTTATTAAGTTGTCAACTCCTTAAATGTTTCACAACAACAGGAAACAATACAAGAAACAATATTCCGAACCAGAATATTCTTTCAACAGCTTCAGAAACTCCAACGGTTTATTGTAGAAATTTCCAGTAACCCAACGTTCAAAATAATACACAAACTATTTCTACTCAATAAAACTTAAAACTTTATTCACTAATTTAAAGATCACTTTTATAATTTTAACTTCACAATCGCAGGTTTAAAATAAAACTAATTAAAAACTACAAGAGGTAATTTCCTTATATACATTCTGCTTAATCTCTAGAAATTTCGCGGTCACTTTTTAGAAACCTTGAGAAAATATTAGGATATTCGATTATTTTACGTTACGTTGATTTGATTCATAAAATCATTTGTTTTGTGTAGACCTTAATTCTAAGAACATATACAACAACAACAACACTATTCATTTCATTCACTTTCTGTTGTGTTTTGTTGATTTTATTTTCCTGGAAGTGACCGTAATCGTTTAGATTTTTCTGTACTCGTAACAATATATATATATATATATATATATATATATATATATATATATATATATATATATATATATATATATATATATATATATATATATATATATATATATATATATATATATATATATATATATATATATATATATATATATATATATATATATATATATATATATATATATATATATATATATATATATATATATATATATATATATATATATATATATATATATATATATATATATATATATATATATATATATATATATATATATATATATATATATATATATATATATATATATATATATATATATATATATATATATATATATATATATATATATAATTTATTGGTTTTCGTCCCAGACTTGGGCATCAGATTTATGGTCAATTTTCTTGTATGTGAGTTATTTAAAAAACAATTTTTGTTTCTTTAGGCAACTATATTTCGCCAATTTCTTGTTGGCATCATCAGGTTTAAATAAATATTTTAGAAATCTACAAAGTAAATATGAAACCTTTGTGAGTAATTTTAAGATTTTTGAAATAAAAATTGCTTACATGAATTCTATTTTTGGGATGATTGTAATAATATGATTATACTAACTACTATATACTTTATATATACAAAACACATTTAATTAAGTTAATAAAATTAAAATCCTATTGTAAAATAAGTTAACAAGAATCAAATTTTAAAATTTTTTTACAAAAAACTATACAGCTAAATTAAAATCACAAAAATTAAAATCACACAAAAATTAAATTACTGATTAAAAACTTTGTTTAAAATTACAATTATTCTAACATCATATATATCTACTGTTTTCTTTTGTTTTGTTATTGTTGGCGGTAAATTGTTTTATTAAAATAATATTCAGAAGAAATGAGACAGAGGAAAAAAAGGAAAAAACATTTAGATGCTGATATCAATTATTTAAATATGCTATTTCATTTTTGTTTAATCAAAGGTGTGTAGAGCGGAGATAAATTCCCTACATCTGATCGTTTGTTGCATGTATGTTTATTGGTTTTTATGTGCAACATTTCTTTAATTAGTCGTTTATTGTAGTTTTTTTCTTTATCCAGAATTATTGGTTCATCTGTGTTGAAGTTGTGTCCTGTTTCATTTGCGTGTACTGTAACCATTGTGCTATGATTGGTTATTAGGTGTTTTTTGGAGATGTCGTGTTTGTGTTGCTTCATCCGGTTTTGCAGTATTTGTCCCGTATGTCCTATGTAGATGGTTTCACAATTTCTGCAATTTATGCGGTAAACAACCCCATCATTGTCTACTTTCTTTTTAACATCTTTTAATGATGGTAAAATAGTTCTAATATTGTTTTGAGTCTTGTAACCTAGTTTGATATGTTTATCTACCGTAGTTATAACTTTTGCTATTTTCTCAGATAAACCTTGATGGTAAGTGCATCCAATATATTTAGTTGTATTTTGTGCGGTTGGTGCGTTTGAGTGTGATGGCTGAACTTGTCTTTGTGTTTTTTGTTATACTTGTTTTTTTGTACTTTTCAGTATATTTATGATTAGTTGTGTAGGATAGTTGTTTTTTTCTAGCAAGTTTTGTGCTAAAGTTGTGTTTTCAGGCCAATATTCCGTTGAAGATAGTGTTAAAATTCTATTTATTAATGATTTTGCGGTATTGATTTTTTGGAAATGGGGATGTGCAGACCTGTAATTTATGATTCTACCTGTATTTGTTGGTTTTTGAAAGAAAGTTGTTTTAATGTGTGGAGAAGTGTTCCGTATTAGCTCTATGTCCAAATAAGGAAGTTTTCCATTATTTTCAACCTCCATGGTGAATTTTATATTTTTATTGATGCTGTTAAAAATAGTATATGTAACTTCTAATTCTTCTTTGGGAACAATCAGGAGTATATCATCTACATATTTTACTAGTAGTTTTGGATCATATGAGATTTGCGATATTGCTTCTTTAATTATTTCTGTTAGTACAAAGTCCGCTAGTATTGTTGAGACACATCCTCCAATTGTCAAACCTGACTTTTGTGCATAGTAGTTTTCATTAAATTTAAAATATGATGTGTCCTGAGTGCAGAATTTTATTAAGTTTATAAACATTGGTTTCGGTATTTTTGTTTTTTTTTTTTTGGATGATTGGCCATCGCTTTTCTATCGCTTCATATACTAAATTAGGTGAAATTCTTTCGTACATTGATATTACATCAAACGACGCAATTAGTTCATCATCGGATATTTCTATTGTTGATAGTTGTCTTTTTAGAACAAAAGAATTCTTTATGTTGTATGGGTTATCTGGGTCTATTGTTCTTAGAATTTCATTAAGATGTTTCGAAAGGTAGTACGATGGGCTATCAATACTTGATATAATTAAACGTACATCTTTATTAGGCTTATGCAGTTTCATAGTTGCATAGCAACAAGGTGGTTTTGCTATATATGTCATAAGTTTTCGTTTTGTATGTTCATCAATATGCTTATGTTTGTAGAGAATTTTTACTAATGTATTGTTTCTTTGTTGGAGTTTTGTTGTTGGATCTGTGCTAAGTTTGTTGTAATTTAGTGGATTTTCTACAATATTGCTAATTTTTTCAATGTAGTCTGTGCGTTTCATTGCTATTGTTGTATTTCCTTTATCTGCTTCTATTATAATAATATCCTTATTGGTTTTAAGAAATTGTTTTGTTAGTTGCAATTTTTGTTGGAGAACTGTGTCATTTGGGGAGGGTTTTTTGTGCTTTGTGTGTGAGCTTAAATGTTTTCCGATTTTTTCCCTGATGTCATTTCGTATATCATCTGACGATATTTCAGTTTTTCTTATTATGTTTTCAATATCGGCAATGCAGTCAAATAGTGGAAATTGATCTGTTTGGTATTTTATTGCAAATTTTGGGCCATATGATAAGATGGATTCAACCTCAGCTGGTATCCGTTTTTCAGTAAGATTAACGAACCAATCTGGATTATCCTTTAGATCATATGTTTGTTGGCTTAGTAATTTTTGATATTTTTGTTCTAAGATCTGGTTGTGTTGAATTTTAAGAATCCTTTGCGATTGATGCTGTGCTTTGTAGAATTGTTGAAGTATGTTAAGATCTATTTCTGAAGCTAGTATTTGTCTAATTGATCTTAAAATTGAACTATAATTGTTTATTTTTTCAAATGTGTTTCGTATGGTTGAGTAGTTTTTGGTTCAGAGTAATCTTCAGTCTTCGGCTTTTGCTATATTGTAAATGCAAATATGATAATAAATGGTTTGTTTTATCCGTCAAAAATCTTGGTGAGATGTTTTGTCGTCTACATTGAATTAAAAACCTTGTGTCCGTTTTTAGTCTAGTGATTCTATTGCTGTTATTGTGATATGTTTTAAATAATGTTTTGATATGTTCACCATATCGGTTTTTTATCTCTTCGTAGAATCCCATAATTTCTTTAGGTTATACCTTATCCTTGGTAATTTTTACGATTTTTATTTTGTTTTTAAGACTTTAAGTCTTATCGGCCTTTGTTTTAAATATTATAATTTATTGGTTTTCGTCCCAGACTTGGGCATCAGATTTATGGTCAATTTTCTTGTATGTGAGTTATTTAAAAAACATCTCCAACAAAAACTGCAACTAACAAAACAATTTCTTAAAACCAATAAGGATATTATTATAATAGAAGCAGATAAAGGAAATACAACAATAGCAATGAAACGCACAGACTACATTGAAAAAATTAGCAATATTGTAGAAAATCCACTAAATTACAACAAACTTAGCACAGATCCAACAACAAAACTCCAACAAAGAAACAATACATTAGTAAAAATTCTCTACAAACATAAGCATATTGATGAACATACAAAACGAAAACTTATGACATATATAGCAAAACCACCTTGTTGCTATGCAACTATGAAACTGCATAAGCCTAATAAAGATGTACGTTTAATTATATCAAGTATTGATAGCCCATCGTACTACCTTTCGAAATATCGTAATGAAATTCTAAAAACAATAGACCCAGATAACCCATACAACATAAAGAATTCTTTTGATCTAAAAAGACAACTATCAACAATAGAAATATCCGATGATGAACTAATTGCGTCGTTTGATGTAATATCAATGTATGGAAGAATTCCACCTAATTCAGTATATGAAACGATAGAAAAGCGATGGCCAATCATCCAACAAAAAACGAAAATACCGAAACCAATGTTTATAAACTTAATAAAATTCTGCACTCAGGACACATCATATTTTAAATTTAATGAAAACTACTATGCACAAAAGTCAGGTTTGACAATTGGAGGATGTGTCTCAACAATACTAGCGGACTTTGTACTAACAGACATAATTAAAGAAGCAATATCGCAAATCTCATATGATCCAAAACTACTAGTAAAATATGTAGATGATATACTCCTGATTGTTCCCAAAGAAGAATTAGAAGTTACATATACTATTTTTAACAGCATCAATAAAAATATAAAATTCATGGAGGTTGAAAATAATGGAAAACTTCCTTATTTGGACATAGAGCTAATACGGAACACTTCTCTACAAATTAAAACAACTTTCTTTCAAAAACCAACAAATACAGGTAGAATCATAAATTACAGGTCTGCACATCCCCATTTCAAAAAAATCAATACCGCAAAATCATTAATAAATAGAATTTTAACACTATCTTCAACGGAATATTGGCCTGAAAACACAACTTTAGCACAAAACTTGCTAGAAAAAAACAACTATCCTACACAACTAATCATAAATATACTGAAAAGTACAAAAAAACAAATATTACAAAAAACACAAAGACAAGTTCAGCCATCACACTCAAACGCACCAACCGCACAAAATACAACTAAATATATTGGATGCACTTATCATCAAGGTTTATCTGAGAAAATAGCAAAAGTTATAACTACGGTAGATAAACATATCAAACTAGGTTACAAGACTCAAAACAATATTAGAACTATTTTACCATCATTAAAAGATGTTAAAAAGAAAGTAGACAATGATGGGGTTGTTTACCGCATAAATTGCAGAAATTGTGAAACCATCTACATAGGACATACGGGACAAATACTGCAAAACCGGATGAAGCAACACAAACACGACATCTCCAAAAAACACCTAATAACCAATCATAGCACAATGGTTACAGTACACGCAAATGAAACAGGACACAACTTCAACACAGATGAACCAATAATTCTGGATAAAGAAAAAAACTACAATAAACGACTAATTAAAGAAATGTTGCACATAAAAACCAATAAACATACATGCAACAAACGATCAGATGTAGGGAATTTATCTCCGCTCTACACACCTTTGATTAAACAAAAATGAAATAGCATATTTAAATAATTGATATCAGCATCTAAATGTTTTTTCCTTTTTTTCCTCTGTCTCATTTCTTCTGAATATTATTTTAATAAAACAATTTACCGCCAACAATAACAAAACAAAAGAAAACAGTAGATATATATGATGTTAGAATAATTGTAATTTTAAACAAAGTTTTTAATCAGTAATTTAATTTTTGTGTGATTTTAATTTTTGTGATTTTAATTTAGCTGTGTAGTTTTTTGTAAAAAAATTTTAAAATTTGATTCTTGTTAACTTATTTTACAATAGGATTTTAATTTTATTAACTTAATTAAATGTGTTTTGTATATATAAAGTATATAGTAGTTAGTATAATCATATTATTACAATCATCCCAAAAATAGAATTCATGTAAGCAATTTTTATTTCAAAAATCTTAAAATTACTCACAAAGGTTT
>OY856186.1:192075905-192259545 GCA_963693315.1 Diogma glabrata | reverse complement strand
ACAAAAGATTAAATCGTTTCGCTGAACAAAGAATAAAAACCACGTGATTTTAATAAAAAGAATTTATTGCAAATTAACGTGTAAGTCGCGCTCGCAAATGAAAAAACATTTTATCTTGTATAAAATAGTTTATGTGGCATAAAGAAACATATATTCGTAGATCACCACTCAAATTAATTGTAAAAACAAACAAATTCAAAATGCCATCAGATGACGAAAAAAAAGAGGTTAACATTAACATAAAAGCCCCTAAACATCTTAATTGTAGTTCGAACGAAGGGAATAATTGGAATAAATGGTACCAACAATACAATTTCTACAGTATAGCCACTCGATTAAATAAAAAATCCGATGAAGTTCAAGCGGCAACTTCCATGTCAGTCATTGGACCGGATGCAGCAAGAATTTTTAACACGTTTGGATTATCAAGTCAACAAGAAAAAAATGTTGCTCAAATTATTGCAAAATTCGAGGCATATTTTACTCCAAAATCTAACGAAGCCTACGAAAGATACAAATTTAATATAATTAAACAATCTGATGGTCAACCATTTGACGAATTCCTAACAGAAATTAAATCGCAAGCGGCAAAATGTAATAATTCTACACTTACAGCTAGTTTAATTAAAGATAAAATTGTAGTGGGAATCCAGTCCGATATGATACGTGAAAAATTACTTTTAGTATCAAATCTAACGCTAGACAACCCAATCGAAATTTGCAAATCTAGTGAATCAACAATAAAACGATTGAAAGTACTACAAAATGCAAGTGAAACAACAGCAAATGCAGTAAAATATAACAAACAAAGTAAAAAACAAAGTGACTCAAACAAAAATTATTCATGTTCTAGATGTGGAACCCGCCACACGAAAAAAAAGTGCCCAGCATTTGGAACAACTTGTGGAAAGTGTAATAAAAAACACCACACTGAAAATATGTGTAAATCAAAATCACAGAAAAACGTCAAAAATAAAAAGATATATGCGATAGCAGATGACGAACATTCAACCGACGATGAGAGTGCAGACTTATATTTATGGTCAATAAATAATAGTCTAGAGTAGAATCCGATAAAGACAAAATTGAAGCAATTGAAAGGATAGAAATACCTGAAAATAAAAAACAATTGCAAAGGTTTCTAGTTATGGTTACAAACTTAGCTAAATTTATACCGAATATGTCTGATTTGACAGAACCATTAAGAATACTCCTTAATAAAGAGACTCCATGGTTCTGGGAATGCAATCAACAAAATGCATTTGAAAAAATGAAAAAAAAAATCGGCAACACTGCCAGTACTTAAATATTATGACGTTAACAAAGAAGTTACATTATCAGTAGACGCAAGTCAAAAGGCGTTTGGAGCAGTCTTACTTCAAGATGAGCATCCTGTTGCGTATGCCACAAAGTCGTTAACAGAAGCTCAAGAGAGTTATCCTCAAATTGAGAAAGAGGCCTCTGCAGTACGATTTGCATGTCTCAAATTTCATGATTATATATATGGTAAAAGGCTTACGATCAAGACGGACCACAAACCGCTTGAATCGATATTTAAGAAATCTATTCAATCAGCCCCTGCGCGATTGCAAAGAATCATGGTTGATATTCTTAGATATGCGCCACAAATTATATATGATAAAGGAACTCAAATACCAATTCCGGACGCTTTGAGTCGTGACTGCACTACAATATTAGAAAAAGATGATGATGACTTTGAAGTTCACATAATTTTACCAATGACAAACATTTTTAAAAATACTTTAGTTGAAGATATAAAAAACGATACTGATCTACAAATGCTTAAAAAATATATTCTAAACGGAATTCCGGAAAACGAAAAAAATGTCCCTATCGAAATAAAACATTATTTAAATTTCAAAGAAGAATTAGCGTATTATGAAGGATTATTAAAGGTCCTAAAATCATAATTCCAAAAAATAAAATCTCGTACGTTTTGAAAATTTTGCACCAAGGACATTAAGGTATTCAAAGCTCATTGCGTAGAGCTCGTGAAATAATGTACTGGAAAAACATGACATATGGTATAACAAACTATGTTGGAAGATGTTCAGTATGTGAAACATCACACAGAAGTAACGAAAAAGAACCGTTACTTAATAAAGAAATACCGGATTATCCATGGCAAATAGTAGCTGCAGACCTTTTTACATTTAAATCAAAAATTATCTTCTTATTGCAGACAGTTATTCTGGATGATATGATTTAAAAAAAACTGAAGTACGAAACATCAGCTGAAACTATACATCAACTTAAAGTATGGTTTTCTATTCATGGTATACCAGAATTTATAGAAACTGATGGAGGTCCACAATATACCAGTAAAGAATTTAGACAATTTTGTGATACGTGGAATATCACACATCAACTTTCGAGTCCATTTTACCCAAAATCCAACGGACTTGCCGAAAGATATGTACAATCTGCAAAAAATCTTTTAAAAAAATGTGCAAAAGATAACTCAGATATTTTTTAGGATTAATAAATCAAAGAAATACACCTAGTAACAACAGCTTAAAATCTCCGAACGAAAGATTGTTTAGTAGACTAACACGATCGCAATTACTGAGCTCGAAAATGTCTTTCCTACCAAAGATTGTTGATAATGTCAAGAAAAATCTTGATATTGAAAGAGTCAAACAGAAAATATATGCAGATCGTGGATCTAAAGTTCGAAAGGAAATACAAATAGGTGATAAAGTGACTGTTCAGGTAGCACCAAGAAATTGGATCTCTGCAAAAGTTATTATAATATGCAGATGCACCAAGATCATTGCAAGTTAAAACAGATGATGGAAGGACTTTTCGACGAAACACTATACATATTAGGCAGACAAAAGCAAACATTCCTGTACCATTAGAACTGAAACATAATATTCCGGTCATGCCAAGCACTAGCACATCCAGTGATGTAGTTAATAACAATTTTCAGGAACCACCTTGTGGTGAACAATGAATATGAACCACCAGCACAGATAAATATTCCAATTGATACAGGCAGATCAAGAAATTATAATAATAGAGAACAAGAATATGATTTGAATTTTTTGTTCTTGAAAATTTTTTTTGTTCATTATTATTATTTATTTATAATATTTAATTATTCTTTATACATAATTACTTTAATATTTCATATCATTTTATGTATGTTGTAAGGAATTTTTGTAATGAATTAAAAAAAAAAAAAGAGAGATGTCACGATAATAATAAACGTGGTACTAGCAACCCTATAACAATTATACTATGTACTCATATGTAATGGTAATTATAATAAAGCAGTCACAAACTGAACGTTGTCTTTATACTAGTGGTGTTGTCCAAATAGTGTTGGCTGCTGCTAGTGTGTTGTTCAGACAATGACGATGATGAGATTGAGATTATAATAACCGTTGAATGATTCGTTGTATTCAATATAATCCCGTTGAGTGAAGAGACCAAAGTAGATGTAAAACAATAAAAAAGATTATTCTCATATGTTCTACTATGAATTGATTTTTTCATCATTAAGCTGAAGAAATACTTCTAGCAAGCATGAACTTCTTAATTGATGATGTTTGCTGATCGAAACGGTGGGGCCATAATTACACTATTTAGTTAACTTAGTTTCTCTGTGTTAAAGGATTATATTTATTTATTTTATTTATTTATTAGTAAAACGATAGCCAACAGGCTGAGACCCATACTTGCCCAGAATAATACAGGGTTTACAATAAAATTTAAAAACAAAATAAAAATAACAAAGCTTATGAAATTTTTCATAAATTTCAATACAATTTCAGAGTATAATGTGAACTTAAAGTAAAATAAATTAAAAGATATAAAATAAAATAAAAAATATATAATAATAATATAAATAAAACTGCTCAAGCAATAATTTTAGATTAGAAAAACACGATTTAATTTGAAGAATATTTATCAATTTTTTAAATATGAACCTTTTACAAAAACTTCAACAAAACACAATAATAAGAAATTACAATACGTCTAACGCAATGCCGTGCGTACGAATACTTTTTGTTATTTATAATTTTTTGGAGTTATTGTGGAACTATTTATTATTGTGGAACTATACTTATCTACGACTGCTATAGAGTATATGCATTCCATATGTATGTCTTCCATTGTAATGTTATACATTCTCTAAACTGTTGTAGAATGTACCGATCCTTAAATATTCTCTAGTTCGTTAAATATTTGCCTAACAAAATCAAATTTTAACATTTTTTTGTATACGCTACTCGCTAGACTAACTAATAAACTAATTACAAACAGATATCGAACAAATTTAAATAAGAAAATTAGCTACATATAAGCAAAACTATATCTATCCAATTTTGCAACAAACAAATATCAAATCTACCACAGAACATGTGTGTGACAATTTATGACACAAACCTACGCTATATCATATGTCGTCCAATTACTGCAAAATATCAAAATAGTTTATTTCTAAGAAAAAAAATTAATTTCTTCTATTCAAACCTTTTTATTTTTTTTTCATTGACTGTTATAAGGTTTTTGGAAATTGTAGTTATGGATTGTTGCAAACTTTTTTGTTGATGCCAACAAGTCAAAAACCTCTAACTGCTGGGATTTATATTTATAAGAAACGGATTAAAATGTTTCCACAGATTCTAAATTTATGAAGTTTTTAAAAATATTAGAATCCAAACGTCCGTTATAACGGATTAAAAAAACGAATTTTTTTCTAGTATAAAGCCTCTAGTTATTTAACCATGGGTCAGAATTTTCTGATTTACGAACTTGTCCAAGAGATTAATAAAACACACATGTTTACGGAAGGTTTTTTGATCTGGCTCCACAAATGCGACCGTGAGAGTGCCAGTTGATTCAAACGCATTTTGTGTTTTATAAGCTTTTTTGTTGGAGCCGCTCACTCAGAAACCTCCAACTGCAGAGGTCTTTTTTCAGAAAGAAAGTTATTAAAAAGGTTTTAAACATTCTAAATTTATGAAGTTTTTAAAAATATTAATATTTAAACCCGTTATAACGGATCTAAAAAACAGAGTTTTTTTTCTAGTATAAAGCCTCTAGTTTCTTAACCATGTGTCGGATTTAGCTGATTTACGAACTAGTTCAAAATATTAATAAAAGGCACATTTTTAGAAAAAGTTTTTTGATCTGGCTTCACAAATCCGACCGTGAGAGTGCCGGTTGTTTAAAAAAAAAAAATTTTTTTGCAAACTTTTTTGTTGGAGCCGCTCACTCAGGAGCCTCTAACTGCAGAGGTCTATTTTTAAAACAAATTGATAAAATAGGTTTCAAAAATTGTAAATTTGTTAATTTTTTTGAAATATTAGTATCCAAACGGCCGTTATAACGGTTTTAAAAAATCAATTTTTTTAGAAAAATGGCTCTAGTTCCTTAACCACGTGTCAGATTTTGCTGATTCTCGAACTTGCTCGAGATATTGATAGAACACACATGCACAAATGCGACCGTGAGAGTGCCGGTTGTTTTCGTTATGTCTCATATCGTTTTATATATATATATATATATATATATATATATATATATATATATATATATATATATATATATATATATATATATATATATATATATATATATATATATATATATATATATATATATATATATATATATATATATATATATATATATATATATATATATATATATATATATATATATATATATATATATTATATATATATATATATATATATATATATATATATATAATATATATATATATATATATATATATATATATATATATATATATATATATATATATATATATATATATATATATATATATATATATATATATATATATATATTTATATATATGTATATATATAAATATATATATATATATATATATATATATATATATATATATATATATATATATATATATATATATATATATATATATATATATATATATATATATATATATACATATATATATATATATATATATATATATACATATATATATATATTTATATATATGTATATATATAAATATATATATATATATATATATATATATATATATATATATATATATATATATATATATATATATATACATATATATATATATATATATATATATATATATATATATATATATATATATATATATATATATATATATATATATATATATATATATATATATATATATAAACGATATGAGATATAACGAAAACGACCGGCACTCTCACGGTCGCATTTGTTGAGGTAGACACGTGGTTAAGAAACTAGAGACTTTTTTCTGAAAAAAATTGATTTTTTAAAACCGTTATAACGGCCGTTTGGATACTAATATTTCAAAAAAATTAACAAATTTAAAATCTTTGGAATCTTTTTTATCAATTTGTTTTAAAAATAGACCTCTGCAGTTAGAGGTTCCTGAGTGAGTGGCTCCAACAAAAAAGTTTGCAAAAAAATTTTTTTTTTTTGAAACAACCAGCACTCTCACGGTCGCATTTATAAGGCCAGATCAAAAAAACTTTGCTAAAAATGTGCGTTTTATTAATAGTTTTATTAATATCTTGGACAAGTTCGTAAATCAGCCCAATCCAACACATGGTTAAGAAACTAGAAGCTTTATACTAGAAAAAAACTTTGTTTTTTAGATCCGTTATAACGGCCGTTTGGATTCCAATATTTTTAAAAACTTCATAAATTTAGAATTTTTGAAACCTTTTTAATCAGTTTCTTTCAAAAAAAAGACCTCTGCAGTTGGAGGTTTCTGAGTGAGTGGCTCCAACAAAAAAGCTTGTAAACACAAAATGCGTTTGAATCAACCGGCGCTCTCACGGTTGCATTTGTGGAGCCAGATCAAAAAGCCTTTCTTAAAAATGTGTGTTTTATTAAATCTTGGACAAGTTCGTAAATCATAAAAATCTGACACATGGTTAAGGAACTATAGGCTTTATACTAGAAAAAAAAGTGGTTTTTTTAATCCGTTATAACGGCCGTTCGTATGCTAATATTTTTAAAACCTTCATAAATTTAGAATCTGTGGAAACATTTTAATCCGTTTCTTATAAATATAAACCTCTGCAGTTAGAGGTTTTTGACTTGTTGGCTTCAACAAAAAAGTTTGCAACAATCCCCAACTGCAATTTCCAAAAACCTTATAACAGTCAAAAAAATAAAAGATTTGAATAGAAGAAATTAATTTTTTTTCTTAGAAATAAACTATTTTGATATTTTGCAGTAATTGGACGACATATGATATAGAGTAGGTTTGTGTCATAAATTGTCACACACATGTTCTGTGGTAGATTTGATATTTGTTTGTTGCAAAATTGGATAGATATAATTTTGCTTGTAGGTAGCTAATTCTCTTTTTAAAATTTGTTCGATATCTGTTTGAAATTAGTTTGTTTTGTTTAAACTAATCTGATATATCAGATTCTACTGGCACACAAAACTGTCTGATCTCGAAATCTACCTATTTCTAGCGGATATACGTGCCGCTTGGGCTTTTTTTTTTGTTAATTGATATTCATTTTTATCGGCGTATCCAAAGTTCATGGTAGATTCCTATTTTAAAGCCCATTCGAAAAGTTTTTTTGATGTATCAATAATATATTTGCTCCCTATACTATAACGGTGTGCAGCACGCTTCAGTGTACCACCAATTCCATCACAAGGTCCCTTTCCATGGCTGGTAGCATGAAAATGCCATTCTGCATCAACCTTAAAGTCTTTTTTGTGGTGGCATAAGTTAATTAGGTTATGTTTATTTTTGTATTGAGAAGGTGCACTGTCAGTGTTATAAATTATTTTCGTAATATTAGAATTTATATGCGTTTTGATGAATTCAATAAGTTTTGTAATGAAAAGATGGACTGTAGTACTGTTGTGATCGTTTATATCCGAAATGAGTATAAAACTTCGGTGCTGTATAGTGTATATATTCACTTGCGGCACTTTTAAAATAAATGACAAATGGATGAATAGTAGCTTGTGAATTATTATAATAATAGCCTTGAACCGCATCCTGAATTATGAAGTCGTAGTTTTCAGAAAAATCCCCTTGAACGAAGCACTTCCTGCTTCTAATTTTTTTTCCTCAATGAATGTAGATTGCTGTTTTGCTATAAATTTGTGTGGTATCAAAATTTGTAAACGGTAAACAAATTTTTTCATAAATTCTTCTACAGTTTCTATTAAAGTATCCAAATTGCATCGATCAGTGGTAATCCATTGTTGATATTTGACTTGAAGGATTCCTTTAACGTCAAAATCATTTAGTAATCTTTCTTCCAGTTGTTGAAGTTTTTTTGAACATTCATTGCACTTCAAAGTATGACAATCTTCTGTTAGTTCACCACATGAAACAAAGTCAATTAATGTTTTATAATTCTGGAAAGCAGCATCAGTAATCCAAGACATCTTAGAGTGTTGAATCATTAGTTTTATATTTTGATGTATGGTACACACGCACACATTATGAACTCCTTGGGATAATATTATACATTCTTGTGGTCGAAGGGACGTGAATTTAGTAAATCCTATTTTCACATCAGGAAACTTATTTTTAAACTCCACATAAGCTTCATTTAATGAACATAGCAATAAGCGCTTTTGTGTTTTTATGAGCTCATCTCCTTTTTTGAAAGATATTGCATCTCGTTTGCCTGGCAATAATCTACTGATTTCATCACTTTTATAGAACTGCTCCACAACATTTATATCTGTTGTGGATACACCTCTTTATCCGTCGCAGATGAATGCTGAAAATTATTTTTATGTAGAGTTTTACTTTTTTCAACCATGACGCGTAGCATTACTGTTGTTTGTTATTATAATTATACTGTTATTATAATTATATTATTATATTTAAAAATATAATAATTTATATTATTATATTTTAAAAAAATTCTACTTGAAGTCGTATTTTTCATTTATCAAAGGCTATCTATAAACTAAAAATAAACCAAATTAAAAAGGGTTGAGTCAAAATGTCGCAAAATTTGGCTGAACTTGACTGAAATTGCTTTTTAAAAAGTTCATTTAATAATAAAATATTTGCTATTTAACATAAAAAAAATCTGAATCTAAAAATCGCAATTTTTATAATTTTCCTTCAGAACAAAAAAAACTGATTCCCGACAGTCATATGCACAACGAATTTTATCTTTAAAACAAAAAATAATGCAAGTGCCAAACTTTCACAAGTGGTTAGATATAAAATAAGCTTCAATTTAGTTAAAAAAAAAAAGGCTATGCAATCTTTTTTTCAATTACACCGTTTTTTTTCTTATGTTACACCGTTAAAAATTATTTCAAAAAATTAACAGTGTACATTTTGTTCTAATACCTATTCAACGACATATCATTTATGAAAATCGATTCAGTAGTTTTTCTACAATCGCTCGTCAAAATGCACTCACATCACAAAATAACAAAAAATTGAGAGGCACCCTGTGAAGACCCGTGGCCGAAAAAAAAATTCTAAGAGAACTTGTATTTTTTATTTATGAAAGACCATCCATAAACAAAAAATAATCAAAATTAAAAGGGGTCAAGTCAAAATTTCTCAAAAATTTGCTGAACTTGCGTGAAATTGCTCATATATATATATATATATATATATATATATATATATATATATATATATATATATATATATATATATATATATATATATATATATATATATATATATATATATATATATATATATATATACATATTTATATATATATATATATATATATATATATATATATATATATATATATATATATATATATATATATATATATATATACATATATATATATATATATAAACTTTTTTTTTTTTGTTTTTTCGTCTCCGCTTATCATATATAGTCGTTTGGCACAAAAATTTTTCCGAAATTCCGAGATGAAGCCCATTGCAATAGGTAGATTTTTATATGAAATACCTAAAATATCTTGTATTGACAAAGGATGATGAATATTCTTCACTCGGATGATTCACTCCACTCGCTTCGCTCGTTCCGTAAACTTCATCCTCTTGAAGAATTTTAAGCTCATACAAGAATCTACTATTTTTATTGTGGAACTGGAAGTAATTGCCACACCTTCTTAAGCTAGAAACTTCTGTTTTTATTCGATTTACAATTCTAGTGTAGTTTTTAGTCTGCATTTTAACTCTACACTTTTTTCTGTTTTTCATACTCTAACTATGTTATCTCAAATCTTTAACAAATATTAACAAACGTTTGTTTGTTGTAAATGTTTATTTGATAGGGACAGATTGTTGGCCATTAAAAGTTATCAACACATTAACCAGCGTATGGTGTTTGTGTTCATGCAGTGGAGACTAGTCTTTACATCCCTAACATAATACCGATTTCATGCCTTCTCATATGGTGTTGCTGATTACAATTAGCAAGCATACACGCTACTAGCCAGCGAACTCACTAGCTGCTAGTATGTTGGCCAAGTGTAACCATGCTCACTTTAGCTAATTAAAAGATTCTTAACAATATACCGAGATAGTTGATACGCGCCCTACTCTAATTCGCTCAATAAGTCTTTCGAGATTATAGAATCAAATAATTCGATTCATAATGCTAGTCGGGACGTTAACAGCCTTAGGTTACCAAGAAACTTTTTGATGTGTCCCTTTCGGCTTCTCCATGATCTAAAATTTTGTTCTTGTTCCCATGTTTTTGTTTTTGAGCAAGCTCGGTCTTCAAACTCTTGAAGTCCAAGTCCAGTGACCAGTGATGACTCCTACCAATGAACCAATATCCTGCGTGCGCTAGGATGTCAGTTCTTTGGAGCGCCGAAGTACTATTCTGTGTCAAATAAGCCTGCTTATCTTATATGTGCTGATGTTTGACCACCGGTTTACGATTATGCAGATGAGAGACCTCATTAGTTAGTTGTAACAGGCTTCATTAGTTAGTTAGTTGATAGATATAGAGAAAGGCAAGCAACCACCTAGAGTTTATTTTTCTGATTGAAGTTCCCATTCAGTTTATTGCCTAGTAGGTGCGTCACTATACAGTTGCTTCTACTGCCTCTTTGACCTTTGATAAGCGGCAGCTTAGTATCACTTTTGACGTCATTATACTACTGCGTAAAGTAACAAGAGATGGATATTATGCTATTCATTTACATTTACAATTTGCATTGAAACAAATAGCAAACGACCCTTTTGTTTGCAACGTAGCTATGAATTACATCATCTTCATCATATGAGAGTACTGAGCCCTCCCTCAAAGCAAAGTCTGAGACGTAATAAATGTTTTTTTGGTTGACTCCTACTTCGTATTAAACTTGGAGTGTCTGGTAAAACAAATGATCCACCGTGACATATCGCACTGTGACATAACAAATTTTCTTATAATTTAATTGTAATTTGATATATATTTCAGCTTGTTAGGCCATCTTATGAAGTAATCTCCATTTTCCCGAAGATGGCCTAACAAGCTGAAATATGTATAGAGTAACAGTTAAATTATAAAAAACTTTGTTTTCTTTATTTTTTTATTAAACTTATTAAATAAGTTATTTGCGTAAACTAACAAGAGATTGATTGATTTATTTATTTTCATTTAAAATTTGCATTGAAACCAATAGCAAACGACCCTTTTGTTTTCTATTATTTATCTTAACAAAGGGTCCGATTATTTCTCAAAATTTTTAAACATGAATTTCAGAATAAATCCGATAGGAATTTTAAGACGGAAAAATATGATAGGTTACGATTGGTGCACTGAAAAACATGTTCTATTTCCAATCGAAATGCAGTTGTCTCAACCTCACCGGTCAGATATAGCGAATAGAACTATGAAATTGTTTCAACAACTGTACAACTATAGAACGATGTAGTTGAGACAATCATACGAAATATTTATGTGAAAATAGAATATAGTTCAATTAATCTCATATCAGGGGCGTCAATTGGGTAGGTCTGGGGGGGGATATTGTCCCCCCCCCCCCCATACGGATCTGATACTATCAATACATCGATTCAATACAACCGTCCAATCGTGGTAGAATTATATACACTATAAAAATTTCAGTGCACTGTTATTTTGTAAACTCTAATTTTTAGAACTAACCAATATACCAATTCAATTTTATCGCATACTATTAATTGAAATATATCTGTTAATATAATTATTACGTTACATATTATTTTGGCCCGACTAAAGTACAGTTCACCGCAATATTCAAACCGTTATCGTTCTTTGTATCAAGGACTAGAGCGCTGCCGATACGAAAGGCAGTCGTATTGCTTCTAACCTTCTGATTAAATCAGTTTTATAAACAAAACACGATCGTTCTTCCAAAAACGCCGTGGGTGCGTATTTTGACAAAATTCTATCGTACTATAAGGTGCGCGGTATCACCGCTTTTAGAAGAACGATTGTGTTTTGTTTATAAGATTTTCGTGTCTGAGTCAGAGGAAATAAAATATTTCATTAGTATAGGGTTCCTTGAGAGTTCATAGTGCAGCATTTAACATTCAAATTTCAATTGCTATTGGCTATTTATATAAATTTAATTTATATAAACGGTAATTTATATAAACTTAAAAGTGTACATGCAGGAGAACACAACCTTATTATACCACACTTATTTGGAGAACCCTGACTGTTTGGCCCTGTTTTTTATCTATATCATATTGTACAAACTTTACAAGACTTTTAAAACAATAAATTAAAAACAATTCTAAATGTAAAATCCTATAACATATCAAAAGTTTTTTTGATAGTTGTGCTAATTTTTATAAAATGAATGAAAATAATTGTGGGAGTAATTTAAATTTTTTGTGTTATTTACAGTGATTTAATAATAGTTTAATGAATGAACAATAAATGTTTTATAATTAGTCCAGTCATTTTAGAAGTTTTAAGCCCCAATCTGCGAAAAAATTCCTATTGAGCTGAATTGTTGTATGTACCTTTATTACGGCCTTTTAATTAATATGTGAAAAATCGACATTGATATCGTGCCGGCTAAAAAAGCTATCAAGGTCAATAGGTCACGAAAATTAGTTTTCCGCGAATATCTCGCGACCTATTGCTCTTATTAAAGTTAAACAAAAATTGTTTATCGTCCAATTATCTACAAAACAAGCCTTACTCATTTTTTTGTAAGATCAACCGTTTTTAGGGTAGAGCGCTGAAAAAGCGGCAAGAATTTGCGACGTAAATTCAGTTACTTTATATTCATGTTGTCAAGTGTATTAAAAACATTCATCTGATGCTCGGGTGTTTTGTAGAGAATATACTTATATTATATTATTATTAACGACCTCCACTGGCAGATGTTTCGTATTTTATTGTTCCGAGACCCGCTGTCGGGTCTGTCCGACTATGGTTGGAAATATCTATGGTTGGAAATATCTCCGATAAAAACTGCATTTCTCATTGACGTGTTTCGGATGAATTTAAACCCTCCTCCAATTCGAACCCATAATAACAATGTTCATATTTTTGTATTATATAATAATTTAAATAAAACCGCAATGTGTTGAGATATTACTTCGGTCTGAAAGACCTAAGTATTACATTCATGAGCCAAAAGTGTAATTCTTACCCCCACTTTTTTGGCATTTCTCGACGTTTTAGGACCTACTGATTCTAAAAAAGTCCAAGCGGTACGTATATCCGCTAGAAATAGGTAGATTTCGAGATAGTTTTGTGACAGACAATTTTGTGTGCCAGTAGAATCTGATGTATCAGATTAGTTTAAACAAAACAAACTAATTTCAAACAGATATCGAACAAGCCGTCTATATTCAGCCGTCTATATTCCAACCGACTGTCCGACTGTGTTTAGCTGAGTTGAGAAATATTTCTTGAGTGTTAAAGACGTTATTTTAGTAGTTTCAGTAGCAACCTTTAAACTACGTCAGGAAGAACCATGTATATCACAAGTATATCACAGCCGCTTAATTTTTCGGTATTCCATGCCATGACCGGATGTGATACAACTTCAACACTTTTTGGCAAAGCAAAAATTAAAGTCATGAAGATGTTTGAAAAAAGACCTGATTTAAAAAATTCCGCAGAAATATCTCCAAGAAAATTGCGCTTGAGAAGTAGTTGTCGATGCTGCAATACAGTGCTACTAGCAATGTACGGTGCTCCAAAATCAGAACATTCGATAAATAATTACAGATATTTTAGCTTTGGTAAGCTTTCAAAACAAAACACAGGTGTGAATTTTCCGTTATTGGCACCTCCTTCTTCAGCAGCTCAACTGCATATTTTTCGAGTGTATTATAAAATACAAACTAAGAAGAGAAATTGATGCAAAATAGTGGGGTTACGAGTAAAAAAATAACATACTTCAGCCAGGAACAACTTTATTATACCAGCACTCGATGATCTACTAAACACAATCTATTGTAATTGTACAAAAAATTGTGGCGGCAAGTGTGGATGCAAAATAAAATGGGTTTGAGATGCTTAAAAGTTTGTGAACATTTCCGTGGGCAATCATGCTTAAACGGGGAGTGAAGATGTCGACTACTTAAGTAAAGGAATAATTCCACTCAATGTTTTGTCAGCAAATTTTAATGATAGAGAAACTGAGGATATCGACTATGAGTGAATAAAAAAAATTATGTATGCATAAAAATTAGTAGTCAGTATTAAGTTTATTTTTTTGTATTTTTCTTTTAAATAAAAAAAAGCTTTTATTACATATCATGGATCATGCCTACTGTGAAAACCATGTAAAAAAATGCGTGGTGCGGAAACGTGTGCATAATCATAATGTATAGTCGCATTCTGAGCGCTCTGCTAAAAAATAGTTGATCTTACAGAAAAATGATTGATGTATGTTTTGTAGATAATTGGACAATAAACAATTTCTGTTTGACCTTAATTGACCTCGGAGTAATAGGTAGCGAGATATTCGCGAAAAACTGATTTTCGTGACCTTTTGGCCTTGATGCCGGCACGATATAAATGTCGATTTTTTACATATTAATTAAAATAAAGCTGCAAACGTAATAAAGCTGCAAACGAAAATTCAACTCACTAGGAATTTTTCCGCAGTTAAAACCTATAACGACTGGACTAAATGGACAAGCAATATTTTCTAACGACACGAACAAATATTTAAGTTATGTAAATATTTTCAAAGTATATTATGAAAACTTGCTGACAAATTCTTTTCGCTATATGGAGTATAATTTTTAATTCATAAAATAGCAAAAATTATATGTTTGGTTGGTTATAATAAAATCCAAAAAGTATCCTAAACGTCAATCTTTGTTCATTTTTTTTATAGTCACAGGGAGAGAGAAACTATTATTTTTTTTTGGTACGTTTATCTATAAGAAAAAGAAGCTCGCAATAATTGTACAATTTTGAATCAAATGAAAAATTTACGCACGTTTATGGGTAGACGTAGGAATTGCATTCCCGTGGTGTTTTATGGATCCTGGGACTACGTGACTCATAAATTTTAAATCCCGGGATGCCCGGGATCTAAAATATTGTATAGAAAAACCTTCTTTTTTTATGCTGCACGATCTGCTGTAGTTTACAAATTCACTCTCTGAACAGTTACAAAGCAGAGATAAGCACAAGCGCTTTAATTAAAACTACCTTTTTGATGCTTAAACAACACTGAAAAAAATAATCATTAAATTCAAAAAAAATGCATATTAATTCAAAAAAATTGCTTTCGAAAATGCTCCAACAGCAATTTTTCGATTTTTTAGGTTAAATAATTTGTTTTCAATTTAAAATCTGGTGCTTTTCAGTGAAAAGTAAATTGCTTAAATGATCAAAAGTTGAGGCTTTCAAATTAAAAGGATCTACATTTATATAAAAAGTAATGCCTTTTATTTGGAAAGCACAGCTGAATAGATATTGCTTTTGAAAACAAAGCGGTTGTTTTTGATTAGAAAGAATTCTTTTGAGGTGAAAACACTTTACAATTAATTGAAAAATGGTATACTTTAATGTTGCTTTTAATTTGAAAGCATATTGACATTGATTTACCAGTAATCGACTTTTGAATAAAAATTTCCATATACGTTCAAAAGAAAAACAATTTTTTTTAAAATAGTTTTTATTTATTAAAAATTATTCATTGTAATAATTTCACTAATAAAAAATGGCTTAAGTGTTATACATTTCACATTTTATTTAAATAAATAATATTAAAATTAAAACAATATAACAAAATAATTTCAACAACTTTATAAACATATTAAAATAAAAAAGCAAATATCTACATATTAGTTTTATTTCTAACATATGTTTTTCCATTAGAAATAGTATGTAAATTCAATGGTAAACTAGAGAAATATTCCATTGTATTAATATAAATTATATTGGTGTTTACCCCTAATTCAAAAGAATGAAAATGTTCATCAAATTTTAGTATTTCAATTTCTGAACAAATTGCACATAATTCATTTTTTTCATTAAATGCGAATGATTTTATTTTAAATAATTTTATGTTATGTAAAGAAAATTGTCTTGATAAGTAACAGCCCGCTTTGTAGTTAGTACCTTTATACTTAATGAAATCAAATATTTTTATATTATGCATATGAATTTCACAATTACAAATAATATTTGTTCCGTATAATTGCATTAAATCTACGTTTTCGAATTTATCAATTTTATCAAAAAAGTTTTCATCACATTCCGTTACCAGCATATTAGAAAATTTCAAGCAAGCTTTTACACTTAGACTATACGTTATATTTCTTCTAGACGTTATTATATTAGCGTATACCTTTGAGTCTCTATGTTTCGATTCAAATCTGAAGCTCCAAACATAGCGTAATGGTCCAATCAGTTTAATGGCAGAGGCATAGTGAACCATAAAATGGTGTTTAGGTTTCAAAGTAGTTTTAAATAATTGTATGTATAATTTATGATGAAGTTTAATAGTGGAAGACAGCTCATTTAACATATCGTATCCTATTTCAGGTAGTAACAGTATGTCAATTATTTTACAAAGTGTACCAAAAAATTTCCACAATGCACAATCTTGCTTTATAACATCCCCTATCATTAGCGGAAAAAAGTGTATAAAAGTCCACATTTCACGGGCTGACATTTTCATTTTTTGTTTCTTAATATTTTCTAATTTTAAATCTACAGATATATTTCCAACCTCATATGTGCCATAATTGAAATATCTTTTTCTATTGTTTAGCATCTCTAATGTAAACGTGTTATGTTCAATATAATATAGAATTATGTTTGTTATATCATACACACAAACACCTTCAAAGAGATCATGCATAATGTCAAATGCCGCATTTTGGGTGACGTGAAATGAAGGTAACAGACTAAAAATACACCTTTCTTTTACTCCAGTTAATTTAGCATCACCTAATTCTATATCAGATGCATAGTTTTTCACATTTCTTAAAAATAAACTTTCCTCGATAAGGTCTATTTGCATATCTTTTTTTTCGCGTCGACAAGAACGACAATATCTATTGGCATTAAAAGATTGAGTAAATCCTAAAATAGCATTCATACCTGCATTATCGCCTAAGACCAAACCTAATACAAAACGAATAGTATATACTTCATCGTCTTGAATTTTAATTTCCAGACCTTTTTCTAATTCTTTCAATTGTTCTAGCAGTTCATACAAGCAATTATAATAACCAAATTTTCTAATATCTTCTTTTTTATAAAAGCCAGCAACAAATATGTTATTTAGCTTCGATAATAAATATTGCGGTAATGTAGGAAATATATAATATACCCCACATATTAGATGTTCTGTACTGTGACTACCAAGTGGGTTGTTTACCTCAAATTCATCAAAATAAATATGATAAGGTATTACGATATCTCTGTCGTTAAACTTTTTTAACTTTTCTTTGAAAATTGCACCGTTTATGAAATTACATAGATTTTGTTTGTTATTAAGGTCTTGCATATTGGCTAATGTTTTTTTAGGTTGTCTGATTTTTCGAAAAATTTCCGAAATTGAAATTTTAGGGGCATTAAATAAACTTTTTTAGTTACTTTACTAATAGTCGATACACCGCATTGTAAACTTTCAGAAAATTCATTATTTATAACTACAGATTTAAGGTTCATAAACAAATCATTTGCTTGCAAATATTTAAGAAACTTGTGTTCTGAATGTGTATTATTAATCGTTACGAGAAGTTGCTCTAATAGGCTATTAAGTTTAATTTGATCGTTTGCAGACAATAAAGAGTTAATAAAATCTTTGATATTACTGATAAACATTGATATAAGTGAATGAAATTCATTGTTTATTGTTATAGCATCTTTTCGAGAAATATTATTTTGCGAATATAACTTCAATCCAAAATTAATAAAATGTTGATTAAATTTAATTACAAAATCTTCCAAGTGGGCATTCTTGGTGTGTAAAAAATTATCTGGAATACACGTCGTATTCAATGAATTTAATGCAATATAATTGTGAACATGTGTTTGTAAATTTACTTGGTTTAAATTATTCGATTGACTTATTTCATAATTATCAGGATTTATATTAATAACTAAATGAAATTTTTCAATATGTTTTTTATATGACTTTAGACTAGAAAACTTTTGGTTACAATCAGTTTCTGAACATTGGTAGGTAGAGTTGCTTTTAAGGTGATGTACAAATTTTAAATGGCATAAAAATTCTTTGGTATTTTGGAATTGTAAATTACAAACGAAACATACGACCATATTAAGAATTTAATGTTGAGATTAACCCAGTAATACTTGGGATATTTTTATCAAAACGAGTTTTTATGCCATAGAAATATTTTTGTACAAAAAGCCATACAGAATAACAAGAACTAGGATATATTAAATTAAAACATTGAAACATTTTAAAGCACGCATCCAAACAAGCCAGAAAACTACTAAATCGGTAAATTGTCCCATCTAAATAGACGAGTTGTTCGGTGGGATTAAATTTGTCAGAACCTACCACTATAATCAATGGTTGTAAGGTTGACTTATTTTCTTTGCACGTATTCCTGATGAACTGGATCTTATTTTTTATGTCATTTACAGTATGTACATGAATTATGAATTCATCTTCTGCTTCTTTGATAGTGTATTTTTTTAATTTTTTAGAGGTACCAGATAAATTACTATATCGATTTGTTGGCACCAATATAGAATTTAAAAGAAGTGCTATGATATAATCACGATTACCTGAAAAAAGCACAGACATACAATTAGAACGTTAATTTATTTTACTAACAGTATTTTACACTTACTATTATCTTCCATTTTACAGCATTTACTTAACAATAATAAACTTTGCTTGTCTTTTATAGAAATTTTGTATTGTTCAATGATTTTAGAGCAAAATTCTTTCCATTTATCAAAAAGGCGGTTTTCACTGTTAGGATGTAATAGTGCAAAGTCAAGGTCAATCTAAGAAAACATAAGATATTAATTATAAAAAGTGAGTTGAGAGAATTAAAATAAAATTACCAGTTTATGTCCGTTTACACTTTTTACTATTTTCCAGTCAAATAAAAATTCAAAATTTGGTTTGCTATTGTTTAAAATTGAATTTCTGCGATATCGATAACTGTTTTGCCATTTTTGAATAACTTCATCCCACGGAGATTCATTGTATTGCAACCAACAACGATACTTTTCTGCCATTTCCTCGTCACATTCAAGAATTTCTTCAGAAAGGTGCCGTTTTTTTGGCGAACAATGCGATTCAGTTTTTTTTTTTCTATTTTTCGTTTTCTATGACGATAGTTAATGTATTTAAAATACAATGATCCGGACTGCCTAATTCCGTTGCCACCAGTCGTGTAGTAAGATTCCTATAGAAAATTTTTATTTATATAAAAAGTTTATCTTGTAAATAAGCGCATTTATGTGGAAATAATTTTACCGTATTTTCTTTTGGAAATAGAGTAACTATATCTTTACTCAGTTGATCAAAATCATCTTTAGTAAGCGTTATGTTTCTAAAAACATAGTATCGGATGATTACATCAATTAAATCTGTCCGTTCGGACATAGATAAATTTGTTTGTGTTCTGCTTAAATTTAACAACAGCTGTCCTTCATCGCTTAGTGCTAGGATATCTGCTACATTCTATGTAAAAAAAAATATTAAATTGAAAGTTTTTAATGTGATAGGTTAAAATACTTACAAGGGAGTTCGATTGATTCGGATTAGGAATTTTGTTCGTCAATACTGTAGAAGTCCCACTCACAAATTCTTGGGTTTTCAACCATTCCAATACTTTTGATGTTACAGTTACTGTTGTTTCACTGTCTCTATTGTATCCATTCTACATTTGTCATGGTTAAAAATGTGTGTAATTTATATTGATATATAAAGGTTAGTATGCCAATTAAAAATTTTAAATTTGCATTTATCAAATATTACCTTATTTTTCCAGGAAAATAATTTTTCGCGAAACTCCAGCATTAATCCATACTTAGAAGGAGGGAATAATGTTGACAAATCCTGTGATGTTAAATATTGTAACCGGTTAACTGTTATATCACGATCTGTAGAACATTTAAAACAATTATACACATTATGCATATTTATATTATTATATTTGCATAAGCCATTTTATACAATGAAGGGGAATTCCCGTTATTTTTTATATATTTTGAATGAATTCCATATTTGTCAGGTACCTTTTAACCCAAAATAACAACTTTCAAATTAACGGGAATTTTTTCAATGTATATAACATAAACGTCAGCATATTTTTTTTCTTTTTTTTATAAATGCACAACACTTGATCACAAATTACCTTTTATGTATTCATACACTTCAGGAACATTCCACTCCACAACCCAATTGTAAAGGGGATCACAGTTCAAAATGCAAGAGGCATCACTATTTTCACAGTTTTCAATATGTTCACTAGGTTTCACTGGATTAATTAGGTCTAGGTATGTTAAATCACTTTCTACGTGAGAATCAAAATATTCCACAGGCACTGCTAAATCACTTCTTAATGTTAAATTGTTTATTTCATCCATTTACGAAATATTTATTTTATATATTATGATCTTTTTTCTTCTATTGTTGCGACTAATATGATATACAAACAACAAATCAAACGAAAACTCACAAAAAATAACGGTATAAATTAAGAACATTCTTTTAAATTTATGGCATCGGCTTTTCCTTCAAAAGCAATACTTTTGAATCAAATAAATTCTCCAGAATTTTAAATTTGATTCGTATTTATTACTTTTAAATCAAAAGCAACTACATTGAATTAGAAATTTTACTTTCATGTTCTAAAACAAAAGATATTAGTAATATTTTTATTAAATGGTTCAGATTTTGATTTGAATACAAAAAATGCTATGTAAAGTAGATTCAAAAGTAAATTTTTTGATTTCTGTTATTTTGGGTATCAAAAGTATGATTTTTGATTTTAAAACCTAATATTTTTTTGAGTGAATGTAGAGATGATATACTAAATTTAAAATTATTTTTAACAAATGAAGGGATTTTGCAGAACTTTGCGGCATTCGCTTCGATGAAACAACACCAGAAGACAAAGATCTAGCAGAGTAACCAAAGTAGCTCAAAAGCATTTTATTTTTATTTCTAAGTCCATTCATTTAAATGCTTTTAAATATATGTGTGTATAAAAATGTGTATCTTATGTTTTACGAAAAAAATCTTTTTATGTCATTTAAATTCTCGCCCCCCCCCCCCCCCCCAAGATTTTGGTGAAATGACGCCACTGTCTCAAATACTTCAATTTTAAAATGAATAATGGATGATATAAGGCCAAAGAAAATTTTTTTCATTAAAATAGTAATAGTAAAATAGTAATAATAATTAACTTATTCAACTACTGTTATATTGAATATAACACTTTATATTTTAAGTAAACCTCATTCTGTTGTCAGGAAAATGTTGACGTGTAGTTGTCCCAATCACGGTGAAATTGTTTGCAAATATTTTTTCTTTGTTTGAATAATAAACTGTCTTAGACTTGGACCTTTGGTACTAAAATTTATATATATAAAAAAATTAAGAGGATTTAAATTAACACCGCGGGACGCAATTTGTCCCAACACGAATGATGAGATTTGGGAATCTCTTATGCGCACTATTTAGCCTATCATTTCAACAACCATTTTACAATAAGATAAACGAACATGATAATAGTAATAATAAAAATGAATTTAAATCAAAAAACCCTAACCTTGTCAGTGTTGATTGGTGAACCAACACTGTGGTCATTCCTCCTATAGATATTTCACCAATGCTTCGATGTATGTATTTTTCCAATGTATATAATTTTCCAGTGATTCCAATATATATATAATCTGCCAATGATTCCAATGTATATAATTTACCAATTTTTAGCGACCTTAAACCAATCCAATTTTCAACGTGATTTCCTTTTTAATCTGTTTTCCAAAACAAAACAATGCCATCCGCTTCAATCCTTAAAATTTTATTTTGATGTGGTTTCATTAGATTATACTTCGTCCAAAAACCAAAATCCGGGTAGCCCAAATTGTAATAATAATAACAATAACTGATGACGACGTATAAATATTTTTAAATGGTTTTCCTCTTCTTTTAATATAAGTGGATGTAATTTACTAAGGTTTCCCTTGTTGTAATTAAAACAAAATTATTAAATCACAACCTGCTTGATAGCCAAGTCGACATACGAAAATATTATTTATTTTCCTCATTAAATAGTTACCACAACAATTATAGGAATTTACTTTTAAAACAATGATTTGATTAACTTTTTCTATTATATTTTTTTTGATTTTCTTTAATTGAAAACAAATGTTAAAAGATCCAAAATTAAACATGGAAAAAAGAATGCTTTTTAATCAAATATCAAACTTCGAGTGAGTTTTAACAAAAAATGTGTTTTTCTTTTCAGACATTTTATAAAAAAAATGAGAAACGAAGATTGAGCAAAACTGAGTAATAAATCTCTGTTCGTTAAAATTGAAAATAAAATTGGTGCGTTCGTTTATTTTTATAATTGTAATTCGAAATTGAACTGACCGTTGGAAAATTTGAAATTATTATTAATGTAAAAAAAAAATGAACTTAAATTATGGAAATAAATTTTTTATTGAATTGGAAAAAGAAGATGAATTGGTTTTATTATTGTTTAGGCGAATATCACGGACGTTACACCATGAATTCAAGGTAAAAATCAAGATATTTACCCTTGAAATCACAAAAACGTCGTCACCCCCTCTACGTCAGAAACCATCGAACTACTTCCCCCTATTAAACTGTATCTGGGATCGAGATACCCACAGTCACTGGCGTCAAGACCGATGACCGGTTCCAACACTCATGAGGTCCTTAGGAACTTCACTGAGTATTGAGACCGACCATCCATCCGAACGTCAGCACCATGGACACCCCGATACAACCAGTAATATATGATACTGTAGATGTGAACCCCAGAGACGACAACCAGCCAGAGGAACGACCCTACCTAACGAAAAGACATCATTCCCTGATGTCTTTCGCGTGATGGACTCCAAGATTCTTACCGCTCATATCTGTGCACTCATAGAGTACATTTCCAATCTTAGTCTTAATCATCGCAGGTAAGAACTTTGGAGCCAATTTTGCCGAGAATTTTTTTGTAGCGTCACTCAAATGATGTTGCCGTACAAACACACGTTGTTGTGGTTGAAAAGTCCGTAGTTTAGATCGCAGGTTGTACTGATGTTGCGACTTTTTGAAGGCTGCTTTTAAATTTAGTTGAACCCGGTTCCTGAGCATAGTCAAATGATCAGAGCGTTCTAATTCCTCACCAGCATCTTCACCAAGCTGGTGTAGTGATCTCAACAATTGGTAAGTATTTCCATCCGATATTGGATGTTGACCAAATAATAGATAGTACGGTGAATACTTGGTAGCAGAATGTACTGCAGCCCGCAGTGCATATGCGATTTCACCAATTTGTGAGTCCCACTTGGTATGTTGACCTTTAATGAACGCTCGAATTGCTGCTAGAACTGACCTATTGACCCGCTCTGACGCGTTACTTTGAGGACTATAGACACCGGTCCTAATGTGTTTAATGCCGAAATCTGACAAAAGATTTTGAAAGTTCCTACAAGTGAACTGTTTGCCATTGTCACTGTGCAGAAACTCTGGTACCCCATATGTAAGAAACACTTCATTCCTTAGAAAAGCATTCACCTTCGGTGAAGTTGCGTTTCTAAGTGGTTTCAGTAGTACAAACTTCGTAGCATGATCCAGAACTATCAGCAATACCGTATTCCCAAGTGTAGAACGAGGGTACGGTCCCAAAAAATCTATATAGACTCTCTGCCATGGACGTGCTGTTTCGAATTGATATTGCATCGGAGGACGCAATATCTGATTCGTGGCTTTTGTTTGTTTACATGTGTCGCAGGACACAACATAGTTGTGTACCTGCGACGCCATGCCCGGCCAATAATAAAGACGTCGAAGTAATTCTAAAGTCTTTTTAACACCTCCATGAGCAGCAGTACTATCATCATGATGTTTCTGAATCATGTTGGAAGTCATCGGTTTTGGTACCCAGAGTTTCCACACAGGAACATCGTTGGGTATTGCATCAGGTCTTGGCTCAATACGTATGTATAGCTTATCATCCACGACTTTAACTGATGGAAAGTCCTTTGGAGATGATTGAACTTTAGCTATCATATCCGTATATTCCTTGTGCCGATAACCCTCATTGTCGATTTTAATCTCATTAATGTGATGTACTAATGCTTCCGTCAATTCTTCGTGTGTATCGTCATAAAGACGAGATAGAGCATCAGGGACTATATTTTGGGTACCTTTTTGGTGGACAATGGTAAAATCCATATGTTGGAGTTTTAGGCTCCACCTAGCCAGACGACCACTCAAGTCTTTCTGTGACATAAGCCACTTCAGACTTGAGTGATCAGTCACAATTGTAAATCGGTGACCTTCAACATAGCCCCTGAATTTCTTCACACTCAGAATTGCCGCAAGACATTCAAGCTCAGAAACAGAATAGTTTCGTTGAGCTTTATTAAGTTTTTTCGACATGAAGGCTATCGGACACTCTTGTCCGTCTTCGTCGATCTGATACAGTACACTACCTATCCCTGTCAGACTCGCATCGCATCTAATAAAGAACTCTTTATTATAATCAGGGTTTACTAATACCGGTGCTGTAGTCAGCAATCGTTTTAAATTTTCGAAAGCAGCTTGCGCTTCCAATGTCCATTTCAATTTCCCAGAACTCTTTTTTAATAAATCTGTAATTGGTGATACCACGCTTGCATAATTTGGTATGAAACGTTGGTACCAACCAGCCATTCCCAATAGACGTCGTATTTGTTTTACTGTAGATGGAGCTGGATACTCTGCTACAGCTCTTACCTTGTCAGGGTCAGTTCGTAGACCATCTTCACCAACCAAAAATCCCAAGTATTTCACCTCTCTCAGAACAAATTTACTTTTCTTGAGGTTTATGGTTAACCCAGCCGCTCTTAACAATGAAGAGACTTTGGACAGCAATTCCATATGTTCCTGGAACGTGGAAGAGACTACCAATAGATCATCTAAATAAACAAAGACATTTTCGTGATATTGATGTGGTATCACTTTGTGCATTAGCCGACACATTGTCTGGGGAGCATTGCACAATCCAAAGGGCATAACCCGGAATTGATACAATGGACGACCAGGCACTGTGAAGGCTGTCTTGTCTCTAGATGCTTCTGCCAGAGGAATCTGCCAGAAAGCATCTTTGAGATCAATACTTGAAATGTACTTTGTGCTATTTAGACGACCTAGTAAGCCATCAATCAAGGGAAGTGGGTAAGCGTCCTTTTTCGTTAGTGAATTGACACGACGGCTATCAATACATAATCTGTTTTTACCAGATTCTTTTTGTACCAACACCACTGGCGAGCACCAAGAACTGTTACTCTCTTCGATCACGCCCATTTGAAGCATTCGGTCAAGTTCAGCATAGACCTTTAGTTGAACAGCCGGCGATGTGGGATAATGCCTCTGTTTAACAGGTGCATTATCACCAACATCGATGACATGTTCAACCAAAGAAGTCTTTCCGAGTCCAGACACTTCAAATGACGGGAAAGAATCCTTGATCATATCCAGTTCTCGTTGCTGGTCAGTGGTGAGGTTATGTATATTTAAATTTTGTGGCTCTGTACGAGTCAGTTCACTAACAAATGAAGGAACAATACCAAATTCCTCCCAGAAATCTATGCCCAGGTAGAGCTCTTCTCGTAAACCAGGGACTATATGGAACCGCATTGGTTTAGTGGAGCCATTCACAGTTATTGGAACTTCTATGTAGCCTAAAATTTTATTTGCAGTACCATCCGCCGTACGAATACACGAAGTGTACTTACGGTAGGTTGTACCTGATGATTCCAATAATTCCAAGGAATTTCTTCCAAGTATAGTGATTGACGCTCCACTATCCAATAGTCCTGAAATATGTTTGTCCAAAATTCTTATTGTCAATCGCGGCCGAGGATCCTTTGTTTCTGAAAGGATAGATGAAATACAAGCTTTACGAAATAATTTCCTCATCCTCCAATATCTGATGTTACGTTCCAGACGTCTAAAATACGTTCGATGTAATGATGGGAAATTAAATGTATTCGATGATTTTATTCTGGTTTCCTGAGTGGTGGTCGATCGTCCTGCGTTGCTACATCTCTCGTCGTTTTCTTCGGGCTCATTGGATGTTGAACCGAGGGTACCATCCCCGAAGCATGTACTCTCGGACGGTAGTTTACCGACGGGTGACAATATGAACAATTTGCGTAAATAACGTCCGGTTTGTTACATTTCCAGCAGTGCAATTTTATCCGATTCTTAGAGCAATCAGGAGCTCGATGACCATTTACTCCACATCTGAAGCACACTATTGGTTGTCTGGATATTGATGGACCAGGTTGACTGTTGTCAAATGTTATGCTAGGTCGTTGCAATATCCGTCTCTGTGTTGAATCCACCGCATCAATATATCCATGTTGTTCTGCTCCAGCATCCACCTCATAGTCATCCATTTGTTGTACCTCGCTAATTCTTAAATTTGATGTTCTGGTTGGAACTGGTGTGGACCACAAACGTTCAAACTTCTGACATAGAGTCCGAAGTTCATCAATAGAATGTATTGTTGCTGCAAGTGTAGCATTTTTAAGCTCCACACTCAGTCCCTCCCGAGCAATCTCTAGCATTTCTCGGTCAGCAAATGGACGTGCTAAACGACGGTTTAACGAACCAATCTCCACCAGATATTCGTATACGCTCTCCTTTGACTTTTGTTTGCGGTTCAGAAGAACGCGCAAGATCGCCTTATCATCAGTGAGCGTACCGAAGGTTTGTAGGAGCCCCTCCCTTAGCACTGGATAGGTCACCACCTCATGTTCATGAGTTAAGTTCAAATAGTATCTGTCGGCAGCCCCCTTGAGATACCGCGGAACGATAGACCTAAGGTCGTCCCAATTCACGCGGTCCCTCCTGGCAGCCGCCTCAACTCTGTGAACGAACTCATGAACATCAGGAGAGTGACCATCTCCTGTGAAGGTTGGAACCCAATTTGAGTCATAACGACTCAAATTGTTCCCACGAACCCCTCGGTACTCCACTGGTGCTAACGCTGGAGCCGCGTCACGCCATACCTGAGGAGGTTGGTTGTATGGTGGTGGTGCTGTAAGTGGAGCTGGTGGATATATTGGTAGTGGTTGTACCTGTGGTACTGATGGATAATTTAATTGTGGTTGTACCAATGCTGGATTATTGTGTGTGTGTTCAGATGGGAGTGATGGACCCAATTGTGGTATTGCAAAGTCCTCGGCTCTCAAACCCGATTGCTGGAAATAAGCCGGTGGTGCTTGATCTGACCGTCTCTGTTGTTGCTGGTTTGGACGATTCAGACTATGTATTGTTTCCGATATTGGCCGTACTGGGATCGGTGTGGATCTCTCATCTGGTTGAAAGGCAGGTGAAGCAGAAGGAGCAGATGACACTCCTGGTTTACTCTGCATAATTGGACGTGTTGATAATGATCCTATTATACTCCAAGCGCGTGACAATTGTGAGATAGCGTAGGTGCGGGCTTCTTGCAAGTCATTGCGAGGACCCAACCTATTCATCCTACCCGTATAATGTAACACTCGATTCGCCAAACCATCCAAGAGGGTCTGATCAATCGGTGACTGAAGTCGTCGTACTTGATTTAGAATAAGTTGTGCTGCCTGCACCACCATTTGAGATTCCTCTATCAAATCTCTCGCATGAGACACTGTTATTGGAACTGACCCATGATCTACATGGTTTCGCAGTTCCTCTGCCCAATCGGCCCCCCCGAAATTCACACCCCGAACCAAACATTCGACCAGTAGTTCGCTGGGTTCCAGACCATAGAACGGATGGTCAACGTCTATTTGGTTTGACATTTTGATGGTAAAACCCGAAAAATTATTTACTCGCAAATGACAACAATATCAAAACCAATTCCCCCAAAAAAATATAGTTAGTACGATGGAAAATGAAAATGAAAAACGCAGAAACGGAAAAAAACAAAGAACGCCCAATTCAGGAAAAAAACCACAAAAATATTGTAAAAACCAAATTTACTAAAAGAACAAACGAACTTATGGTTGCACTCAATGTTGCTTCACCTTTCACAAAAATTCCTAAATTATTGTATATTTAAAATATACTTTATTTATTTAATTTCAGATATGCTGAAATTTAAAATGACAAGTACCTAAAATTATTTATTGACGATAGCACCCCTAGGGGAAAATATTTATTTATTTAAATTTAAAAAATAAAAATATTTAAAAAAAATGCTTATTTATTGGATGCACCGTCTTACCTTCAAAATATTTATTTATTTTTTTAAAAAAAAATAAAAATATTTATTTATCTCTTGAAGTACTCGCTTATTTAAGAAAAAATTGTATTTACTTAAAATTATTTTCCTAAAAATTTAATTTATTTAATAAAAATTTTTATTTATTTATTCTCAAAAATTTATTGTTTTGATTTAATTTATTTTTTTATTTAATATATAGATAAGAGATTCCCAAATTCAGATTCGTCTGGAGACAACATAAAAGTAAGTATGGTTACAATATCCATTTTATTTAGTATTTGAATTATCGCGTTCGCGAGCCCACTCCAACAATGCATGTGAGAACCGACTAGAAAAGCCCCTAACGACCAGATTCTACAGAACAGTATCTCCCCAACCTAACAAAAACAATCGCAACTGTCACGATTAGACCCTAGGCCCATTTCTACTGACCCAGCTGCGGTTGTTCTACCTAAAAATAAATTACCATTAAACTAATGCCAAAGTTGAAGAAAGCTCCCGAACACCAGACTTCAAACCCTAAACTCCATGAAAATTGTCTATTGCAAGCTAAGTGTAAAAGTGGAAAAATTTTGAAGTTGTGTGAGGTGAAGCCTCGATCCTGATAAAAAAATAGATTGGTTCTCCTCTTCATTTCGTTAAAGAAGCTTCTGTGCAGGGAATGGTACTACTGGTTTGCACCTAAGTACAGACCAGCAGTAGTCATCCTCTTATCACCAGAAAACTCCTTCTGAAATGAAGAGAAGAAACCAATGAACTTCGATCGCATATCCATAATGGACAGAGGCGATCTAAGAACATAATTATGTTAAGGAGATAAGCTCCATGGATCCTTTATTAGAGGTACCGCTTGGAAAATTTATTAATTACACACTTGTAATCATTATACAACATCAAAAAAATTACCAACCAAAAAAATATTCAATTAATTCTAACAAACGCTCAACTGTAGTGGAATGTACAATATTTTCATCGAAATTAAAAATAGTTCGAATCCACTACAACCAAAACAAGATTTTCACCGATTATAGCCATTAGTGGTAAAGAAATTAAAATCATGTGTGTATTTCACGCAGCCAAAATGCATCGTTAAAACGAGCATCAGATTCGAGATCTAATTTATTAATGTATAAATATTTGCCACCGCTACACACAAAAAGTTCAAATGGCCAAATCGTTTCATCGGTTTGGTTTCTAAATTTCATCTCGCCAAGAAATAAAATTTTCCGATCTTGTAACATAACATTCTACTCAATCCACTACAACCGCTTCCTATATACAAAATATGTACAAATATGTACAATTCTACAACAATTAACCTACTATATACAACTATTTACAATTAAGACTACAATAGTACCACCAAAAAAAAATTTAAAAAAAAATGTGGACCCAAATCGGTTTTTTTTTCAAATAAAAATTATTTTCCACCTGCACACAATTAGTTCTACTGGTCTGGAGAGAGGGAACTCTCCTCGACCAGCCATTCTGCATATAAATGCATGGCCGAGAGGAATTCCTCCTCCTCCCTCTTGAAGATCTGCCTCTGCATATATCTGATCCTCTTCTTCAGAGCACTATTGCCATAGCGCCACCTCATCTTCCATCCAGACCTATTGCGAACTGGTCCCCACACTGAAGGTCTCTTTGCCGCGAGAGGTTCCTCCCTCCTGTGATTAGTCTCGAAGACGACGTTCCCTTCAGCCAATGTCTCCGCATACGCGTGCATGGCTGAAAGAAACTCCGTCTCCTCGACTAACCACTCCGCTTTCTGCTTCCTTCTCCTTTCCTTCTTTTGAACCCACCTTCTTCTATCTCTCTCCAGCTTCCTCTTCCTCTTCCTGTCCAATATCTGGAACACCCGTTCCAGTAGTTCCTCTACCATAGCTACTCCTACATCAACATCTTCTTCTGCCACTACTTCTACTCCCCGAACTACCAACTCCTGATCACCCCACGGTCGACTCTTCCGACGCACAGGTATGTGATACCGACCCATCTTTACTACACCAGCCTCCTTCCCAATGGCCTTCAGATGGCGAACCCCGTTAAAAATAGATCGGGTTACCACACACCTGCTGTCCTTCACAGACCCTTGCCGTTTAATCGTGTACATCTTAATAGATTAATAGAAGTATCTTAATCTAAATACTAGTGTAATGATTCGTTAAAAGTAAATTACAAAATAAACGAATTATTATGATGTTAATTAAATGGTAGAATTCCAATTTATATTTTACATGTATATTGTATTGTACAAAATCATTAATGGTATTCTTATCGTTGGTTCTACATACGAACTTCAAGTAAATATTTATATACAAATTTACATACGAACTTCAAGTAAATATTTATATACAAAAAAAATACCAATTCTTGAAGCACAATAGAACAACCTAACCAAATATCTGGTTTTTTAAAAAAAAAATACAAGGAATCAACCCAAAACCGGTTTTACCAAAAATATTACAGTTCAAACCAACACTGGTTTTCACCAAACAAAATAATATTCCGGTTGCCAACGCCCAAACTGGTTGGCAACACCCTACTCCAAATATGAGAAAAAAAACCACACCAGGTTTATTAAATTACCGCGCCAAAAATAGCTCTCTGCTATTACTAAATTTACCGTATAAACACGGTTCTTTATTACAAAAAAAAAATTATATAAATCCAAGGGTTAAATAATTAACAGCTCCGACCTGTCCCTGTTTCGGCGCCAGTTCTTAGACTTGGACCTTTGGTACTAAAATTTATATATATAAAAAAATTAAGAGGATTTAAATTAACACCGCGGGACGCAATTTGTCCCAACACGAATGATGAGATTTGGGAATCTCTTATGCGCACTATTTAGCCTATCATTTCAACAACCATTTTACAATAAGATAAACGAACATGATAATAGTAATAATAAAAATGAATTTAAATCAAAAAACCCTAACCTTGTCAGTGTTGATTGGTGAACCAACACTGTGGTCATTCCTCCTATAGATATTTCACCAATGCTTCGATGTATGTATTTTTCCAATGTATATAATTTTCCAGTGATTCCAATATATATATAATCTGCCAATGATTCCAATGTATATAATTTACCAATTTTTAGCGACCTTAAACCAATCCAATTTTCAACGTGATTTCCTTTTTAATCTGTTTTCCAAAACAAAACAATGCCATCCGCTTCAATCCTTAAAATTTTATTTTGATGTGGTTTCATTAGATTATACTTCGTCCAAAAACCAAAATCCGGGTAGCCCAAATTGTAATAATAATAACAATAACTGATGACGACGTATAAATATTTTTAAATGGTTTTCCTCTTCTTTTAATATAAGTGGATGTAATTTACTAAGGTTTCCCTTGTTGTAATTAAAACAAAATTATTAAATCACAACCTGCTTGATAGCCAAGTCGACATACGAAAATATTATTTATTTTCCTCATTAAATAGTTACCACAACAATTATAGGAATTTACTTTTAAAACAATGATTTGATTAACTTTTTCTATTATATTTTTTTTGATTTTCTTTAATTGAAAACAAATGTTAAAAGATCCAAAATTAAACATGGAAAAAAGAATGCTTTTTAATCAAATATCAAACTTCGAGTGAGTTTTAACAAAAAATGTGTTTTTCTTTTCAGACATTTTATAAAAAAAATGAGAAATGAAGATTGAGCAAAACTGAGTAATAAATCTCTGTTCGTTAAAATTGAAAATAAAATTGGTGCGTTCGTTTATTTTTATAATTGTAATTCGAAATTGAACTGACCGTTGGAAAATTTGAAATTATTATTAATGTAAAAAAAAAATGAACTTAAATTATGGAAATAAATTTTTTATTGAATTGGAAAAAGAAGATGAATTGGTTTTATTATTGTTTAGGCGAATATCACGGACGTTACAACTGCCAACTTCGAGATGAGGTCGTCATTACTTCAATTTTTTTTCAGTCTGCTATATAAGGCATGTACGATAGAAAACGCTTGAAAGCTTATTCAGTTTCACAAAAAAAATTTCAATCGTGATCTTCATATTCAAAACGATTAACTAGGATAGAAATTGTGTTGTAAAAAACCATTGAAACGGAAGACTGAAAAATCCTTTACGTTACGATAGATTACGATGCATTTTCTATATTGTAGATAAAGTCTATGCGTTTAAAATAATTTAATGCGATAGAAACGGATAGCAAACGACAGAAAACTTTAAAAAATGATAAGTTTTCTTTCTTTTTATAAGGGATATCAAGAATCTTACTTCTATTTTCTAAATATGACTCACTACCTTGTTTTGCATTTCTAAATATGGCTCACTACCTTGTTTTGCAATAAACGTATTGTTTTTGTTAAAACAAAAATTAATTGAACAGGTGCACGTCTTTTGCTATTATATAGCTCCTCCCCATCACGGTGCGTTAGCATCACATGGTGTTATTAGGTTGCAGTGGTTATTAATGGAATACTTGAAGAGTTTAGCTACTATTTATAATGCACACTGATTCTGATTGCACTAATCATTATCAGAAAAATTAGGGGAACTGCGTGCCTTGCGAAGTTTAATTCCGATTAGCTTTAATCATGTGGATTCGAGAAGGTTTTTCTTAACCCAGTTCAAATGCAGAATTGCACCCAAACAACAATAACCAAAGAAGGATTTAAATAAGTAAGAACTATGAACTGTGACCACCCCTAAGGACGGAGGAACCAAGCCCATCACACACACACATACACACACACCCTGCCTTGCGAAGGAATGCCTTAATTGGTGATACCGCAGGGATACAACAGGACCACAAGAGCAAGGGAAATGTTTTTACCCGGGAAGGATCCGCGGTCACCTGGAAAGTCGGGTTCCAGGTGGATTTTTTGAAACGTTTCATCTTCCTACGAAAAACAAAAAAACAATACACACACACACACACTACTTTAATATATATTCATTACATGTTAAACTAAATGAAATATTTCACTCAACCCATTAGTTTGATCTCACTCTTCATCTTCTTTCTCCCTAGCCAATCATACTGAGTAACCTATAGTACTTATAATAACAATAGTTGCGCCTAGGTACAGGCGATTGATGCACCGAAACAATAATTCTGGACACAACTACCGCAGGAGGGGTCGATGTTGATCGATTATGATCAATGTCGATCTACGGGTCTGACTACCCTGCGTACTCCAGTCCCTGACATATGAGTCAGCGTGAGATATCACATACCACTGGCAATGGCAGGAGATATCATTTGCCAAGATGATATCTTAGGGTGCTGGCGGACGAACTTTAATTAGTCAACGGTAGCACTCACAGTCTTAGCTGGGCCGCGTTCCGTAGTGGTACCGCTCGTTAGCTCTTCCGAGAAATCAGACTAACACATAATTCTGTGTGGGCTTTGTGCCTCGATTGAGGTAGTGGATGGTGCGTCTGAGGTGCGCTTCATCAGCTGGATTATTGGCAATTAGTTTTGTTTTGTTTACTGCAAATTTCTCACAATTTGTTTTTCACTTATTATTTTGTTATTATTTCTTCATCTTATCATGAAATATTGGCATATGTCATATTTTATTGTATGAAAAGATTTTTTACTTAGTTATGCATTTTAAAATAATAAAATAAAACGTAAAAAAATAAACATTTTGATATATATATATATATATATATATATATATATATATATATATATGGCAGTACAACCGAGAAAAAATAAGTCTGCAAGTGGTAAAGCAAATTTGCGCAATCCACCCGCCCATAAAGCCGCACGTCCATGGAATTTGCAGGGACAACACATATATGAATCAATCAAAAATTTTAAAATACATGTTCAAAACATCTGCGGATTGAACGCTAACCATGACCACGTGCAACATCATCTAGAGCACGACAAACCGAACATTCCATTCCTTACAGAAACACAAGTTTCTGAAAATGTTCTCTTTATAGAATTGCTTAATTCCAAATATACGCTCGAATCAGCTTTCAAACTCCATCAGGGCGTTTGCGCATTCATTCATGAGAGTGTTGCGTATACACGCTTTCCAAATTTTGAGCTACACGGTGATGGCTTCAATACAATGGTTTTAAAGATTTGTCTTCCCGAAATTACTTTTTTTACAAAAGCTTTATACCGGTCCCCCAACAAACGTAACATTACAAAATACATTACAAAATATTTATCTTTAATATAATTCATAATTTTTTTCATTTAATTATTTAAATTACTTAATATATTTTAACTTTATTTTTTCTTTTTTTAATTTACTTTATTTGAATATTAAATTCAATTGAATTTCATTTCTTAATTCAAATCGCTTATTTTTGGATTAAACTCAAACCTCAATTTGAATAAGTGAACATATTACGCGAGGTGACTCAAATTATAAGCTTCGATATAGTCATTAAAAAGTTTATCTTTCACTTTGCTTTTAAAAGTAGAATAAATGGCGCATTTTACATCAGTCGGTAAAGCGTTAAACAATTTAAGGCCTAAGTAAAATAAACTATTTTGATTACGTTATATCGGAATTCTGGTAATCGATAGTAAAGGGCATTTCTAGTGTTCCTTAACGTTATGGCAATATTTACCTCTAACAGCTGGTTATGTTTAATATCATTTAAGCGCATCTTATAAATACAGTACATATATTCAAATAAAATTAATTTACTAAGTGGTAAAATATTACATGAAAACAAAAATTTGCTGGGTGTACGAGTTGGTAAACCATGGATGGCTTTAATGGCTTCTAAAAAAGCAAAAAAAAAATGTAATTCTGTCTGCCGGCCGGCCGTCATTACCTACGCTGCAGGGAAAACCGCTGAAGGGATTTCAAAAAATTTTTTTCTAAAAATAGGTATACTCAAGGGACAGGTCTGAAAGGACGCTGTGTTCGATAACTGTACCGGAAGTGTGTCAAAAAAATCATTATGTGTGTCAAAAATAGCAAATTTTCATATTTTTGGCTTAAAAAACGTTCAGTTTAAGTGATTACGAGTAGGAACATTAAATTTGGAGAAATCTTGATGGTCGGGATTGGTATGTGGGATCAAAAACTAGATTATTGCATTGTAAGTTTGTCAAAAAAAAGTTGTCAAGTGTGTCAAAAGAAAGATTTTTATTTACTTTTTTACCCAATTTTTTGGAAAAAAAATAAAATTAATTGTTTGTTTGAAATGAAGTTTTATTATTATTATTGAGAATTATGGCATTATAAGTTTGTCAAAAAAGTGTTATCAAGTGTGTCAAAAGAAAGATTTTTATTTATTTTTTTACCTAATTTTTTGGAAAAAATAAAATTGTTTGTTTGAAATGAAATTTAATTATTATTATTGAGAATTATGGCATTATAAGTTTGTCAAAAAAATGTTGTCAAGTGTGTCAAAAGATTTTTATTTAGTTTTTTACCTAATTTTTTGCAAAAAAAATAATAGTGTTTGTTTGAAATGAAATTTTATTATTATTATTGAGAATTATGGCATTATAAGTTTGTCAAAAAATGTTGTCAAGTGTGTCAAAAGAAAGGTTTTTATTTATTTTTTACCCAATTTTTTTAGAAAAAAATAAAATTAATAGTTCGTATGACATGATATTTTGTTATTATAAAGAGAATTATGGCATTATAAGTTTGTCAAAAAATAATGTCAAGTGTGTCAAAAAATGGTTTCATTTAATTTTTTAGCCAATTTTTTGGGAAAAAAATGTAGCTGTTTTTATGACGTAAATGTAATTTGAAATGAAATTGGACATGGAAATTTTTGAATTTGTTATAGTTTTTGAAATATTTTTGGAATTATGAAAAAGTTTGTATTTTTGATTTTGTAATAATTTTTGCAATATTTTTAGAATTTCGGCAAAAGTTTTAATTTTTGATTTTGTAAGAATTTTGAAAAATTTTTAATTTTTGATATTTTATAATTTTTGGAATTTTGAAAAAAGTTTCAATTTTTGATTTTGTAATAATTTTTGCAATATTTTTAGAATTTTGGAAAAAGTTTGAATTTTTAAGAATTTCTGAAATATTATTGGAATTTAGAAAATATTTAAGTATTTGATTTTATTCTAATTTTTGGAATATTTTTGGAATTTTGAAAAAGTTTGATTTTATTTAATTTAACAATATTTTTGGAATTTTGATTATAATTTTCCGGCAACGTATTGATGTTTCGTGTTAGTTTTGTAATAAATTTTTAAACAGAGATAAAAAATACTTGTACTTTAACAAAGAGTTATGTTTGATGTACATCGCTGCCCAAAACTAAAAACCATGTCCTCATAAAAGTTTTTTGCCGAAAACTATATCAAAATCCTTAACCCAGACCGAAGTCTTGATATCTCAGAGCTGTGAGATTTCAGCCCCTCCATATTTTACATGATCAAACCATGTAACCGTTGAAACATTTTTCATTTTATAAATAATAAATTCTGTTTTATCAACATTTAAGCTTAAGTGATTTTCGGCTAGCCAGTATGTAATTAAAGTTAAATCATTTTCCATCGATGATTTTAAAGCATTAATATCAGTTTGAGAGTACGTAATAGCAGCATCGTCTGCAAACAATTGAAGGTTACCAGATAGATTTAGCTCAAACATGCCATTAATATATATAAGGAATAGAATTGGACTGAGAATTGACCCTTGAGGTACACCACACGTTACTGGTAGTGGTGATGATTTTATACCGTTAATTTCCAAAAACTGAAAGCGATTGGACAGATAATCATCCAATAATTTATAAGCATTGCCGGCCACACCAATTCGTTTAAGCTTTCTTTTTAACCGCTTATGTTTAACATAATCAAATGCTTTCCTTAGATCTAGAAAAGTAGTAGCTGTAATAAGTTTTGATTCAATTGAGTGATAAATATAATGGATCAGGTTAATGGTCGCAGATAATGTGCCACTATTTTTCAGAAAACCAAACTGGTTTGGATGAATTATCTTATTAATATCTAGATAATTTAATAGTTGACTAAGAATAACTTTCTCAAAAATTTTAGACATAATTGATGGAATTGATATGGGTCTATAGTTGTCTATAGTACGTTTATTACCAGACTTATGAATTGGGATGACTTTAGCTATTTTAAGATAGTCCGGGAAAACACCCTTATTGATGGAAGAGTTGATGAAATTTGTAACAGTGGTAATAAATTTGGTATTGTTTTCCATATTTAAATATTCTATCTTAATATCATCATTGCCACACGCCGACGAGTGATCAAATTCTTTAATAATGTTTAGAATAAATACTTCTTCAACAATATTAAAAGATTCAAGTTTTACATAGCTCAAAACTGGAACATCTAACTGGTTTGGAACATTGAGATTAGTAGACTGACCAACTTTCACAAAGAATTGATTAGACGACACAATTAAACAGCTATCAGTAATTATTTTACTATCAATTTCGATGGAATTTATTTTGTTTGATTGATTATATAAAGGTGATTTGTTTGATAGAATTTCGTTAATCATACCCCACACCACCTTAGGATTTTTAAAGAATTTTTAAATTTTTAAATTTACTGCTATAATATTTTTTTTAGCCGATATTACTACTGTACAACAAAGATGTTTCCAGTGTATGAATTGATTCCTAAGGTATTTATATTTAAAAGTAATCCCGATTTTTTATTAGTGTTTTTAGTTCTGGCGAAAACCATGGTTTTTGAAAAGGTTTAATTGTTTTGGTTATGTTTTTTACAGTAGTACTTTTTGCTATGCACTCCACTAAAGAATGATAAAATGCGTCAAAACTTGATTGTTGGTTATAATTCTCCATAAAGTTATGTATGGAATTCAAATCAATAATTTTTCTCTGAAAGGTAAATGTTTTTGTGACAGGTAAGTCACATTGAAAATCAATAGCAAAATATTTATGATCGCCTAAAGGGGTATTCTCATATAAGATTAAAGCGTTAAGACCAGCAACTGATATAATGTGATCAATAATAGAACCCCCCATTGTGGAACATCTGGTTATAAACGATTCACTCAGACTATTTAAAATCCTGTACCCGTTCAGCTGAACAATGGAATTATACATTAAAATGTTATTATTAAGGGAATCCAACAGATTTAGATTAAAGTCCCCGACAATTATGCTATTTTTATGCTTTTCTAAAAGATCATTAAAGACGTCAAAGAACTTAAATACGTCTGTATGCCCAGGTCTGTATACACCAATTAGATTATATTTTACTTTTGTTAAAAACACAACTAAGAAGTCATTTTCAAAGTGACTTACCGATAATATTTTAATATTCCAAATTGTTAACAGCCCAACTTTTACTCCCCGTAATGGCGGTGATAATAGTTTTCTTTTAGATCTCTATCTTACCACAATGCCAGATATTACGAGTGTCGATGTAGCTAAAGGTAGTATTGGAAATTCTGATCATTATTTAATTTCATCAGTTATCAAAACTGATTTACTTAAAACTACAGCTCCCAAACCCCGTAAAATATTTCACTACTCAAAAATGGATAAGAGTGGTCTTCAAAATTTTTTCCATGGTTTCCTTTTCGATCGTCATTGTTTTTACCCTGACAATGTAAATGTTTCGTCTCAAAACTTTACAGAAACCATCCAATTTGCTATCAATAAATTCGTCCCTTTTTCCATTGTAAAACCCAAGCAAAAATACTTGTATTCGAAGGCTGCCAAAGCAGCACTTAGAAACAAACGTAGATCATTTAACAACAAAATATCTAACCAGATTATCTCAAACGAAAAGTTTGAAATTGACAGAGCGAAAGCTTCAAAACTTACGTGTATGTCTATTTCTGACAAGAGTTTCTATAGTACCATCAATTCTTTAAATTCTGGTACAAAATCTTCTATTCCCCCTATTATTGATGGTGATTTAATCGTCAATGATCCCGCAAGAAAAGCTAACTTGTTCACTGAACTCTTTGCTCTGAACTCCACTATTTTGGAAACTCCTAAGGAAATACCCCAAAGCCAGTCTTCAAGAGTTAATATGAATGAACTCCACTTCAAACCCAAAATAGTCGCCAAACTTTTAAAGGGGTTAAACATCAACAAAGCCTCAGGAATGGATAATATTCCACCCATCATTTTAAAAACCTTTTCTAAAGAACTTGCACCAACTTTGACTAAAATATTCCACCAATCCTACAAATTTGGTATATTTCCCTCGTGCTGGAAGTTAGCCAATGTCCAGCCCGTCCCCAAAAAGGGACCAAAATCCGATATCTCAAATTATAGGCCAATAGCTTTACTATCGGTCCTATCCAAAGTCTACAAGCATTATATTAATACACACATTTCAAAATTTCTGGAAGAAAATCATTTAATAGCCGACAGCCAATACGGTTTTCGAAACAAAAGATCAACTACCGATCTATTAAACTATGTAGCACATTGTTGGAACAGCATACTTGATAAAGGTGGTGAAACATACGTTATCACTTAAGATATCTCCAAGGCATTCGATCGAGTCCGGCATGCCAACTTGATCCACAAGCTCGTTGCGTATGGTTTTCATCCCAATATTGTGAAGCTGATTCAAAATTTTCTATCCAACCGATACATTTTGGTCTCCTTAGACGGATTTTTTTCTGAGTCTAACTAATTAACGCTGGTGTACCTCAAGGCTCAGTATTGTCGCCTACCCTATTTTGGATTTATATCACCGACTTGTTGAAAATCACCAGCAACCCAATAAATAGTTTTGCAGATGATAGTACTCTGCACAAGTCGTTCGAGCCCCTTCCTTCAAAAGGTAAAATGCACGAACGAATTAATCCCGTCCGGAGAGACGCTGCCATAAACGTGAATAAAGACCTAAAAAATGTCGCCGATTGGGGTAACCAAAACCTGGTCAATTTCAACTCTACCAAAACACAGCTGTTGATTGTTTCCAGATCAAAAACCGAGGATATTTTATTCAGTATGTGTGTGTTTTATTCAGTATCCCCAAAGATATTTTATTCAGTATGTGTGATGAACCAATAGGTGAATGTAAAAGCATTCGTTTATTGGGTGTCACAGTTTCAAATGATCTACTCTGGAACGATCATGTAAGGGCGATGGCAAAAAGCGCGTCTAAAAAACTTGGCCTCCTAAATAGATGCAAAAAAGTTTTCACTCCATACCAATTGCTCCATGTTTATAAGTCCTATATTCGTCCCTGTATGGAGCACTGTTGTCAAGTTTGGGGTGCTGCTTCTATTTCCATCTTGGCTCTCTTGGACCCTGTTCAAAAACAGGCTATACGAATTGGTGATCGAACTTTGACATCAAAACTTGATTCCCTACAACATCGTCGCACTGTTGCTGACCTCGTTGTTTTTTACAAATATCGTCATCAACAGCGCTAAGATGAAATCAGCAGCATCATGCCTCAAACTTATTCTTAACCCCGTTCCACTCGACAATTGACTACCGCAACCAGTCAAACGGTCGAGATCCCACGCTGTCATACTGACAGATCGCAGAAAGACTTCTTTGTCCAAACTGCATACAAATGGAATAGTTTGTCGGAATCCTTAGTCTCAAGGTTGAAGTCACAACCCGCAGAGGTTTAAAAAAAGCGTTCATCATGACCTTAGAACGCCAGTTGTTGTGGGACCTAGGTCTAGACCTAGGTCTTAAAAGGTATTTATGTGTTGTTGTGACACATATTGTAAACCCTATAACACAACACATTTTATTCAAAAAAAAAACTGGAAAAATCTTTGAAAGAATTATTGGTACTCGACTTGAGCAACACACTGAAGGCGAGTGGGGCCTTTCTGACCGGCAGTTTGATTTCAGAAAGAAGCGTTCTACCGTTGATGCAATGCAATATCTGCAGTATGTGAGGCAGCGCATAAAGCTTTGAGTGGTAAAAGATGGCTAGACAATATTGTGCTGTTGTCACTCTAGATGTTAAAAATTCCTTTAACTCTGCCAACTGGAACCAAATCATGAGGGAACCAAATCATTACGTATAATAGCCAGTTACTTCAAGGGAAGAACTCTGGTCTATGATACTTATGTTTTTGTGAATTTCAATAAATTCGAAAATAAAAGAATAATTACACGCTTTATTCCGCTTAATAAACTAAAAACCTAAGAATGGTCAAAACAAAAATTACCTGTAATTTAAATTTGAATACAAAAATGTAGTAGCCGTGAAATAATAATGCAGTAGTTTCAAAAAGAAATTAATAGATTTTTCCAATTTATGTAGGTACTAGACCAAATTTTCTACTATAAAACCGAACCGTGAACCAAACAGAAAAACATTGGTTTATGGTTCGGTTCAACTATTATTTAAAAAACTGGTTTGGTTTTGGTTTGGTTTTGGTTCGGTAAAATTTCGTTGGTTCAATGGTTTTGGTTTGGTTCAAACGAACCGGTTTCCGTCTCTAACAACAACTTAGAAAAAAATACCTAAGAACAAACAAATTTTCACATACAAAATTTCAAATTTACCAAAACTAAATTTTGAAATTCCCTTAAAAAAATCCGACAAGTAAACAAAAATCTAAACAAAATTAAAAAACAAATTTTTAAAAAAAAATTTTTTAAAACAAAATTCCAAAAAATATATAAACAATGGTGAGTGGTAGCTGAATGAAGTCGAGTGTTGAGCTGTTGAAACCAATCAAAAGGTTTCAAAACCGATTTTCAAGAAATTCAAAATTACGGAATTCTAAAAAATTATTAATTATTAATTAATTGATTGAATTATTGATTGAATTGATTGAATTGATTGAATTGAATTGAATTGAATTGAATTGAATTGAAATTGATTGAATTATTAATTAATTAAAAATTATTAATTAAAAGAAATTATTAATTCAAAAAAATTGGAACATATGAAAAATTCAATAAAAACAATTTCGAAAATCTTTCAAATAATTACTAAAAAAATTTTTTTTACTATACTTACTAAAATAGACCTCTAACCTCTAAAATAAAAGCTGGCTTTGGAGTGGTTGGTTGAGTTCCGGATCGAGAACTGATAAAATTTTTAAGTTAAAAAAAATTCAAAATATCAAACAAAAATGTTCAAAAAAAATTCAAAAATTACAAAAAAAATTATCAAAAATTACTTACTCTATTCACAATAATCCAAAAATTTTAAAAACTACTAAAAATATTATACAAAACAAATTTACTTAAAATTATAATACAAAAAAATTAAAATTTACCAAAAATTTTAAATGCCACAAAAATATTCAAAACTTAAAAATTTACCAATTTACAATAAACTTAAAAATTTACAAAATTTGAATACGTTTGAAAAAACAAAACTATTGTTAATATCCAAAAAAAATATCTTAAAAAGTAACAAAAAATTTGTACAAACATTTGACATCTAAATATTATGAAAAAAATACTTTCCAGGAAAATTAATAAAAACTATTTAAACTTATGAGACTAAAATTTACAAAAAAAATTCTAAAATTATAACAATTTTTCAAAAAACTAACAAAAATTTTCCAAAAAAAACTTTCTAAAAAGCTCATAAAACTAAAAATTATCCAAAAACTAAAAATTACAAAAAATTTTATATATACACAAATCAAACTTAAGTATACAAACATTTACAAACAAAATGTTCCAATAATTCAAACAAATTAAAATTACAAAAAAAATTAAGTTTTCAAAAATAGTACATATTTCATAAAAAATTTTCAAAATTTTTTAAGAATTTGAAATAGTAAAAACCTAACCTACAAAAATTATTTAACAAACATCAAAAAAAACTTCGTCAACTCAAAAATAAATGTAAAATTTACAAAAATATTGTTACGATTGCAGAAAAATCTAGACGATTACAGAAAAATCTAGACGATTACGGTCACTTCTAGGAAAATCAAATCAACAAAATACTACAACAGATTAATGAAATGAACATTGTTGTTGTTGTACATATTCTTAGAATTAAGGTCTATTTGTTTTATGATTTTATGAATCAAATCAACGTCACGTAAAATAATCGAATATTCTAATATTTTCTCAAGGTTTCTAAAAAGTGACCTAGAAACTTCTAGAGATTAAGCAGAATGTATATAAGGAAATTGTTTCTTGTAGTTTTTAATTAGTTTTATTTTAAACCTGCGATAGTGAAGTTAAAATTATAAAAGTGATCTTTAAATTAGTTTTTGTGTAAAGTTATTAGTGTAATAAAGTTAAAGTGTTATTAAGTAGAAATCATTTGTGTATTATTTTGAACGTTGTGTTACTGGAAATTCCTACAATAAACCGTTGGAGTTTCTGAAGTTGTTGAAAGAATATTCTAGTTAGGAATATTGTTCGCTGAATTGTTTTCCTATTGTTGTGGAACAATTAAGGAGTTGAATACTTAATAAAACCTGGAGTTTGTGCCTACTAATCAGTGATCGAACTCTGAAGCGATTTGGGAATTGCGTTTATCGAATTGTGAGTAAGGTCAATTCGAAGTAAGGTTGGAAATACGTAACATTGGTGACATCGGCGGATTAGTTAGCTGTTAATAATGGTTTTATTAAGTGATTTGAAGGTTATTGAGTTAAAGAAAGAACTAGAACAACGTGGATTGGCAACAACCGGCAACAAAACTGAATTGACGATACGGCTTCGAGAAGCTATGGAAGCTAGTGGAGTAGTTGTGGAAAGTTACCAGTTTGGAGTGATTAGTCCAAATAATGTTCTAGTGGCAACTGATGAGGAGAAAAGTTTTGTTGCAGAAACAACATTACCATCTGGAAACTGCGATTTTACGCAGTTAATGACTATGATGCAACAAATGAATTTGAACATGCATCAGATGAATGCTAATATGGTTGCCAATAAAGATGAACTGAATCAAAAATTTGATCAACAAAGTAGTAACATCAATCAACAAATGGCTGAAAATAAGGAAGAAATCAGTTTCAACATGAATCAACAGTTGGAGAAAGTCAACAATAATATGGCTGCAAATAAGGAAGAGATCAGCTGCAACATCAATCAACAGCTGGAAATAGTCAACAATAACATGGCTACAACCAAGGAAGAAATCAGTTTGAACGTCAAGCAAATAATGGACGAGAAACTTCTCGAAATATCTACTACGTTACGGGCGGAAGTAGGCAGAGTTCATCAAGAGGTGAAAGAGCTAGAGCAGAAAGTACTTGATGAAAACAAAAAGGTACTTGCAAAAGTAGATGATTTCGAGAAACGGTTGCAAGACGTTGAAACGACTAAAGTTATTTCCCAGGTGGTGCAGCAAGTAGCAAATATCAAATTAAAACCACCATCATATGACGGTACCACATCCTTCGGTATTTTCAAGTTCCAGTTCGAGACTGCAGCAGATCAGAATGTTTGGAACGCCGAAAATCGTCTTGCTGCACTGATAGTTGCTCTAAAGTGGGAAGCAGCTGAAGCATTACAGGCGGTGCCGGAAAACGACCGAAAAAGCTATGCTGAAGTAATGAATGCGTTGGAACGAAAATATGGCAGCGACCACAAAAAGGAGCTATACCGAATCGAGTTAAAGGGTCGCTTGCAACAGAATGGAGAAAGTCTACAGGATTATTCCTCGGCTGTAGAGCGGCTTGTTCATTTAGCACACTCAAATACACCACCATATTTCATGGAGAAGATGAAGATCGAGGCGTTTACTGATGGTATTCGTGATCCTGAGACAAGGAAAGCTGTAATGTTGTCGCCAAAACCAACATTCGCTGAAACTATTGCTTATGCCCTAACAAATGAAACTGCACAAGCAATTATAAAACCATCGATTAAAATACGCCGGGTAGAGTTGAGTGATGACAATTATAAACAACGAGACCAGGAGACCAGGAGAAGACCACGAGAGAATTTTAGAAGTGATAGAATTCGATGCTGGCTATGTGGCAAACTTGGTCATATTTCGAGGGAATGCAGAGATGTGAGGAGGAAACGAGCAAGATCAGCATCGCCTATGCAGCGACGTCCAGCAGAAGAACGGGTGCAGCAAGCTAGGGAAGACGATGGAGCAGCACCGAATCAGTTAAACTACAACGAGTCAGCCTAAAGGGGCGTAAGCTGGCTCCCACAACCTTCATCCATGTTTCGAGATTGACAAGGGGAGGTGACAGCCTTACCGTTAGGGCTAATATTGATGGAAAAAGTTGTGTCATCACGTTAGATACGGGAGCAACAAATACAATTGTCCGCACTGATATTGTGAAAGGGAAACTAAAACCAGCAGGGAGATACCGGATGCAGACAGCTACTGGCGAAAGTGCAAGTATTAAAGGAAAGAAAGTGGTCAACTTTGAAATCGGGAATACTCACTTTCAACATGAAGTGGTTGTAGCTGACATTGTGGATGAAGTCATCCTGGGCATGGACTTCATGAGGCCAAATGGATTCGTTATTGATGCTGGCAAAGGAGTACTTACGTACGGAAATGTTGAGTTGCCACTCCAATTTAATGGTGAAGATTCAAATTGTGTTCGTCGAATAATATTAGATCACAGGGAAAAGCTGCCACCCCAATCAGAAACAATCATTTGGGGAAAATTGGAAGGAGGTTCTGGGTCACCCAGGTTGTGGGTTGTGGAAGCCAATAAACAAGATCAAAATTATAAAGAAGTCGTAATAGGAAAAACCTTAGTTAGATCAGATGCTGACTACAAAATACCAGTAAGGGTATTAAATCTGTCAGATACACAGACAACAATTAAGAAAGGATCGATCATAGGACAATGCGAAGAGGTAGCTAAAATAATAAAATGCGAGCAGCCAAACATCAATAGCTTGGTCAACACAAAACAACAAAAGGCAGAAATGGAACAACTTGTGCAAAAATGGACAGATGGGCTTTCAGAAGAGCAGAAGAAAGCAGTACGTCAATTGCTAGAGCGGCACAAGTCTGTATTCTGCAGTACACCTGAAGGAAATGGCAGAACCAATATGGTGAAACATCGTATTGACACCGGAGCAGAAAAGCCCATTCGTCAAGCACCAAGAAGATTACCATTAGCTAAAAGAGAGGAAGCTGATAAAATGGTGAGAGATATGAAAGAAGCTGGTGTAATTGAGCCTTCAGACAGTCCCTGGAGCTCACCTGTGGTGTTAGTTGGCAAGAAAGATGGGAGTTTAAGATTTTGTGTTGACTACAGGAAACTAAATACAGTCACTAAAAAGGATAGCTACCCATTGCCTAGGATTGATGATACACTGGATACATTATCGGGTTCAAGATTGTTTTCAACACTGGATCTGCAGAGTGGTTACTGGCAGGTTGAAGTTGCGGATGAAGATCGGGAGAAAACAGCGTTCAGTGTAGGGAATGGACTATGGCAATTTAATGTCATGCCATTTGGGTTATGCAACACTCCCGCAACTTTCGAGAGATTAATGGAACGGGTACTAAAAGGCTTGCACTGGAAAACATGCCTTGTATATTTGGATGACATCATCGTCATGGGAAAAGACTTTGATGACCACTTGAGGAACTTGGCGGAGGTAATGGAAAGGTTGCAAGCAGTCGGTTTAAAGTTAAGTCCCAAAAAGTGTTCACTTTTCAAGGAAGAAGTAAAATATTTGGGACACAAGGTTACGACAATGGGAATTCATACAGATTCTGACAAGATTGCAGCAGTTATGAACTGGCCAAGACCAAAGAACCTACATGAACTACGAAGCTTCCTTGGATTGTGCACATATTACAGACGGTTTGTGCCAGGATTCGCCAACGTTGCCAAAAGTCTGCATGAGTTAACCAGAAAAGATAAGGCATTTGAATGGAATGAACCTCAAGAACAAGCATTTGTGGAGCTCCGAAAGAGATTATGTACGGCTCCAATTCTGTCCTATCCTATACCAAATGTTCAGTTTATTTTGGATACTGATGCCAGTAATGAAGGTATAGGAGGAGTATTGTCGCAGAAAATAGATGGTCAGGAAAAGGTGATAGCTTATTTCTCCAAAATGTTATCAAAGCCGGAGCGAAATTATTGTGTTACCCGGAAGGAGTTATTGGCCATTATGGAATGCGTCAAACATTTTCATAAATACTTGTATAGTCAGAAATTTCATCTCAGAACTGACCATGATGCGTTAAGATGGCTACTCCAGTTCAAAAATCCAGAGGGACAAGTAGCACGTTGGATCGAACGGTTGCAGGCGTACGATTTGGACATTGAACATCGAAAGGGTACTGCACATGGGAACGCTGATGCATTATCGAGACAACCCTGTCAAGTTGAATGCAAGCATTGCAGTCGTCAAGAAAATAAGGAGAACGTCATCGATGTACGATTACTACAAGGGCTACCTGACGATGAATGGACTGCTGAAGCCATAAGAAAAGATCAATTAGAAGATCCGGATCTTGCACCCATCATCGAGTTCAAGGAAAAGGGTTGCAAACCAGTATGGGGCGAAATTTCTGATAAAACTCCAACTTTGAAGGCGTACTGGGCGCAATGGGACAGTCTCCAGTTAGAGAATGGATGCCTAAAGAGAATATGGGAAAGCTCAGATGGCAAGATAAAGCAATCCCTTATAGTGGTACCAAAAGGGAAAATAGAAGCAGTACTGAAGGAGTATCACGAAGGAACGAGTGGAGGTCACCTTGGGATCAATAAGACTCTTGCAAAAATACGACAACGGTTTTACTGGTCAGGGACTCGGCAATCAATTGTGGAGTGGTGTCAAAAATGCGATAAATGTGCGGCGGTGAAAGGACCCGTACGAAGAAGTCATGGAAAAATGAAGCAATACAATGTAGGTGCTCCATTTGAAAGGATCGCAATGGATGTAGCGGGACCATTTCCAACAACTGATAATCAGAATAAATATGTGCTTGTGATCATGGACTACTTCAGTAAGTGGCCGGAAGTGTGTGCGATTCCCAACCAGGAAGCAACCACAATCGCTGAAGCTGTGATAAATAATTGGATTAGCCGCTATGGAGTTCCTATGGAGATCCACACCGATCAGGGACGGAACTTCGAGTCAGCTGTATTCCAGGAAATTTGTCAAATGCTGGGGATTAACAAAACGAGGACGACAGCTTCACACCCACAGTCAGATGGGATGGTTGAGAGATTCAATGCTACATTGGAGGAATTTCTAGCAAAAGTGGTCAGTAAGAATCAACGTAACTGGGATCAACACATTCCTTTATTTTTGATGGCATACAGATCAGCAGTTCATGACACCACGACCATGACACCAGCTCAAACTATTTTTGGAAGTGATTTAAGACTTCCTGGTGACCTCAAATTTGGAGCGGTACCATCAACATCATTGTCTGCGCAAGAATACGTCAACCGAATCAGGAAGAACCTTGAGGATATTCACAATCTTGTTCGGCAGAAGATACAACTGACCAGTGATAAAATGAAAGCCCGATATGATATACGATCTAATAATAAAGGTTTCGAAGAAGGAAAATTAGTATGGCTACACAACCCACAACGAAAACGAGGGTTATCACCAAAACTGCAAGCTGCATGGGAAGGACCTTACAACATTATAACGAAGTTGAATGACGTGGTTTATAGAATTAAGAAAGGCCATCGAGGCAAAGCGAAAGTAGTACATTTGGAAAGATTGGCCTTATACAAAGGAGAGCTAGATCCTGTTCGGGACGAACAGGCTTAAGTGGAGGGTATTGTTACGATTGCAGAAAAATCTAGACGATTACAGAAAAATCTAGACGATTACGGTCACTTCTAGGAACATCAAATCAACAAAATACTACAACAGATTAATGAAATGAACATTGTTGTTGTTGTACATATTCTTAGAATTAAGGTCTATTTGTTTTATGATTTTATGAATCAAATCAACGTCACGTAAAATAATCGAATATTCTAATATTTTCTCAAGGTTTCTAAAAAGTGACCTAGAAATTTCTAGAGATTAAGCAGAATGTATATAAGGAAATTGTTTCTTGTAGTTTTTAATTAGTTTTATTTTAAACCTGCGATAGTGAAGTTAAAATTATAAAAGTGATCTTTAAATTAGTTTTTGTGTAAAGTTATTAGTGTAATAAAGTTAAAGTGTTATTAAGTAGAAATCATTTGTGTATTATTTTGAACGTTGTGTTACTGGAAATTTCTACAATAAACCGTTGGAGTTTCTGAAGCTGTTGAAAGAATATTCTAGTTAGGAATATTGTTCGCTGTATTGTTTTCCTATTGTTGTGGAACAATTAAGGAGTTGAATACTTAATAAAACCTGGAGTTTGTGCCTACTAATCAGTGATCGAACTCTGAAGCGATTTGGGAATTGCGTTTATCAAATTGTGAGTAAGGTCAATTTGAAGTAAGGTTGGAAATACGTAACAATATTGTAACGATTAGCAGTGCAATCTAGGCCCCCAGATGAGAGAAGAGATTGCACATGCTAATGCTAGAGAATTGTCACTCTGAATGAACTCCGAAATCGCTCAATCGACTTCGCTCAGTCATTTGGGGCTGTAGGGTTGTTCGGCAGTCAGAGTGTCCTGGTTGGTGAGCGATATAAACAAAAACCTGATAAGAGATAGACCACCAGCTCTACCCACCAAGCGATCCCTGTTCTCAAAAACATATTGAATTTATATGACGCGAGTGATCTTGTGTGTACTTAAATATTAGTATATTCTTGTATGAGCTAGAATGAAGGCAATTAATTCTTCACGAGGATGAAGTTTCCCGGAACGAGCGTAGCGAGTGGAGGGAATCATCCGAGTGAAGAATTGCCTTCATCCTAAGCGAATACAAGATACTATTTTATCCACGACTACAAATAATTCAAATAATTTCATTCATCTTTTCCTGTACAAGTTTGTATCGCCATATTGAATGAAATGAAAAACAAAACCAAACATGTTTGTTTATTTTAGATTTTATATATGTATTGTTTTTGTTTTAACTGGTTTATATTACTATACCAACAAATCAAGTTTTTAATTTGTTAGGGGAATTTTGAATAAATAAAGCGTAATAAAAGAAATAAAAAAGAATTTGATATATAGAAAAGGAATGAATACAATTACAATGAAAGATATACGCACGGAAAGTATATATTCTTTAGTAGTCGTGGATAAAAGTTATTTATCCTAAACAAAATCTAAATTAAACAAATCATGAAGAATCTTAGCAAAGAACTACACTCACCGGTTCTTCTGGTCCTACTCCTTCTGCTGATCCTCAATGTGATAATCCTATTAATTTGACATTCAAATCAGTAGCATCAGTGACAAAGAAGCCCACCACCGATGTGACGAATGCCATCCGACATCATTTAAAAAAAATTAAATCCATTTAAATCCAGCTGCAGCAATACCATGGGCGTACACATAATCCAAATTGTATATGAACCACACAAATATAAATAAAAACAGTCAACCAAAATTATTTTTTTCTTTAACACTATTCTTTTTATTTTGATAAATATATTTTATAAAATTAATTTCCAAAAACATTTTCAATCGAGATGTTAATTCAATATTTTTTTGAATCTCTGTCAACACTTAAAACACTATCCTTTGAATTATTATGGGCCAAACAAATATAATTAATACTCAATTACAAATCATTTTTACACTTGTTATTATTACTATTTAAATTGAAGCAACTTAAACCATTTAATTTAATATAATAAAACCATTTAGCACAATTATCTCTTTTTATATTATTGTGACGATTATGGAAGACGATAGAACACAACAACAATAGAAAATCTTCAAGAAAATTCTCGTTAGAGAATTATCTTCGCGAAAATTCTTCTAAAAGAAATGTAAAAATCAATAAAACCAAATCAACGTAACCAAAGTAAACATTTAATAGGAAGTATTTGTTTTATCGATTAAGGACTGGTGTCAGAAGTGAAATTGGGAAATAAGATGGATTTGAATGGATTAAAAGTTCAAGATCTGAAGAATGAATTGGAGAAAAGGAATCTTTCAACAACGGGAACCAAGAATAAGTTGAAAGAACGATTAATAAAATCTATGGAAGCAGCTGGATTTGATCCAGGAAAATATCATTTTGGGCAAAAAGAAGCAGATGAAAATCCAGATGCAGGAAATAGTGAAGATAAAGATGGTGCTGTTGAAGCAACGAGTCAAGTCATACCAGCAAACAACGACTTTGCACAGTTAATATCTATGATGGAGCAAATGAGTTTCAACATGAGATCAGATGTTAAGGCAAATATGGAACTCATGAGTAATGAAATGAAAAAGTTAGATGCAAACATCGATCAACAATTAGCTGCAAGTCGAGAAGAAATTAGCTTGGTTAAAACACACATCGACGAGAAACTTCTACAGATGGCAGCGAATCTACGCATCGAAGTAGAGAAAATTGTGGATGAAAAAGTCGAGAAAGTGCAAAAAGAAGTTGAAGTTCTGGAACAAAAAGTACAATCGAAAGTAGATGACTTTAAAGCAGAAGTAGAAAGAAGGCTTCAAGATGTTGAAATTAATGGTAAAACAATTCACACGGTTCAACAAACATAAAGCATGAAGTTAAAACCGCCCACATACGATGGTACATCATCGTTTGGAATTTTCAAATTCCAATTTGAAACAGCAGCTGATCAGAACAGTTGGAACGAAACACATCGTGTGGCAGCTTTAATAGTGGCATTGAAGGGTGAAGCAGCAGAAACAATACAAGCAGTTCCAGAACAAGATCGAAGGAGCTACAATGAGATCATGAAGGGTTTAGATCGCAAATTTGGTAGTGACCACAAGCGGGAGATATACAGACTTGAGTTGAAGAGTCGCTATCAGCGAATTGGGGAAAGTTTGCAAGAGTTTTCGTCTGCGATCGAACGTCTGGTACATATGGCACATGGAAATACATCACCCGACTATATGGAAAGAATGAAGATAGATGCGTTCATCGACGGCATAAGAGATCCAGAGACGCGGAAGTCAGCTGTGAAGACACCTAAAGCTACATTTGCTGAAACAATAGCTTGTGCGTTGACTAGTGAGACAGCACAAGCAATTGTCAAGCCAACAATCAAAGTACGCCGTGTAGAAATGGAAGAAGAGGACAGTTTTAGGCATCAAAGAAGACCGAATTCAACAGTAGAATAAGATGTTGGGTATGTGACACACTTGGTCACATATCACGAGAATGCAGAGAGGTCAGACGAAAACGGGAAAGATCAACATCATCAATTAGACGAAGATCATCTGAAGAAAAGGCTCAAGCGGGAGACGATGGTCAAATAGCAGTGGAAGGGTTAAACTAAAACGAGTCAGCTGTAAGGGACGTAAGCTGGCTCCCACAACCGAATGCCCCATAATCTCCATCCCTATTTCAAGAATCGCAAGGAATGGTGACAGTCTAACGATTGGAGCTGAAATTGATGACAACAACTGTACCATTACACTAGATACTGGAGCAACTCGCACAATAGTCCGTACAGATTTACTAAAAGGAGAATTACAACCAGCAGAAGAATATCGAATACAAACAGCAAAAGGGGAAAGTGCAACAATCAAGGGAAGCAAAATTGCTGATATAAAAATAGGAAATACGCACTTTCATCATGAAGTTCTAGTGGCAGACATCGTTGATGAAGTAATTTTGGGCATGGACTTCATGAGGCCGAATGGATTTGTAATAGACGCTGGAAATGGAGTACTCAAGTATGGTAACGTAGAGTTGGTTCTTCAGATGAATGGTGCTGAATCAAGTATGAGGCGAATAATATTGGAACATCGCGAGAAGCTGGCACCTAATGCCGAAACAATCGTCTGGGGAAGATTGGAGAGAGATTCTGGGTCACCAAGGTTGTGGGTTGTGGATGCCAATGAAAATGGTCTACAACATCAAGAGATCATTATAGGGAAAACATTAGTTGTACCAGATGAAAACTTAAGAATACCGATTAGAACACTAAATCTGTCAGACAAAATAAAAACCCTCAAGAAAGGAACAACCGTCGGTAAATGTGAAGAAGTAACTACCATTGTGAAATGTGAACAACAGCACACAGAAAGGAAAGTCGAAAATCAAACGCAGAAGAAAGAAATACAAAATCTACTACAGAAGTGGACAACAGAGCTTACAAAAGAACAAAAGAAAGAAGCAGAGCAGTTGCTCGAACGTTATTCGTCCATCTTCTGCAGCACATCAGCAGACAATGGAAGAACTAATCTGGTTAAACATAAAATTGACACGGGAGCAGAGATGCCGATTCGCCAAGCACCAAGAAGATTACCATTAGCAAAACGGGAAGAAGCTGATAGAATGGTAAAGGATATGAAAATGGCTGGTGTTATCGGGCAATCCGATAGTCCATGGAGTTCACCTGTGGTTTTAGTTGGAAAGAAGGATGGAACTATGAGATTCTGCGTCGACTACAGAAAACTGAATGCAGTAACAAAGAAAGATAGCTACCCATTACCTCGAATTGATGATACCTTGGACACATTATTATTTTAAGCATTTAAGATAATTTCGTATAATTTAATTATTTTCTTTACATTATATGAAAAGTAATCTATTAAAAATTAAATTAATTTCCGTCACAACAACTCAACAATTTTTTTTTCACAATTTTAACCAATTTTAATTTTTTTAATTTTTTTTTAGTGTTGTCATTGATTAATCCCAGGATTTTATTTCATTAATCCCGGGATTATAAAAATGGGTCGGGATCCCGGGATTGCAATCCCTTTTTGTGGCCAACAGCTCAACCAGTTCAAAAATACTAGGTGGTTATAACAAAAAATTAGCAAAAGGGTTTTTATAGGTTGTTTCTGTGGTGACAACAGTATGACAAGCCAACACATATGGTCTAGCTATGGCGCAGAGAGCCAAATGCTAGCATTTTCCATTAATGTGTCCGCTTGTCCAATTCCAACACCCAACAACCTGCATGAAGAAATAAAGTTGTTAGTCTTAGTGTTGCCCTAAACGTAACAACCGTGGCACAAGTACAGACGATATCGTCCACTGGCAAGCATTGAAACAATACCTGTCCAGTAGATGTATCTCTGTTATCGTTACAGCTACAAAATAAATATAAACCATAGTTAGATGTCAATTCTTATCTTAGAATCCCAGAAATAGAATGTCTTAAATAAGCAATCGTATCGTTTATTTTGGAACATAAATTATATTTCCGAAATATTTTATTTGTCAAATCACCGACTTAAGCTGCAAGAATTTTAAATCAGGTTTAATTTACCGGCTATCTGCTAACCCCCACATGGCTAGGGATCACCTGCATTTCTTTCTTGAAGAAGCTTAAAAGCTGCTTTAATGATGCAATGTGCTATTTCTGTTTTTATTTAGAAGACACGAACGTGTCTCTCATGCATTTTTTGTTGTACATTTGAAGAATGTTTGACTTTGGGTTATTTGTGTTTTATTGAAGTCAAGTGGCTACATTCAGATCGCTCAACCCAGAAACACATTCGTTCCCTTACGTCTTCGTTTCTTTGCCTTATCTACTCTTGTGTTTACACGCAACGTTTCGGAAATTTTATTATGGTCTCGTGTTGAGGGTTAAGGTTTGTTAAGTGACCAAAATTTAAAGTTGTCTTAGAAAAGCTCTTATTTGTCTACGTATACTGTTATTAAAACCTATATTGTTTATTGATTTTATTAATTGTTTACAGTTATCTTGTAATAACCGTAATTTTATTATTATTGTCACCATACATTGATAAAATACATTATATAATTTACATTATAAGTGACATAAAATGAGAATTATAAGTGACTTAAAATACATTATAAGCTTGTATTTAATTTTTATTATTGTATAATTTCGGCTCTATATTTTTGTTTCAAACTCGTTCAACTTTACAATTTCCTCACATTTCCTCCACAATATTTTTCCATTTTTATTATGTTTTTCTGAATTAAATACATTAAATTTATAACAATCGATAAAAAACATTCCGGATACTTGTCCACTCAAATCATCAACTGTTGCATAAATTGAGGTTTGTGCTCCTTCTTCGTGTGTTTTTGTAAATATATGTAAGATTTTCAAAATCGCACTGACAATTGTATATGGCTTAAAAATATTTGTTTCCGATACAAGGCCTGGATGAACTGCATTAACTGTGACTGGAATATTTTTCAACCTTTTCTTAAACATTTTTGTTAATAATATTAATCCATATTTAGTTATACAATATGAATAAGACAATGGTTTATTTACAATACTACCATCTGGTCCAATATTGTTAAAATCAACAATTCCACCAATTGCCAGGGTAGATGAAACGAAAATAATTCGTGAATTATTTGATTTTTTTATCAAATCAAGCAATAGATGAGTTAGTAAAAATGGGCCATACAAATAAACGGCATAGGTTAATCGAATATTATCCAAACTCTTTTTTTGCGTAGGCCCGATTCCAGCATTATGGATTAATATGTCAATTTGTTCTTCGGTTTTTGAAAGATCCTTGGCCAACATACGAATCGATTCAAAACTACCCATATCTGTTTTTTTAATAATAACATTTTTATTGTTTGTTTCTTTTACTATCTCGTTTTGTGCGATCAGAGCAGACTCGTAGTTTTTATCAACAATTAAAATGCGTGCACCACGTTTAGCTAAATCTTTTGCAGTTTCCTTTCCAATTCCCGATGCACCACCTGTTATTAAAACTGTTTTACCATCAAGTCGTTTCTATTAAAGTATATAATTATAGAATTCATTTTAACGATTGTTTTAAAATATTTCTCATATTCCTTACCCTTGACGTACATCTGCCTTTTATATAGTCCAGAAAAAATTTAATTAACAAAATTGTACAAAATGTATTGAACATCATTTTTGATCTTTTGCTCGCGTATGAACTATTCGAGGGTATAAATTATTTTAAGAAATAAAAAAATAAATGAAGTAAATATATGATCCAAGATTAATACCAGTTCATTGTTCAGTTTACTATTTATTGTTAAAGAAATAAACTAACAAGTTTATGAGGTTGGATATAAAATTAAATTCAAGTATATTAATCTCAATTATCCGCTTAAAAAATATTGTTGCGCAAAACTCTAAATATTTAGGAAATAATGAAACATCACGATTGTAATACTGATTTGGTTTGAAAATCTTATAGCTATTGAATCGTGCAAAATGCTACGAAAACTTTGAGGTCAGATCAATGAAATACAACTGTTTTGCTTATCATTTGGTTTTGCTTATATTTAATCATGCACATTTCAACAGAGTATCTCAGGAAATAGCGTTCTCTTATAAGTCTAAACAAAATTTTGCTTGACTACAAATACTACAATAATACGAACAGTCGCATTCAGTGTATAGAGGATGACCTCATCATTGTAAGTCCCTTATGCAGTCTCTTATAATTTCTTCAAATGTATAACAAAAAATACATAGCAAAAGGTAAGATACGTTCGTGTCTTCTGAATAAAAACATAAATAGTGCATTCCATCATTAAAGCAGCTTTTAAACTTCTTAATGAAAACAAATGGAGGAGATCCCTAAAAAATATCCAAACCATGTGAAATGATTGCCATGGCAGGAGTGTTAACAAATAGACAGTAAATTAAAACTAATTCAAGATTCGTTATTTAGGAATAATTTTAAAATCTACAATTTGTCTGTATATTTTTTTTAATTAGGTAAAACTACGGTTCGTTTGGAAACAGCAAACCATCTGTTAATTTTTTTATTTTGACGTTTTTAGCAAGAGATTGACGTTTGTACATTTTTCTTGCAAATTGAGCCAGGAATTTTACAAATAAAATCCTTCAGAAATACAATTTCTGTTCCAAAATAAGCGATACGATTGCCTATTTAAGACATGCTGTTTTTGGGATTCTAAATTAGAATCGACTTCTAACTATGGGGTTCTTTAAGGCTTTTTAACTTTCCGATATGGGAAGTTATTGTTTTTGGGTCGATTTTTGAAATTAGAATTTTTATGATATCTTTACGTTTTATGACCTCCTGAAGCTGTTTAGACTATTTTTAGCTTTCAGTCTGTATATGTGAGTGTGTATTTATCGCTGTGTGGAATAATTTTTGGTGAAAATCCAAAATTCTACGTCCACGCTGTGCTACCTGGGTAACGCTAAAAGAAGTAGGCTGGTGTAGTAGAGAGGGGCTGAGTAAATACTGCTTATACTCAATGATTCTGCACCATGGCGAGTCATTGGTGCCACAAAACCAATGCAACTCAAGCGTCTGTTCTCCATGTTAGGGGCGGCTTGGAGCGGGCGTCTGTCTTGGATCAAGCGACTCGCTATATAAACGTGCAACAAGCGTCTGTTCTCCATGTTAGGGGTGGTTTGGAGCGGGCGTCTGTCTTGGATCAAGCGGCTCGCTATATAAACGTGTAAAAAGGTTGTTTATGGTGACCTCAAGATACAGAACGAACCCATTCACGAAATTTTCGGTTGGGCGAAGGGCTAACACCCCATTTCCGTAAAAAAATATTTGCCATGAATTCTGTACACTGGCTTCGGATTATCTCGGACTCATTTCAAGAACGACCTCGCAAATTGTACCCGGACTACGATTTAAAAATGGGAACCTGGAACGTGCTAAGCCTTAGAAGACCAGTAGCCAAATTCTGTAACCGTGAAGCGGTGAAGTGTTAAAAATTTCTTTGTTTCTTTTCATTAAAAAACTTATCACTTCACCGCTTCACAGTTACAGAATTGTAATTTCACTGTAATACGGTTGGCTGCAGGAGATCTACTAAAACTTACAAACCAAATCGATAGCTACACACTAGATATAGTGGCATTACAAGAACTAAGATGGCCAGGGAGTGGAATCCACGAAACAGCCAATGGATAAACTCTCTATACTATTGCGGTCATGAAAACGGAGGGGAATTTGGAGTTGGCTTTTTCATACATCGTCGCGTGAATCAACATGTTTCGACTTTTGCCCAATTAATATGCGGATATGCACAATGAGAATCCGCACGCAAAAATTTAATGTAAGGATCATCAATGTTCATGCACCTACTGAAGACAAAGCAGATGACATTAAAGACCTGTTCTTTCTAGAACTCGAAGAAGTCATCAATGACATCCCACGGCACGATATAAAAATCGTGGTAGGTGACTTCAATGCTCAAATTGGTAGAAGTGCAGAACTTAAAACACATATTGGCCCTAACAGCTGGCATCATACTGGTAACAATAACGGCTTTCGCGCAGCTGAACTGGCTATAATGTATGATCTAGTAATATCTAGCACTTTCTTCCCTCATAAGAGAATTCACAAGGCAACGTGGAAATCAAATGACGGAAGAACGGAAAATCAAATCGATCACGCCATGATTTCTAAGGGACACTCTACAAGTGTAACTGATGTTCGATCATACAGAGGGGGTGATATGGACACCGATCATATGCTTGTCATCTTTAAGTACAAGTGCAAGTTGTCATCTACATTTAATAGACAAACAAAAAAGACCGTGCGCTGGAATGTCGAAGCATTTAAACACCTGGAAACACTGAATAGATATCAGGAGATTGTAACGCAAAGCATAGAAGAGCATGACATCCCACCTGAGATGCCATTAAACATAAAAGAAGAATGGCAGACGCTTCAATCAACCATCATATCCGCAGCACAAACTACAATCGGAGAACGACCACTGAAATCACGTAATGAATGGTTTGATGACGAGTGCCGCTGTAGCGAACCTAAAACGCAGACAGATGTTAGACTCGCTACATTGTACCAAACACCAAAGACCAAAGACCTAAACCTCCTCAAACCGGGACCATTTCCAAACTTGGAACACGTGCAGCTTGAACACTTTTATTACGAAACATCCGTTAAAACAATCGGACCATTAACTTTCCCAGACAAACATTAAGCTTGAATATCAAATCCAATTATAATTCCAATTCTTATTGAAACAAGCAAGTGTTTCACATTTTTCACATAAAAGCATTTTTCAATTATAAAACTAATTAAAATACTTTATCCACGACTACAGATGTAAAAGTAATATTACCCATGGTAAAATTACCGGTAAAATTGGTAATATTACGTAATATTACTTAGGCTTGGTAAAATTGGTAAAATTGCAATAAAATTTGAATAATCGTTATTTAATAAAAATTAAAGTTTGTGCTTTTTTGTTGACACCGCGTATAATATCTCAGCTGATCGATCGATTTACAGCTGAACACCCATAAATGTAGGCAATTTTAACTTCTCTATACGTGTTGTCACAGAGTACTTTAGGGAAACATTTATTTTGTTTACAGGTGTCGATCAGTAGGCTGGAATGGTTAGTTATTTCACCCGGTAGCAGAAACGCAGCTATTCTGGATGAGGCAAAAGCTAAATCTTTTTCATTTCGGGATCAAATTGCTGCCATGAAGAATGTTTCTCGCAACGCAACGAATCATAATCAGTGCTTCGTTGTAAATTTTTGCGGCGAATCGCACGTTCATATTTAAATATTCCTTGTGTTTTTCAAGGCAAATATCGTCGGCAATTTGAGATTTATATTTAACCATGAACGAGAAAGAAACAATGCATGAATTAGATTTTGAAGTGAACAGTGGTAGACGTTATTAATATATTTATCCCAGTGTCGACCGTGGTAAGTGTTGTACGCGAAAAGCGATGAAAGAAGCTTGATTGGGATCCATTGCGTACAGTATAAACAAAGTAAGTTTTATTGAAAATGCTTGCAGGCTATCTTTCAATTTTCTCTTTGCATTTGAGCCATAGAAATGTATTTCTACTTCTCTTCGATGTGTACCTAAACATTTTCGAATACCAAAAAATTGCAGTGTTTTCAAAAACGCAAAGTTTTACATAACGTGAAGAAAGCATTTATCGTTGAAGCCAGTGTGTTCAGGATTTATTGCATTTTTGCAGCTGTGAAAATAGCGGCAGCCTGTTTTCTAGATGTCCTGCTAAAGAAACAACAGCTGAACTTCGTTCATGTATTGATCCCACATGTATGGTTTATGTATGGATAAAAGAGTTGGCTTTTGTTGCATATGTATCTCCAGCTGTTTGTAATACTCTGCAAGTGAAGATATTTACACTCGATAATAATATTGTAACGTTTCTTAGCCGAGTTACAATTATTTAGTTCGATCACTAAATCAGGAAATTTAAAACACAATGGATTTTCTAAACGTTATAATTTTATTCGTTCAAGATTTTACAATAAAAATATTTCTCCTATTACTATTCCCCTTTTAGTTCTTCTTGTACTAACAATGTTTCACCACTTATAATTCTTTTATACTTGTTCACAATATCACTTTTAACTTTCTACTTATAACACTTTTAATTTTACTTCGCCTTTATCACTGCTAAATTATTATACTTTTTGTATCGCTAACAACTTTATACTAATCCTATCCTCGAAGAACACCTCTTATATATACTACATGAAATAGCCTCGAAACTGCTGTGATGTTCTAGATAGAACACACCCTTTTTTTTTCCTTACTTTATCAACAATAAGACGATCTTCAAATATTGACACCTAGGTGTGAAATCTATTCTTTTCAATTGTTTTATTTACCAATTTTTATTTCGTTAACCAATCCTAATTCGATAAAACAAATACTTCCTATTAAATGTTTACTTTGGTTGCATTGTTATCTTTTATTGATTTTTATATTTGTAGAGCTAACGAGAATTTTCTTGAAAGTTCTATTGTTGTGGTGTTCTATCATCTTCCATAATCGTCACATTCTCCCCCACTTATTTCTGTTCGTCCCGAATAGAATCTAAATCTCCCCCTCTGTAGGGTGCTAATCTTTCTAGATGAACGACTTTTGGTTTCGCTCGTTGACCTTTCTTTATTCGATAAACGACATCGTTTAATTTTGTTATGATGGTATAAGGTCCTTCCCAAGATGTTTGTAGTTTTGGAGATAATCCTTTTCTCCGCTGTGGATTGTGTAGCCATACTAGTTGTTCTTCCTCAAATCCTTTGTTGTTTGCGCGAATGTCATACCGAGCCTTCATTCGATCACTGGATATATGTGCTTTTTGTCTTACAAACGTGTGTACCTCCTCAAGTTCTTTTTGAAGTTTATTAACATAATCTTGGACACATAATGTGGACGATGGAATAATCCCAAACTTCAGATCACCAGGTAGCCGTAAATCATTTCCAAAAATGGTTGTAGCTGGCGTCGTTTTGGTTGTATCATGCACTGCTGATCTATAAGCCATCAAGAATAACGGAATATGACGGTCCCAATCACGTTGATTCTTGTTTACTACTTTTGCTAGATATTTCTCAAGAGTAGCATTAAATCTTTCCACCATGCCGTCTGATTGGGGATGTGAAGCAGTTGTTCTAGTTTTATTAATTCCAAGTATCTGACAGATTTCTTGAAATATGGTAGATTCAAAATTTCTTCCTTGATCTGTGTGAATCTCCATCGGTACTCCGTAGCGACTTATCCAATTGCTAACTACTGCCTCAGCGATCGTTGTTGCTTCTTGGTTTGGTATTGCACACACTTCTGGCCATTTGCTAAAATAATCCATTATGACTAGCACATATTTGTTGTTGTTATCAGAAGTCGGAAATGGTCCAGCTACATCCATCGCAATTCTCTCGAATGGAGCTCCTACATTATACTGCCTCATGTTACCACGACTTCTTCTTGCAGATCCCTTTGCAGCCGCACATTGATCGCATGCTTGACACCATTCCACTACCGATTGACGTGCTCCTGACCAATAAAATCTACGCCGTACTTTAGCAAGGGTTTTGTTAATACCCAGGTGACCGCCACTGGTTCCTTCATGATATTCCTTTAATACTTGAGGTATTCTTATTTTGGGAACTACTATCATTGATTCTTTAACTGATCCATCAGGGCTTTCCCAAATTCTTTTCAAGCATCCATCATCAATACAGAGACTGTCCCATTGTGCCCAATATGCCTTCAACGTTTGACTTTTATCGGCAATCTCACTCCATGTAGGTTTTTCTCCTTTTTCCTTGAACCTTATTATTGGTGCCAAGCTCGGATCTTCCAGTTGCTCCTTCCTTACTACTTCAGGTGTCCAGTCTTCACTAGGAAGCACTTGCAGAAGCCTGACATCAATAATGTTTTCCTTACTCTCCACCCGATTACAGTGCTTGCATTCCATCTGGCATGGCCTTCTTGACAATACATCTGCATCTCCATGTGCACTTCCCCAGACGATTGTTTCGGTATTAGGTGACAGCTTTTCGCGATGTTCCAATCTCATGCTTGATTCTGCACCATTCATCTGAAGAACCAACTCTACGTTACCATACTTGAGTACTCCATTTCCAGCGTCTATTACAAATCCATTCGGCCTCATGAAGTCCATTCCCAAAATTACTTCATCAACGATGTCTGCCACTAGAACTTCATGCTGAAAGTGCGTATTTCCAATTTTTATATCGGCAATTTTGCTTCCCCTGATAGTTGCACTTTCCCCTGTTGCTGTTTGTATTCGATATTTTTCTGCTGGTTGTAATTCCCCTTTTAGTAAATCTGTACGGACTATTGTGCGAGTCGCTCCAGTATCTAGCGTAATGATACAGTTGTTGTCATCAATTTCAGCTCCAATCGTTAAACTGTCACCATTCCTTGCGATTCTTGAAATAGGGATGGAGATTATGGGGCATTCGGTTGTGGGAGCCAGCTTACGCCCCTCAAAGCTGACTCGTTCCAGTTTAGCTGTTTCGACCTCTCTCGTTTGAGCTTCTTCTTCAGATGATCTGCGTCTCATTGGTGATGTTGGTCTTCCCCGTTTTCGTCTGACCTCTCTGCATTCTCGCGATATGTGACCAAGCTTGTCACATACCCAACATCTTATTCTACCGTTGAATTCTCGGAATCTTCTTTGGGGCCTAAAACTATCCTCTTCTTCCATTTCTACACGGCGTACTTTGATTGTTGGTTTGAAAATTGCTTGTGCTGTCTCACTAGTCAACGCACAAGCTATTGTTTCAGCAAACGTAGCTTTAGGTGTCATCACAGCTGACTTCCGCGTCTCTGGATCTCTTATACCGTCGATGAACGCATCTATCTTCATTCTTTCCATATAATCTGGTGATGTATTTCCATGTGCCATATGTACCAGACGTTCGATCGCAGACGAAAACTCTTGCAGACTTTCTCCAATTCGCTGATAGCGACCCTTCAACTCAAGTCTGTATATCTCCCGCTTGTGGTCACTACCATATTTGCGATCTAAAGCCTTCATGATCTCATTATAGCTCCTTCGATCTTGTTCTGGAACTGCTTGTATTGTTTCTGCTGCTTCACCCTTCAGTGCCACTATTAAAGCTGCCACACGATGTGTTTCGTTCCAACTGTTCTGATCAGCTGCTGTTTCAAATTGGAATTTGAAAATTCCAAACGATGATGTACCATCGTATGTGGGCGGTTTTAACTTCATGCCCTGTATTTGTTGAACCGGATGTGATGTTTTAGCTATTATTTCAACATCTAGAAGCCTTTTTTCTACTTCTACTTTGAAGTCATCTACTTTCGATTGCACTTTCTGTTCCAGAACTTCAACTTCTTTTTGCACTTTCTCGACTTTCTCATCCACAATTTTCTCTACTTCGATGCGTAGATTCGCTGCCATCTGTAGAAGTTTCTCGTCGATGTGTGTTTTAACCAAGCTAATTTCTTCTCGACTTGAAGCGATGTTTGCAGACTGTTGATTGATGTTGACATCTAACTTTTTCATTTCATTACTCATGCTGTTACTTTGCAAATCTAACTTTTTGTTCATAACCTCCATGTTTGCCTTTACATCCGCTCTCATGTTGAAACTCATTTGCTCCATCATAGCCATTAACTGTGCAAAGTCGTTGTTTGCTGGTACGACTTGCCTCGTTGCTTCAACAGCACCATCTTTATCTTCAATATTTCCTGCATCTGGATTTTCATCTGCTTCTTCTTGCCCAAAACGATATTTTTCTGGATCCAATCCAGCTGCTTCCATAGCTTTTATTAATCGTTCTTTCAACTCATTCTTGGTTCCCGTTGTTGAAAGATTTCTTTTCTCCAATTCACTCTTCAGATCTTGAACTTTTAATCCATTCAACTCCATCTTATTTCCCAATCCCACTTCTGACACCAGTTGTAACGTTTCTTAGCCGAGTTACAATTATTTAGTTCGATCACTAAATCAGGAAATTTAAAACACAATGGATTTTCTAAACGTTATAATTTTATTTGTTCAAGATTTTACAATAAAAATATTTCTCCTATTACTATTCCCCTTTTAGTTCTTCTTGTACTAACAATGTTTCACCACTTATAATTCTTTTATACTTGTTCACAATATCACTTTTAACTTTCTACTTATAACACTTTTAATTTTACTTCGCCTTTATCACTGCTAAATTTTTATACTTTTTGTATCGCTAACAACTTTATACTAATCCTATCCTCGAAGAACACCTCTTATATATACTACATGAAATAGCCTCGAAACTGCTGTGATGTTCTAGATAGAACACACCCTTTTTTTTTTCCTTACTTTATCAACAATAAGACGATCTTCAAATATTGACACCTAGGTGTGAAATCTATTCTTTTCAATTGTTTTATTTACCAATTTTTATTTCGTTAACCAATCCTAATTCGATAAAACAAATACTTCCTATTAAATGTTTACTTTGGTTGCATTGTTATCTTTTATTGATTTTTATATTTGTAGAGCTAACGAGAATTTTCTTGAAAGTTCTATTGTTGTGGTGTTCTATCATCTTCCATAATCGTCACAATATATTTGATTTGCATTATATGTTTTTATAAACTAGAAATGATTGTGATAGTCATCAATTTTGAATTAAATGAAATTGAAACTATATTTAAATGTTTTGAAATAGTTTTGTATTTTACCAATATTACCAATTTTACCAATCTTACCGGTAATTTTACGGTAAAATTACCACAAATATATTTTACCGGTAAATTTACATCTGTATCCACGACTACTAAAGAATATATGCTTTCCACGCGTATGTCTTCCATTGTAATTGTATTCACTCCACAACTAGTGAATTTGATTAAAATTCTTTAACAGCTCTATAGTTTATTAAATATTCCCCTAACAAATTAAACAACAAACTTGTTTTGTTTTCGCTATCTTTGATGTTTTTATTTCAATATGGCGATACAAATTTTTGAATGGAAGCTGGAAATTAAACGAAATATTTTACAGTCGTGGATAAAATAGCATCTCGTATTCGCTTAGGATGATGGCAATTCTTCACTCGGATGATTCCCTCCACTCTCTATACTCCCCACAAGCAAACGCTTCTGAACGAGTCAACAGATTGTAATTTCAGCTATCCGAGCTTATGTAGCCGATGATCAGAATGAGTGGGACAAACACATTCATGAAATTGCATCCACCTTAAAAATGCAACATATTCGTCAACATGTTTTTCTCCTCATTACTTGGTGCTTGGTCAACATATGGTCTCGCATGGTGCTAATTATAAATTACTGCGTGATTTCGATATGCCATCTTTATAATTAAAACATAACAAACAAGATAAAATAAATTGAAAAGTGAAAATCGAGGTAAACATTATGTTCGTTTTTGTTAATGAGAAGTTAGAAGCTGGAGAATATCATGACATTTGGTGGTTGGATGCTGGACGTCTCCTGGAATAAGGTGAGGTAAGTCCATCTTTTCTGTTTGCTTTGTTTGTGAGTTGTTTTAAATGCCAGTTAGTTTTATTTTATCTTGTTTGTTATGTTTTAATTATAAAGATGATCTAACTGGTATAGGGGATTCAAGGCTGTTTCCTGTTAAACCGGTCGCCTTCAACCCTTATTTAAATGTCTAGTCTAGTAGTCGTGTAGGTTGAAGGGAAAGCATGGTTTTACGGGTGTAAAAGGTGTATAGGGATGGTAGTTTTAGGTTTTTTTGAAGTGAAAACTTCTTTAGACGCGTTGTAAAATTTTGTATGGAGTAAAATCTATATATTCGCATTATCAATTTTTAAATCAGCAAAATATTTTTAAATATGAAACACATCCATCAATTCTTAACGTTTCAAATTGCGATGTGGATATCGCGCTCGACTGATGTTCTGTAGATCGTGAGTTCAATTCCTGGACTGGTCAATATTTTTTTATTGTTTTTTTTTTAATTTTTATTAAATACCATTAAAATAATTATTTTTTATTCATGAATTCATAAAAATAATAAACATTTTTTTTACGGATTTTAAAAAATTGATGTATAATGCAGTTTTTCAAAGTTATATTGCTACTATCTTTTGCAATTTGCATTCTAGTCATCATGTCAAATAAATATTGAACGTAGGAAAGATAGTACAACCTGAAACAATTACATTTGTATATCAAAATTGTTGGTTTGAAATTGTATGTAATACATTTTTCTAAAATTAAGTGAAGACTTAATACTTGTAATTTGATACTTAATAACATCGATTATATTGATTTAAAGCTCACAATTACGAGACGGAAATCGCATAAATTCTATATAAAGAAGCATAGCTTATGTATGATTAAACGTGGATGGCAATCATGATAAATAAACTAATTAAAAATGGTGACACTTAGCCGATAGTGATTTGCAAACGGCAACAATGCGCATTAATCTTCTTATATATTAATACGCTAAAAAAAAACTTTTTGGAGCCTAAGGCTTTTTTATTCGCAGATGGATTCATTTAAAATTTTCACTGCTAACTGATATTAGTGTAACTTAGATTTTAAAGATTTTTCACACAAATCGGATCATAAATAAAAAATTTATAGATGAATTAAAATGCATTTTTGAATTTAACGGCCTCCCCCTATACAATATGAAAAGGAATTGCCCAAGTCTTTTCTTTGTTTTTTTATTATTTTTATTTAGACTTTTATATTTTCTGTTCAAATTTCAATTTAGTTTATGCATTGATTTCAATTTAGTTTATGCAGTGGATAGACGTATTATTTTTCTTTGTTTTTTTATTATTATTATTTTTCATGAATGGTGTTAATGGTGAAATGAATGTTGTGAATGAAGAAATGAATTGCACGTGGTATTTATCGTTTTAAAATTCATAATATTTTTAATCATCGTAGTGATTGTTAAATTTGTCAGATGAAGATAGAATTGATGGAAATGAAATGATTAATAAATTTGTATGTACTGAAATCTTTGATCCCATTCTTTTTCCAAAATTACATGAATATGTGAAACGTCATATGATGCATGGACCATGTGGTGCTCTAAATCCCAATTCTGTTTGTATGAGAGATGGTAAATGTAGTAAGAATTTTCCAAAACCTTTTTCTGAAAATACTAAAGAATCTGTGAATGGTTATCCTTTGTATCGTCGACGTGATAATGGTATGAGTGTTGATGTACGTGGTGCATCTCTTGATAATAGATACTAGGAGGGCCCGGCGTGCTTCGCTACGCTTATAAATAAAGTTTTTGCGTAGACATTTTGTTGACGTAGAAGCAATGAATTCAAAAAGTGGTAATGAGATATGCTAGCATATAATTTTTAATTTTTCTTTTTAAATATATGAATGAAAATTAATCAGAACTCTAGCTGATCAGTTCGGATATATGAAAAATTAGCGATCAAATAAGTAAGAGATCAAATAAGCTTTCTTGAAAACTTATTTGATCGCTAATTTTTCATATATCCGAACTGATCAGCTAGAGTTCTGATTAATTTTCATTCATATATTTAAAAAGAAAATTAAAAATTATATGCCAGCATATCTCATTACCACTTTTTGAATTCATTGCTTCTACGTCAACAAAATGTCTACGCAAAAACTTTATTTATAAGCGTAGCGAAGCACGCCGGGCCCTCCTAGTAGCAATTAATTTACTTAGCTTTCCGCAGGAAGATTTGTAAAATTTAAAATTGATGATCTATGGGTGTGACAACCACGCGTACATTAGTCTCTGCTATTGGATGAGTTTGTTATATACATTGGAGTATGATGACATAGTGCGGTAAAGTTACCGATTCAGGAAGTTTCTATTTCCTCGTATATCTCAATTTTGCATATCACGCGTTGTTCATAACAAGTTCTCGTTTATCCATAATCCATAGTCATAGTTTCTTATAGTTTCCATTGCACCTAGTTATTCTTAGCATAAAAAAATTAACAATAATCTTTTATTTACAATACCCTATTATTGGTTCACACTGCGTTTCCACCAGCGTTGCTTCGTCATACTGCATGAATTTGAATTCTCCGGGCCTCTAACCATAACTGCTCTAAATATTTTCAAACCTCCAATAGCTGTGCATATTTGTCAATATGTCTTGTTATCCTAAAATTATATCCTACAATCAGCTTTGAAATTGTCTTCAAAACGTATTATTTTTAGGGTTCCGTTTTTTATACGGAACACTATTGGTGAGAGTAAAACGAGTTTTTCACATTATATCGATTATCTCGTAAACTATAAATGCTATGGACTTGAAGTTTGAGGTGCGTATAAAACTAATCTGCTCACATGAAATGACGGATACAAATAAAACTAAAGTGGTTTTCGTTTGGTTTACAGGGGTACGATGTGAGACCTTTGAGAAAATATATTTTTTTATAGATTCAAGTTGGGTATCATATGAAAGGGCTTCATTTCAGTATTCCTTAAAACTTTATTTTGGAATTTTACACCTCACCATTTTTTGTATAATTTGGAATAATGACGTTTTTTTCGTGTTTTCTTACCTCAATTAGTTCCGAACCTAACTGATCGAAAATTTTCAAATGTATTTGGAATGATAGAAAAATTAGTACGTTTTTAATAAAAAAAAATCCCAGCGGCAGGTATATCCGCTAGAAATAGGTAGATTTCGGGGTCAGACGGTTTTGTGTCCAAATAAAATTAGATAAGTCAGATTAGTTTAAATAAAAAATATAAGTAGAAACAGAATAATTCAAAAAAATTATCGAACCAAATTAAATACATTATCCGAACTAACTCCATCAATACAATTTCGGAACAGTTTTATTTAAGTTGGTTTAAACGACTTTTAATAACATATTAAATCCACCAAAGATCAAATGAACTACGTCACAACTACAATTATACCATCACACATAATTTATAATCAAACATTATCAAACAATTTTATTTCAAAATCATCTTTTGTTGTTCTTATTTAATCTTTTTTCAAACGGTTACTTAGTAAAAAAAATAAAAACAAAAGAGATTTTGTTAATTTTTCTATGGTATTAAATGGGTTGATATTTTCCTTGTAAGGGTTGCATTATAATGCTTATAAAAATGGAACCTTTTGGGTGAGAAAGCTGAAATTTTTTGAGGCTATAGTTGAAAAGTATGTTTAAAAGCTAAGATGAATTTAAATAACATAAACTGAAACATGATGAAAGCATTGCCTTTTGCGTTTGTTGTTATTTCAACAGCCGTAGGGTCTCAACCGTTAAATTTAAACTATTATTTTTAAAATTTTGGAAAGATTTATATTTAAAGTTTGTGAAAAAAAGTTTTCAAATATGAGCTTGGCCATTTCAGCTAGATCAAGGGCAGCAAAGTTTAGTAAATTTTTAAAACAGCTGATTTTTGAGGAACCTGAAACGCCAAAGTAGTCATCTGGATAAAAATGATAAAAAAAAGTTCAAATATTCAATATTTTTAAATTTTATTAAAATATTATTATTCAAACGGAAGTTATAGCGCCCTAGATTATTCGACTTTTTAGGCTCTAGCCGTTTAACCGGTACCCGGATATGGCCAGCTCACGAACTTGTCCAAAACATTATTTGCCGAAACATACACAGAAAATTATTTTGGTGTAGCTCGAAAAATGCGACCGTGAGAGTGCCGCTAAATTCCGTTATACCTCATATCGTTATATATATATATATATATATATATATATATATATATATATATATATATATATATATATATATATATATATATATATATATATATATATATATATATATATATATATATATATATATATATATATATATATATATAATTTTTTTTTTTTTTTGTTTTTCCATCTCCGCTTATCACATATAGTCGTTTGGCATCAAAATTTTTCCGAAATTCCGAGATGAAGCCCATTGCAATAGGTAGATTTTTATACGAAATCTACCTAATATAAAAAAGTGTCATATTCTCATACTTAGATTAGTTAAGGGGGTGGATATGAGGAGGGGTAAAATCACTATTTAAAATGAGGTCAAGTGGGGTGTCATTTGAAAGAGGACTTTATTTAGAAAACATAGCATTTTTTTTTTAGAATTTTGCAATGCACAGTTTTTGAGTTATTTTCCAAAGCAGACCGTTCCCTCCACCCTCCCCCCCTACGTTTCGACACTGATCGACAAAAAAAATTGTAAAAATTCACAGAGTTAGGAAATTTGGTAAATTTTGTATGAAAATTATAGCGAGGTCTCAAATAATTATATTTCAGTGTGTTTAAGGGACCGGTGTAAAGAGAGTAAAAAAAAGCGAGTGGGGTGTCATTTGAAAGAGCACCTAATTTAAAATTTGTTGCAATTTTTTTTAGAATTTTGCGGTGCACAGTTTTTGAGTTATGGACAAAAAAGTACAAAATTCAGACCGCCACCCCCCCCCCCTACGTTTCGACACTGATTGACAGAAAAATTTGAAAAAATTCACAGAGCTAGGAAATTTAGTAAATTTTGTATGATAATTATAGCGAGGTCTCAAATAATTATATTTCTGTGTGTTTAGGGGACCGGGGTAAAGAGGGTAAAAAAAAAAATTTTTGACCCAAGCGAGTGGGGTGTCATTTGAAGGAACACCTAATTTAGAATTTGTTGCAATCTTTTTTAGAATTTTGCGGGGCACAGTTTTTGAGTTATGGACAAAAAAGTGAAAAATCCAGACCCTTCCCCCCCCCTACGTTTCGACAGTGATTGACAGAAAAATTTGAAAAAATTCCCAGAGCTAGGAAATTTAGTAAATTTTGTATGAAAATTATAGAGAGGTCTCAAATAATTATATTTCTGTGTATTTAGGGGACCGGTGTTAAGAGGGTAAAAAAAAAATTTTTTTGACCCAAGCGAGTGGGGTGTTATTTGAAAGAACACCTAATTTAGAATTTGTTGCAAATTTTTTTAGAATTTTGCGGTGCACAGTTTTTGAGTTCAGACGATTCGACACTGATTGACAGAAAAATTTGAAAAAATTCACAGAGCTAGGAAATTCGGTAAATTTTTTATGAAAATTATAGAGAGGTCTCAAATAATTATATTTCTGTGCGTTTAGGGGACCGGGGTAAAGAGGGTAAAAGAAAATCTTTTTGGACCCAAGCGAGTGAGATGTCATTTAGAAGAGCACCTAATATATAAATCATTGCAATTTTTTTTAGAATTTTGTGATGTAAAGTTTTTGAGTTATTATCAAAAAAGTGCGAATTTCAGATCGTTTCGCTCCCTACGTTTCGACGATGATTGACAGAAAAATTTGAAAAAAATTCGCAGAGACAGGATAATTTGTAAATTTTGAATGAAAATCATAGCAAAGTCTCAAATAACTATATTTCTGTGTGTTTAGGGGATGAGTGTGGGGAGAGTAAAAAACCACTTTCGACCCAAGCGAATGGGGTGTCATATGAAGGAGCATTTAATTTAAGAAACATTACAATTTTTTTAGAACTTAGCGGTGCACAGTTTTTGTGTTATTGAAAAAAAATATTATGTAGCCTCTTTACCCCCCCTAAATTTCAACACTTGACTGACCGAAAAAATAATCAAATTTAAACTATTTACAAGCTGGTGAATCTTTCTTGAGTTACCATAAACATCTATGGATGAGATTTACCCTAAGGTAACATTTTTTGAGTTATTTATGATCAATGTGGATTTGATTGTAATTTACTATTGACATTTACGATTAAACATTAATTATTTTGTTATGCGTCTATGGTCTGGAAATATTAGGACATTACAACACAACTTTTTGTCAATAGTTTTTGAGACTGTGTTCTTTTACATTCACGGAACCCTTGACGAGGGAATTTTATTCGCACTTGTCTGACTTTTTTTTATATAGTTGTTTTTATCAATTCTTCTTTCCGCTATATGTATAGATTCTACTGTGAAACGGTTGTAATTTACTATTTCATAATACGAAATCATCATAAAATCGGTTGTACATGCGTTTTCATCCATCCTAATGTCGCATATATTACTATTTCTTTCAAACGCGTTGTAAATAGTACATTTCGTTGAATTATCTTTCAATTTTTTTATTACAAACTAATAACCAGTATTTGTTTTGATGGGGAAAATGTACTAACAATAACTTGTAAAAATAAAGCTTCCGAAAAACTTCTTTATCGGTTTTCGGTATTAATTGCCTATATAAGAGATGAAAACATTTAGTCTCCCCCTCTTAGTTTAATTTTTTTTCCTATTGGATTGATTTGTTTTTGGTTTGACGTCTTCTTGCTGGGTGGCCATCTAATCGGTGGTTATGGAGTGGATATAATTTAACAGAATTAAAACGAAAACTAGGTGAGATCTGTAGTGTATTTAAATGTCACAATTTATGATAACATTTGCCAATACTTTTAACAACACTTACACATCACCTTACTTACAATCAGATAATTTAACAAAAACAATAAACCACTATTCACTTTACAGTATTGGACATTATTTATTTATTTTACAATTTAACTGGTTGACCATTTAAATACAACTGCCCAATTTTAATCTATTTTACAATCAAATCAATTCTTTTTTATGATTACAAAAAACGGTAATCAACAATGTTCGCCGCATCAGATGTTTAGGTTCTTAACTTTACTTTATATTTTATAGTATGAAATAAATGGCAAAAGCCAGCTTTACATTGCATTCAACTAATTAATTATTTTCTAATTAAAATACTTCAACTTTCTTCCTTTTAAATTTATACCCGATGTATAAAACCGATTTATACCCGATGTATCTACTTATTACTATGAACCTATACATACATGAATAAAATAATAACGACTTTTTTAATTACGGTGTCGATCAGGAAATCTTCTGATTCTTTTTGATCTTCTTAACTCTAATTGTGGACTCCCTTTTCTTTTGCTTGGGTGTCCGATCTCTTTCTCTCTTCTATGTTTTACAGTTAGCTTCCGTAGATTTGAATGATCAATTTTGATTGGATCTAACATGTGATCGACTGCGGGATGATATTTATCTGCTAATTGTGATTTACGTATTTGGTTTATATGTACCGTTCTATTATAATCATTAATTTTAATTAAATACAAAAACGTATTTAATCTTCTTATTACTCTAGCAGGTACCCATTTAATAAAGTTTTTGAAATGATTTCTGTAGAAGATCTTTTCTCCTACAAAATATTGGATATTATTATTTTTGTTATTATTTTTATTTCTACTAACTAAATTTTTTAATCTATGCTTTTTCCTAATTCTATGGCACCTATTTAAGTCCTCCGAATTATATAAATTGAATTCTTTATTATTTTTTATTTTTAAATTATCTAATAATATTCTAGGTTTAAAAGAAAAAATCAATTCTGCTGGAGATCTCAACGTTGACATACTCGGTGTGTTTCTTTGATTGAAAAGAAATTCTTCAACGGTTTCTTTGATATCGCCATTACCTTTTTCCATTATAAACTTTTTCAAAACATTTTTCACGGTTCGAACATTTCGCTCAGCCAGTCCATTGCTTTGTGGAAAGTATGGGGGAGATTTTAAAAGCTCAATATTTAAACGTTTGCAAAATTGTTTAAGTTCAAATGAATTGAATGGTGGACCATTATCGGATACTATTTGCGAAGGCAATCCAAATATTGTGAACAATTTTTTTAATTCTCTAATTACATCGGCAGCTGTAGTTCGTTTCATTATAATGACATCACAATATTTGGTTTTGGAATCAATAACGATAAAAAATGTAAAACTCGAAAAGAAAAAAAAATCTACATGGATTCTTTCAAAAGGAACTTCTGGTTCAGTCCATGAGGATGTAATTTTTTCTTTTGGGACTGAAAGCGTTTGTTGACACACGCTGCATTCTTTTAAAAATGTTTCTATTGCCTGGTCAATTTTTTCCCTCCATACATAGGACCTAGCCATAATTTTCATCTTCACCATGCCTATGTGATTCATACTATGCATCTGTTTTAGAAACCGTTCTTGGAGGCTTGGTGGAATAACCACCCGATCTCCGTAGAACAAACAGTTTTTTTCCGTATTTAAACTATGTCTCTTATTATAATACGGTTTTAAATTAGATGGTATATTTGAAGGCCAATTAGTTTGAACATACTTCTGAACCTGACTTAGAATTCGATCTTTGGTTGTTTCTTAAATAATCTCTATCAAATTTAAAGGCACTTCATTATTAGGCAACTCAATAAAATTTATAAAACTACATGATTCAATGTTGGTTGCCTCAGCTAATGGCAATCTAGACAAGGCATCTGCATTACCCACTTTGGAACCTGGCCGATATTCCAATTTAAAATCATACATTGAAAGTAATACAGCCCACCTCTGCAGTCTTGCAGCTGCTACCCCTGCAGTTCCCTTTCCAGGCTTAAAAATTTCTTTTATCGCTTGGTGGTCTGTATATATAGTAAAAGACTGACCGTAAATATATTTGTGGAAACGTTTCACAGCAAAGACAATAGCTAGTGCTTCCCTATGAAGTTGGGAATAATTTTTTTCAGCTGGTGAGAGGGTACTTGACGCAAATAAGACAGGCCTCCTTTCACCATTTACTAGATGAGACATGACTGCTCCCACTCCATAGGGACTAGCATCACATGCAATAACTATTGCGGCTTCGCAGGATCATATAGTTCTAGAAGACTATTTTTCAATATAAGTGACTTTGTATTTTCAAATGACCTCTGACAAACATCATTCCATTCATATTTTATGCCTTTCCCTAGTAATCGATATAGATCTTTTAATTCACTTGATAAGTTGGGAATAAAACGACCATAGTAGTTCAACAATCCTAAATACGACTGTAATTGTTGGATATTTGAGGGCGCTGGTGCTTGAACAATCGCCTTGACTTTATCCTCATTTGGACGAATCCCCTCTTGCGATAAAGTATGACCTAGATATTGGACCGACGTTTCAAAAAATTTGCATTTTTTAAAATTAATTTTGACATTAAATTTATTAAGTCGTTCTAGCACTTCTCTAAGATTACTTTTGCATTCGTCTAATGTCTTGCCTCCAACCAGTATATCATCCAGGTAACACACTATGTTAGGAATATCCAACAGAATTTGATCCATAATCGACTGGAAAATGGATGGAGCCGATGATATACCGAAAGGCAATCTCGTGAATTGGAAAAGTCCTTTATGTGTGTTAATGGTCAGATATTTTCGACTATTTTCTGACACACAAACTTGTTGGTACGCTCCAGCAAGATCGATAACACAAAAATATTTAGAAGTCGCAAGACTAGCAAATATTTCTTCTATAATAGGCATAGGATAGTGTTCAGTTGCTATATGCTTATTTACTGTTGCTCTACAATCCACGCATATCCTGATTTCACCTGATGATTTTGGGACAACAACAATTGGGTTAGCCCATTGACTTGACTTGACAGGCAACAATATATTATCATCGACTAATCTTTTAATTTCACTTTCTACATTTTCTTTTAATTTAAACGGCACCGCATAAGCTTTGTGAAAAATGGGTGTTACGTTATCATTTAAAATAATTTCCGCCTCAAACTTGACTATTGGACTGGACTGAGACGAAACGACGTTTGGAAAATTGTTTTGAATATTTTCTAAAATAGTACTATTAATATGACATACCGACTCGTTTGCTTTAACCCCGTTGAAAAGTTTCCCTCTCCAATCAGGAACTAATACGTCTAACCATGATCTTCCTAGTAGTGGCTTGAAATATTTTCCACTTTTAATAACAAATAATTCCAACATAAATATGCCATCATTGAACTCAACAGCAACCTTGATTTTTCCAATGGTATTAAGTGTTTGACCTGAAACTGCGAATAATATATTAGATACTGGTTCAATTTTTAATTCTGAAAACTTAGACAAATACTCATCTTCACTTAAAATACTAGAACACGCTCCCGTATCTATTTCCATCAGCAATTGTTGATTTGCGACCTTTAATACTAGGATATCACTCTCCGAACTGATTGAATTGATTTGTATAGACTTAATTCTTCTCGATCCATTCATACACATAGTTGAAGTATGTCCTCTTTTTTCACATTTAAAACAGATCCAGTTGACTGCTGGACACGTAGTAACATCGTGCTTTCTCCCACACCGGAAACACTGACTATATTGTTGTTGACCTCGACTCTGACCTTCATTTCGATTATAAAAACTGGAACTTTGCTGCTGACTTTGACTTTGACCTTGATTTTTATTCACTCGTGACATGTGCTTATTTTCTCTTCTATTCGGATGAACATTATTTCTAACGCTTTGTATAATATTGTCTTCCATTTCTTCGACGCTATATTGCGGTGAAGGTTGTATTGCTTTCGACTCGTTTTTTGACATCTCCATATTTAATGCGACGTTGCATGATTTTTCAAAATCTAAGGTTATATCATTTAGTAATGCACGCTGTATCTCTTCACTTCTGATTCCCGCTATAAACCGATCCGTTAATGCATCATCCAGGGCTAAACTTTTATATTGTACAGGTGGTTTTGATTGTGCATCGGTAGGCAATTTTTCATTTAAAAACTCGCCAAAATTGCAGGTTTGAGCTAATGACTTTAACTTAATTATAAACTCAGTAATGGTCTCACCTGATTGTTGTTCCGCTTTATCAAATTTAAACCTTTCAGCTCGTTTATTCAGCCTTGGTGCAAAATGATTGCGTAATATTTGTAACAACTCCTTAAAAGATTTTTCACACGGTTTCATCGGCTGCACAAGCGATTTTAGAATTTGGTAGGTATTTTTACCTATGACGCTTAAGAACAAATTTATCTTTTTTGTCTCCTCAATCGTATTTATTTCAAAGAATATGGATAATCGCTCTTCATAGGACTCAAAATCTTCTCCAGGTTCGAATTCTTCGATTTTTCCTATTAAATTTGGCATTGTAAATTTGTAGTGTATTTAAATGTCACAATTTATGATAACATTTGCCAATACTTTTAACAACACTTAGACATCACCTTACTTACAATCAGATAATTTAACAAAACCAATAAACCACTATTCACTTTACAGTATTGGACTTTATTTATTTATTTTACAATTTAACTGGTTGACCATTTAAATACAACTGCCCAATTTTAATCTATTTTACAATCAAATCAATTCTTTTTTATAATTACAAAAAACGGTAATCAACAATGTTCGCCGCATCAGATGTTTAGGTTCTTAACTTTACTTTATATTTTATAGTATGAAATAAATGGCAAAAGCCAGCTTTACATTGCATTCAACTAATTAATTATTTTCTAATTAAAATACTTCAAGATCCTCACAAGATTTTAAATGAATTTTTTTGTAATTAAATTATTTGGCAAGCGATTGACAAAAAAGTCGAATTATCTCCAGTGGAGGATGTGAGATAAACAAGAGATAAAAAATCCCAGCGGCAGGTATATCCGCTAGAAATAGGTAGATTTCGGGGTCAGACGGTTTTGTGTCCAAATAAAATTAGATAAGTCAGATTAGTTTAAATAAAAAATATAAGTAGAAACAGAATAATTTAAAAAAATTATCGAACCAAATTAAATACATTATCCGAACTAACTCCATCAATACAATTTCGGAACAGTTTTATTTAAGTTGGTTTAAACGACTTTTAATAACATATTAAATCCACCAAAGATCAAATGAACTACGTCACAACTACAATTATACCATCACACATAATTTATAATCAAACATTACCAAACAATTTTATTTCAAAATCATCTTTTGTTGTTGTGTTTTTTTGTTCTTATTTAATCTTTTTTCAAACGGTTACTTAGTAAAAAAAAATAAAAACAAAAGAGATTTTGATAATTTTTCTATGGTATTAAATGGGTTGATATTTTCCTTGTAAGGGTTTCATTATAATGCTTATAAAAATGGAACCTTTTGGGTTAGAAAGCTGAAATTTTTTGAGGCTATAGTTGAAAAGTATGTTTAAAAGCTAAGATAAATTTAAATAATATAAACTGAAACATGATGAAAGCATTGCCTTTTGCGTTTGTTTTCTTTTCAACAGCCGTAGGGTCTCAACCGTTAGACTTAAACTATTATTTTTGAAAATTTTGGAAAGATTTATATTTAAAGTACGTGAAAAAAAGTTTTCAAATATGAGCTTGGCCATTTCAGCTAGATCAAGGGCAGCAAAGTTTAGTAAATTTTTAAAACAGCTGATTTTTGAGGAACCTGAAAAGCCAAAGTGGTCATCTGGATAAAAATGATAAAAAAAGGTTCAAATATTCAATATTTTTAAATTTTATTAAAATATTATTATTCAAACGGAAGTTATAGCGCCCTAGATTATTCGATTTTTTAGGCTCTAGCCGCTTAACCGGTACCCGGATATGGCCAGTTCACGAACTTGTCCAAGACATTATTTGCCGAAACATACACAGAAAATTATTTTGGTGTAGGTCAAAAAATGCGACCGTGAGAGTGCCGCTAAATTCCGTTATACCTCATATCGTTATATATATATATATATATATATATATATATATATATATATATATATATATATATATATATATATATAATTTTTTTTTTTTTTTGTTTTTCCATCTCCGCTTATCACATATAGTCGTTTGGCATCAAAATTTTTCCGAAATTCCGAGATGAAGCCCATTGCAATAGGTAGATTTTTATATGAAATCTACCTAAAAAGTAGGGTCTGCGTCGGACCAGACGGTGGAAGTAATACTTCTTTGGCCATTCGCTCGCACACACGCACACAGACAGACAGATAGGATACATTAAAAAAAATAACAAAAAAAAAACCTAAATATTATTCAAAAAAAAAAAAAATATTATTCAAAAAAAAAAAAATATTATTCAAAAAAAAAATATTATTCAAAAGAAAAAAATATAATACAAAAAAAAAAAATATTGTTCAAAAAAAAAGCAAAAAAAACATATTGTTCAAAAAATAAATAAAAAAAAATATTCAAAAAAAAAATTATTATTCAAAAAGTATAAGAACGTATAATCGTCGATTTTGCTTAGTCAAAAAAATAAAAAAAAATATTCAAAAAAAAAATATTATCCAAGAAGAAAAAAAAATATTATTCAAAAAAAATATTATTCAAAAAACTAATAATTATTAATTACTAGAAGGTACCCGCACGGCGATTTCCGTGTTTCCCAGATAAAGTGGTTGAAAACAGTTTTTTTTGAGTAAATTCTCCTATAGTTTTTTTTAATGTCATTTAATTTAACTTATTTTATTAGTAATATGTATATAAAAAGTTTGAAAAAAATGTAATAGTATCATTTTACAGTCAGCAAAAGCCATTAAGTAAATGTCTCTAAAGCTATAGATAAATTTACATTTAATGTAATGTATGTTAAAATTAAAACACATTTGACAGACAAATAATAATTAAATAATTTTTATAAATGTAGATGGCAAAAGATTAAGGCTAGAAAAAAGTTAAAATTTTATTCCAAAGATTTAATTCAAATAATTCAATGTGTCACGAACAATTAGGTGAGCGTAAATATATTTGTTTATTGGATGTCACAATTGTCAATTACTTACTCCGAAACCACCGTACTCGTCATACAAAATAGGTACACTGGTTCATTGCTATTGGTTTAGCGTCCTATTTTATGTAGACTTATAATCATTTATCAATCCAGAAATTTTGCTGTTCTGAAGAGGGTCGTATTGCAATTTGCAAATATATTTTATCGATTGTCTGCAATACTCTACTACATTGATGCATACGCCGGCCGGTTAAAGAATACCACCATTTTAGTGAATATTTTCGTTTAATGGGTTTTATCGCTTTATAGTCATCGTCTTATTTCGACATTCCTTCCCACAACTTAAAACAAAAATTGGAAAAAATAATAATAAGACTAATTTCATTTGTAAATTCAGACTTATATATTATTATTAAAACAGTCAAATCACACCATTTGTTAACATATTTGCATATATTTTATAGATCCCTTGCAATAACAATAATAGTTTTGAAAGTAATGGAGAAGCATATTTCACTCAATAAGTAAAACACTTTAAACCTGTAGCTTTGATATTGTTCATAATCTTTTTCTTCGGTACTAAGGTTCCAGTGCAAATTCTTGGTTAATCAATGTTTCTAAGAAGAGGAAAAGAAACGTCAATTTCCAATTTTTGGAACATATGAGGGCAGTTTTGCTAATGCAAGCAGGTTTGTTTAATCATATATAAGCAATGCTTAAATGTATCGTATTGGTGCTAATGCATAGAAATATGTACATATTTTATATAATTGCAAACCATAAGAACATATTTGTTATAAATTAGAAATATGTACTTGTTAAAAAATAATTTTACATAATTTTCATATAAATGTACATATTTGTTTGTCACATTATACATTAACTATTCCTTTTAATGATAATTCCGAAAAGTGAAAAAAAAAATTGATCAAAGATAACTAGGCGAATAATGTTTTATTAGGCGCTTTCGAATCGAGTGAATTACTGAATGATTCACTTAAACTGAATTGTATTCCGGAATTTGTATGTTCCATTGGTAATATTCAGTTTACACTGAACGTAAACTGAGCTACTACAGAACTGAATTGAATGGAATAAAGTGAAGGAAAAAATAGGTTCATCAGTTCTACATATTCAAATTTTTTTATTTACGGTTTGTGGTCAAACATTAAAAATAATAAAAAATAAATCGGAACATATTTGTTTGTGTCTAAATTTTCGGTTTTGGTTATTTATTTTTTAAATGTCACAAAATTCCTTTTTTTGTTGTTTTGGCTCTATTTTTGATGATTTACTGAATAATAGACCAATTGGCTACAATCAATTCCTTCAGCAATTCACTCGATTGGAAAGCGGCTATTATTATAAAATATGATTGATTTAGTAATTTCGTCTTTATTACCATACAGCATAAGGTTGATTTACTAATTTCGTCTTTATTACCATACAGCATAAAGGTTAAAATATAATTTAAACAAGCGTGACGCGGTTTCTCGATTAACACCTCATCAAAATATTTACAACGAGCGCAAAGAAGTATAACTTCAAAAATTATTTACACGGTGGTGTTTGCTGCCACAAGGCTAGTCGAAATTATGTAAATTAATCCTAAACCAAAAATATTAGTGCAATTAAAATTAGTATTAATTTTTTTTTTATTAACAATTTATGTTAAATTATTGATTGTACATATAATTGATATCGTCTCATTCATGTTAGTGATTACTGAAATTAAAGAAAATATATTTAGTATAGTAATTAGTGTCTTCTAAGCAAAAAAGTAAGAAGAAATTTTTTGTTTTATTAACAATTTGTGTTAAATTATTGATTGTACATATAATTGATATCGTCTCATTCATGTTAGTGATTACTGAAATTAAAGAAAATATATTTAGTATAGTAATTAGTGTCTTCCCAGCAAACAAACAAAACAAAGCAAGAACATTTTTATTAACAATTTATGTTAAATTATTGATTGTACATATAACTGATAAAAGTAAATATAATTGATTGAACCTACTGGATTGTTACGTGAAATTTATTGGCAGTGTAAAGGTTAACCTGAAACAAACGTGATCAACAGAGAAATCGGTTGGCAGTAGAACATGAAAACTGGTATATCGTGAGTTGTCTTCTTTTGTTTGATATTTTTATATTAATATACAATCCCTGAGTAATCGCCTAGTATTTGTGGCGCAACAATTTTTATATTATCTATACAAGTTATCAATGCAATTTATCAGTAATCACCTATCATTTGGGGTGCAACATTTTTATATTAATTAATTTACATATTATCAGTACAGTTTGTTAATAGTCGCTTTGTTTGGGGGTGCAACTTTTTTATATTACCTACACAATTGATCACTACAATTTATCAACCATCACCTAGCAGTTGTGGTGCAACATTTGTGGTATTAATTTACATATTTCAATAATCGCTTTATTTGGTGGCGCAACATTTTTATATTATCTACACAATTGATCACTACAATTTATCAACAATCACCTAGCAGTTGTGGTGCAACATTTGTGTACTCGCCTTAGTGTTTTTGGCACAACACTTCATTATTATCACCTAGTTTTTGGCGCAACTTATGATGATTATTATACAACTACTCATCTCATCATAATTTATATGCTGGAGGATTCCCCGATGAGGGAGTGCTGAACATTAAGACATTGAGGTCAGTCGGATATAACCATGGGGTGAGTGTTCTTTAATTATTTTTTTTAAGAAAAGGTATGAATGCGCGTGAATGAGTATACCTATGAATGAATGTGGGCGTGGTTGACGATGCGCGTGCGTGAATGCATGTCTGGTGAATAAGTTGCTGTAATTTTCTTTCAAAATTTAAAATCTAGTCTGTTAGAATATTAAAAACAGACAAAAAAAAACAATAGTAGTAATAATAGTAAAACAATAGAAATAATCAAAATAGTTCGCGTTGAAATTTGTTATATATCGGTTACTTGAATAATTGTTAAGCCAATAGTTGATTTCCTTTGTAAAATAGAGCTAGTAGTTTTCCTCGCTCAATTTATTATTCTAGTTCATCCAATTTTCGTGTTTTCCTTTTTTTTCAGGGTCACCACAATATAGCTTTTCATTCATGCTATATTAATAATTAAGTATCTTGCATCAAGATGATTCAAATTCTTATTCCTCGTAGAGTGGTGTCATAGCCATATACAATAGACCTTATTTTATTCATACGTTATAATAAGGTCGATCACTAAACAGTATTCAGTATTATTAATAAGTTGTTCCATCCACCTTCGTAATCCAAGCTTTATTCACTTGATATTTATAGATGTAGTGGTAGATAACAAATTCAACTTCTTCAACATATTAAGCGAAACCAAACAACACCACAGTTTTGGGTAAATTTATCACCCAATTTATACGAATATTGTATCAGACGTACATCTACAATTTAAATTATCTTTAATTCAATAACGATACCTTCAATTCAACATCGATATAACTTCAATAATCAAAACATATATAACTTTAAATTATTTCTTTCTTTTATCAATTTATTAATTAAAACTTAAATGACTGCAAGAAAAGTTAGATGATAGCTAACTGACTTTTTGAAAAATTATTTGGTTTACCAATTAACTGCTAGAAAATTGTCAGATGATTTCATCTGCAAATTCAACCGGTTTAAAACCGATTATCACATTAATTGATTTTCATAGTAAGATCATAATAAAAACTATCTTATCTTAAAAAAAGTCTGTTGTTATCAGATTACTCTTTGCACGATTCGATTATGGAATGCGATTCACGTTGAAAGCGATTTTGCTTAATATTTTGTGTATGTGTATTAGTAACGATTTGATCTAAAATCCATTACTTTTTTGTAAAACTACTACGTTTTTATAAGCGAATGAAATATTGGTGATTTGTTGATATGTATTTGTTGTAGTTTGTGGAGAGTTCATCATTCTTTTCGAGTCAACGAAGTTTTGATACATCTTTTTATTTAAGAACTGGTAGAATTCGCCTATATAGGAATTAGTGGATTATTTATTTTATAGATTGCAATTTATTTTACAGATTGGTTTTTGGGTCTTGCAGTTTTTGTTCTTTGGTGTTCAATCTTTAAGCTCAGTAAATATGTTTTGGTAATATAGGTTTCCTGTAAGTATGTAATTTTGATTTTGTCTGCAGGAGTCAATCAAATATTTAGGTTATCCACGAAGATTAGGTAGGTATATACTAAGGGGGTATTAGACGTTAGTAGATCGGAACTGGATATGGTAATGGGGAGACGATGGATTTGGGACGCTTTTGGGAGTTAGGACAAAAAATTGTGTTCCCCCATGGCCAATTTGTTGATGTATTTGTCAATATGGTGTGCTGGGTAGTAATTGGTCCTTGTAGTAATTCTTATTAAGGAATACTGTTTCAGACTTGCTTTCCAGTTTTGGGGAAACAATAACGGTGTTAAAGTAAATACTTGATAAAACCTCGTGTTGGCGTTTACTGATCAGTGAATACAAAAAGAGATTTATGAATTATGTTTCTTGAATTGAGAATAAGACCAATTCAATGGGTGATAGAAAACGTGACAGCATGTTTTGGATTTTTCTCAGAGAAAAACTCCATCTCTTTTATGTGTATTTCAGACTGGATTAGGACCTTCATCATCAAAGCCATTATTCTATTCGAAGTTTTTCCTAAGTCTTTGGCAAATATGCTATCCACTACACCACCAATGCATTGTATGTGTGGTATATAGAGTTGTTTGATGTATAACTTCAATGAGGTATATGCTATCAATGAATGCACGCATATAATAACTAGCTTGCATCTTTAAAGAAAAAGAATGGCATCTGTTTGGATACCCAGCGACTACTTCCAACCTCTACAATGAGTATTGGAAAAATCTTTGTAAGATAGCGCAACTCAACAACATCACACTTCGGTGGGCTCCAAGCTATAATGGCATTTCAGGCAACATAAAAGCGGATTAACTTGCTAAGGCTGGAGTGGTCATGAAATATTCAGGCTCAGAACCCGCCTTGGGCGTCGGGCTTATATGTTAAAAACATATAAACTATATTCTAAAACTTTTGCCATGTCATGTATATATTATAGAAATATTTTAGTAAATTTTGTAAGGTGAATTTTTTTAAAAATTTCTCTGCTTTTTCAAACAATTGCCATAGTCCCCAATTATTTGGCATTATGTGGAAAAATAATGATATTATAAAACTATGGGGGAAAATATAAAAAACAAGAGGAATATCAACTATCCAAACCCCTATTATATTTTTATAATAAATTATCAAAAGACATTATTTTACCAAATTACTATTTTTACCTAAAAAGACCTACTTTTACATTTAAACAAAAAAAAAAATTAAAAATCTGTCAAGTAGTTCATAAGACACATTGAATTGAACATATACGAAAGCCGTGGATTTTCAAAACTGCTCCGAGATGTAAAGAGAGAACCACTCGCGACAAAAAAATTTTCTTTTACGAAATGTTTTTTTTATTCTCTCTTCAACAGTAAAAAATTTAAACCAATTCAAAAATGTGTGTCAACTCGATGTAATAAAAACGTGATTAATGCTAAACTCATGAACACATCTACAAATTGCATCTATAAATATTACCATAGCGTGAAATTCTGCCAAACTAAATCATGTATTTAATATGGAAAAACTTTAAATTTATTGCAGAGTAATATACACTTAGCAGCAAATTCAAGGCTGAAAAATCTAGCGAATTAATTTTTGATCGTTCGTTTAAACGAAGCAGTCAAGTACAACCCCTTTCTTTTTTTTATTATCTAACAAGTTCAAACAAACGATTCCATTTCTCAACACAAAACTTAATTCTCTATTCGTTCTTACTTCTCTATTTTTTATTCATCTTCTATGTTTCGATCTATAGTCGACACAGAACAAGCAATCCATATCGGCAAACTGAACCAAAAAAATAGACATCATTCATTTTAGAATAGGAATCTTTATCAAGGACCGCCAACTCTTCTACTGTAACCATCAATCCACAGCTAAGATTCTTATAACCAATATTTAATATCAACTATAAGTTTCCTGAAAACCATCCCAATGTGATCATTCTACCTGTCGAGTCCACCAATGAAACCTGACGAGTCCACAAATAGCCATGTCAAAAAGTGAGTATATTAATAAATTAAACCCCTTACTCAGGAGTCTAGCACCCTCAGTTCTAAAACGTGACTTAACAAACTCACTACAAACTAAAAACAATTCAGTATTATAAAAGAACTAAATAAAAAATAATGCATCAGCGTCTGAACTAAAAACATATAATAGTAACCAGCCGAACGGTCTGCCCAAAATACACTCATCTAAAATACCGATAAGACCCATTGTACCCTACATAAGTACTCTAGCGTACAATTTGTCCATTTTTCTATCCCAGATTTTCAAACACATTTCTTCAAACATTTTTAACGTAAAAAACTTTTACGCACAAACGAATCGTAAAACACATTTTACATCCTAGTTATTGTGGCTGAAAGTTGAACTTTACATCCGTAAAATTAAAGCCCGTTGCTATATGAAATATTAATATATTTTTCTACTTTACCGCCCGTAAAATAATCACCCGTGAAATATTCATAAAATTAGAACAAACAAAGAAATTATTGTATGAAGTTTATAGAGAAAATCATGGCATGTTTAGCATAATTTTCAAAATGTCTAGCGAGTTTAAAAAATTCAAAAATTGATTTATACTACAATAAAGTTGTGCAGTTGTGCGTAAAACGTTGTACATACACTCAGGCTGAAAGAAAGATAACGCCTTGGTTCAATAAAAGCCCTCGCTTCGCGTCGGGCTTCAATATGGACCGCTGGCGTAATCTTATACTTTCAGCCCTCGATATGTAAATAACTATTATGCCCTCAAAACTAAATAAGACTTCACTTATTTCATTAACCAAAACAATGAATTAATCTCCCTTTAAGTTGGAACCCTCGCCAACTAATCATACTATGGGCATATTCTACATCTACGACATCATTTAGAGTCTGAACAATTTCCAAAATGATTATGAAACAATCAACAAATAAATTAAAATAAATACATAAGTTTTTTAAATTTGTTCTCTTAATTTTTTTATCCTAAAAGTTATATAACTACAATAAATGATCAAATCCTTCAAGATTTGTATCATCAGTCGTGTTTTTTCTTCGGACAACTGTCCGGGACAGCGATTGTTTTATTTATATTTTTTCGTTCAAATTAAAATTATTTCAATTTTGATTGCATAAATATTAAATATTTATCGTTTATCCATCCATTTTAATTAATCTCTTTAAAATAAATTGGCAAATTAAATTTATTTTTGACAGTTCGCAACAAATCTTGTGTTTTATCGAGAGCAGTTCAGAACAGGTGAGGGAAATAAACAATGGGACATTTTTAGTACTATTTTTGAAATTAACACTATCTTCATGTATGTTTATTTTTAGATGTCAAAAACATTACATATACATGTACATACGTATATTATACGTACAAAACAAAAAATTAAATTTAAACGTTAATTTAATTTTTTTTTTAGTTCGAATCTCGTCGTTTAAATATAAAAAATATGGCTCTTCATAAAATAAACAAATATAACACAAGCGTAAACAAACATTAATGGCGATTGTCAAAATATTCACTTGAAGTTAGCTACAATTTAGTTCTAAAAATCTCTCTGTATTTTACCAATATTTTTCTCTGTCCTGGACAGCCAGTTCGAAGATAAAAATATTGGTAAAATACAAAGAGATTATTAGAACTAAATTGTAGCTAACTTCAAGTGAATATTTTGACAATCGCCATTAATGTTTGTTTAGGCTTGTGTTATATTTGTTTATTTCATGAAGAGCCATATTTTTTATATTTAAACGACGAGATTCGAACTAAAAAAAAAATTAAATTAAAGATTAAATTTAATTTTTTGTCAATCATTAGAAAAATCACAAAAGTGCTTAGGAGAAAATATTTTATATTTTTTTGAATAATTTGGCTTAACATTTGTTGTCTTTTTTCTTTTTATTTGCCTATTAGGCTGTATTCGAAACGACGACTTATTTGAAACTTATTTATGTAGACTTACTTATACTAGTTTCCCACCGTAGCAATTTGCTAGCTAGTATTGAGTATTTTCCTTAATATATTTTGACAGATAAAATAGTTGATTTTAAAGCCGGGAGCCAAAACTGAATTTTTGTTAATACAAAATCGTCAGTTTTTGTATGAAAAGTGTTAAAAAATAAACTGAAAATTTATCTAGGAATTGTTAATTACATTTAAACAAGTAGTAAGTTTAAACTGGTTAAAAATATTCCATAAATTTATGTTAAATCGATGTTTTTGGTTCCCCGCAGTGTTGTTTAGTTACTGGAAAATCTTCAGTTTTATTTATGAAAAATGCCCCAAAATGATTTAAAATAGTTAAATAATAAACTAAACTACAAATTAATAATAATATTAATACAAGTAGTGTGTTTAAATTTGTGAAATATATGCAATAAATTTATGTTAAAATCAATGTTATATTGCTGTATGTAATCTGTCGTTACGTCGTTATATTTCTGTATGTAATCTGTCGTTACGTCGCTATATTCTATCTAATGATAATTAGAAATCAGTAATTATGTATTAAAATTTACTGCAAAACCAATAATAATGCAAATATATTAAAAACAATTTAAATACAACACAAATCGATCTTGATTTGCAAGAAATAACAATTATTTAAGGTTTTCGAAATACAAATCAGCTGATCACATATGTCAAGTTTTTTTTCGGGTAAAAAGATGTACTATAAACAAAAATCATTGACTTTAGCATAAATTTAATGAATATATTTAACAAATTTATATATACCCTTGTATTAATACTATTATTAACTTGTAGTTTAGTTTATTATTTAACTAGTTTAAACTGTCTTTTGACTCTTTTCATACACAAAACTGAAGATTTTGCACTAACTAAACATCACTACTGGCAACCAAAAACATTGATTTAACACAAATTTATTGAATATTTTTAACCAGTTTATACATAATACTTTTATAAATGTTGTTAACAATTCCTAGTTACATTATTAAATTATTTTTTAACACTTTTCATACAAAAACTGAAGATTTTGTATTAACATAAATTCACTATTGGCACCCGGATATTTGTAAGTATTTTTAATATTTCATTTTGACGTTTAAGTAAAAAGGTCAATAGTTTAATAAAGTATAATAGCAACGGTGTGAAAGCAAACTATCACAACAATTATTTTAAATTTGCTATTTTCATTTGCTAGCTAGTAAATATAATACTTATCAAATAAAGTATAATATCCACGGTGTGAAACGTAATTATTATTTTATGGGTGAAATGTCATTTTATGAAATTTGTAAACATTGTGTTTTCTTGCGATTTTTAGCTTGTAAGATTCATTTCTGATATTTAATAAACTAAAGTGTATGTAGTAATTGTTGATTATGATATGGATATGTTTAGTATAGCATAATAAAGGAATAGGACATGAAAAACGTAGTCAACGTAGACGTTTGGTTTTCGTGAGAGAATTATTGAAAAAAGACGTTATGGAATAAAACTTATATGTATTTTATACTGTTCAAAAACAGTGGCAGGACTGGTCTAAATCTAATTTAATTTTCTCTGGGTTGTAAATTTCATTTTAAAAACTATCACGCTAATATCAAATATAAAATTGACAGTACGGTATTTTGATATATCAATTTTATTCTAGTGTCAAGTTAGGTTTGGTTTCCCACCGAAACATTATCTTAATATAATATGAACGGTGAGAAATCAAACTAATATCAAATATTTGCTATACTACATAGTAAATTTCTGCGGTGGGAAACTAGTATAATTCACCGCCATTTTAAATACGTATTTGAAAGCTATATTCGAAATGATTTAGCATACTTAATTATGTCGTTTTCTTTTTGACAAAAAAAGTGATCTAAGAGCAAAAAAAACAGCTGTCAGATCACTTTTTTTTGCATTTCGTATTCTTTTTGTACAAAAAATTGCTCTTTTTTTGATCTGAAAATATTTTTTCTGAATCTGGGATACGTTCCGAAACTTTACTATAGCTAAATATTTAATGCACCAATCAAATCACCGCATTAAAATATTTAATAACTTTAGTTAAATAATTTCTGAACGACGATCATTAAGTAAAATATTAAATACACAAATACTAATACAATCTGTTAAAATCGTATGTCAGAATAATTCTTTCATAAAATGTTTCAATTGAATAAAATTAAAACTGAAAAAATTACAAACTAAGATAGAAATTACTAACCATATTGTTATAGAAAACTTGCATTTCATTCAGAATTTGAAAAATATACATGTTGCAATTTCAAAATAAATTGAACTGTCAATTTGAAATCGTTAAATTTTAAATAATGCTTATGTATATGTGTACTTAATTTTTAACTCTACTCGAGAGCACATTTAATTTTTAAATAAATGTGGGCGGGGCGTAGTATGTTTCTGAACGCAAACATCTGTCAAATAGTTAAATATTAACTTTACTATTTTGTTTCTGAACGGCCGGATTTAAATGATATTTAAATATAGTTAACTATAGTAAAGTTTCGGAACGTATTCCTGGATTTTTTGGTAGATCAAGTTGCAAATACAATAAATTTACACAAATACATTTACAAATCTGTAAAATTAGTAAACAAACAAGACGCCATTTATTTATTATTATGTTTTTAGAGTGAAATAAATGAAATGAAATAAATGTTTTGTTTACATCGTGTTTTAAATTTAAAATTAATAAAAAATTATTTAATTAAATACTATTAATTAACAAAAACATTAAATGAGAGTTCACAAACACAACTACAAAATTCGATCAAATTTTTTCATATTCATTTTGTGAAAGAAAAATCTTTAAAAAATCACTTTTTCTGCTCTGGCAAAAAGAAAACGACATTAATTTGACAGCACATAAAAGCAAATTCGAAAATAAATTTAATTAAAACAATTTATTTGATTTGATCAATTAAAGAGTGTTCAAAACAATTTTTTTCATTTTAAATTATTACATTAATTTTATTAGGGATTGAAAAAGAAGTTTTATTTCTTAAAATCATTTAGTAAACAAACATAAAAATATTTGACATTGTCAAATCGAATTAGATTTTTCTATGAAAAAGAAATTTCACCTCTTTAGGTTACTTATTCAAATAAGTAAGTCTCCGCAAATAAGTTTCAAATAAGTTTTGGTTTCGAATACAGATTAATACTATGTCTTAACGTAGCAATTAATTGACTATAATTATCCTACAATGCAATTAATTGATGCGTGAAGACGTAAAATATGGCAATAATTGAAGACTGCAATAATTATGTTTTCAACTCAAATTATTGTAGTCAATTATCTTAGTCCTCGTTATTGACGTTTGGAATATTTTAGTGGCTCCAAATGACGTTAGTTTATTTTTATATATTTTCTGTAGTTTTAAATTCAAAATATATCATATATATCATTAAAAAGTTTAAATAATATTTAGAATTATTTTAATTATAAACAACACCTTTCCATCAATGTTTTAGCTATGGTTTTCTCTTATTCGTTGGTAGATTTCGTTATGGGGCCGAGATTTTGAAAACATTTTTGAAATATTTTCATCTGATAAGTATTTTGGTTTGTCATTATGAAAATGTTTTTTTTTTAATTTTTGTTAATTTATTAAAGACATTTTAGTGAAATAATAGTAATAATAGTGACGTGTGCAACGAAAATTACTTTCAACAATTGTTTACCATTCACATTCTTGTACTACAAAATAATTAAAACTGAAAACTTAAAATTTGTAGTCAGTTAGTTTAGGTATTGACCACTAAGTGTCAGGTCAAAATAATAGCCCAATAATTTTTATAGTCAAGACTGAAACTAGAATTAATTGACCTAAATAATATATTGTAGTAACCAATTAATTGCTACGTCAAGACATAGTATAAGTCAAACAATTTTAAAGTATGGCATGACAATCTTATATGTAAGATGAGATGTTATGGTGTTGAAGAGCAACTTATTTCTTGGATTCAAAACTTTTTAACTGGGAGAGAGTTTCGAGTAAATATCGATGGGATATCATCGGAAACATTTTCTACCAACGCAGGAGTGCCTCAAGGATCATCTTTGTCTCCCACCCTTTTTCTTATATATATCAACGACTTGTTAGATTCCACCGTTCATTCCATTCATAGTTTCACCGATGATAGTACGCTACATGCATCCCATGAAACATAAAGGCAACGGGAATCTGATGTTATTAATAACCATAGATCGAATTTGACAGATTCCTTAAACTCTGATCTTAAAACAATTTTAGAATGGGGTCATACAAACAGTGTAGAATTCAATGCAAGTAAAACGCAGTTTTGCCACTTTACAAGATCATCTACATCTAACCCTTTTCCATTAAAATTTGATTTTAACGATCTAGAAGAAAAGGAATCTATCAAACTTTTGGGGGTTGAGGTTGAAAATGATATGAAATGGAATACTCACATTTTCAATCTTGCTAAGAGCGCGGTTCAAAAGTTAGGATATCTAGGGCGTTGTCGTAAGTTTTTCAATAGCGAACAGCTTCTTTTAATATATAAATCATTTATTCGCCCCTCCATGGAGTACTGTTCTCACATCTGGGGTGGTGCATACCCAGCCTCTTTAAAATGTCTAGACACTGTCCAACGGTTGGCAATTAAATCGATCGGCAATTCAAATCTTACAAACGAGCTTGATTCGTTACAGCATAGAAGAAATGTCGCTGATTTGACGATATTTTACAAATACATTATGAATGAGTACTCTTCAGAGGAGATCAAATCAATACTACCCTAACCCGCTATTTTGTCTCGTTCAACCAGAGCATCAGCCATGGCCAACCCATTCACCGTTCAAATAACAAAATGTAGAACTGTCGCCTTTCAACGTGAGTTTTTTAACCGTGTTTCTTATCTTCGGAATTCCTTGCCCTTATGGGTTTTCCCTGATTATTTTAATCCCCAACTTTTTAAAGCCCATGTCCACCAATTTCTTAAAGAAACATAATCCATTTCCACAATCATGGCATGGCATGGTATCTTCGGACATGTCTAGAGACGTTAATTTATAATTTATTTAAATTAACACTAAACATGTCTAACTTAGTATAAAAAAAAAAAAAACAATTAGTTGAAGTTAAACAAATTTTATTATTCTTTTAACAATTATTTAATTTTATTATCTTACGAAGGAACATCATGAATTTTATGAAGGAATATGAAATTTCAAAATGATTTTAATTTGAACGGTTGTACTAAAAGACAATTATACCAATAACCCAAAACCTCCTATATTCTTCATAGCCCTATTGATTGACACCATACTAAAAAAAACAATGAACATTGCCATATGCTAAAAATTGGATTAGTAATTTTGATTAAATTTTTTTTGAATTTTTTTATATGGAGTTTTATTTTTCAAGATGGCGTCAAATATTTTTAGAATTTTTTTTTATATTGAGTTAATGAGAATGAAGTAGGCTTAGATATAGGAGGTTTTGAATAACCTTAAAAAACTACATTATCGACAAATTAAAATACTGTAAATTGACCGAAGCGTTATGTCGTGTTCTTTGGCTTGGTCGAAAAAAGATTGATTTGTTTGCTTGCCAACGAACAGCATAAAATAAATCAATCTACTTTTGTAAATGTAGCAGTAAATTGTTTTGACTTTTTGTTCTGTCAGTTGATATGTTTGGTTATGTTTACATTTGAAAATGATAGATTTTACGTTTTATCATTTTATTTGTAATTACTTTATTATAAATTAGTAATTTAAATAATTTAAATAAAAATAAATTATTTTTAAACAAAATAATAACAATAATTAAAATGGCGGTTTTTCTTTGTTTACATAAATTTGACAATTAAAAATAACATTTCAATGTATTTGTAAAATCTACCAAAAAATCTAGATTTTTAAAACTTGATCTAGATCAAAAATAAATTAATTTTTTTTTGCCAAAGAATACAAACTTGTCAGCTAATTTGATCTGATCTGATCTGATCTAATTGATCTCAGATCAATTTTTTTTTGCCAAAGAACACGACGTTACTATCCGTGTTTTGATTTATTCAAATTCTATCGAAACAACAGAAAGAATAGAATATCGATCACGTGACCTAAGAATATTCCAAACGGCATGTATTGACCTTTTTACTTAAACGTCAAAATGATATATTAAAAATACTTACAAATATCCGGGGACCAATAGTGAATTTATTACTAGTTTCCCACCGCAGAAATTTACTATGTAGTATAGCAAATATTTGATATTAGTTTGATTTCTCACCGTTCATATTATATTAAGATAATGTTTCGGTGGGAAACCAAACCTAACTTGACACTAGAATAAAATTGATATATCAAAATACCGTACTGTCAATTTTATATTTGATATTAGCGTGATAGTTTTTAAAATGAAATTTACAACCCAGAGAAAATCAAACTAGATTTAGACCAGCCCTGCCACCGTTTATGAACAGCATAAAATACATATAAGTTTTATTCTATAACGTCTTTTTTAAATAATTCTCTCACGAAAACCAAACGTCTACGTTGACTACGTTTTTCATGTCCTATTCCTTTATTATGCTATACTAAACATTTCCATATCATAATCAACAATTAATTCATACACTTTAATTTATTAAATATCAGAAATGAATCTTACAAGCTAAAAATCACAAGAAAACACAATGTTTACAAATTTCATAAAATGACATTTCACCTAGATAAAATAATAATTACGTTTCACACCGTCGATATTATACTTTATATTTGATAAGTATTATATTTACTAGCTAGCAAATGAAAATAGCAAATTTAAAATAATTGTTGTGATAGTTTGCTTTCACACCGTTGCTATTATACTTTATTAAACTATACTAGCTAGCAAATTGCTACGGTGGGAAACTAGTATATGTTAAAACAAAATCTTTAGTTTTTGTATGAAAAGTGTTAAAAAATAATTTAATTTTAAATAATAACTAGGAATTGTTAATAACATTTATAAAAGTATTATGTATAAACTGGTTAAAAATATTCAATAAATTTATGTTAAATCAATGTTTTTGGTTGCCAGTAGTGATGTTTAGTTAGCGCAAAATCTTCAGTTTTATGTATGAAAAGAGTCAAAAAACAGTTTAAACTAGTTAAATAATAAACTAAACTACAAGTTAATAATAGTATTAATACAAGGGTATATATAAATTTGTTAAATATATTCATCAAATTTATGCTAAAGTCAATGATTTTTGTTTATAGTACACATTTTTTCCCGAAAAAAACTTGACATATGTGATCAGCTGATTTGTATTTCGAAAACCTTAAATAATTGTTATTTCTTGCAAATCAAGATCGATTTGTGTTGTATTTAAATTGTTTTTAATATATTTGCATTATTATTGGTTTTGCAGTAAATTTTAATACATAATTACTGATTTCTAATTATCATTAGACAGATTATAGCGACGTAACGACAGATTACATACAGAAATATAACGACGTAACGACAGATTACATACAGCAATATAACATTGATTTTAACATAAATTTATTGAATGTATTTCACCAATTTATACACACTACTTGTATTAATATTATTATTAATTTGTAGTTTAGTTTATTATTTAACTATTTTAAATCATTTTGGGGCATTTTTCATAAATAAAACTGAAGATTTTCCAGTAACTAAACAACACTGCGGGGAACCAAAAACATCGATTTAACATAAATTTATGGAATATTTTTAACCAGTTTATACTTACTACTTGTTTAAATGTAATTAACAATTCCTAGATAAATGTTCAGTTTATTTTTTAACACTTTTCATACAAAAACTGACGATTTTGTATTAACAAAAATTCAGTTTTGGCTCCCGGCTTTAAAATCAACTATTTTATCTGTCAAAATATTTTAAGGAAAATACTCAATTTAAAGATCATAACTAGAATAAACGGAATGCATTTTTGACAGCATCGCATTTTTCTTCAGTGTTTCATTTAAAAATTGTGCAAAATAATAAAATTATATTTTAGTTCATGTTTTTGTGTTTAATAATTTTATTATATCAAAATTAACTATTAAATATATATTTGATCACTAATTTATGAACAAAAATCGTTAACAATCTTCCTACTACAGTTCATTAAGAATGCATTCTGTATATTCCGAAAAAATAAAAGAACAAACAAAAAAGGAATAGAATATATGGAATTAATAAAAGAACGCTTTATGTCAATTTTAGGATAGGTGCTTTCCAAACCAAACGACGAACGACTTATTTGATACTTATTTGCCGCCATATTAAAAATGTCAAAAAATCATTCAAGACAATAATGTCTATAATTATGTCAGTTTAAATCAGATTTATAAAAACGTTTGATCAAATTAGTGACAGATATTAACTAAATTAAACGACGACGTATTTGTGGAACGTAGCTTATTTTAAACTTATTCGAATAAGTATGCTGGCGAGGTGGCTTATTTTGTATCTCTTTTTCCATAAAAATCTAATCTGATATGTCAAATATACTTTTTATTTATTTTAGTTAATATCTGTCACTAATTTGATCAAACGTTTTTATAAATCAGATTTAAACTGACACAATAATGTTTTGTTTTGAATGATTTTGACATTTTCAATATGGTGGTAAATAAGTAATAAGTATCAAATAAGTCGTCGTTTGGAAAGCGAATAAAGAATATTCGAAAAGAATAAACGAAAACACGGTATATATATTTCGATTCATTCGAAAAAATGGGTCACCACAGGGCACAGAAGAACGTAATGATATACAATAGGTTTGAGCTCGCCTTATTGAAAAATAACAAAATCTACTCTACCTTATCGATATTTTTTCGAATTTTAAATTCCATGTTCGAAATATATGACATCGTGCAACTTCTTTTCCTTTTTGTGTCCAAAGGTGTGTAGTGTAGTTTTGTAAAAATAAATATAAATCTATTCATCATATATAAATATGAAGATAATATTAGATGTATATAATTTTACATAAAAGTTTAATATATTTTTCATATAATTGTGATATTATTTTAATTGTTTCGTATAATTTTGTTACAGAAAATTAAAAAATGGTTCAAAGGTTGACACTTCGAAGACGTTTGTCTTACAACACAAAATCCAACAGAAGACGTGTGTAAGTTCTAATATTTAACCATTTCAAATATATTAACTTTTAGGATGTGTCCTGGGATTTATATATCAAAACCGCCATTATTATGTGTTTGTGTTTCGGCTCGATTGTAAACAACAAAGGGCTTCGATCGATAACCTCAGCTTTCCATAGAGCCTAAGTTTGTTTTAAATTTAAATATATTCAACATTTCGTTCACCAAGAAATTGTGTGGAAAATTAAACAAATATAATAGTGAATTCTTTTCCGAACAAATTTCAGTACAGTTCCAACAACGAATAATTTTTTTTTGTATAGAAATGCATCCCAAAAATTCACTATAATACCAATTTTCAACTGTACCGAACAAATTTCAGTACAATTCCAACACCGAATAATTTTTTTTGTATTGAAATTCATTCCAAAAGAATACAAAATTTGATAATTCGGTGTTGAAACTTGTTCGGTACAGCCGAAAAGAATACACTATAAGTTTTATAAGTTATGTTACTGACACACCGAATGTTTAGTTTAGATAATCGTCAAATTGTTGACAAACACTAAATATTTGTAACAATATTTTTTATTAATATTAAAAAATTTTTTTTAGTGTCCGTACACCAGGAGGGAGATTAGTGTATCAATATATTAAGAAACCCCGTAATGTACCAAAATGTGGACAATGTAAAGAAAAATTAAAGGGAATTCGTCCATCACGTCCAAGTGAACGTCCGCGTATGTCAAAACGCGAGAAAACAGTTGCCCGCACATATGGTGGAATTTTATGTCATCGATGTGTACGTGAACGTATTATAAGAGCTTTTCTTATTGAAGAACAAAAAATTGTCAACAAAGTTTTAAAAGCAAAACAAGCAACTCAAAAAGGTGCAGCGAAAGCAAAATAAACGATTGTTGTATGATAAGGAATTTCTTTAAATAAAAATTTAAAAAAATTAAAAAAAATTGAATTTTAATTGTTTCAATAGCCGTCCATATGAAATTTTGATCTGAACCACAAAAATAGCGATTTTTCTGTTCCGGTGTTTACCGCAATGGCACTACAAATGGGGAGGATAAGAGGATAAATTCAAAAAAATTTATATGTATGGGATTTCATACAAAACACAACTTTAATAATTTTAAAATTGAAATTTGTTTATGAACTATTGCTGACACTGACTATATTAAGCATAATATGTATATAAAATATTTTGTTTTCTTCTGTTCGTAAAACAAATACAAATTGTGGTTACATGAGAAATTTCATTGATAACTGTCAAATTTATTCAAGTTGTGTTTTGTATGAAATTCCATATAAAATTTATGAAATTCCATTTGATGTAGTTCCACTGCTTGTCGGTAGATGACCCATTTGTGTATATAGTTCGGCTATTTGTCGGTAGGTGCCCCACTTGTGTATCGCAATGTTGGTACTTCGTGAGCTGTCAAAATATTTTTATATATCCATCCTTTTCAAACTAAAAAAAAATAAACTTTTCATTAAATTTCAATGGCGCCAGTGTTATGAATGTAATTTTATTCAGTGAAATATTTTTTGTAGTCCAAATTATCTATTATTTTTAATTCAATTCTTTATTTTAAAAGTTTACTTGATTTTACTTTTATTAATCGTGTAAATTTAAATTATATTGTGGCACTAATATATTGTATTAGTTATTGAATATGTTGTGATAAATTTTTGTGTATTAAAAATTTCAAAAAATGGCTGACATATTAAAAATGTTTGAATATAATAATAAAAGGAATGTGAATATTATTAGGAATTTCGTGATTGTTTTATTTCTAATTGCTCGTTTTAACTTTGGTAAGTGGAAATAATTATACATATTAATTATTAAATTAAATATTTTGATGATTTCTAATACTGCGTTTGTTTGTTTACACAAAAATGTTTTTCCAAGAAAAAGGAATGGTTTCATTGGTGTGAATTATGTGGAGTTCTTTCAGGTTTTTGATGTACATCAATTTTTAACTTGTCTGAAAGAACGGACAAACCACATGATTTTCATTATTGTTGTATTGGTAACAAAACAAAACATTTTCGATTTAAATTTACATTAAAATAATTGTGTAAACATAAAATATTTATTCACTTTACGCAGAATTTATGTTTAATTTTATAAAATTCACCTAATAATCACAAAAAACTATCCACAAATAGTAAATTCAAAAAATGGCGTTACGTTTGTTATTGTTTTTATACGTGTGTGTTTGTATTAGTTTTTGCTGGAAGACGAATTTATCAAAAAATCTCAATTTCCTAAAATTGATGTACATCAGAAAAAACATCAAAAATTTGGTCTGAAAGAACACGACCAATTGATTTACATCAATTTTTTTGATGTACATCACTTTTTTTTGTCTGAAAGAACTCTACATTAAAATGAGATTTATATCTAATTTTAAGTAAATTTTTGAAATGAATGTTTTAGTTGATAAAATTTTAATAACAAACTTGTTTATTATGCTTATATGCTTAGTAATAGTGTCAGTGTTCCACCAGTGTAAAATGGAACTAAGCTTGAAGAGCTTCAAGCAATGAACGATGACAATAGTTGTAAAAAGATGAGAAAGTTAAAAGCGGTATTGAACATTAGAATATTTTTCGACGCTAAACGCTCTGTGAACTTGAAACCCTTGAACATAAGGGAAAAAAGAAAAATATTTTTAGAAACTACAAACGACGTTGTTTTTGTTATAGCGACGAAATGTATTGCTATTCTTTCGGCTCCAAGTCCAGATTCAGGAACTCTGCTACTGTATTTTTATCCTTACCCCATGAACTACTTATTCCTGTTCATTATTCCTGTTTTTCAATTTTGTGTTCACTTGTTGGGCATGAGCGTTGAATTTAAGTAGTGGATAAAAAATGTTACCCCAGTAGCCTCGGATTTTTGATCGTAGGAATTAGTATGTTTTCAATGCAGATGTTAGTGTTGTATTTACCTCCTTTGTCCATGTGGTGGAAATTGTGGAAGTTGATTTTTCAGTGGACAGTTTCAATTTTCTGCTTTTAAACCATTCATTCAAGGTCCCCTAGACACAGTGATAATTTCGCCATATATTTTGCATACATTTAATAGAATTTTGACACAGTCTTACTTTCCTAAGAGATGGAAGATCTCAATATCGGATTTAAGACCAATAAGTAACCTATCAACTCTGAGTAAAGCGATTGAAATTATTATGAAGGACCAAATAGAGAATTATCTGCTAACAAACGATTTATTATCGAAATTCCAGTCAGCCTAGAGACCGGGTCGTAGTACTACTTCTGCCTTACTGAATATTACTCGTGATATTAGACGCAACGCGGATGCTAACCAGTTTACTGTTCTGGTACTTTTGGATTTTTCAAAAGCCTTTAATTCTATAAACTTTAAGAAACTGTGTAGAAAACTTTCAAGACTTTACAATTTCTCATCATCTGCCTGTAAGTTGATTTATTCTTATTTGTTGGGAAGAACACAAATAGTTAAGATTGGTAGTGTGCGGTCAGATAAAATGTCATTATATGAAGGTGTACCGCAAGGGTATGTTTTGGGACCTCTGTTATTTTCACTTTTTGTAAACGATATCTCTTCTTGCTTAAGGTTCTCTAAGTTTCATATGTACGCAGATGATCTCCAAGTTTATTTGGGTGATGAATTTAATGCAAGGGTTTCTTGTTTGGAAAAATTCAATGATGACATTAAGAGAGTTTTGAAATGGGCACATGATAATGACTTGCTTCTAATGCCAAAAAAACTCAATCTATTATTATCTATAAACATAATTTGTTGAGTAGTACTTTTCCTAATGTTGTAGTGGATAATGAGGTGATTAATTACTCAACTTCTGTGCGAAATCTGTTGCTTATTGTTGACTCTACACTGTCCTGGGAGGAACATATTGATACAATATGTAGTCGTGTGTATGGCATTCTTCGTTCTCTATGGACATTAACGGCATCTACTAGTGTGAAATTGCGACATAGGCTATTTATGGCTTATGTTTTGCCACATTTTTTGTACTGCGATGTAGTCTTGTTTGGTATGTTTGATAAATGCATGCATAGGTTAAGAATGTTGTTCAATGCATGTGTAAGATATGTCTTTTCGTTGAGAAAATATGAACACGTTTCGGCTTTTTCTAAACTAATCCTGGGGTGTGAAATTGAAAAATACTTTGAATTTCGTACTTGCTTATATATCCATAAGATTTTAAACAACAAGAGATCTACATAGTAAACTTATGTTGTCCAACTCTAGGCGAACCGGGCATGTTATACTACCTATAAATAGGTTTCGTATTTTAAACTCCTCATATTTTGTTTTTGGACTTAGTATGTACAACGCGCTGCCGCAGACTATTCGGTCGTCAAATATTATGAATTTCGTTCGTCTCTACAAAAAGTATTACAATTTTGAAATATGTTTGAACGAAGATGAATCCTGATCGCTCTATATCATACACATGGAATCTGTGTTGTGGAACCTTGTTTGACCTTACTCGGAATGCTGTATATATTTTTGGTTTTACTTTAACTGTATGAAAATTGCACTAATGATTTGTTTGTTAAATGACTGTGATAATTAATTAATTTTACTGCAAGTTGCAATATGTGATATTGATAAAAATTTATCTTTTCTTATTCTAACTTTTTGACTAGTATAAGAAATTATTAATGTAAATAGAAGCCTATAGAGCTTAATTACAGGAAATAAATTAAATAAATAAATAAATGAATAAATAAATAAATAAATAAATAAAAGATTGTTCGAAATCGTTTGTTTTTTGTAGTTTTCTGTTGCCAAAAAAAATTTTGTGTTTATAGTTGTAATAAATATCACACAAATCATCAAAACAGGTGATTCCCCTACACATAGTGATAATTTTGATAATCCAAGTATACAAGATTGTTCAAAATCGTTTGTAGTTGTATGTAGTACTGATAAATATTTTTGGAAATTATTTATTGTACTGTACCCAACAAAATTGAAAATGTTCAGTTGAGCAAAAGTATGAAATATATAGCAAAAATATGATTGATAAAACCGTCTATCGTTTTGGTACTTTAAATAATAATTTAAAGTACGTTACCATTTACAAAACTCATCTGAATATGTATTTAGAAAAAATGTGACGATGCAATTAAAACTTTAAATCATCATTTAACCCTTGCGCTCACACTGACAAAACCTGGTCGTAACACAACGTTAAAACGTCAAATGAACATTTTCTCCGTTGTACCATCTTGAAAGTATTAAGGTTGGCATAATTATTTTTCGGCATCCGCGGTTTATCTTCATTAAATTCTATACCGAAGTAATGTATATATGCAGTTCTTATGAATGGAGTGAGTTTTTAGCGATTTGCAAGAAGATGCATATTCTATATACATATAAATAAAACAACATGAATTTGAACTATTTTAACACTTGAAACTTCTTGTTGTCAACGCCGTTTTAATTAATTTACACTTTACTATCTTAAAATAATTCTTAACTGATGTTTGAGAACGACTCAACTTGTAAAATATTATTTACGATGCGTCACAAAAAGGAAAGAAAAAATACATAAACGCGGCTGAAATATGCAAAACTTAAAATAGCTCGCGTTTTTCGCGAATATCTCAAAAACAAGAGCTAACCTAAAAAAATGAATGTGACATTCGTGTTTAGCAAGTCAAAATCCATAAGAAAAATTGGGTTTTATTCAGGGAGACACCAAATAGTTTACAATAGTGTTCAGTTATGTATCGCCTGCCAACTGTAATAATACTTATAAACAGGGTTGCATAAAAATGGTGAGGTGAAGGTAGCTCTGGTATAGGTATATACAGGGTTACCAGATTTTGAAATGACCAAGTCGGGACAAAAAAGTTTAAATTTAAAAAAATGGAATTTAATTAGCAAATAATAGTACATTATTTAATTAGAAGCTAAAGTGATACTTTTTGTGTTGAGTCTTTGGCCTGTTGATAGTTTAGTGGTAGTTGATTCAAGTACTGCTTATGGCGTTATTCGTATGATGTGGTTGTTCAGGCAATTTGGGACAAATAAATTCAATTACTATTCAGAAAGAGGAATGTAGAATTGCTGGCTTATAGGTTTATTGGATACTGGATACAACGGTAATTTTTCAGAGTTGAGGTAGCTGAACATTGATGTAGTTGATATACTATCACATCTTATATCACTAGAGGCGTAATTTTTATGATTCCGATACAAGCGGTTTATTGTTTCTAGTCCATACCCATATGCAGGCCCGACAAGAGGGAGGTTGGGGCTGGGTTCCCCTGGGCCCGGCTTTTTAAAAGGGCCCGGTCTCCGACCAAAATGAAAATATTATATAGACAAAAAACTATTTTAACCAAAACTAAAGTACATGTGTTACGACTGAATTTATGTCTGTCTGTTCACACTACAGCTTTCTGTAATGGACTAATTTTGATGAACATTTAGCAAGAAATGGAGATTTATATGAGAAAAAAGTAAGAAACTGATAAGCTTGTGAACGATATTGGGCAAAGTGGTGTGGCCGCTGGAACACCTATTTTTATCTATAATAGTAGTTAGTCATTAATTGAAGAATGAGATGGATTTAAACTATATAGCAGTGATGAAGTCAGCCTATCAGCGTTGCCAATATTTTTTTAAAAATTTGGTTGATTTTTTCATAGTACTCTAGCACTGTTTTATTCAGGTAAAACCTATCTCAACCCAACCGTTGTAGTAAATGCCCTATTTGGGGGTAACATTGTCTGGGGCAAAATTTGATCCACTACTTAAATTCAACGCTCATGCTCAACAAGTGAACAACAAAAATGAAAAACCGGAATAATGCACTGAAAGCACTAGCGGATAGTTCATGTGGCAAGGATAAAATCACAATAATAACAGTATATAAAGCAATAGGAAGACCTTTCATAAATTACGCTGCATCCATATGAACAACTTAAGTCGCTGACACTCACTGGAATAAGTTACAAATAACACAAAACGAAGCCTTGCGTACCGCACCCGGATGTCATTTGATGACCCTCCGAGATCACCTGCACGAGGAATGTAACATATTGCCGGTCCATGAACATAAGGAAATGCTAACCAAACAATATCTATATGGGCCTGCCATAAAGAGCAACATCCCTGCAATGACACCTTATTCATGACTACATCACCTAGAGACAAAAGACGGACTGCGAGGTGCTTCTTACAAGATGTTAGAAACAATCAAGTAATCGGTAACATTGACGAGCCTATGTATAAGACGGGGTTAAAAAATATACATACCAAAGTTGTTGAAGACACAATAAAAAACTACTTTCCGAATCGGGTTCTTAATAGCAAGCCACCACAAATCGCTACCGAAGAAGTTAAACACCACGCAGCACCAGAATCATCCTAGCTCAGTTAAGATCCGATTGGTCACGCATCTTAAATAACAAGGTTGGCATGATATATATCAATGATATATATCTGATATATATCATTGATATATATCACGATATTTATTCCCTGATATATATCATGATATTTATAAAAAAGAAATAATTAAATATTCCTACCTTAAAGTTGGAAAAACTGTTAACAGTCGCAGCAATGCAACAAGACGCATGCCATTACCTGGTTCAGCCATGCCAAGACCATAAAGACATAGAGCCTGACATATCTAAACTTATGACATAAATATTTTAATAAATGCTGAACATATGCTTTGTTATCTGAAAACAATAGCATTTGCTTTAGACAGACCTCAAAGAGATAAAACGGCTGTTGCCGCTGTAGTTGAAATTTGGCATAAACTGGAAGTCCATCCTAAAATAGAGAAACTTTAGAAGTTAAAAAACTTTTTTATCGAAGTAGACACATGGCTTTAAATTCATATCATCACCTAGCTAATTTATGCTTAACCATTGATTTTAAGGTAAGCGTTTGAACAACCACCAAAGAGGAGAAGCATATACTTCCTTATTAAACTATAATTATTCAGACTTCATTCCATTTCATTTGCAACGACACTTTTACTGAATCTACACTATTTCCAAAATATGTATTTCAATATCAGTTTAGAAATCCACCACCAATGGCGTGGAATGTAATGACTGCCCAAGCAGGATTCTCCAGAATTTAAAATTCGAACAAGCACTGGTCCATTAATGGTTAACAGTACCTTTTTTGCGGCGTTATGCTTCCTGTAGAAGCGTTGCCAAGCTAATCAGGTTATAAGTACTTGACTTTTGTTGTTGGTCCAGTACTAGAACGATTCATCGTTCACCTATAGTTTAATTATCGCAAATTTCACCTATAGTTTAATTATCGCATCTCTGCTGAAAGACTATGATAATAATGTTAAGGTTGGTTAGATTTTTTTCTTTGGACATTTTTGCTTTATTTTAATTATTTTGTATTTAATTTATTTAAATTTACATATGATATTTTATATTTTTTATTGGCCCTGTCATGGTTGCCAGTACTCGGTCTTTGCTGCAATACTGGTTATCATTATTAGTCTGTTACTAGGCCAGCTGTACAACCTTGTATGGGCCATTGCTGTTTTTTCCTCAGGCAAATGAATGGCAACCATTTATTGTCCGAAGTTATCAACAAGTAAAATTATGGGCCTTTGGTTAATGGCCGAGTTATATAGTTGCCATAGTACTATGAGTCATGGTTGCCAGTACCCGGCCATTGTTAAGTTACTGGTCGCCAGCAATCGACCATTACTGGCCTAGTTGTATAACATGGTATGGGTCATTGCTGGCTTTTTCTTTTTCATTTATTGTTCGAAGTTATTATTCAGTAACATTATGTCAATGGTCCAGTTATGGTTGCCACTCGACCATTGCTACATTACTGGTCGCCAGTAATGGACAATTACTGGACCGGTTGTACAACCTTGTATGGGTATTGATGCTGTAACTTGGCCAAATAAACAAGACAATAGGGCGAGCGTATTCGTCATTTGAACTTGTGCAATCGAAGATATAGACGAATAGGCAATTGATAAATTGCCTATAAACTGAATTGGAGTTGCCATATTTAAATTTATTTTATAGGCAAAGAGGTAAAAAACGAAGGAATGATGTATTGTACTGCATACAAGTGTGGAAAGGGCCATATATTGTATAATATTTAAGATAAACAAATTATTCAAAATAAATATCAGAACTTGATATATATCGGATATATATCTGATATATATCGGATATTTTGATATTTATATAAATATCATGATATTTGCCAACCTTGTTAAATAACTACATGAGTAGAATTGACAAGCAAATTGTTGATAAGGGTTCCGTAGGTAAGGGCACGCACATGATGCTAACCACCTATTCAATTGTCCAAAGAAACCAACCGACCAGACAATGTAAGATTTGTGGTACCGCCCAAGGACAGTATCAGAGCTCTTGAATCTGGCTTGGAGTCGGAAGAATAGCACCACATACCGTCGCTATAACAACAACATTACACAAATGCAGATTTTGGACACTTTAGTTTCACAGGCAAATCGATGCAGTATAAAGAAAATAATGAAAGTCTTAGACCGCATATATGGAAGTTATCACAAGAGAATATTTAGAATTAGGTTTCAGATTTGCTAGCGATGAGTTGAGAAAGTAATGCAAAAGTATTGTGCATATCCCGTCGAACATTATGTGCGCATTCCAGAATATTTCAAGAATATGCCACATCGCTTAAGTAACTACTATGTTTACCAAATGAGTACTAACTGATCTGTTGATTCGATATTTTGGAAATTCAACATTGAATTCCTCATACTCTTATGTTGCAATTTTTTCCCCTCCCGTATTTATTAGGTTTTTCTAACTGATTTTAAATCTATAAAAGAAATACGCCATAAAATCATTTTAATTATTTTGCCGTCGTTTCACATAAATCAATATAAGTACATATGAAACAACTTCGATGTCAGACTTTATTCATATAAAAGATTTTGCTTCAAAATTATTTTTAAGGAAACCTGATCAACGCCAAATTCGACAAAATTTATAAAACCCATAAAACTTGTATGTGGCAGAAAAACCATCGTGCTGAATAAAAAATCAACGCTGTTTTATAATTATGCCCAAAAATAATTTCAACCTTTAACGTTGATTAAAGATATGTTTACGTACATGATTCAAATATGTAATTAAAATATTAAACTTACATAAAGCAGAATTTATTTAAGTCAAACGTTTTTAAATGATAATGGTCAATCGATGCTTTGCGAAAATCACAGATTATGAAGTAATGAAATATTTAAAACCGAACTACTCTATTAAGAGCCTCAAACAGAACACTTTTAAAATTATGATAGACCACCCACTACTATAAATAAAATGCTTGGTTGAGAACGTGCACAGTAGTAAGTGGTATACTTTAGCTCCTATGTAGTTTGCAGTTTTAACAAGACAAACGAACAACGGGGCCAAACGAAAGTGGTTTTTGTGTAACTGCACTTGTCCAGATTCTAAGAGGAAGGATATGGAGAAAAATAAATTAAATACGTATAAAGTTGTGAAAATTTTTACTTGTAGCACAAAATGGAAACCAACTGAACTAACATTTTATCTATAAAAATTTATTTCGTTGCCTAAAAACAATTGGTTTTACATCTGGTTAATACCACCTGTAACTCCTTGACAAAATGATTTAAGGACAAACCATATCATGAAACTTTAAAATATTCAATGTGTTATGGAAAAAGCAGTTATTTACCAGCATACGCAACCGAAATCAACACTTGTCTCCGATTAAAATAAAAAACAAACAACTTAAATTTCATTTTTGAGCAAGATATTGGCGGTTTGATTTAAGTGAGAGAAAATCAAAAACAAATCTGCTCATGAACAACGTCGTCGAACACAATTGAAAATATATGTAATTATAAAAACATAAATATGTAAGTACCAGTTGATTCTGTAAAAAATTACGATCATGGAAATACTTATAATGTATTTTTAAACATTTATTTATGTTCAATTAGTTATTCTGTAAATGTACGAAAAACTGTCTTGCATTTCAATCAAATGTTTTGATATAATTTTATGTAAGTTAATATACAAGGGTCAAATAATATGTAGGTAGCTTTTCGCATTAGCATTTTGGTCATGTGATAATTGTATTTTTAATTTTTAGCCGATTGTTTCTTTTTCTCTCTAGGTAGTAAAAGATAACAAAACGATGACAGCAATGGTAATTTTGTTGGCAAGAGCAATATTTACAATAACTACAAACAAATATGAACTAAAATAGGCTTTAATGATCTAACATTTTGTTACACACTTATTATTCTGAGTAAAGTAAGAAGTGTGCAACATAATGTTATTGAATTACTTACGCTAAGTGCTAACGACAAGCAGTGCTAACTGCCATGAGTTATTTTCTTTTAATTCAAATGATTAGTTTTACGTTTTTATTGTGTTTTGTAGCGCTCACGCTTCAGCTTCGAGCTTCAAGACTACCTTGGTAGAAAAATATACGCTAATCTCCCTTGCTGAATTATCATCTACTATTCTAAAACTTCAGATAATAATTTTAAGCTAACTACTATTAAAACATCCTTTGTATAGTGTCATACCCATACTCGTATTTATATTGAAAAAGGTAAAAATCTTGTCATTAAATATCATATAGCAAGTTTTTATTTTAAATTTAGTTATACTTTGATAATTGTATTTTTCAAAGTTGTTTTGTTCGCAGAATTTGATTAAGATTTGTATGGGAAAATATTTTGAAAAATATAAGAAAATTTATTGATTGGAATGTTATTTTTTTTTAGATGTCTATATTCTGTAATAGTTGTTTTGTTATCAAGGGTGAACATGTATTAAATTAAATTGAGATGAAAATTATGTTTTACGATTGATGACCGGCTTAAAAGTATATACGTGACAACGTTTTTTAAACTAGATATAACTCTTCGATTTTAAAATTGTATTAGATTCTATAATTATCTAGATCGACTCATATATACTGTTGTTACGAGCGTAACCTGACATGGTAACTAGACAATGGTAGGGTCATCGTCTGAAAAATACTGCAGCCGGATGAGTCCATCGTTTGAACTTTGCGTATATAGACCGATAATTTTAATTTTAAATTGCAGAACTTTTAGTCACAATAGTTTTGTAAAACGTATAATCCCTACATGTAGTCTCATGCTACCATTCCGTAAACGAAAATGAACGAAGTATAACTCTTCCTAATCGCTCTAATAATTTTAATTTTAAACTTATTTTAATTTTGTGTTTGCTTGCATTTTGCCTTAAATGTGTTAAACATGCGTAAATTCCATTATTTGTTGATTTCGTTGTACACATATTGGATATTTAAAGAGTTAAAGTTTCTCGATTTGTTTTAGCCTGCCATAGTAGCTTACGGAATGTGTTCCTTTCAATATATATGTGAAATTTTACGTTCATGCCGTGCTACCTGGTTAACGCTAACAGAATTTGGTTGAGAGGGACAGAATACTGCTTATACTCAATAATTCTGCACCATGGCGAGTCATTGGCGCCATAAAACCAATGCAACTCAAGCGTCTGTTCTACATGTTAGGGACGGCTTGGAGCGGGCGTCTGTCTTGGATCAAGCGGCTCGCTGTATAAACGTGCAAAAAGCGTCTGTTCTCCATGTTAGGAGCGACTTGGAGCGGGCGTCTGTCTTGGATCAAGCGACTCGCAATATAAAATAAACGTGTAAAAAGGTTGTTTCTAGTGACCTTAAGATGCAGAACGAACCCATTCACGAAATTTTCGGTTGGGCGAAGGGCTAACACCCCATTTCCGTAAAAAATTATTTGTCACGAATTTTGTACACTGGCCTCGGATTATCTCGGACTCATTATTAGAACGACCTCGGAAACTGTACCCGGACTACGATTTAAAAATGGGAACCTGGAACGTGCTAAGCCTTAGAAGAGCAGGAGATCTACTAAAACTTACAAACCAAATCGATAGCTACACACTAGATATAGTGGCATTACAAGAACTAAGATGACCAGGGAGTGGAATCTACGAAACAGTCAAGGGATACACTCTACTATTGCGGCCATCAAAACGGAGGAGAATTTGAGTTGGCTTTTTCATACATCGTCGCGTGAATCAACATGTTATCGACTTTTGGCCAATAAATATGCGGATATGCACAATGAGAATCCACACGCAAAAATTTAATGTAACGATCATCAATGTTCATGCACCTACTGAAGACAAAGCAGATGACATTAAAAACCCGTTCTTTCTAGAACTCGAACAAGTCATCAATAACATCCCGCGGCACGATATAAAAATCGTGGTAGGTGACTTCAATGCTCAAATTGGTAGAAGTACACAACTTAAAACACGTATCGGCCCTAACAGCTTACATCATACCAACAACAATAACGGCTTTCGCAGAGCTGAACTGGCTATGACGTATGATCTAGTAATTTCTAGCACTTTCTTTCCTCATAAGAGAATCTACAAAGCAACGTGGAAATCAAACGATGGAAGAACTGAAAATCAAACCGATCATGCCATGATTTCTAAGAGACACTCTACAAGTGTAACTGACGTTCGATCATAAAGAGGTGCTGATATGGACACCGATCATATGCTTGTCATTTTTAAGTACTAGTGCAAGTCATCTACATTTAATAGACAAGAAAAAAAACCGTACGCTGGAATGTCGAAGCACTTAAACATCCCGAAACGCTGAATAGATATCAGGAAATATAGTAACGCAAAGCATAGAAGAGCATGACATCCCGTCTAAAATGCCATTAAACATACATAAAGAATGGCAAACGCTTCAACCAACCATTATATCTGCAGCACAAACTACAATCGGAAAACGACCACCGAAATCACGTAACGAATGGTTTGATGACAAGTGCCGCGAAAGCGTCGAGCATAAACAAAAACTGAGAGAAAAACGGTTAACAAGGAACTCCCGATGCTCCCAAACTGATTATCTATGCGCCAGAAAAGCCTCAGTAAAACTCCTACGAAAAAAGAAACGCGAACACCTGAAGAGCTGTGTCGAAAACATCAACCAACATGCAGCTAAAGGACATTCGAAAGAATGCTTTGCCAATGCGCGGAATCTGACAAAAGATTTCCACCCAAGATCCACAGACATCAAAAATAGAAACAACGAGTTAATACATCAAATGAACGTGATTTGCTTGCAGTATGGCGATCCAACTTTCAAGACCTACTGAATAGGACGAATGAAGTTCATCCTATTCGAGCAATTGCTCCGTCAATTGAGGAGATTTTTGTCTCTGACCCAACAATAGAAGAAGTGAAAATTGCCATCAAAAAATTAAAAAACGGTAAATCACCAGGTATCGATGGAATCCTTGCAGAACTATTTAAAAATGGAGGAACAACTCTGGTCTCACGTATAAACGATCTGATTCTTGCAATCTGGGACCAAGAAGAACTACCTGCTGAATGGAAAACAGCTCTCATTGTTCCGCTACATAAGAAAGGTGACCGCCTAAAGCGTGCGAATTGTCGTGGCGTCGCACTGTTGAACACTGCATATAATATGCTAGCTAATTTCGTAAATGCTTGACTCATTCCGTTCGCCGAATCTATCATCGGTGACAATCAGTGTGGTATTCGTCCCAACCGGTCAACCATAGATGAATGTTTTGCCTAAAGGATGATTCTGGAAAAATGTTGGGAGTACAACATCAGCATTCACCTACGTTGATTTCAAGCAAGAAAATGATAGTATCAGCCGCGACAACCTCTGGTCCGCACTCATATGCCTTGGTATCCCAGCGAAACTTGTTTCACTGTGCAAACTCACAACATCGGGATCAAAATGTAAAATAGTAATCGAAGTTGTAGCTGTTGCAGAATGGTAAGCTAAGCTTCGATATATTTTCGAAGCTTAAGCTAAGGTGGAAAAGAAAAGAAAATATGAAAACATAAAAATGTGGTGCCATGTCCTGCGCAAAGTGATGGTCTATGCTCTGATCGGTTTGGAGGAGCTCGTTAATTATGACGACTGCAGCTACAACATAAATATCGCAGGAATGAATATGAGAATTGAAGGGGCATCATAACGACTAGGTTGTTAGTACTATATAAAATAAAATTGAATTTCGAGTCATTGTACTCACCGTATCCTCCCTGTCACCATGGGAAAGCTATCGCGGCCAGCAGTGGACCAGACCCGGAACGGTTTTAATTTATGTGCTGGTTGAAATCGTTTCACGGCAATAACACAATAACCACCACATCCTTAACCGTGGGCTTTCACTCAAAGCACAGGTTCCAGAAGCCCCTGCAGGACTCCGACTATCTTTTAAAACTTTTCAAAACATTTCAAGTGGATGATTACTATCCAATATCAGCATCTAAAATATAAAATTTAAATAGCATATATATACAAATATACATACATCTATCAATATAAACCAGGGTTGCATTGATTTAAATCAGTGATTTAAATCAACTTGATTTTTTTTAAAAAATCATTGGTTTAAATCAATTGAAGTAATTTCTAAAGTTTTTAAGCAATTTTAAAATAAATTTTTTTTAATCAAATGTATTGTGTGGTAGAAATTTCAATATGTTTCACAACAACACATGGAAACCTTTTAAGAGCAAAGTCCCATAATAACATGCGCTAAGGTGATGATGGACGCAATTTTTTTGTTGTTTTTTAAGTTTTTCTTAAAAAATTGACTACTAAACAATAAATCCTATCACATAATAAAATATGACTTATGCCAATATTTCAAGATAGGATAAAGAAAATAAAAAGCGCAAAAATCAAATTGTTTAGAAAAATTTGTACGAACAAAACTAAAATTGAATTGCCAATAACACGATAAGTGGCATTGGTATAGTTTAGTGTTTCTCAACTGATTTCATGGTACGGACCAATAAATATTTTATGATTCAATTGCGGACCTTGCGAAATATTTCATGTTAGATGGGGGTAAGTGCAGGTTATATCTTGCTCACACTTACAGACATGATGTAGTTTAAAGCAACAGGGATTAACGAAATAAAGTTTAAGGAAACCAAAATGAGAAAAGAACAAATTTTAATTTGTTAATTAATTTTTGTCGCTCGTGCCTCGCTCAAATTTTAAACTTTTGCTTGAGAATAAACTACTTCATTATTCACTCATTGATTAAACTACTATTATTTTCCATACTTATTTAATTGTTAGGTATTTTTAAAATGAAATGACCTACAATGAACGACATCAAAATTCTAACTACTAATTCAGTGAGAATTGATAAACCAAAAAAACAATCATAAAATATACTATTTTTTTCACAATGGCAATCTAATTCAATTTAATCATAGTAACCTTTGCCTTTTATAATATTTGAGAGAAGGGCGTGCGCATTTAAGCAAATTTGAGGTTTTATACTGTAGGTCATTTCATTTTAAAAATACATTACAATTAAATAAGTATGGAAATTAAATAAAATTTATTTAATTACTTGGAATTTATGGTACAAACAAATAAAATAAAATTCATTATATTTTTATTCGTTTTACTTGTTTTACCGATGAATTTTAAAATAATTCAATTTAAACTAATACATGTTACTCTGTCGGAAGAATGAAACGTTGTATTGGCTTCGTGTTTAATAAATTTTATTCTCTTGCTTTCGTGCAAAAGAATAATTCAGCAGTTGTTAAGATTAAGTTGTTATTCTGTTAAGACTAATAACTCACACAATTACAGATGTAAAAACAAAAATAAACCCATATTTGTAGTTGTCCTAAAGATAAATTTTTTATTCAAATACTCACACATTTAATTTTTGCTTCAAATTTGATGCTTTCCTTTATATTAAAAATTAAAATAAATTATTTTTCTGAATTGTTTGTCCAATTATGCAAGTATTGTTATCAAAATAAATAAAAAAGATGACGAAAAGTACTAACTTTCTTTTTATGCATATGGAATGAAAGAAAATAAATAATCGATTTCAAAGGAGCGAGATAAAAAAAAAATTATCTTACGAGTAAGAACGATATTAAACAAACAGTATATTTTGCTGTTTTTTCGTAAGCGAAAATTTGTTCACGTAAATGTTATACGTTTTCATCTCGCGTAGGAAATGTAATTTTTTCTACTATAGTAAATATATAAGCTATAAAGACTGTGTTCCAATCTATGCTAATTAGTACTAAAAATTCTAAATTGAAATAGTCAAAAATTTAGTTGACTATTTCCGCCATTTAATTCTAAATTTTTGAAACAATATTTATTTTTTGGCATTTTAAATATATGGCAGAACTGTTTGAATTGTCATTGTTTCTATTAGTTTTTTTGTTATTTTCTACTAACTTGGCACATAGTTTCAATTTAATGTTTATTATGATAATATCATATTTATTATGATACAACTCAATATTTTATATTGAACTCTCCTCGCCAAACAGACTGTATATAATTCTAATTTTTAAGATTAAATGAAAAAACAAACATAACAATGCTTCACTTTCAATTTAGAATATATTTGAATTGGAACGATAAAATTGCAAATGTGACTGTTTTAGTACAATTTAGAATTTTTGGTACTCAATAGCATGGATTGGAACACAGTCTAAATTAGAAATCGACAGTATAATATTCAAATTTCATATTCTTTTTTTATGGTTGCTTTGATTTAAAAATTCATAAAATTGCATGAAAATACCATAGCAAAAACAATTTGTTATTTGTTTGAAAATGATTTGACACTAGTGGAAAATATATTTTCACAAGGGATTAAACCTGCATGAAAATAAAATTTGTATATGCCATCGTAGCAAAAAAATTTAACTAACGAAATAGCATTCACATTTGAGTATTCTCAATCAATTAAAATTGTAACTGGAAGAAGTTCGCGGACCACTAAACTTTTTCTGCGGACCAATAATGGTCCACGGACCATCGGTTGAGAAACACTGGTATAGTCCATGATCATGTGACGCCATGTCTTACTTAATAATAAAAGACTAGATATAGCGATCTATATAAGCTCATTTTTTCGAGCAAGCAATTCCGTGCCATCTTGAAGGAATATTCCATAACTGACATTGAGAACACTAGCATTGACAGAATACAGCTCATTCGCCCAACCTCCCTTAGATATCACCTTGGCTAGTAATATCTCACTTCTATTGGCATATAAACTCTTATGTTAATAGCAGGGACTGGAGTACGCTAGGTTGTCACATCCGTAGATCAAAAATAAAAAATTTACATATCAACAAAAACTGATTCCCCTTTAGAAATCCTTTAGAAAATTTGGGCAAATTCAAAATAAATTAAAAATTTAATTTAATATAAAAATATTTTCAACCGTGCTACCATGGCTCTCGAGATTGTTAACTGCGAGGTGTTCCAACATAACTTTTGAATAGTAAAGAATACAACCATGTGATTAATTGAGCTAAAAACTGACAAGTATAAGAACAACCATAGTTGCTTTTTTGCCGAAAGCATTGAATGCGATAAGCTACTTTTTGGCATTGTCCCAAATATCAGAATTCCGGATATATTTAAGTCTTGGTTGTACAGCTACCCCAGGCACTATCAAATGTTCTTTAATTTAACTTAAAAGTACTCAGACAAGGATTATCGAAATGCGAGATGCGCTCGTCATTCATGACAGATGACACCACTCTCAAGCAAGCAGTAACAAAGTATCTTAGCTTGGTATCGACGTTTGACAAGACACCATTTTCATGTCGCTAGAACAACAATCAGTATTTCAGTGTAAAAATCTAGTAACTAAAAACTGTAACTTTTATACAACCGAAGCTAATGATTTATGTTGCATAATGTTGCATGCATTATGTTGCACGTTACAACAACCACCAAAGAGAAGAAGCATATATTTCCTTATTTAAATATAATTATTTCAGTTTTCATTCCATTTGTAAAGGCGCTTTTAACTGAATCTACACCATTTTCAAAATATGTATTTCATTCTTAGTTCAGAAATACACCACCAATGGTGTGGTGGAATGGAATGACTACCCAAGCAGGGGACTCCAGAATTTGAAATACGACCAAGCACTAGTGAAGTCCTTTAATAGTTAACAGGACTTGACTTTTGTTATTGGGCCAGTACTAGAATCATTCATCGGCTGATCTATAGTTAACAGAAAATAGCCAGTATTTAGTTACCTTTGAATGGTTAAGCACTAGCCCATGAATGGTAAACAATACATGGCTATTGTTATTGAGGCATTGCTGGAACCATTAATCATCCGATCTACGGTTTATAGAAAATTACCAGTTTACTTTAAATTGCTAAGTAATGGCACGTTAATGGTTAACATCAATTGGCTATTGTTGTTGGGCCAGTACTGCACTATAAATTGGCCGATCTTTGTCATTTGGTTAAAATACACTAGAGTGTTATCCATTTTAGACATATACTTATAGTTTGAAAAATTTCACCTATAGTTTAATTATCGCATCTCTCCTGAGAGACTGATAATAATTATGTTATGTTAAAATTGGTATAAGTTTTAAATTTTTTTTCTCTGAACACTTTTGCTTTATTTTAATTATTTTGTATTGAATTTATTAAAATTTACGTATGATAATATTTTATTTTTTTATGACCCTGCCCTGGTTGCAAGTATTCGGTCATTGCTGCAATACTGGTCATCATTATTGGTCTGTTACTGGGCCAGTTGTACACCCTTGTATGGGCCATTGCTGTTTTTCTCTCTGGCAAATAAATGGCAGCCATTTATTGTCCGAAGTTATCAACAAGTAAAATTATGTTAATGATCGAATCATTGTTGCCAGTACTATGAGTCATGGTTGCCAGTACCCGGCCATTGTTGAATTACTGGTCGCCAATAATTGACCATTACTGGACCAGTTGTATAACCTTGTATGAACCATTGCATGGCAGTTATTTATTGTTCGAAGTTATCATACAGTTACATGATGTTTATGGTCCAGTTATGGTTGCCAGAACTCTACCATTGCTGCATTGCTGGTCGCCAGCAATGGACCATTACTGTACCAGTTGTACAATATTGTATAGGTATTGATAATGCAATTTGGCCAAATAAACAAGACAAAGCAAAGCAAGTAAGCGTATTCGTCATTTGGGCTTGTGCAATTGAAGATAGACGGATAGGCTTGATAAATTGCCGATAAACTAAATCGGAGTTGCCATATTTGAACTTAGTTTATAGGCAAAGAGGTAAGAAACGAGGAAGTGCTGTTCTGCACTGCATACAAGTGTGAAAAGGACCATATATTGAATAATATTTAAGATAAACAACTTATTCAAAAATAAATATCAGTACATGATATATGTCGGATATATATCTGATATATATCGGATATTTTGATATTTATATCAGTGTTGCAAAACGTTACTCGTAACGTAACGCAAAAACGGAATAACGAAATGAAATAGCGTTATTATTAATAATTACGTTCACAACGTTTTAAAAATTAAACTACGTTACAATAACGTAAAACGTAACGATAACTCAAAATTTTATTTCGTTTTTCGGGTGACTTTTTTTATAATTATGTATATGAAAATCAAAACACAAAAACCGGTTAAATAAAATCCAACTTATCTGCTCTTTATCAATTTTTGCGGACGCTTAAACTACAGATTTTGGTAGTTCTAATGCCCGATTTATAGTCGGTAACGTTAACTTAACGTTAACTTTAACTTAACACTAACTTAAGACATCTAAAAATTTTGATTTATAGTCGGTAAGAAATTACGTATTCATTGACGTTTGATCTGATATTAATTATGGTTTTGTAATCAATGTTACAAATCAATCAATTCTTTAAAAGTAATAAACTGATTTTAAAATCAAAATTTAAAATAATAAAATTCGAAACATACATTTGATACAAAATTTAAAAATAAAAAAATTTATTTTCATATTAATTTTCTGCTAATATTTGGCTTTAAAGTCGCTCTTTATATCCTTTGCATTTTTTAAAAAATAAAATTTTATTTTTATGGACACTTGCAATTAAATATTACTTTTCTTCAGTTTTTATACCAAACGTCAACAAATCCTTAACAAAATCTTTAAGATAGAATGAAATGAACTTTACGTTAAGTTAACGTTAAGTTTGCGTTAACGACTATAAATGCTCTAGTGCATTTTCATACAATTGTTCTTTACGTTAAGTTAACGTTAAGTTAAAGTTACCGACTATAAATCGGGCATAAAATGTTGTACAATTTTAAGTTTATTTTAAATAATTTCAAGTCTGTAGTAGCCGTTTTGCATCACAGGTGTTTTGAATAATTTTAAGAAAGAATATTTTTCTGCTGGCCGAGAAATCAATCTGAAGATCTATTAAAAGCAACTCTTATAGTTATAAACAAATGGACTAAGAGCCCGCGACGGCCAGACCTTCGTTATTTTATAAAAGCTGAAAGTTTCTCTGCGCATACCCCCCACTCAGGTAGGAACAATTAACGACATATGAAGTTTGGATCATAGTGGCTTTGGCAGGGAGCAGGTTCCAAAGGGGCCTCCAAAGTTTCGTGAAAGTATAAAAGCTAATTTTTTTATATATTACTCGGGATAGTATTAGAAGTCACGTCACCCAATGCCAGACACTTACTATCGTGGAAATCCCCTGCCAGACACCCTTAAACTTTAAAATTTAAGGGTGTCTGGCAGGGGGTTTCCACGATAGTAAGTGTCTGGCATTGGGTGACGTGACTTCTAAGACTATCCCGAATAATATATAAAAAAAATTAGCTTTTATACTTTCACGAAACTTTAAAGGCCCCTTTGGAACCTGCTCCCTGCCAAAGCCACTATGATCCAAACTTCATATGTCGCTGATCGTTCCTACCTGAGTAGGGGGTATGCGCAGAGAAACTTTCAGCTTTTATAAAATAACGAATGTCTGGCCGTCGCGGGCTCTCAGTCTAAAAGTATCAGATTTGTGAAAACTCCTGATAAGATTGCTTAGTTTTTGTAAAAATTAATTATTTTTAATATGAAATTATTTCAAAATATTCGTCGGAGTGACGTGAATAATCCATTGTATAATTCTTTAATTTTAATTACTTCAGTTACATATCTACGCCCGTCGATGATCTCCACGAGATCAAAACTATAGTAGTGTGAATTATAAAAAATATATATACTTAAAAATTTTAAAATTATTGTTTTTTAATTGTTTTTTATATATAACAATAGTGAATAATAAAAGGTGTCGTTATTAAAATTAAAGAATTTGAAATGAGTCAAATTTTATAGTTACGTTATTTTAAAATTAAATTGTAATGTTTAAAACTAATCTGTTAAACATTACATTTAATTTTAAAATAACGTAATTATAACGTTATAACATAATAAAATATAATATTTTTCTGTTTCATAACGAAATAACGTACCGGAAAAATAAATATACTGTTATAAAAACGAAACGCATAACGTTACGAATTTTTTTTTCGTTTTGCAACACTGATTTATATAAATATCATGATATTTGCCAACCATGATCAGACAGCTTCTTGGAGGCTGCGATGTAATCGGATTCATTAAATCCAACTGGATTAGATGGTTTGGTCATGTAGAAAGGGCTCCATTAGATAGAATGATAAAAAAAGCGTCCCAACAGGGCAACAACAACCGGCTGGTGTTCGTCGAAGAGGAAGACCTAGACAACGCTGGCGTGATGACATGATCTAAGAACTTCGTGATATAGGATGTCGAAACTGGGGTCAACTGGTCATGGAACGAGATGATTAGAAGCTGATTGCACAGACGGCAAAATCCCTCCATGGGATGTAAACGCCAGAGAGCAAAAACATCATTGTGCGTGCATTGAACCGAACATCAAAGAAAACAATTGACAGAAATGTGTGCTTTTCCAGTTTCTGAGTTATATTCTACGTGTGTCGTCGTTAGAACAACAATCAGTATGTATTATGTATTAATAAGTTTTTCCATAATTTTCACTGGTTTGTGTGCTTTTGTCACTTTGATAATTAATTTTACTTAAATTAAAAATTTTTTATTTATGCATAATTTTGTTTTTATTATTGTTTGTTTTATTTTATATAAGAAAGTATATTTCGGATTACTCCTTCATCAGTACTTTTTTACTTAACTTAACTATAGTTAATTATTAACTATAGTTTTAGGTAGCGAAATCCGAAACTCCACGTCCACGCCGTGCTACCTGTGTAATGCTGACAGAATTAGATTGGTGTATCGGAGACAGACAGAGAGTAAAATATTCTTAGTCAGCGATTTTACATCAATGCGAACTGGCGCCCTAAAACCAATGCGACTCAAGCGTCTGTTCTCCATGTGAGGGTCGACGTGGAGCGAGTGTCTGTCTTGGATCATGCGACTCGCTATATAAACGTGTAAAAAGGTTCTTATGATAACAGAACGGACCCATTCACGAACATTTGGGTTCGGCCTGAGGTTAACACCCTCCTCGCCCCAGAAAAAAAAACAGACCCGGACTTCAAAATTTTGTTAGACTTGTTAATTTTTTGTTTCAGTACTGTCGTTTAATGTTGGTTCGTTTTTATTTTTGAAGCATTTATTTTGCACTACCATCGTCTCTTGAAACAAACTATTTCGGAACAGCAATCGTATGTGCGTAATGCGTAAAATATGTCATACATATGCTTGTGCGCAATGCGTAAAATATCAATGTTCTTAAAATAAATGTTTAAAATTTTTCTTCTTAAACCAATTCATGTAGAAGTTGACACACGTAATAATTTATATATCAATTTAACGACATTTAACGACACTCAAAAATAATCAAAATTTTTTTGGTAATAAAAACGAATGATACAATCTAAAAAGATGTCAACAATGATTGATTTGATTTTTATTATTACAACTTTTTCCTTATTTTATATAATTCAATCAAAATAACTAAGAAATCTGAAAGTAATTTGATAAGTAATTAGTCTAAAATTGCCACAATAAAGAAAACATAATACAATCCGTAGCTATAAGAACTAGGGTTTCTCATTTCCCGTAAAAATTCAAATTCTGGGAAGCCGGGACAAAAAATATTAAATTCCCGGGATCCCGGGAAATCCCGGGAAACGCTAAAAATCTAGATTTTTCTAATTGGGTGGTAGAAAAATGTGTAAAATTAAAACTGCACAAAAAATGCGCTATTGATTTTTAAATTTAAATTATTTTTAATTAAAAAAACTTCAAAAATTAAATAAAAAAGAATACATAAAAACAAGACAAAAATAAATTCATAATACTAATTTTTAAACAATTTTTCAAAAAACTAGGTTGTCAATGGCGCCATCACTCAATTTTGTCCGAATTTTCGTGACGAAACGTCCATTAAACCATCCATTGAACACCATCCGTCCAAGAGAACCATTAAACATAAATTAAAAGAAATGAAGCGCAAGTTTTAGGTAGATTTCTCAGAAAAATCTACCTATTTTACGTTTTATTGGTTTTAATTTGTTATGTTTATATGTATCAAAAAAACCATGAGTTTTGAACGAAATTAATTATTACAGAGAGAAAAGAATTAAAAACTACTCGATTTTCGAGTGAGAAAACTTTTAATATCTCTGAAAAAAGTACAAAAAAAATGTTAATAAAGATTAGCGGGATACCCGGGATCCCGGGATGAAATCCCGGGAAAACGGGATGAAGATTTACCCTCGGGATCCCGGGGAAAACGGGATCCCGGGATCCCGTTTGAGAAACCCTAATAAGAACCGAGCGAGTAATCATTTTCCATCCGGTCATCTCCGGCTAAATTTTACAACCGAGAAAAAATTAAATTTTTGGATTCTAATGAAATATATTAAGTAGATTATAATTAGCAAACTACCGTAAAACCGCAATTAGCAGAACTCTGCAATATTTCTGCAATAGTCGTGCAATGATAGTGTAAAATATTCATTAGAAAAGTTTGGCAATAAACTCATTGCAAAACATTGCAATGAGTCATTGCAATGTTTTGCAATGAGTTCATTGCCAAACTTTTCTGCAATGAATATTTTACATACTACCATTGCACGACTATTGCAGAAATATTGCAGAGTTCTGCAATAGTCTAATTGCGGCTTAAGATAGATTTCTGACGGTGATAACAAAAATTTGTTTTGAGATTTTAGAAACGTTTTTGACAATTAAATTTAGTACATATTATTTTATAAATTTTGATTCAAATCTATTCACTTCAATCATATAGGTGCGTTCGATTTGACTGAGACAACTGAAAAAACAACAACAATTTCATACAATTCATGTTTCAGTTGCTTCAGTCAAATCAAACACGGCTAATATATCTTATATCTACTTCAACTTAATTGAGTCCTACTTTGTGATTCTAAAAGTTTGACCTCCAAAAATGCCGATTTCAATATCTTAAGCGAATGTATATTTATTTTGCTAGGTAATTAAGTTTTCTTTTGTTTTTGCAAATATCAACGGCGATGTAAATTTTTATTTGTTTTTGAATAATTGAATAAGACTGAGTTATAAATTTTATAAGATTGACTTTATTGTTTTGTATACATATTTAAGAAATGTATGATGATATGGAGGCTCAGAATACAAGTAAACCAAGTCCATTTTTTATTTTTTGTTCAGGCAGAACTTCAGGCATTTTGTTCAGGAATATGTTCAGGCATTTTGTCATTTGTTCGGCATATGCTGGATCACATAAGGTTAAACAAATTTATTTTATAATTTTTTTTTTTAATAAAATGTGTTGTGTAGTAGGAATGACAATATTTGTCACAATAACACATAAAAACCTTTTAAAACCAAGGTCCCACAACAACATACGTTCCAAGGTGTTGATGGACGTAAATCTTTCTTTTTTTGTTTTTTATATTTTTTGTTAAAGAATGGATAACTAAACAATAAATCCTATCACTGACAAAATATGACAAAATATGATATGACATTTCCCGCATGGAAGGATCAGTTTTTATTGTTTTGAAATTTTTTTTTTTATTTTTGATCTACGGGGGTGACAACCCCGCGTACTCCAGTCCCTACATACGAGTTAACGTGATATATCACATACCACTGGCAATAGCAGTGAGATATCACTAGCCAAGGTGACATCTTAGGGGTGGTGGCGGATGAACTGTATTCAGTCAACGGTAGCACCCTCAATCTTAGCTGTGAAATAATCCTTGATGATGAGACGCTAATGCTTTCTTGAAGAAACGAGCCTTGATATAACTATGTGTGGGCTTCAATCATTAAGAAAAACTGTGCGTCACAGGATCAAGGAATATGCAACCGGCTGGATTATTGGCAACTACATTTTTGTTTTGTTTCAGCAAATTTTTGTAAAAATTTGCTATTTACCTTTTAATTTACTTTTATTTTCTCTATTCTATCATAAAATATTGGCCCTTGTCATATTTTGTCAGTGATAGGATTTTTTGTTTAGTTATCCATTCTTTAACAAAAAATATAAAAAAAAACAAAAAAAAAAGAAATATTTACGTCCATCAACCCCTTTGAACGTATCTTGTTGTAGGACCTTGGTCTTAAAAGGTTTTTATGTGTTGTTGTGACACATATTGTAGTTCCTACTACACAACACATTTTATTAAAAAAAAAAAAAAAAAAAATAGGCCAATATTTAATGATAGAATAGAGAAAATAAAAGCAAATTAAAATGTAAATAGCAAGTTGTTACAAAAAATTGCTGAAACAAAACAAAAATGTAGTTGCCAATAATCCAATAAGGTGTCAATAATAAAAAATGTTAATAGGTTATTTGGTTTATTTAACTTTAAACCTCTGTAGCACAAAAGAGCATAAAATGGACTTGGTTTACTTGTATTCTGAGCCCTCCATATATGATTTTTAATTTATTGACATTGGTAATTTGAAACCATTCATAATAACATTTTATTATTATATACATATTTTTAAAAATACATTCATAATTAATTCAAAAAGTTTTGATATCCGATCCCTCGGTATTGTATTAGTTAGTCAAATTAAACTGTTATTTTAGGTTTTCTTTGAATTTTAAAACTTTATAGAACATTAAAATTTAAACTTATTTAATGTGATAGAAAACTCGGTTTAAAAACTTTTGTTACTGTATACCTCTATACTCGAATGACAACAAACAATTGTTTTTATAAGAAAAGCATCAGCATAATTTATTGTTTACAATAAAATTTTATGAGAAAATCAAACTCGAACTATAAATACAAAAATAATTCGATAAATGTTATTGTATTCCCGTTCAAAGAAATAATAATCGAATCTTAAGACGCGTATGCACTTGAAAATAAATTATTTTCCCTATACAAAATCTATGTAAAAAAAACCAAAATAAAAGGAAACGAAAAAATTTTCGGTTTGCATTTCGTAAGTAGTATGCAGTTAAAAATAAGAAATAGTGAAAAACGAACCTGTCAATAGATGTCATGACTACCCGTGGAGACTTCTTATTTTCAAATTACGAAGCGAAATAAATGTAGTTCCATTTATTTCGTACGGAAAATGAAAATAAATTGAATGTTTGACAATTTGAAAGTGTTATATTTGTTGATAGCGTTGATTTTTTAAGTGTGTATTACAAATGTTCTTCATTTACGTAGATTTTTTTTAAATGTATGTAGATTTTTTTTCCATTTTGTAGATTTTAATTTTCGTTCCGAAATAAATACACCTTTTCGAAAATAAAATTTATTTTCAAGTGCATACGCGTCTTTATATAGCATAACTTAAAAAAAAAACAAAACGAAGCAAAAATTACAAAAGAAATAATTCTCAAGTTTCTGGTTTTCTCAATTTCCTTATATAGAACAAAACAATAAACTATATAAGAATAGTTTAAAGTTTTTCCTAGTTTTCAATAATGTTTTTGTTTTGTTATTTCTGTGATCTCAAATGTCTAGTTTTGGATTTTATTTTATAGTTTGTTTCATATTGGTTTCTTACTATATGTATTGAATAGGAATTAAAATAAAATGTCTTTTACATTATTTTGCTTTTATCAATATTTTTGATTTATATGGGCAAGATATATGGCGTCAGTACCATGTTAGGAATTAATGACCCTATGTTTAGATTGGAAAATGAAATACAAAAATTTTCAATTAAACTTTTATTGCTATTTATAAAGAGCTGGAAAATGATAACATTTCGTTATATGGCTTCCATAAGAGTACTACATGTGATTTTGTAGTTAATATTGAATTTAAAAAACCCCCAATGCTCACCCCAATCTTATTTTTCTGGTGAAACAATTATTAAGAAATAAGAGGCCTTATCGTGGAATCACCCCACTGAATACTGTTTATAAAATGCTCGGTAATGTTGTATTTGTTCGACTCATTCCTTTTGCCGAATCTATCATCGGTGACGATCAGTGTGCTATTCGTGTCAACCCGTCAACCATAGAGCAATGCTTCACATTATAAGAATAATCTTGGAAAAAAATGTTAAGAGTACAACATTACTATTCTCCAGTTCTACATTGATTTCAAGGACGCATATGATATGGGATTAGTCGAGACAACCTTTAGTGCTCGGTCATATGTGGTGATATTCCAGAGTAACCTGTTTCTCTGTGTACACTTACAATATTGGAATCAAACTGTAGAATAGTAATCGAAAGTCCGACCTTCTTGATATTTTTTTTTTTTTAATAAAATGTGATGTGTAGTAGGCATTACAATATGTGTTACAACAACACATAAAAACCTTTTAAGACCAAGGTCCCACAACAACATGCGTTCTAAGGATCTGTTTTTTTTATTTTTTTTTTTAACATTTTTTTGTTAAATAATGGATAACTAAACCATAAATCCTATCACATATAAAATATGACATAGGCCAATATTTCGTGATAGGATAGGGAAAATAAAAATAAAATAAGAGATAAAAAGCAAATTTGTTTTAAAAATTTGCAGGAACAAAACTATAATTGGTTTGCCAATAGTCCAGCTAATGGCATAATCCTAGATTATGGGACGCAGTATTTTTTTCAATGATTGAAGCTTAGATATATAGTTATATGAAGGCTCGTTTCTTCGAGCAAGCTACAGCGTTCCAGCATCAAGGAATATTCATTAGCTAAGATTGAGAGTGCTACCGTTGACTGAATACAGTTCATCCGCCAGCACCCCTAAGATATCACCTTGGCTAGTGATATCTCACTGCTATTGCCAGTGGTATGTGATATCTCACGTTAACTCTTATGCCAATAGCAGGGACTGGAGTACGCGGGGTTGTCACACCCGTGGATCAAAAAATAGAAAAAAATTAACAAATTAATAAAAACTGATCCCTCCATGCGTATGGATGTATGCGAGAAAACATCTAATTTTCGACAAGGTCATACATTCGCGCCTGTATTTGTATTTTAATTTATTGCTTGAGTACCTAGTAAGTACCTAGTCAAATCCTTGGCTATGGAGATAGCATTGCGCTTCTCGGACTTAGACCAAGCGATATCGAGAAACGCTCTTCATAGAAAAACACCCAATTAATACGACCTGGGCTAGCAGTAAAAACTGAGCACTGGTTATTACTGATTGTAATTCTTTCAACATCCGAGTGGAAGTCTCTGTCGGGGAAGGTTAGCCAGGCATAAAGGTTCTCGTCAGACAGAATGATAAAATAACCACAGTAAAGAAAAAATATTTTTGCGGACAACCATTGATGGGTCTAATTTTTTAATACGGGTCTCCAACTACCATGAATCTGCCAATGCTGCAAGGCTAAAATTCAAGTTACATTAGTAAGTCTCTGATTTAAGTTTGCCATATGAACTTGAATACAGTATCCCCAAGGATCAATGTCCAACTCTCTTGGTCGGTGCCAGGTTTATGCTTATCTTGTTCACCTTCGGTATGTTTTCCTGTGATGTAATATTATAACGATAGTTTTGATTTTCGTTCTTTTCTGACTGTTTCCGGTACGTCGTTTGTATTTCCTTGTGTTTCGATTCGTTGTCAATTTTGAATTAGTTCTGGTTGATGTTTAAAATGAAGGAGTTTTCTGTATGCTTATGACTGGACAAGAACTAGTGCAAAGATCTGTTCCCATGAAAAATTGTATCCAATCCTATTATGTGATTCATCGGAAAGTTTTGAAAATTCCGTTCAATTCGTCACTTAAGTTTCATAGTGGTTCGCTGAAGAAAAAATTAAAGTAATGATAACCTCATCTCGAAGTTGGCAGTTTATTATTCAAACAAAGAAAAAATATTTACAAACAATTTCACCGTGATTTGGGACTCGTTAACATTTTCCTGACATCAGAATGTTTAGTTAAATATAAAGTGTTACATCCAATATAACAGTAGTTGAATAAAGTTAATAACTATTTCCATGAAAAAAATTTTCTTTGGCCTTATATCATAAATTTTTCATTTTAAAACTTAAGTATTTGAGATTAGTTAAACTATATTTTATTTTCACATAAATATTACGCGCTGTTGAAACAGTTGTATAGTTATATTCGTCATATCTGTCCGAACGGTGAGGTTACGATTGTAACTGGAACATGTTTTTTTCAGTGTTGGTTTATCTTAACCATACTCTGTGAACTCGATTGTTTCTTGCATGAAGCATGCTGACTCAAATCTCTTTAATCATAATGAGGTTGCATCTCGGTGGTTGTGTCCAATACCGGCTTGTAATAAAATGTGTATGTCCTAATGTCACCGGAATTTCAAAGGCGAGGCACAAAAATGTACTAAACCTCACAGCTTTATATTCAATTTGGGTAAATCTGGATATATAAGGCTTTTGTAATGTTTCTAATAGTTTTGCATACCAATTGTCGGGTTTTTATTGCGGGAATATTAATCCCTATATGTTTAAGTTCTTTTTCCACTATATTTGTTTGAAACTTCAATATTTTTAAGTTCTGATAATTGATATTTTTAAGCCTTAGATAATTGATATTTTAATGTCCTGCATCTCAACTTAAGCCATGTTACTTCCGGTGAACAAAATTATGCCACGTTTTTATTCACAACCCAAAACCTATGTCTATTGGAACAATACAAACTTCGTTAATCAATCAATTTTGATGAAACTTTAAACTTTTTGGAACTGTTAAGCTTTATAAGGAACTGATTAGTTTTTATGTCGTATTGAACCAAGTGGAGAGTGCCCACGGCAAACTGTTTGTTTTAAACTTTAATAACTTCAAACACTGGATAACAGATTTTGATGAATGTTTGCTATTTTCTACTTTCGCAGTTGCAGAATAATTTTGCAATCCAATATAAGGTTTTCCTCTGCCGGTGAAAGAGACTTATCTGTATGTTTCAATTGAAGATTTTAATTAATCGATTAGTTTTATATTGACGGTCAGTCCATAGACTTTTCCAATTTGTCAATCATATTGGTTGACTATCGGTTAACTAAAAAACCGGTATGTGTTGATGGTTGTTAATGTTGTGCTTAAAAAAACTTGACCTAGATACCCGTAAAAGAATTTTGAAATAAATGCATGAAATGTGCATTAATTGTGCATGTTACAAAATCCCGTGCACAAAATTGTGCAGAATACATGTCATGTACATGATATGCACCGTGCTGTTTAGATGCCGTAAAACGCCTTTGCCACAACGATATAGCCACACAAATGTCAGCCGCATGTTTAACGAATATTAAAAAACGAAGCGAAACGAAATTCATTTAATGATCAGATACGTAAAAATCCCCAATAACGGAAATTCTTTTAGGCAGAAAATTCTCGTACATGGAAAAAATGTTCCATACAAAATATTTTAATACATTTCTCACCACTTTTGACGGCAATCCTCGGTTAATGGAAGGAATATTTTTTTTTGTGTCGTGCGAATCAATTTACATGCATATGTCACTCCTTTTAAAAGCGGAATGTTTTTTGGAAACTAACTAAAAATATTTAAAATATCAAAAAATATGTTTTGTTTTTAGTTTTATTTAAGATTTTTTGTTGTTTTTATGTTCCATAAAAGAATATAAGCTGCTCACAAGTGTTCCTTGACTGTAATAATTTTATAACTCAATCAATGGTCGAGTTTCACTTTAAGACTTAATTCAATCGACTATTTTTGAATGAATAGAGTCTGTCTATTCTGTGGTTTGCAATTGACAAGCAAGTCAAGTTTCGGTAAATTGAAAAACTGGAGTGTTGTTAAATTTGCTATTTATTAAAAACGAACTCCATTTTCTGGATCTGCAACAATTTCTATTGCTACAGAACTCGGGCTTCGGTTTGGAAACAGTCTAAATTTTAGTATTATTAAGATTTTCAGATTTTGGTCATATTATTTGGTGGCTAGGTCATGTGAACTGAAGATTTGTTGATAAGGAAGGACTTTAAAGTGCTTAAGATAAGGAAGTAATAATTTTATAACTCAATCAATGGTCGAGTTTCACTTTAAGACTTAATTCAATCGACTATTTTTGAATGAATAGAGTCTGTCTATTCTGTGGTTTGCAATTGACAAGCAAGTCAAGTTTCGGTAAATTGAAAAACTGGAGTGTTGTTAAATTTGCTATTAAAAACGAACTCCATTTTCTGGATCTGCAACAATTTCTATTGCTACAGAACTCGGGCTTCGGTTTGGAAACAGTCTAAATTTTAGTATTATTAAGATTTTCAGATTTTGGTCATATTATTTGGTGGCTAGGTCATGTGAACTGAAGATTTGTTGATAAGGAAGGACTTTAAAGTGCTTAAAGGGTTGTTTTACAATTTGGTGTTGGAGTATACAAAAGACTACTGGTGAGAAAGTCCTTATATGCTAGAGGTATATTTTAGGAAAAACTTTCAAGTTTTAATTTACGTTCCTTTCCGAGTTTGATTGAAAAAAAAATCAGCCATGATCGCTAGAGATATGTTCGTGGGCATAATCAAATGATTTTGGTGTAAAAATCCTTAAAGTATCAAACCCTCCAGCTAATAATTTAAAGAGTTTGATATGAGTTTGTGTGCTTGTTAGAGTTTGTGTGCTTGTTAAGCTTATGTACTATACTATCGTTTTACCTATCTGTGCAAACAACCAGTTTATTGTGAATTATACATAGCACGAAAGGATTATTAATACTCTTTCGAATAATGTGTCGTTGCAGCATTGATTAAATAACAAATTTAAACTTTTGTTTCAGTAATGTTTCAGCGAAACGAAATTCATTTAATGATCAGATACGTAAAAATCCCCAATAACGGAAATTCTTTTAGGCAGAAAATTCTCGTACATGGAAAAAATGTTCCCTACAAAATATTTTAATACATTTCTCACCACTTTTGACGGCAATCCTCGGTTAATGGAAGGAATATTTTTTTTTGTGTCGTGCGAATCAATTTTCATGCATATGTCACTCCTTTTAAAAGCGGAATGTTTTTTGGAAACTAACTAAAAATATTTAAAATATCAAAAAATATGTTTTGTTTTTAGTTTTATTTAAGATTTTTTGTTGTTTTTATGTTCCATAAAAGAATATAAGCTGCTCACAAGTGTTCCTTGACTGTAATAATTTTATAACTCAATCAATGGTCGAGTTTCACTTTAAGACTTAATTCAATCGACTATTTTTGAATGAATAGAGTCTGTCTATTCTGTGGTTTGCAATTGACAAGCAAGTCAAGTTTCGGTAAATTGAAAAACTGGAGTGTTGTTAAATTTGCTATTTATTAAAAACGAACTCCATTTTCTGGATCTGCAACAATTTCTATTGCTACAGAACTCGGGCTTCGGTTTGGAAACAGTCTAAATTTTAGTATTATTAAGATTTTCAGATTTTGGTCATATTATTTGGTGGCTAGGTCATGTGAACTGAAGATTTGTTGATAAGGAAGGACTTTAAAGTGCTTAAGATAAGGAAGTAATAATTTTATAACTCAATCAATGGTCGAGTTTCACTTTAAGACTTAATTCAATCGACTATTTTTGAATGAATAGAGTCTGTCTATTCTGTGGTTTGCAATTGACAAGCAAGTCAAGTTTCGGTAAATTGAAAAACTGGAGTGTTGTTAAATTTGCTATTTATTAAAAACGAACTCCATTTTCTGGATCTGCAACAATTTCTATTGCTACAGAACTCGGGCTTCGGTTTGGAAACAGTCTAAATTTTAGTATTATTAAGATTTTCAGATTTTGGTCATATTATTTGGTGGCTAGGTCATGTGAACTGAAGATTTGTTGATAAGGAAAGACTTTAAAGTGCTTAAGATAAGGAAGTAATAATTTTATAACTCAATCAATGGTCGAGTTTCACTTTAAGACTTAATTCAATCGACTATTTTTGAATGAATAGAGTCTGTCTATTCTGTGGTTTGCAATTGACAAGCAAGTCAAGTTTCGGTAAATTGAAAAACTGGAGTGTTGTTAAATTTGCTATTTATTAAAAACGAACTCCATTTTCTGGATCTGCAACAATTTCTATTGCTACAGAACTCGGGCTTCGGTTTGGAAACAGTCTAAATTTTAGTATTATTAAGATTTTCAGATTTTGGTCATATTATTTGGTGGCTAGGTCATGTGAACTGAAGATTTGTTGATAAGGAAGGACTTTAAAGTGCTTAAAGGGTTGTTTTACAATTTGGTGTTGGAGTATACAAAAGACTACTGGTGAGAAAGTCCTTATATGCTAGAGGTATATTTTAGGAAGACTAGAGATTTTGGTGTTAAAATCCTTAAAGTATCAAACCCTCCAGCTAATAATTTAAAGAGTTTGATATGAGTTTGTGTGCTTGTTAGAGTTTGTGTGCTTGTTAAGCTTATGTACTATACTATCGTTTTACCTATCAGTGCAAACAACCAGTTTATTGTGAATTATACATAGCACGAAAGGATTATTAATACTCTTTCGAATAATGTATCGTTGCAGCATTGATTAAATAACAAATTTAAACTTTTGTTTCAGTAATGTTTCAGCGAAACGAAATTCATTTAATGATCAGATACGTAAAAATCCCCAATAACGGAAATTCTTTTAGGCAGAAAATTCTCGTACATGGAAAAAATGTTCCCTACAAAATATTTTAATACATTTCTCACCACTTTTGACGGCAATCCTCGGTTAATGGAAGGAATATTTTTTTTTGTGTCGTGCGAATCAATTTTCATGCATATGTCACTCCTTTTAAAAGCGGAATGTTTTTTGGAAACTAACTAAAAATATTTAAAATATCAAAAAATATGTTTTGTTTTTAGTTTTATTTAAGATTTTTTGTTGTTTTTATGTTCCATAAAAGAATATAAGCTGCTCACAAGTAATAATCTCACCTAATAACCTCAAACCTCGAGTAAAATGGAAATATAAAACTACGTTACACATGATAAGATCTTTAAAGCTAGAACTTAAAAGATATGGCAAACTTTAAAGTCGTTTAGACATTTATGTGCAAAACTATTTCCACATGAATCAATCCGATTGAACAGTTGTTTTATAGCCATGTTGTTAAAGCGGAGCGTTTACAAAATTACTTACATTTAGTATTACAGACATCTGCGACCTGTATAGTTGTTTGTTGTCAAAATATAAGCAATCAATTTCAGTAGGCAGTGTGAATAAGTCACACAAAACCACGATGTTTGAAGCAAATTTTTAAAATTTAATTTTGCTATACGAACTTATGGTTTTGCACAAAACTTCAGTTACACTTACCAGTAATCTTAAGATATTTGATTAGTTAGTATTTTTCTTTCGCACTGATGGATGTGAGTGAAGTCCCATCAATGGCCCTTAGTCTGGCTCATAATAGCACTTGCAGAAGCAGAAATGCTTCTCTGTTCCTTAAGCAGAAAGAAATAATCCGCTCCCGCAAATAGGGAAGCTGCGTTGCACTTTATATACATCACGGGCAATAAAAAATTATCTACTCCTGAAAAACGGAAACTCGAAAGACGGGAAAAAAATTGACTCCCTTGAGATTCCGTTTTTCGGGATTTTTACTGTAATAGTAATAAACAAAAGCAAGAAAAAATAGGAATATACGAATAAAACGCCTTTTTATATTTTCTATAATGAATGGTTTCATTTAACTTTTTAATTTTTATCAAATAATACTTTCATAATATAAAAGTGATAAATTTAAAGTTAATTTCATCTAAAATTTTTTTGTAAAAGTAATGAAAACAACTTTTTGTTTGCCTCGTTTCAGTCGGTTTACTGATATTTAAATTAATTCTTTTATAATATTAAGAAAATTATGGAAAAATAATATTATTTTCAAATAAGGCACCAGGTTCTGATAAGGAATGTTTCGCTTCAAACTATCCACACCGGATCAGGCATCTCTATCAAAGTCGGATAATGGCTAGATCAGTTCAAATAGGACATTTACTACTACGGTTGTGAAAGTGTGTGCCTGAATAGTATGCTAGTCGAATACATTGCAGATAAGATCAATCAAATCAATAAAAAAACATAAAATATTATCATATGCATAAGCATATTTACATGTAAATTTAAATAAATTAAATGCAAATAATTGAAATAAAATAAAAATGTCCAATGGAAAAAATAAAAACTTACACTGACCATACTATTATTATCAGTCTTTCAACTGAGAAGCTGTTTTTTGTTATATCCTTATATTCCGATCCGTCCCGGATTATAATAGGGCATGCCTGATTAAATGCTAATCGGGTAGACCACTCAACAACACGACAACAGTTAGTTATTAATTTTCCAGAACTGTTGATGTTTTTAGAAAGAAGGATGGTGAAGCCAGTTTTTGGATTAACGTCATCAATATTTTTAATTCATTTTGTTTTTGAGCCAATACTGGACTACCATGCTGTTTGTTCAGGTAAACCAGATGTGGGCCAATCCGGCTACCTGAGCCGTTACATTCCTGATCACGCTGCCGGATTCGCCGGATAGGACGAGCCCTATTTGTGAAATTATGTATGATTTCTGATAGAGGCCGGATGAAATTGCTCGATTGGGACTTACCTTATTAAACCCCGATCCAACGTGGATCATATTAGGGCATGCCTTAACAAAATTCGATTTTTTGTTTTGGTACGAGAAACATCTATTTGTTTACTCTTAATTGAGATTAAATTAAATTATAAAGTTGTGTATGGTAAAATACTAAAAATTATAATTGATTGTCTTTTTTTTTAATAAAGTTCCGTAAATTATTTCAAATTAATGTGAGCTAATTTGTAATGATATTATAAATATCTAATTATTCATTATCATTTGTGAAGGAAAGCTGCCGTAAAGTGTTAAACAATTGAATTCTAGAACTTTAATAATAATGTCAAACTGCGCTAAATGTAATGAAAAATTTGATCGTGCGTTAAAAAACGATAAAATTCAGTGTATCAAGTGTAAACTTATTTATCATATAGCATGCGAAACAGTGAATTGTGTCTTAATAAATCAGTGGATATGCCAAAGATGTATTCTAACTGAAGAGGTTAAAAGTGATAATGCATCCAAAGTTTCAAATCAAACAGTTAACAATACTTTGATATCTGTAAAAAATGACATTGATACACTGAATTTAAAGCATAATGAATTTTTAAAATCATTCGATGCAATCAAACATCAACAAACTTTTTTTAGCGTTACGCTAAATACTATAACGGCAAAATTTGATGAGGTATTGCGGCTTGAACAAAGAATTACCTCAAATGAAAAAAAGATTTTGGAACTTGAAAAAGAAAATAAATACATCAAGCAGTGTCTGGAAACTTTTTCATTTCGCTGTGAATTGTTAGAAAATCACTGTTACTCATCAAAACTACAGATCTATGGTGTCCCTCAAACCAAAAATGAAAATTTAATGGAAGTACTCTTAAAAATTCTTGGATTCTACGGATATAATATAACGATAGCTGAAATTCGATATATTTATAGGAATAAATCAAAATCTAAGCTCAAACCCATAACGGTGGAATTCAATTCGAAATATATAAAACAACAGGTTTTACAAGCAGCTAGTTTGAATAAGTCCTTCCAAAGTAATTTAATTGGTTTTAATGACGACACAAAAATATTTGTAACGGCGTTTCTACCTCCTCATAAAAAAAGCTTATTACGTAAAACAAAAACACTACTTCAACAGCAAGGTAACTCAATCAAATTCAAATACGTATGGGCTAATTATGGAAATATTTACTGCAAGAAGAGTGATAACGATGCTGTCATAAAGATTTCTTCATCATTAGATTTGGACAACTTATTAACAACTTAATTTATGTTTTCAGTTTAACGTTATTTTTTTACAATACTTTTATCGGAAATAATAATTACGTTATTTTTTTCATCTGATTTTGTTATCATTCTGATTTTAGAAGGAACGGAGTTTAAGTATAGTATAGTATTTTTGTTATATATTCTTTCTTTCTATTGATTTATTTAATCCAATATAGTACAACATACTCATTTTTGTTTAATTTTTTTTAGAATGATTTTCCTTAATTTGTACTATCATAACTCAAGAGGCTTGAAAACGAAATTTAAAAACTTTAAATTAGCTGTGGAAGAAAATAATTTTGATTTAATATGTTTAACTGAAACTTGACTTTAGAATAAATTAATTCCAACGAATACTTAGATGATTGACATGTGGTAATAAGGAAAGATAGAAACCAGCAGTTGAGTGGTAACGAATATTTATCAAATTTAATAGTCGTGTTCGTGCGACAACTCTCATGTTGGCTAATGTAATTATTTCTAATACAATTTTTTAATGTAGTTTTGCTAATGTGAGCGCGTCTGATTTGACTGAGGCAACTGAAAAAACAACAACAAGTGCATAAAATTTTTTAGTTGCTCCAGTCGGGTTGAACACGGCTTATATTTGCGGATATTTTCGTTTTTCTGTTTTTAAGTCTCCTGATGATAGTTGATGAAATGAAACAATAATTTTTTTTTCTTTAATTTTATACTTTTGGATTGTATACTTTTAGATTTAATGTTTTTGGTAATTATTATTTCTCAAACTATATGAATTAATCTAGACACTTTATTAATGGTTATCTTGTTGTTAATATTAACTTGAATTTATATAAAATCAACTTTATACTTAAAAATGTAAATATTTGATTTAACTTGTACAAATCAAAAAATCCACTTGTAACTTTATTTTGTAATATTGAAGCAGCATATAACTGGGCAACTGTTTGCTGCTCTTGCCAAATAAATAAATAAATAAATAAATAAATAAATAAAAATGTTAGTGGGGAACCGAAGTCAGATAGTACGGCAAATAATTTCTTAATATCTCTCCTTTTTGGTAACTTACATTAGATTTATGGATGTAGTCAAAGTCGTAGGAAATGATCTTTTGTTTGACAATTTTAGAGACGCAAGGACGGACGTACGTAGTTGTTAAATACAGACAGTTACGGTTAAATACATTCTTCAATTCTGTATGACCCAATCGCAAGACCTATTTCCATGAGGCAAACTGTTGTCTTTAGGGGTACTAATTCTCATGACACAAGATGAAAAATTATTATTTAAAAAGATAAACTTAAATGTCTACACCAAGAATTGATTTCTACTTCTGTGACGATTGACGATACGCCCAATTTCCGACGTTATGTAAGTAAACAATTAGTTTTATTATAGAAAATCAATAATTGTAAATTACACAGTTTATAGATCAAAATAAAATTGGGTTTGTTTTAAATTTCAGTCTTCTCATTCTTTTATTTTTGAATTGATAACAGTGATTCGCAGAGTCAATTAAACGACTTTTTGAATGACCTCATACTAAAAAATAGGATCGCTGTTGATAATATCTGTATGTTGTTAACGCAGACACAAAAAAATCAAACGAATACTTGATTCGTTTGTGCATATCACGTTTAGTCTAGCATAACCTAGAAGGTAAGGTTAAAATGACCGTCCTAAGAACGAGGGACAGAGAGAAGCTGTTCGAAGCCATTCCATGAAAAGAACTTTTGCTGTTCAAGCACTACCGCGTTCGGAGACCGTCTATAAGCTATTCACGCAGAAACAATTGTCCCTAATTTTCATTCTGTTGAGATCCGCCAAACTATATAAGGCGTGTGCTTCTAGACTCTAGAGGCTTCATTATGGGCTGAGCCAGAACAGGACAGACACAGAGAAGGGAGATAATAGGTTTTTTCACCTTATCCTCATAATTGCAACTACGAAAGTGATCATCCGAGAAGATGCCCAGGTAACTTGCATGTTTCCCCATAAGATAGTGTGACACCCACAACCACCTCGGTGATTTATTGATCAGTAGATAAGACTTGGGGCGGCTCAGTTCCAGCCAGATCTGCCTGGCTATAATACATGTGGTTGCCTCTATCCATCTTGTATTTATCCGTTTTTGCAATTCTTTAAGTAGTTACATTTGGTATGAAGCAAGCAGTAGTTCTAAACTTTCGAGAAAGCGTCTTGGAGAGTGAGTTCATCGACCTTCAGATGCCTCGTTATGTCTTACTGTCCTGACACACAGACGAGGTGGATGTTATGCTGATCGACTAGTGTTAAAAGATGCCAAACAGCTCCGAACTACTTTTGACGTGGTGATGCAAGTCCACATACCGGTAGACTTTAGCCTATCATTAGTACTGACTGACTGCTATCTGTTTCGTTAAGATATCAATAGGAGTTAGATAAAGAAGATTTCTTGTGTTGTGATGGGTGACTCCTTTGAGCTCCATCCAATACACAATGGTGTGGCTCTCTGAACTTTCACCAAGATGATTGATCATTTTAATTAGTACAGGCCAACAAACCGCAACCCAGAAAAATCAGCCACAGGTTTGAAGTTGATTTCGAAACGTAAATTTAATATCTTTAACCCTTCCATAACGTAAACTGTGTTTTAATTTTAACAAACCCGCGGATTGAAAGAACGTTACTTTTAATATTTCTACCGTCTTATATAGAAAATTAACAATTTGTTGATTCTAAGGTAAGTGTTGAATTATCTATAGAATTGCTTATGAAAAATGATGTATCATAAAAGAATTCTGCATTTGTCATTACTGTACGTTTCATATCTTGAAATAATTTAATGAAAACAGAGAAATACATATACATCTCTAATTCTTTTTTCAAATGATCAAAGAATTTACTAATAGAAAAGTTTATTTGAACAACGCGAAAATTTTACGTTGATTTTGTAGAATTTTTCTTCTCAATTTATATAAATATAATAATAAATCATTTTATCATCAAATTTTTAGAATTAAAAACTTTTAACACTTTGATGTTTTAATTCAGTAATTTGTTATTTCAATAGATTTTAATTAAAAAAAAAATAAAATAATAAAAACATCAAAGAAAGTTAAACAAAAATTTATTAAATAAAATAAATCAAATCAAAGAAAATCGATTTTAATCAACTTTACAAATAATAAAACGGCAAAAGTCATTTATTTATCAGACACAATAAAATGTAATTAAAACTAATATGTATGTACATTAGGGTGTTCCTTAATTTTCAATTTCAAAATGTTTTTGGTCCCCCTAAATCGGTGTGTATACATATAAAAATGAACGGCAAGAAATTTTATGTCAACCAAATAAAGTTAACCCGTACCGACTTGAAGTTGAACTTTGGCTTAAGAGTTATTCTATATGAAATCATCGAAAAAAAAGAAAAATTTTTGCTGCACTTTTTTAGATGTTACTCAAACTTTGTGGAAATGTTCTTTAGGGTTCAAAAAATCAAAATCCACAAGGATTTAGTTTTCGCACGCGCCACTTCCGGTCCACACAAAATAAAGCACTTAAAAAGTCGTATTTTTGTGTTTTGCGGTTTTAGCTGTTAAACTTTTTCAATTAAAGATATTGATTCGATCAAGGTGGTATTAGAAAGCTGAAAAATGGTAGTTTCTAAAACAAAAATAAAAATTGACATAATTCATATATTTGAAAAATGAAAGAGTATTGAAAATACGTGTATTTTATTGATTTCTTGTGATTTTCAATTGACACCAGCGTCTGCACTGTTGAATATAAAAGTCTAAATATTCTCAAATATCAAAGTGCACATATCGTTATAGTATAAAAAATTAAAATCGACTCGTTCAGTCAACTCGTAATGCAAAAAATCTTTACTTGAAATTTTGAAATTTCAGCAATTTGCATGTTTCAGGCTACAATTTGGACGTGTTTGATAAAAGACAAAAATTTGAAATTAGCAGGATATTTAGTTCTTACCTTTAACTTTAAAAAACTAAAAGGTTTGTTTTGTTATTTCCTCTTGACGCGAGTGTACAGGTGTTTAAAGAGAAGCCAATCATTTGTTTCTTACAGCTTACAGCTTCTTACTTACAGCTTACAGTTTCTCACATTTTTATTTTTGTTTAAGAAATAACCATCTTTCAGCTTTATAATGCCACATTGATCAAATCAATATCTTTATTAAAAAAAGTTTTACAGCTAAAACCGCAAAACACAAAAATACGACTTTTTAAGTGCTTTATTTTGTGTGGACCGGAAGTGGCGCGTGCGAAAATTAAATCCTAGTGAATTTTGATCTTTTGAACCCTTAAGAACATTTCCACAAAGTTTGAGTAACATCTAAAACAGTGCAACAACAATTTTTCTTTTTTTTCGATGATTTCATATAGAATAACTCTTAAGCCAAAGTTCAACTTCAAGTCGGCACGGGTTAACTTTATTTGATTGACCTGAAATTTCTTGCAGTTCATTTGTATATGTATACACACCGATTTAGGGGGTGAGACCAAAAATATATCGTTATTTTTTTTTTCTCATGTGACTAAGGAACACCCTAATGTACATAAATAGTTTAATGTTCAAAGAAAACACAATTACAATTATTACTTAAACATAATAAATAGTAATATTTAATATTACTTCGGTCTGAAAGACCTATGTATTACATTCATGAGCTCAAAGTGAAATTCTTAAGGATTGCGTACACATATCTTTTTTAAATGATGTAAAAAACAGACCAAAACAAAAGATACGTAAACGCCTGTGTGCGAATAAGACAAAACATAATCACTTTTTTTTTTTTAAAAAGATGTCAATCGTGTCTATTTCGCTAATTTTTATACCGATGTTATCCGAAAATAAATAATAAAATGCTCTTAACCTAACAAATTTTATTTTATTAAATAGAATTTCGAAATTTTTTGTTTAATTTTGTGTAAAATAAAATAAGTTTTTGTTTTATTTATTTTTTTTTGAGAATCGATCATATAAATCATTATTATTGAAAAACAAAATTTATTTTAGAAAAGTATCATAGTATGTAAAATTTTTTTTAACTAACACATGTTTAAAAAATAGAAAAAAGACAAACATTTCATCTTTTCGGACAAAATCGGCACAAAATTTTGCGAAATATACACGATTGACATCTTTTTTAAAAAAAGTGATTATGTTTTGTCTTATTCGCACACAGGCGTTTACGTATCTTTGGTTTTGGTCTATTTTTTACATCCTTTAAAAAAGATGTGTGTACACGATCCATTACCCCCACTTTTTTTGGCATTTCTGGACGTTTTAGGACCTACTGATTCTAAAAAAGCAAAAAAAATGTATGTCTGTCTGTAGGCCGGCCGTCATTACCTACGCTGCAGGGAAAACCGCTGGAGGGATTTCAAAAATTTTTTTTTCTAAAAATAGGTATACTCAAAGGACAGGTCCGAAAGGACGCTGTGTTCGATAACTGTACCGGAAGTGTGTCAAAAAAATCATTATGTGTATCAGAAATAGCAAATTTTCATATTTTTGGCTTAAAAAACGTTCATTTTAAGTGATTACGAGTAGGAACATTAAATTTGGAGAAATCTTGTTGGTATGTGAGATCAAAAGCTAGATTATTGCATTATAAGTTTGTCAAAAAAATGTTGTCAAGTTTGTCAAAAGAAAGATTTTTATTTATTTTTTTACCCAATTTTTTGAAAAAAAAAATAAAATTGTTTGTTTGAAATGAAATTTTATTATTATTATTGAGAATTATAAGTTTGTCAAAAAAATGTTGTCAAAAGAAAGATTTTTATTTATTTTTTTACCCAATTTTTTGGAAAAAAATAAAATTGTTTGTTTAAAATGAAATTTTATTATTATTATTGAGAATTATGGCATCATAAGTTTGTCAAAAAATGTTGTCAAGTGTGTCAAAAGAAAGGTTTTTATTTATTTTTTACCCAATTTTTTTAGAAAAAAATAAAATTAATAGTTTGTATGACATGAAATTTTATTATTATTATAGGGAATTACGGCATTATAAGTTTGTCAAAAAAATAATGTCAAGTGTGTCAAAAAATGATTTCATTTATTTTTTTAGCCAATTTTTTGGAAAAAAAATGTAGCTGTTTTTATGACGTAAATGTAATTGAAATTGAAATTGGACATGGAAATTTTTGAATTTGTTATAGTTTTTGAAATATTTTTGGAATTTTGAAAAAGTTTGTATTTTTGATTTTGTAATATTTTTTGCAATATTTATAGAATTTCGGCAAAAGTTTTAATTCTTGATTTTGTAAGAATTTTTGGAATATTTTTAGAATTTTGAAAAATTTTTAATTTTTGATTTTATTATAAACTTTGGAATTTTGAAAAAATTTTCAATTTTTGATTTTGTAATAAATTTTGCAATATTTTTAGAATTTTGGAAAAAGTTTGAATTTTTAAGAATTTTTGGATTATTATTGGAATTTAGAAAAAGTTTAAATATTTGATTTTATTCTAATTTTTGGAATATTTTTGGAATTTTGAAAAAAGTTTCATTTTTGATTTTGTTATAATTTTTGCAATATTTTTAGAATTTTGAAAAAAATAGAATTTTTGAATTTTATATATATATATATATATATATATATATATATATATATAGAATTTTGAAAAAAGTTTCACTTGTTGATTTTGTAAGAATTTTTGGAATATTTTTAGAATTTTGAAAAATTTAAAATTTTTGATTTTATTATAATATTTGGAATTTTGAAAAAAGTTTTAATTTTTGATTTTATAATAATTTTTGCAATATTTTTAGAATTTTGAAAAAGTTTGAATTTTGAAGAATTTTTGGAATATTATCGGAATTTAGAAAAAGTTTAAATATTTGATTTCATTTAGTTTTTGGAATATTTTTGGAATTTTGAAAAAGTTTGATTTTATTTAATTTAACAATATTTTTGGAATTTTGATTATAATTTTCCGGCAACGTATTGATGTTTCGTGTTAGTTTTGTAATAAATTTTTAAATAGAGATAAAAAATACTTGTACTTTAACAAAGAGTTATGTTTGATATACATCGCTGCCCAAAACTAAAAACCATGTCCTCATAAAAGTTTTTTGCCGAAAACTATATCAAAATCCTTAACCAAGACCGAAGTCTTGATATCTCAGAGCTGTGAGATTTCAGCCCCTCCATATTTTTCTATTAAAATTATAAGTTATTTTGATTTATTTTCTATAACTTAGGTGTAAATATTTTAATTAACATTTTAGTTATAGATATGTTTATGTCTGTTTATTTTAGGAGGTTAGGCGAGACTATATACATATTAGTGGCTACCGGGCGTCTTTGGTACACACGTACACAACCTCGGTCTATCGCGATATCTTGAGATAAAAAATAAATAAAAATAAAAAACTATTAGGGTTCCGTACTTTGAAAAAGTAAAAAAATGATACCCTATGGGTGAGACTTCGGTGTTCGTCCGAACTCCGAATTACTATAGGGTCATTCCATTTTAAAGTCAACCTTCAAACTAAATTTTTTTTCTTCACAAAACTGTAACTGTAACCTATCATTTTATTTTTCATATATTTTACTCAGTGATCAAATTTTTATTATTTAAGGGCGCTCGCACTTATTTTAAAAATAAAACCATGCGGGTTTTGTTTTTATTTTTTGTTTTTCGCTCTATTGATTCAATTAAAAAATTTACGAAAAAGCTCTTTATAGGCAGAATAAAAATTTACGAGAAAAGATTTTGTTGGCAGATAGTTATTTGAAAAAAATAAATATGATGTTCTCAGAGATTTTGTTTTATAATAATTTTTTTGTTTTTATTTTCTTTTGGTTTAGTTTGGTTAAAATTTGTATGAAAATAAATGAGGTCGATATGAATATAAAATAGCTTAGTTTAAGATAAAATCAACAACAATTTGCTACAGTTTTTTTCAGATAATACAGTTACTTCAGTCAAATCGAACACGACTTATGTTTTTTCACAGTTTTAATAAAAAAAAAGAAAAACGTGCATTTGCCCTTATCAGTCGGAATAGATAGAAATAAAATTTATTTAAAATTAATTAATTAATAAAAATAATAATCGAAAAAAAATTAATTAATTTATATTTATTTATTTATATATTTATTTTAACTAAATTCGTTCAATAAATCATTTTAAATAAATAATAATAAATAATTTTATTTACTTCATAATTTAATAAATGCATAACAAAAAAAAATTATAATAAAATAAAAATATTCATTATTAAATTATTTAAAAAAATTATTTGCCGAAATGGGGATCATTATCTAAAATTACGATTCAATCATATAATTTCTAAAGTCTTTCTTTTCTTATCAAACAACGAAATAGGACGAAAACTAACCAGAATAAAACAAAACAAATTTTATTCCTCTTTTCTTTGAACGAAATAAAATTAAAAAAAATAAAATCTACCACGTACAAAAATTTATTTCTAAAGTAAAATTAAAATATCTGAGGGCGAAAAATAAGAAAATAAAATTTAGCTCTTTGAGTGCAGATTTTAATTTATATGCTTTTTATTAGACAAAAACTTTTTAAGGGCAAAATAAAATAAAAATCGGAACACTGAATTTTTACTATAAGAATATGACAACAATTTTGAAAATTACAGTCTAGTATTCTTGTTTAGAATGAAATAAAGCGAGCGCATGGTTGTGAAAAAGGCTTAATATGAAATAAAATATATCTAAAAAGAATTTAGCATATAGCACAAATATAATAAACTGAATTGTTTTAGACTTTTTATTTTCTGAAAGCTTAAGTTTGGAGTGTCTGAATTGGACTGCTTTTCTTGCCAAATAAATAAGATAAGCATTCTAAATACATGAATTCTTTTATTGTTTTTATTATGTAACGTTAACGTCGTAAGTTTTTCGATAGCGAACAACTTCTTTTAGTTTATAAATCTTTTATACGTCCCTGCATGTAATACTGTTCTCACATATGGGGTGGAGCTTACTTGAGTAGTCTCAACTGCCTTGATTCTGTACAGCGTAGAGCTATTAAACTCATTGGTAACCCAAGTCTTACTAACGGTCTTGATTCCTTGCAGCACAGAAGAAATGTTGCTGATTTGACTATATTTTATAAATATATTATGGATGAACGAGCTTCTGAAGAGATCAAATCGATTTTACCTAAATCAGCAAACCTTTCGCGTCACACCAGAGCAAACGTAGCAGCGCATCCCTTTACAGTTCAAATAATTAGGTGTAGAACTGTAGCCTTCCAACGTGACTTTTTCAACAGAGTCTCTCATCTTTGGAATGCCTTACCTTCCTGGGTTTTCCCTGATGAATTTAATCCTCAAGGCTTTAAAGTTAACGTTCATAAATTTCTCAGAGAATCTTAATTTACATTCCATTCTTATCCCTAGTTGGCATGGTATCTTCGGATATTCAGAGACGTTAATTTATAATTTATTATAATTAACACTAAACATGCCTAACTTTGAATAAAAAAAAAAAAACAAAAAACGTTAGTAACACGTACGTTAGTCACACATCATTTTAATCAAAAGAGTCAATTTATGAAAAATTAACATATTTTTTAAAAATTTATTGGCTTTTTATAAAAATACATTAATTACATTGAAGAAATTTATCAATAAATTTTATGCACATTTTCAACATTTAGAGAATTTTGGTTCATAATTTAGGTGTTAATATAATGGTATAAAAAATGTTACGTTAGTCACATTTAAATTTATATTAAAAAATATCTAAAAATTATAATTTAAATAAAAAAATTTCTGATTTAGATAAATAAATTTGATTTACATTCTAAAAAGTCAACAAGTGCTTAAAAAATCTTTACTTTTTTAGTTATAAGTAAACAAAGTTGTAAATTTTGGTATAAATGTTACGTTAGTCACTTTGGAATGACCCTATAACATAATCGATTTTCTCACAAACCATATGTTTTTTTTTTTAAATAAAAAGGTTCTAAGGTGTTGATATAACATAATCGATTTTCTCACAAACCATATTTTGGATTTTTGAGATCAATTAAACTCAAGTAAGTAAGGAAGTAATTGGAATATTTTCAATTCAAAGGTATGGTTTTGAAGTTTCTCAGAAAAAAACTACAATTCACATTTTTTGCGTGTTTCGGATCGGATGATCGGAAACCATATGTTTTTTTTTTTAAATAAAAAGGTTCTAAGGTGTTGATGAACGCTTTTTTTAAACCTCTGCGGGTTGAAGCCACCTGAGACTAAGGATTCCGACAAACTATTCCATTTGTATGTAGGTCGGACAAAGAAGTCTTTCTGCGATCTGCCAGTATGACAGCGCGGGATCTCGACCGTTTCACTGGTTGCGGTAGCGGATTGCCGAGTGGAACGGGGGAAAGAATAAGTTTGAGGCATGATGCCGCTGATTTCATCTGAGCACTGCTGATGACGATGTATGTAAAAAACAACGAGGTCAGCAACAGTGCGACGATGTTGTAGGGAATCAAGTTCTGATGTCAAAGCTCGATCACCCACAATTCGTATAGCCCGCTTTTGAACAGAGTCCAAGAGGGCCAATATGGAAACAGAAGCAGCACCCCAAGCTATCAACTTGAAATTTTCTACAGTTATTAAATGTATTTGTCCTAATAAAATAATGCAAATATTTGATTTTATCTGTATTCTATAGACATAGATAAGGTGATAGTAAAACAAAAGTTTTTTTTAATGAATCGATTTTGATTTAGAAAAATCGAAAAAGATTTAAATATTTAAAAAAAAATTTAATAAATTATCGACTGCTTAGTTTTCGACTTATGTATTACCAAAAACGTAAGTTTTTTGTCCTGTCTCCCAATTTGTCCAATTTTCCTGTCTCCTGTCCCCCAAATGTTATTTGGAGTTGGTTGAGAGTGGAAATTAAAAAAAAATTATTTTAAAAAAGAAAATTTGAATTGAATTTTGTTCTAGTCCAAAACAATTTTTAAGTGCAACTTATTTTCAAACATGTGAAAATTTTTCCCTCTTCCTCCCCCTAATTTGGAACATTTTATTATTATTTGTAGTTTTTAAAATGTTCTTTGAAGGAGGGTTGAGAGAGGAAATTTTAAAAAAAAAAATTATTTTTAACCTTTACGAGTTGTCATATGAAAAGAGAATTTTTTCTAGTTCAAAACAATTTTTTTTTGTAATTCGAAAGCACAGTTCTCAGCTTATTTTCAAAAACGTAAATTTATTTTCCTGTACAAAAGAAAAAATTCTCGGTTGCAGGAAATGTTGTAAAAAGTGAATGAAAACTATAGCGATCGGCTCATTATTTAAAATGTTATTTGGAGGGGGGTTGAGAAGAAAAATAAAAAAAAAATTGTTTTTAACCATGGTGAGAGGGGTGTCATATAAAAGGTATGATTTTTATGGAAAGTATGATTTATATATGATTTTTTTCTAGTCCAAAACAATTTTTTTTGTAATTTTCAAATCTACTTAGTTTCAAAAATGGGAGAATTTTTTCCTGTCCCGTCCCCTTAACTTCGAACATTACAAAAGAATAAAACTCAAATGAAAACTATAACGGTCGACTTATCATTTAAAATGTTATTTGGGTTGAGAGTGGAAATATAAAAAAAAAACAAAAAAATATTTTTAACATTGACGAGTAGGCGAGTATTGTCATGTGAAAGGTGATTTTTTCTTAGCCAAAACAATTTGTTTTATAATTTTCGAAAGCACTGTTTTCGATTTATTTTCAAAGATGTGAAATTTTTTCCTATAAACACCCCACGGTCACCACCAACTGTGAACATTACAAAAAAAAAACATTGAAAAAATTCACTGTTATAGGAGCTGTTGTAAAGAGTGAATAAAAACAATAGCGGTCGGCTCACAATTTAAAATGTTATGTGGAGCAGGTTGAAAATGAAAATTTGGTATATTATTTTTGACCTTGACGATCCCACTCGAAGGTGAATTTTTTTCCAGTCCAAAACTATTCTTTTGTGTAATTTGCGAAGGCACCGTTTTTGATTTTTTTTTCTAAAATCGTGATTCTCGTATAAACACGGAACCCTCGACGAGCTAGTTATATTCGCACAAAAAAAAATAGTCCTAGAAATTGATTACTAAAAAAGTTATAGAATAAATAAAAAGTATTCATCTTTTCTTCTCTCACACTTATGTTATTTTCATATCGTCTATTTCAAAAATTAAAAAGGACCAGGAAAAGAACTAATGGAGAATAACCTTTAGTGTAAATGATGTTACATTAGAGAGAAAAAGACCATTTTCACATGGGGTTAAACTTGCATAAAAATGCACTTTTCAAATACTATCGTGAACAAAATATTTTTTCGGCAAACGGCTGTAAACTTTGAACTTTACAGCCGCGTGAGAGAAGGTTAAAGTCTCACTTTTATGACGTATAATCAAAGCTGCTGTAAAGCAATCCCATTTTTTTTACGGCGGCAGTGAAGTAACTTTTATATTTTTAAGGCGGCAGAAAGAGTGTCGCCATTTCTTTCCATATTTTTACGATATTTGTTATTTTTTCAAACAAATTGTATAACTATGACAACAAAAAATAGAAAATAGTTTGATTGGATTATGAAATATTGAATTATTGTACTACTATGACAACAACTAAATAACATATATTTTGATTGGATGATAAAATTTTGAATTGAAAAATTGCTTTGTAAAAAAATTTGTTTATACAAATTTAAATGTTTTTTACTTTTTGGAGGTAATTATGACGATAATAAATCATATTTTTGATTTAAAATTTTGATGTTTTAATTTCATTTAAAAAAAAAAATTAAACGTTTGTCGAAAACATAGTGTATTTAATTCGGATCTAAAGTGACTTTTTGTGTTTTGTGTATAATTGTCGGTCTCCTTACGGTCGGCCGCCAAATTATTGACTCAACACAAAAAGTAGCACTTTAGCTCCTAATTATATAATATACTATTTTAAATGTTTGTGTTTTTTTTTAATTTTAGTTAGCATTCATATGGAGATTGGAGAGGCGTACAATAAAATAATTTATAATATTTTGATGTGATAAGATTTTTTTTATTATATTTTTTTTTTGTAATTGATATCTGTTTATGATTTAGGCATTTAATTCGACTGGTTTATATGTTAAAAAAAAATTTTACTCAAACGATGATTTAACTTATCAAGTGAGGAATTTGGAAATGCAATTAAAGTTTTATCAGTTTATTATACAGAGAGTAATGTTATTACTTTAATGTATTTGTTATTTGTTATTTTTTTTTTTTAATAAGAAGTGTTGTGTAGTAGGAATTACAAAATGTGTCACAACAACACATATATACCTTTTAAGACGTAGGTCCCACAACAACATGCGTCTTGAGGTATAGGTGGACGCTTTTTTTAAATCTTTGTGGATTGAAGGCAGTCGAGACTATTGATTCGGGCAAAGCATTCCATGTGTACGATGTACGCACAAAGAAATCCCTTTGCATTCTATTACTATGACAGTGAGTAATCTCGACAGTCCGACCGCCTGCACAAACCGATTGACGAGTAAAACGGGGAAAAACATATGTCTGAGGCATTATGGACCTGATTTCATCCGAGCACTGCTGGTGACGATATTTATAAAAAACAACGAGAGCAGCAACAGTGCGACGATGTTGTAGGGAATCAAGATCTAATGTTAAATCTCGATCACCATCAATTCGTATAGCTCGCTTTTGAACAGAGTCCAAAAGAGCCAGGATAGTAACAGATGCAGCGCCCCAAACTTGACAACAATACTCCATACAGGAGTAATTGATGCGAAGTAAAATATTTTTTACATCTATTGAGGAGGCCGAGTTTCCTTGACGCGCTCTTTGCCATGGCCATTATATGATCGTTCCATAGTAAGTCATTGGATATTGTGACTCCCAATAAACGAATGCTTTCACATTTGTCTATTTGGTCGTCACACATATTAATTGAAATATCGTTGGGAAACTCGTTCTTTGATCTGGAAACAATCAATAGCTGCGTTTTGGTGGAATTAAAATTGACCATATTTTTGTCACCCCAATCGGCGACTTTTTTTAAGTCCTCGTTTACATTTATGGCAGCGTCTCTCCGGACGGGATTTATTCGTTCATGCATTTTACCCTTTGAAGATAGGAGGACGAATGACTTGTGCAGTGTACTATCATCTGCAAAACTATTTATTGGGTTACTGGTGGTTTTCAACAGTTCGTTGATATAAATTAAAAATAAAGTGGACGATAAAACTGAGCCTTGGGGTACACCAGCGGTTATTAATTTAGACTCAGAAGAGAAGCCATCTATAGATACCGAGATATATCGGTTAGACAGAAAATTTTGAATCAACTTCACAACTGCGGGATGAAAACCGTACGCAACGAGCTTGTTGATCAAGTTGGCATGCCAGATTCGATCAAATGCTTTTGAGATGTCTAATGCGATCACGTAAGTTTCACCACCTTTCTCAAGTATGCTATTCGAAAGATGTGCCACATAGTTCAATAGATCGGTTGTTGATCTTTTGTTTCTAAAACCGTATTGGCTGTCAGATATCAAATGGTTGTCTTTCAAAAATTTGGATATGTGTGAATTAATATAGTGCTCGTATATTTTAGACATGACTGGGAGTAAGGCTATTGGTCTATAATTTGAAATATCACATTTCGTTCCTTTTTTTGGGACAGGCTGGACATTGGCCAACTTCCAGCAGGATGGATAAATACCAGATTTATAGGATTTATAAAATATTTTGGTGAGGGTTGGTGCAAGTTCCTTTGAAAATGTTTTTAGAATAACAGGAGGAATGTTGTCCAGACCAGAAGCTTTGTTGTTGTTTAACCCCCTTAAAAGTTTTTCGACAATTTTGGGTTTGAAATGTAATTGTTTCATATTAACTCCTGAAGACTGGATTTGGGGTAGGGGGAAGTGGGGATGGTATAAACAGTTTGTACTTAAAGCTCAATAACTTTAAAACCATAAAACATTTTTACTTAAAAACTGTTTCATTGTAAAATTTCATATCTTTACTACATAAAACTATTTTTTTTAATTACGTAACTTAACATTAAGTATAAAATTTTGAATTTCAAAAAATTTATGTTTCTCGTTTAAAGTATCCCCACTGGTGGGGCACTTATAAACAATGAGCATTTTTGTATGGGGCACATATAAACACCCAAAAAACACCACAATAAAATTCATAAAGTACCTTTTTTAAAATTTTTTATTATTTATTGTGCTTCAAACAATATATATAAGCATATAACATATATATTTCTTTAAAAAAAAACAACATTTTTCGATTGTTGTAAAACCTCAATAAATTCAGGCAGAAAATTATAAAGAAAATATGGAGGGGCTGAAATCTCACAGCTCTGAGATATCAAGACTTCGGTCTGGGTTAAGGATTTTGATATAGTTTTCGGCAAAAAACTTTTATGAGGACATGGTTTTTAGTTTTGGGCAGCGATGTACATCAAACATAACTCTTTGTTAAAGTACAAGTATTTTTTATCCCTGTTTAAAAATTTATTACAAAACTAACACACATCAACACGTTGCCGGAAAATTATAATCAAAATTCCAAAAATATTGTTAAATTAAATAAAATCAAACTTTACCAAAATGCCAAAAATATTCCAAATATTAGAATAAAATCAAATATTTAAATATTTTCTAAATTCCAATAATATTTCAAAAATTCTTCAAAATTCAAACTTTTTCCAAAATTCTAAAAACATTGCAAAAATTATTACAAAATCAAAAATTGAAACTTTTATCAAAATTCCAAAAATTATTATAATATCAAAAATTAAAAATTTTTCAAAATTCTAAAAATATTTCAAAAATTCTTACAAAATCAAAAATTAAAACTTTTGCCGAAATTCTAAAAATATTGCAAAAATTATTACAAAATCAAAAATACAAACTTTTTCAAAATTCCAAAAATATTTCAAAAACTATAACAAATTCAAAAATTTCCATGTCCAATCTCATTTTAAATTACATTTACGTCTTAAAAACAGCTACATTTTTTTCCCAAAAAATTGGCTAAAAAATAAATGAAATCATTTTTTGACACTCTTGACATTATTTTTTGACAAACTTATAATGCCATAATTCTCAATAATAATAATAATATATAATGTCATACGAACTATTAATTTTATTTTTTTCTAAAAAAATTGGGTAAAAAATAAATAAAAACCTTTCTTTTGACACACTTGACAACATTTTTTGACAAACTTATAATGCCATAATTCTCAATAATAATAATAAAATTCATTTCAAACAAACACTTTTATTTTTTTTGCAAAAAATTAGGTAAATACTAAATAAAAATCTTTTGACACACTTGACAACATTTTTTTGACAAACTTATAATGCCATAATTCTCAATAATAATAATTAAATTTCATTTCAAACAAACAATTTTATTTTTTCCAAAAAATTGGGTAAAAAAATAAATAAAAATCTTTCTTTTGACACACTTGACAACACTTTTTTGACAAACTTATAATGCCATAATATTCAATAATAATAATAAAACTTCATTTCAAACAAAGAATTAATTTTATTTTTTTCCAAAAAATTAGGTAAAAAAATAAATAAAAATCTTTCTTTTGACACACTTGACAACTTTTTTTTGACAAACTTATAATGCAATAATCTAGTTTTTGATCTCACATACCAATCCCGACCATCAAGATTTCTCCAAATTTAATGTTCCTACTCGTAATCACTTAAAATGAACGTTTTTTAAGCCAAAAATTTGAAAATTTGCTATTTTTGACACACATAATGATTTTTTTGACACACTTCCGGTACAGTTATCGAACACAGCGTCCTTTCGGACCTGTCCCTTGAGTATACCTATTTTTAGAAAAAAAAATTTTTGAAATCCCTCCACCGGTTTTCCCTGCAGCGTAGGTAATGACGGCCGGCCGACAGACAGACATACATTTTTTTTTTTTGCTTTTTTAGAATCAGGAGGTCCTAAAACGTCGAGAAATGTCAAAAAAAAGTGGGGGTAAGAATTTCACTTTGAGCTCATGAATGTAATACTTAGGTCTTTCAGACCGAAGTAAAAAGCAAAAATTCAATCTCATCGTATGTTTAAGTTTTGCAAATCAATATCAAAAGTGAAACGGGAAACCACACGTATACCATATAGCCATACCATACGGCACATATAAACGCGTTTATACTATCCCAATTTTTTTTGTTTATATGTGCCCCACGTGGCGATTTTAGGGTTATGTTTTGAAAAAATATTCCAAGATCTAAAATTTGGCTAAAACAAAGAAATATTATGTTTCTTGAATATTTCAGCTATCAAAACATGTTGGAATATTTTTAAACATATGATGGTAAAAAAGTTATTCGAGTTTTACAAAAAAAAAAAAATATTTACTTTTGGGTTGCTAAAACATCTATTCACCAATAACTTTTGAACAAGACTGACTTCAGCTGTCAAATTCTCCTGTTGTGTGTAGTCGATCGAAGCGACATCTGTGATATTTTTGCCGAATTTTTTGATTGATGTTTTGTGAGGGAAATTAAAACTGTTTACAGTTGCCCCATGTTTATACTATCCCCACTTCCCCCTATTTCTTTAGGAGTTTCTAAAACTGTTGAATTTAAAGCAAAGCGTTCCGCGAACAATGTAGTTAGTTATAATTATATTTAAAAATAGTTTCTAAGTGATCAATCTAAGACCACTGCAAAACTTAGTGTTCAACTAATTTACATACACCACTACACGTAAATCTAGAATAATAGCCAAATAAGTGATGTTAATACTTTTATTTCATTGCGTCTGTCTTGCATATGTAAGGCTAGGTAGCACCCGTGCTGTTTATTTTCGATCACTACTTTAGAGCGTATGTTGTTATAGAAATATATATGAAATTCACTGTGGTTGTAACTTGTATCCCTATTACACGTAATTTTTGATTAAAAAATTAAATTCCGGTTCAGTGTAGATTTTTAAGATTTAATTCATTTCCTTATAATCATTAAAATTGTGTCGGCTAGAAACGAATCTTGATAAAAAAATACATTAAATTAAATTAAACAAACTAAATTTCTCTTCTTTTTTTACAGGTAAGTAAATGTGTTGATGTCATTTTTCACACCAACTTGTGACATAATTTTTACTAAATCCGTGGGATAAGTATTACATTAACTTGGTAGGCTGTGTATTTTTTAAATTTTAATTATATTTTAAATGTTTAGGCTTCCATTGTTATTGACAATAAAGGTGACAGACTGATTGAATGTCACTATGAAATCTAAAAGGTGTCGCCATCAATGCTAATATACATTTATTTTTCATTTTTATGAGAATCCTGACAATAACACTGATATATTACTAAATAAGAGTACATAGATGAACAAACCCTAGTTCTTGGAAAATGGAAATAGAAATAAACTTTCAGTGGTATTATTTGAAAATTTTTCTATTAAATTCCTAGACCTAGGCTAAATTAATAACTGGAATATAGTCTATAGGGGTCTATTATATGTAAACTGTAAACCCTATAAACATAACAGTGATACTCTAGCTAGAACAATATAATTCTTTATAATGTAATAGTTTCTACAAAAACATTACAATTAAATCCAGGTTTTCAAAACTGTTGTTAATTCAAATCACAATTTTTTAATTTAATACTAAAGTTCTACGTAAGTTGTACTTATATAGCAGCTTACGAAACAACGAGATATGCACTGAAAAAAACATGTCCTATTTCCAATCAAAATGCAATTGTCTCAACCTCACCGTGCGGTCACATATGGCGAATCAAACTACGAAATTGCTTCAACAACTCTACAATTATAAACCGATGAAGTTGAGACAATCACACGAAATATTTATGTGAAAATAAAATATAGTTCAATTAATCTCAAATACTTAAACTTCAAAATGAAAAATTCATGATATAAGACCAAAGAAAATTTTTTCACGGAAATAGTTATTAACTTTATTCAACTACTGTTATATTGGATATAACACTTTATATTTTAAATAAACCTCATTCTGTTGTTAGGAGAATGTTATCGTGTAGTTGTTCCAATCACAGTGAAATTGTTTGCAAATAATTTTTCTTTGCTTGAATAATCAAGTGCCAACTTCGAGATGAGGTTGTCATGAACTTCAATTTTTTTTTCAGTGTGTATAAAATCCTAAACTCCTCATTTGTTTTAATTTGAATGAGTTTTACTATTTTAAATTTTGATTCCATTTATTTTTGTTTTCACCTTAGTAATAGTTGGATTTTAAATTGTATAAACCAAGTTTTTAATGCGTTGTATCGCCAAATTAAGAAAATTTTCAGAGTCGTAATAATATTTTTTAACTCGACAGGAAATAACTTCTTTAAAACCGTTCTCAATAATTTGAAGTTAGTCTAAATGCTAAAGAAAGTAGAATTTATAACTTTAAAAATACTTTAACTGTTCTGGCTGATTCAAAAAATTCAATAGCCATTTGGTTTTGAAACTGCCTCCACTGTTAAATAAAATTAAAATTAATTTCTTTCTAAATTAATAACAACTCTTTCGTTAATTTTTCTTGTACTTCAACATTGCATAACATAATAAAAGGTATCAAATTAATATATTATGACTGAACGAATCTCAAAAATAATTATTATTGGCGCCAGTTTAAAATATTTTTGTGTGCTCAGTTTGAACAATATACGAAAACTAATTTACCTAGCAAACACTAAATGACAAACATAATTATTCATTTTTTTTTTATTTAACACAACAAAAAATTATAAATTTAATTTATTTAAATAAATAATTTGTTCCACTCCAAAAAAGCAACAACAAATTTTAAAATAAAATCAATATTATCCTAGAATGTCTAAAACAAAGCCTCAACAACATCTTTCGTTTAATTTCTAATATAAAGAAACAAAAAGAGGTGAGAAAAGTTAATTCGTGGATTTTATAAATTTGAAACCCGCAGTGAACATTTAATGTATGTTATGTATCTTCATTTTAATTAACAAGGAAGAATTGATAAGTTGTAAGCGAATGATACATTAAAAATAAACGAAATTAAATTTCCATAGGATGATTTGTAACAATTTTTCTGTCGGGCTAGGTTTGAATTTATAGTTAAATATTTTCAACTAATTTTGTTATTTATTAAATTTAGAAAATATCCATTAAGTATTTATATAGCCTACAGTTTCCGGTACAATTTTTTTTTAATTTTAAACAAAACTAAAATTAAACTCACAAAAAAAGAGTAAATCCCATGTGATTTAAAACATCGCAACAAAATGTTATTTTTTTCTTTGATTTCTTGACAGAACTCATTGAAATTCATTTAGCGTTTTGTTGATTTACGGGTTGAAGAGATCAGTTTTTGTATTTAAAAGTTAAATATAAATATATAAGATCATGAATGAAAACGATCATCAATAAACATTTTTTCAATATTTATTTTTGAAATTCTACAATCTTTTTACGTCATGTCGTTAAATTATTTTAGTCTTAAGTACTTGTACTTCGGTTTTAATTAATTATAATGAAATCTTGTTTGATGTGGTAAGTTTTATTTGTTCCGTGTCTACAATTTTGGAATTTAGTGTGAAAGTTTTGGAGGTACAAAACATCGTCTACTAAAAAAAATCAATTTAAGTGATGAAACCGAAACAACACAGTTTTGTGTCTAGTTTTTATCACAAAGTCATGAAACTTTAACAATTTACCCATGTGACTGTCTCTAGTTCGAAGATCGAACTCCCCAATGATATTACAATCTATATTTTTTTTCGTCTAATTTATAAGTCCCATAAACGTTCCTGCATGGAGTATTGCTGTAAAGTTTAAGAAGTTGCGATATTTTACCCCTTTTAGACTTTATTAAAAAAAAGGTTTCATGAATTTATATGGGTAAACGAAGTTTGATTCGATAGTGGGTTACATCAAATAGCCAAACTGCAACGATCCACATATTCATACTGATAGAATGCAATTTTTTTTTTTTTTTTTTTTTTAAGGCGTTCATGCTCCGTGTAGGAGCGTTGCCAGGTTAATCAGCTTTGCATATTCACCACGGTCATTCGCAACAGCGACATAATTACCATGGCAGTCGATTTTTTTAAGGTCGTTTATTACGTCAGTCTCCCATTGTAGTCGTGGTCTACCTCGCGGTCTACCACTCCCTGGGGTACTAACGTACATTTTTCTAATCATTCCAGACTGTGAATCGGCTCGTAGAACATGCCCAAACCAAGCAATCCTATTAGAACGGATACAACTAGGACCCTCAAGAAGGTCTCTGATCTCAAAGTTATACCGGGTTCTATACTCTCCATCGTCTGTCTTAAGTGGACCAAAAATGTAGCGTAGGATCTTACGCTCAAATACAGATAAATGCGATTCGTCATTTTGTGTAAGGGTCCACGTTTGTGACCCATATATCACAACCGGTCTAATCAATGTCTTGTATAACTTGAGCTTGGTGTTAGTTGATACATACGGTGATCCAAGGAGAGGTTTAATTGAGTAGAAAGTTCGATTACCTGCAGCGATTCGAGCTTTAATTTCTGTAAGTATGCTGTTGTTTGAGTCAAGCATTGATCCCAAATATTTAAAAGATTCAACTCCCTCAATTCGTTCATCGCCGCACATCAAATCTTTCTTCTCAGCCTCTCTTGAAACATTCATATGTTTGGTTTTATTGTAGTTGATTTGCAGACCAATTTTCCTAGCACCACTCTCAAGCGACTTGAAAGTCTCACTCATAACAGCTTCACTTCGGCCGAGGATGACAACATCATCAGCGTAAGCAATCATCTGTACTGAGTTTATTGACAAGATATTGTTATTAGTCGGTAGTTTCTTTTGACGGCACACATATTCCAAGGCTAGATTAAAAAGTATAGGAGAGATAGCATCACCTTGTCTTAAACCGGAGTCGACTTTAAAAAACTTTGATATTTCGTTCTCTACTCGTACACAGCATTGAGAGATCTGTACTGTCATTTTGCATAGTGATACCAGTTTACCAGGAATTCCCATTGACACCAGAGCAGACCATAGAGTCTCTCGTTCGAGAGAGTCGTAGGCCTGCCTGAAATCAATGAAAAGTTGGTGCACAGGTATGTTGAACTCTCGACACTTTTCCAAAATCATCCTTATCGAGAAAAGTGCATCGGTGGTACCTCGGCCCCGCCGGAAACCACACTGATATTCTCCAAACAGTTGTTCAGCAAAAGGATTGATTTTGGATAGCAAAATGTAGGAAAAGATCTTATATGCTGTGCAGAGGAGGGCGATTCCTCTGTAGTTTGCACATTGTAGGCGATTACCTTTTTTATGGATTGGTATCAGCATAGCTTTGTTCCAGTCCTGTGGCATGGTGTCAGTCCTCCAGATCATTTGAACAAGTTCAAACAATCTTGAGGATAGAGTTTCGCCACCATGTACAATCATTTCGGATGTTATATCGTCGATACCAGGTGCTTTATTGCATTTTAATTTTGACAGCGCCGCATCGAATTCCTCTCTGGTGGGTTCTTCTACATGTACCTTTGACGCACGAATAAGCTCGTCGCCCGACTTGTTGCTGGTCACTTAAGTTGAGAAGATTCTCAAAATAAGCGGCCCAAGTATCTAAAATATTTTTAAGGTCTACTTGTAGCTCCCCATTTTCGTTTTGAATAGCAGTCGATCTAGTTTGAGGGCCCTTCTTTAAGGTTTTAACCTGTTGAAAGAAGTTACGCGATTGATGTTCCTTATTGAAGCTTTCAATCTCCTCACACTGTCTCTTCCACCATTCTCTCTTCGTTCGTCTACATAGCTTTGTAACGGCTTGTCTTGCCAGTCTATAATTCTCCTTCGTGGACCTGGTGTTGCGTCCTTGTAGACACTTCAGATAGCAATCTCTTTTGTATTGAATAGCATCAAGGCATGCTTGATCCATCCATGGCTTCTGGGAGTGGTTCTCTGGTCGTCCAAGTATTCCCTCAGCAGCGCTTAAAACAGCATCTTTGAGCAAATACCATGACTTATCGACGTCTCCATTAACGGTTTCTGATTTCTCCAATGTTTCGGCAATATGGATTTGATATCTCTCTTCTGTTTCAGCATTCTTTAATGTTGAGATGTTAAAACGTTTCCGTTGATTGAATTTTGGAATGCCTGGATTTGGGAAGTGGAACCTTATCGTTGCACATACAAGGAAGTGGTCACTTCCAATGTATGCACCTCTAAAGGATCGCACATCCAGAACGCTCGAAAAGAAACGTGTTGTTACTAGAACGTGATCAATTTGATTTCGAGTATTTCCATTCGGTGAGACCCAAGTCTGCTTATGAATCGATCGATGCGGAAAGAACGTACTGGCAATTCTCAAATTATTTGATAATGCAAACTCGGTCATTCTCTCACCATTATCATTCGAATTCAAATGCAGGCTGTTGGGACCCACCACATTTCCATAAGAGATATCTCTTCCAACCTGTCCATTAAAGTCACCAAGAACCATAATGAAGTCGCGTGTTGGTGTTTGTTTCATAACCTCTTCCAGTGCTATGTAGAAATTATCCTTCTCGTCGACGGTCTTAGCTTCAGTTGGTGCATGCACGGCAATAAGAGAAATATTGTTATATGTACCGCGTACACGTAGGTAGCAGATCCTCTCACTGACCGCGATGAATTTCATCACGGCTTCTTGTATGCGTGCATCAACAAGAAAGCCAGTTCCAAATTCTCTTCGAGAAGGATGACCACTACAGTATAGAGAGTGACTATCCAAATCTTGTTTTCCGATTATCGGCTGTCTAATTTCTTGTAGAGCAATAATATCCATCCTATACCTCTCAGCCTCTGTTTCTAGACTTATAAGAGCATCAGGAGCGCTCAGGCTGCGCACGTTCCACGTTCCGATTCGGTAGTCTGGTCCTTTTTCACGTCCAGGTAAAATTCTGTTGTTTTTTCCGGGTCTGTTTTTCTCTTTCTGATAACCAAATTTAACATATTAGTTTTTTTCCGGGGTTAGGGTGTTAACCTTAGGCCCAACCCAAATTGTCGTGAATGGGTCCGTTCTGCATATTAAGGTCACCAGAAACAACCTTTTTACACGTTTATATAGCGAGCCGCTTGATTCAAGACAGACGCCCGCTCCAAGCCGCCTCTGACATGGAGAACAGACGCTTGAGTCGCATTGGTTGTAGAGCGCCAATTCGCCGTGATGTAGCGTCATTGACTAAGCAGTTTTTACTCTGCTTGTCTCCAATATACCAACCTAATTCTGTCAGCATTACCCAGGCAGCACGGCGTGGACGTCGAATTTCGGATTTCGCTACCCTAGATAGAATGCAGTTATAACTTCTTTTTTCCTGACTGCTTATAAATTTATGTTATTCTGTGACAATAGATATTCTCTTGTATGATACATAATTCAGTCACAAATAGTAGAGTCCTATTCTAACTAAATAACGTTTCGTTTTTTGTTTCCCTGAATAAAACCCAACTTTTCTTATGGATTTGGATCTGCTGAACACGAATATCATATGCATTTTTTAGGGTTGGCTCTTCTTTTTGAGGTATTCCTGAAAAAACAATTTTTTCTGTGGAAAAAAATGTTATTCCGTTTTTTTTTAATCTTATATACTATACAAAACAAACAAATTGAATATACTAATCAAACAGGTGCAAAGTAAATATGCTAACAAACATTTAGTTATTTTTTATAAAAATCCATCAAGGAAGCTGCACTCGATAAAATTTGAAAAAAAAAAAAAAAAAAAAAAAAAAAACGTTGAAAAATAATTCAGTTTTTCCCATATTCAACTCCATGAATTTTGAACAAACATAGATTTAAAAATTTTTAATTTCCGGGAGCCTATAGTAAATACAATTTCCTTTCTTTCAAGCTAAAAAACACGAATATTGAGTGTTTTCTAAAAAAAGTCAACACTAAAAATTTGAAAAAAAAAATAGTTATTTATTATTGTACAAGATGATAAAATTGCACTTTATCTTCGAGAGCGATTTTAGCGTCGAGAAGATAATGAAATTTTATCGTCGTGTGGAATACAACATTTTTTTCTATAGCAATAGTTAAAGAAGACCAAAAAATGAAGAAAAATCAATGATAAAATATGGAGGGGCTGAAATCTCAAGCTCTGAGATATGGGTATGGTTTTAAAATTATTTTTTTTGCATTTTTTTTTTCTGAATGAACAATATGTCGAGAATATTGTATACAAATTTTAAGTCAATCGGAGTAAAACTAACGGAGTTACAGCGCTTCAAACTACCGGCCCTAATACCTGATTTTTATACCTGTCTGTCTGTTTATACCTGTCTTTCAAAGGATGTAAACTGACCTTGTACATATTGTATATTTTCAGGTACATCGGATATAAACTAGTTTACTGGCACACTTTCTGCTGAACGGTTGTTTACTGTAACAGAGCTAAAATTTTCTCGAAATTATTCTCAAATTTTCGTTTCTGTTCGTTCGTTTATAGTTATATTTTCACTCGTTTAGTGTTGTTTTGTAAGTTCGTGAACATTAGAACTCAAAATCTACTGAACCGATCCTTTTGAAAAACTACAGGTAATCAGGAAGAGTTTTTTTTTTCATTTTTTTCTATTTTTTAATAACAAATTAACCGCGATTTCTTGAGCTAAAATCGCGTTTTTCACTTCCAAGTGCTGCAAAAAATAGAAAAAAAAACTTAAAATGCATATCAATTTTTTTGTTTCGGATGATCCGTTAACGAATTATAATGTTCACCGCAAAACCACTTTTTTTCAAGGCGCCTCTGGAGATTCAACGTCACCGGCTTATTTATCAATATTTTTCATCGAAAATTTTTTCTGACATACTTCAAAAGTGGGACAATAATATGTAATTAAATTTAATAAAATTATATTACTCATGTCGCCACAAAAAATCACAAAAATATGCTTTTTTTTCGTCTTTAAAAATATTCCAAAAATTCTTACAAAATCAAAAATTAAAACTTTTTCCGAAATTCTAAAAATATTGCAAAAATTATTACAAAATCAAAAATACAAACTTTTTCAAAATTCCAAAAATATTTCAAAAACTATAACAAATTCAAAAATTTCCATGTCCAATTTCAATTTCAATTACATTTACGTCATAAAAACAGCTACATTTTTTTTTCCAAAAAATTGGCTAAAAAATAAATGAAATCATTTTTTGCAACACTTGAGATTATTTTTTGACAAACTTATAATGCCATAATTCTCTATAATAATAATAAAATATCATGTCATACAAACTATTAATTTTATTTTTTTCTAAAAAATTTGGGTAAAAAATAAATAAAAACCTTTCTTTTGACACACTTGACAACATTTTTTGACAAACATAAAATGCCATAATTCTCAATAATAATAATAAAATTTCATTTCAAACAATTTTATTTTTTTCCAAAAAATTGGGTAAAAAACTAAATAAAAATCTTTTGACACACTTGACAACATTTTTTTGACAAACTTATAATGCCATAATTCTCAATAATAATAATAATATTTCATTTCAAACAATTTTATTTTTTTCCAAAAAATTGGGTAAAAAACTAAATAAAAATCTTTTGACACACTTGACAACATTTTTTTGACAAACTTATAATGCCATAATTCTCAATAATAATAATAAAGTTTCATTTCAAACAATTTTATTTTTTTCCAAAAAATTGGGTAAAAAAATAAATAAAATTTTTTTGACACACTTGACAACATTTTTTTGACAAACTTTTAATGCCATAATTCTCAATAATAATAATAAAATTTCATTTCAAACAAACTTAATTAATTTTATTTTTTTTTCCAAAAAATTAGGTAAACAAATAAATAAAAATCTTTCTTTTGACACACTTAACAACATTTTTCTGACAAACTTATGATGCAATAATTTAGTTTTTGATCTCACATACTCACACACTCACATCTCACATACCAATCCCGTACAACCCGCTTACGAAAAAAAACTTCCCCCAAAAACGAACGTTACTATTAAGATCTTGAAGGTATTAAATCCTACACACTTTCCTGACACAAGTTATTTATTAACAGTTGTTCTATATGACTTGCCGTTTAATGCTAACTAGTTATCTACATATCCGAGGAACTTTTCGAACCTGCAGAATTGGATCTCTGACATTACTCTAAAGCAGTGACAAATTATCTTAGTTTGGCAAGTAACGCTTTTCATGTCGCTAGAACAACATACTGGTTGTTACATACTGTCAGTGTAAAAATCTAGTAACTAAAAACTGTTACTTAACTTTTGTTTAGCCTTACCTTTCATAAAATATAACCAAAGCTAATGATTTATATAAAGTTTTTTTAAAGTTTAAGTTAACGTAGCATAGGGATATACAATTTCTTCAAAAATTATACTACATTTTCTTAAAAATCAAAAAATCCGATTTAAATAAAAAAAAAGCGATTTAAATCAAATAAATCTGATTGTTTTGATTTTTAAAAAAAAATCAGATTTTTATGCAACCCTGCTCCGATGGAAGTTATTCCATCATGAATAATAAGACTGAATCTAACAAAATATGGTGTGCAATTTATGAAATTTTTTTGCTATCCACACAATTGTCGATCGGTCTAGTTTCGAACCGATAAGAACTTTTTATTACACTTAAGTATATCATTCTCATCAGGGCTAGCCGACTAGATACACTAACCCAAAAAGGTAACGCTATATAAACCAAAATTGGTCTACTGCTCTAGCGAAGCATAAGAAAACAAAAAACTTTCATAAACATATATTTATTAGATTCAGGTTTAGTAATATCACAAATAATTCATTGAATCAATTCAACTTAGCATAGCTTTTCCTAACATTATAACTTAAAAAAATTTATGGCAACACTACGTCATAAATTGAAGTGTTTAGTTTTTTTCTATTGTTTATAATTCAAGCTTATGGTTTTGACAACAAAACTACAAATCCAAACGAGTCCTAATCACTTTCAACTAATACTGAAACAACATCATCACAAAAATATGCATATTAAAAAAACAGTTTTCTTGTATTCAAATTTCATGATTTATCTTATCGTAAAATCAAGAAAAATCAAACAATAGCTGATGAATAATTTACTTTTAATTTAACTCATTTTATAATCAAGTTCAACTTTTTTTCAAGGCGCCTCTGGAGATTCAACGTCACCGGCTTATTTATCAATATTTTTCATCGAAAATTTTTTCTGACATACTTCAAAAGTGGGACAATAATATGTAATTAAATTTAATAAAATTATATTACTCATGTCGCCACAAAAAATCACAAAAATATGCTTTTTTTTCGTCTTTAAAAATATTCCAAAAATTCTTACAAAATCAAAAATTAAAACTTTTTCCGAAATTCTAAAAATATTGCAAAAATTATTACAAAATCAAAAATACAAACTTTTTCAAAATTCCAAAAATATTTCAAAAACTATAACAAATTCAAAAATTTCCATGTCCAATTTCAATTTCAATTACATTTACGTCATAAAAACAGCTACATTTTTTTTTCCAAAAAATTGGCTAAAAAATAAATGAAATCATTTTTTGACACACTTGAGATTATTTTTTGACAAACTTATAATGCCATAATTCTCTATAATAATAATAAAATATCATGTCATACAAACTATTAATTTTATTTTTTTCTAAAAAATTTGGGTAAAAAATAAATAAAAACCTTTCTTTTGACACACTTGACAACATATTTTGACAAACATAAAATGCCATAATTCTCAATAATAATAATAAAATTTCATTTCAAACAATTTTATTTTTTTCCAAAAAATTGGGTAAAAAACTAAATAAAAATCTTTTGACACACTTGACAACATTTTTTTGACAAACTTATAATGCCATAATTCTCAATAATAATAATAAAATTTCATTTCAAACAAACTTAATTAATTTTATTTTTTTTTCCAAAAAATTTCAAACAATTTTATTTTTTTTTCAAAAAATTGGGTAAAAAACTAAATAAAAATCTTTTGACACACTTGACAACATTTTTTTGACAAACTTATAATGCCATAATTCTCAATAATAATAATAAAGTTTCATTTCAAACAAACAATTTTATTTTTTTCCAAAAAATTGGGTAAAAAAATAAATAAAATTTTTTTGACACACTTGACAACATTTTTTTGACAAACTTTTAATGCCATAATTCTCAATAATAATAATAAAATTTCATTTCAAACAAACTTTATTAATTTTATTTTTTTTTCCAAAAAATTAGGTAAAAAAATAAATAAAAATCTTTCTTTTGACACACTTAACAACATTTTTCTGACAAACTTATGATGCAATAATTTAGTTTTTGATCTCACATACCAATCCCGACCATCAAGATTTCTCCAAATTTAATGTTCCTACTCGTAATCACTTAAAATTAACTTTTTTTAAGCCAAAAATATGAAAATTTGATATTTCTGACACACATAATGATTTTTTTGACACACTTCCGATACAGTTATCGAACACAGCGTTCCTTCGGACCTGTCCCTTGTGTATACCTATTTTAAGAAAAAAAAAATTTTTGAAATCCCTCCACCGGTTTTCCCTGCAGCGTAGGTAATGACGGACAGCCGGCCGGCAGACAGAGACATACATTTTTTTTTTTGCTTTTTTAGAATCAGTAGGTCATAAAACGTCGAGAAATGCCAAAAAAGTGGGGGTAAGAATTTCACTTTTAGCTCATGAATGTAATACTTAGGTCTTTCAGACGCACTAACTTATATCGGCGAGAAGAAGATGACCATATTCACTTGTGTCTATCGACACATTATCTACAATTAATTCAATGAATTATTTGTGATATTAAATCACTCCGATGCAGGGTTGCATTGATTTAAATCATTTGATTTAAATCAGTGATTTAAATCAGATTTAAATCAACTTGATTTTTTTAAAAAAATCATTGATTTAAATCAAATGAACTTTCAACTTTCTAAAATTTTAAGCAAATTCAAAAAAAAAATTTGTTTTTTTAATAAAATGTGGTAGGAATTTTAACATGTGTCACAACAACACATAGAAACCTAAAGACCTAGTTCCTACAACAACATGCGTTCTAAGAATATGATGAACGAAATACACTCACCATTTTTCTAATCTGTACCGACTATACCTGACTCTGAGCCATCTTCACCTGACCAACGGCATCTGTATCAAGTCACGCTACGACAATTGCATCGTGCTTGTGACTGAAAACAGCTGAGAATAATTAAGATGTTAGCTGATAATCGTAAAACTTCAACAACAAAGTCACAGATTAAACCACAACTAGAAATGTTGACACACCCACATAAAAAGCATGAACAGATTCTGGAAATGAATCTAGAAATAATAAATAATTACATATCAAATATAGAGTATTAAATGCAAATCAGTACAACCCGCTTACGAAAAAAAACTTCCACCAAAAACGAACGTTACTATTAAGATCTTGAAGGTATTAAATCCTACACACTTTCCTGACACAAGTTATTTATTAACAGTTGTTCTATATGACTTGCCGTTTAATGCTAACTAGTTATCTACATATCCGAGGAACTTTTCGAACCTGCAGAATTGGATCTCTGACATTACTCTAAAGCAGTGACAAATTATCTTAGTTTGGCAAGTAACGCTTTTCATGTCGCTAGAACAACATACTGGTTGTTACATACTGTCAGTGTAAAAATCTAGTAACTAAAAACTGTTACTTAACTTTTGTTTAGCCTTACCTTTCATAAAATATAACCAAAGCTAATGATTTATATAAAGTTTTTTTAAAGTTTAAGTTAACGTAGCATAGGGATATACAATTTCTTCAAAAATTATACTACATTTTCTTAAAAATCAAAAAATCCGATTTAAATAAAAAAAAAGCGATTTAAATCAAATAAATCTGATTGTTTTGATTTTTTAAAAAAAATCAGATTTTTATGCAACCCTGCTCCGATGGAAGTTATCCCATCATGAATAATAAGACTGAATCTAACAAAATATGGTGTGCAATTTATGAAATTTTTTTGCTATCCACACAATTGTCGATCGGTCTAGTTTCGAACCGATAAGAACTTTTTATTACACTTAAGTATATCATTCTCATCAGGGCTAGCCGACTAGATACACTAACCCAAAAAGGTAACGCTATATAAACCAAAATTGGTCTACTGCTCTAGCGAAGCATAAGAAAACAAAAAACTTTCATAAACATATATTTATTAGATTCAGGTTTAGTAATATCACAAATAATTCATTGAATCAATTCAACTTAGCATAGCTTTTCCTAACATTATAACTTAAAAAAATTTATGGCAACACTACGTCATAAATTGAAGTGTTTAGTTTTTTTCTATTGTTTATAATTCAAGCTTATGGTTTTGACAACAAAACTACAAATCCAAACGAGTCCCAATCACTTTCAACTAATACTGAAACAACATCATCACAAAAATATGCATATTAAAAAAACAGTTTTCTTGTATTCAAATTTCATGATTTATCTTATCGTAAAATCAAGAAAAATCAAACAATAGCTGATGAATAATTTACTTTTAATTTAACTCATTTTATAATCAAGTTCAAAAGTTTAATTTCGTTTAAACAATTGATGGAGACTACTTTCTTGGTTTTTTCTAATATTATATTTTTTTACGCCTACCAAAAACGAGAAAAAAATAGTATATTTTGTTCGCTACAATGATGAAAAGGTCGTTTTTTCGAGTGTGAACATTTGTTCACGAGGAGCACCTGCATCGAGTGGACAAGTTAACGAACGAAAGGCGTTTTGATTTCGTTTAGAATATGCTATTTTTTCTACGATTGTAAATCTAAACGTCTTTAATTTTAAATTATTAAATTAAAAAACGACAATGCCTGCATGAAAATAGATTTCATATACTGTCGTAGAAAAAAGTTTTTTTAACTTTTTATTAGGTAATCCCCAAATTTTCTAATAAAACGATAATTAATTAAAATGCAGGCGGCACAATAATAGAAATTTATAACTTTAAATTTATTTCGATAGTAAACACGAAAAGGATAAGATGGGTTAGTTTATTTTATCATTCACTGAAAAAAAAACTGAAGTTAATGACAACCTCATCTCGAAGTTGGCAGTTGATTATTCATGCAAAGAAAAATTATTTGCAAACAATTTCACTGTGATTGGGACAACTACACGATAACATTTTCCTAACAACAGAATGAGGTTTATTTAAAAGATAAAGTCCCGACTAGCATTATATAAGGGCTCAGATCTGGACCGGATACGGATTTCCCTACTACTGATAGGGACCGTATCAGGCACACTGAACAGGTCCTGATCAGAAATGTAACGCCTCAAACTATCCATACCGTATCGGGCAGCCCTACTAGAAACGGACGAGGACCGGATCATTTAAAATAGGGAATTTTCTTTAACATACATTAGAAAAATTAGACAATTTACTGCTACATACATTAGACAAAAATGTTTATAAAAATATTCAAGCTTTATACTTACCTATGTGTATTCACAACGCAGAGAAGCGATAACTAAAGTATATGTGAAATTTCGCAAACTATGTATATATAAAATGGATAATGCTCTAGTGAATTTTAACCAAATGAAATTTATTAAAATGAAATAGGGCTCAGAGCAGGACAAATAGGGCAAAACTTAATTGGAAATCAGATATGATTCTGATCCGGCGCTGGTCCGGCATTTACTAGTAGGGATGAGATAGGTTTTCGAAATCCGGGCCGGATCAGTACAAATACGGCACGCCCTAATAGTGAAATCAAGTATGATTTCTGATAGGGGCCGGATGCAAATACCCTATTAGGATTTACCTTATTACACCCTGATCCGGCCCGGATCATAATAGAGCATACCTGAACAAATTGCTAGTCGGGGTGTTATATCCAATATAACAGTAGTAGAATAAAGATAATAACTATTTCCCTGAAAAAAATTTTCTTTGGCCTTATATCATGAATTTTTCATTTTAAAGTTTAAGTATTTGAGATTAATTGAACTATATTTTATTTTCACATAAATATTTCGTGTGATTGTCTCAACTTCATCGATTTATAATTGTAGAGTTGTTGAAGCAATTTCGTAGTTTGATTCGCCATATGGGACCACACGGTGAGGTTGAGACAATTGCATTTCGATTGGAAATAGGACATGTTTTTTTCAGTGTTCGAGTTATTTTAATTGGATAAATCGTTTTTATGTAATCTTTAATTTTTATGTTAATAAAATAAAAATACACATTATAAAAATGATTGGTTGATAAATAGTTAAACTATTGAGAAAACTTGATTTTAGAATACTACAAAAACATCTTGATAGGTTTATTCTCAGACCAGTTACTTACTTTGGAACTCTCGTCAAAATATAGTACAGTCGAAACTCGATTATCCGGGATCCGATTATCCGTAATACTCTATTATCCGTGATTTTTGTTGGTAGCTTATTCAACCGGGATGTCGATCGATTAACAGGGACTTTTAATTTTTTCCCGTAAAATATTGGTAATACTTAATATTGGTAAGATAATAGTGTTGTTTTTGTGTTACACATATACATACATATGCGAATTAATGTTTTTCTTATGGTTTGCATATATACACAAGTATTTAAAATAGATTTTTTTCTGTGACGGGAAAAAAGTTTAACATTTTACTTCTGCTGACAGGTGCAAAAATGCTACTTTTCATAAAATACTTTTTTCCCCGGGAAAAAAGTATGTACTTTTTTCCCGGATAGATAAAAATATATATATAAATACATATATACACATAAATGATGAATATTTATGAACATTTATGACTATTTTAATGTTAATGAAAAGTTATACCGTTTTCTTCTTGATGTTAATAACTGGTTTTGACAAATAAAATGAAACTTAATTTTAAGTTTTTATTCAAGAAAAATTCGTATGGTGTAATATTTGTTTAATATTGTAATATATACAATATATATATATTACAATATATACAATATATACAATATATATATATATATATATATATATATATATATATATATATATATATATATATATATATATATATATATATATATATATATATATATATATATATATATATATATATATATATATATATATATATATATATATATATATATATATATATATATATATATATATATATATATATATACTATACAATATATACAATATATATATATTGTATATACAATACATATTGTAATATTTGTTTAATATTATTTTTTCAATAATTATATTAATATTTATCCAGTCACAGAAAAAAATAGTGTATTATACACGGGAAAAATTGTAGATTTTAGCTCTCGGTTTTTTGTCTCCCTCCGCTTCGCGTCGGGAGACAACACAACCTCGAGCTAAAATCTACTACTTTTTTCCCTTGTATAATAAATAACTATTGTAAAAAGGATAGAAATTGATTACCGTTAGAAAATTCGTTTTTTTCTACATATATGACATCAAATTTTAGTTCATTGCGCAGTTTTATATTGTTAAGTTGATAATTGCAGATTAATTTGTTTGATTTTTTAACGATTTTTTGGAAAAGGTAAGAATAGCTACTATTATTTTGAAAATGAGTATGTATTAAGTTCTAGAATCTAGTTGTAAGTGTGATATTTGCCATTACAGTTAATAAAGGTTCAAATATGTCGCCATCAACCTCGAAAAGGGCAAGAAAAGATTTGTCTATTAAAGATAAAGTAGATATCATAAATCAATTAGAAAAAGGTGTGTCCGCCAAAAATTTAGCAACAAAATTCGAAATTGGACAACAAACCGTATATGATTTAAAAAAAAATAAAGTAGAAATTTTAAATTTTTTTTCGGAAAGTTATTCCAGCAAAGGGTTGAATTTTCGTAAAACATTAAAAAGCTCAGAATATCCACAAGTTGATGAAGCAACTTATCAATGGTTTCAACAACAGCGGTTTAGGGGTTTGCCTATTTCTGGAGCTATGTTAATTGAAAAAGCCAAATTTTTCCATGCAGAATTTAAAATAAACACAAGTTGTCAATATTCCCAGGGATGGTTAGGCAAATTTAAAAGTCGGCATGGAATACACAGTCTCAAGGCGAAAAAATGTCGGCGGATTACGAGAGTGCCACATTATTTGTGGATGAACTACGAGATTTAATAGAATCAGAAAATTTATCGGACGACCAAATATACAATGCCGATGAGACGGGTATTTTTTGGAAAGCTTTACCCCGAAAAACCCTAGTCTCTAGAAATGAATCTTCAGCAGACAGTGTGAAAGAAGCTAAAGAACGAGTGACTGCTCTTGTGTGTTCAAACGCTTCAGGAACACACAAGTGTAAATTACTTATTATTGGAAAAAGTGCGCGCCCTCGGGCTTTCAAAAACGTGAAAGAATTACCCACTCTATATAAAGCTAATAAACGAGCTTGGGTAACCCAAGACATTTTCTTGAATTGGTTTGATAACCACTTTGTTCCTGAAGCTAGAAAAAGCTGTAAGGATTTAGGTCTAGTGGACAACTGCAAAATTTTGTTGTTACTGGATAATTGTCCTGCTCATCCAGATGTCACTAAATTTAAACAAAACAATGTTATTGTAAAATATTTGCTAGCAAATTGCACTTCTTTGATACAACCAATGGATCAGGGTGTCATTAGAAGCTTAAAATGCCATTACCGGAAACAAATGGTGAAAAAAATAATAAATCTCAATACGGAAGACCAAATTACAAACTTTATAAAGTCATACAACATTAAAAATGCAAAATGGTGCCTTAATCTTGCCTGGAGTGACGTAACCAAGGAAGTTTTGAAGAATACGTGACATAACATTTTGTGTGCTGATGACGACGAAACTAGCAATTCTGGTTGTGAAATCAACAACGGGGCTGACGTTATAATAAATGAATTAAATGACACAATAAATCCAATAAATAGAGAAGATTTTATAAGTTGGGTGGATTCAGATATTAAAGCACCAACATCCGCCACATTAACGGACAGTGAAATTGTGGAAATGGTGTTGAATTCTAGTAATAACACAACTCAATCCAGTTCTGATGGGGATACAGATGAGGAACTTATACCAAGTGTAAGAACCTGCGAAGCTTTAACTGCATGTGAAACGCTAATTAACTATTTAGACAACCACGATGTTGAACAAATAAGCGTTCAAGATAAACTCCACATGCACAGAATTCACGCCCAACTAATAGAGTATCAAAGGGGAAAACAGACTCAAACTAAAATCAACGATTATTTTAATACAACATAATTTTGTTGATACACCGAATGCCAAAAGAAAAGCAAATTACAAAATTTTCTTTTTATAATTTTAAATAAAGCATTATTTTATTTTCAGTTACATATGTACATATTTGTGAATTATGAATGATTATTTATATATGAATTAATAAAAATACATAGATATATGTTCAAAATTATTATGAATATTGTGTACTTCTTTATAAAACTGAAAAATTCGATCAACCGGGATTTTCGATTATCCGGGAAGCCTCCGGTCCCTAGTGTCCCGGATAATCGAGTTTCGACTGTAGTTTAGTATGTAGTATAAAACATTTTTTTAATTTATAAAAGAAAACCGATGTATAAATATTATAACAGAAATAAATTTTAATTTTCAACGCTATTTCGTTCTGGTATTGTTTAATTATGTTTTTTAATTTTTTTCTTAACTTTTATGATTTAGATGCGTTTCTGGAAAGATAAACTAAGTTAAATTTTAATTTTTTAATTTTAATTTTGTATCTAAAGAATTGATATCTTCATGGATTAATGCGTGAATGGTAACGTTCTCAACGTTTGGATGTGATGTTTCTGTTTGTCGATAAACTGGTTTTAGTAGTGCGTATGTTATACTTTAGCCTTGATAGAAAATCTGCAGGATGATTGATTCAACGTTACATCCGAATACGTCCAGCAAACTGTTTCACTTTTTTTTTTTAAATAAAAAGTATTGTGTAATAGGGATGATTGTGGAGGAACTACAATGTTTATCACAACAGCACATACCAATATGGTTGACAAATTGCAAAACCAATCAATAAACCATCACCTATATAAATAATAATTGAGTCAATTAAAACTTCAAGTGAAAATCGTGTGAAATGTGAAATTAACGTTTATTGACACTCTACATTTCTCTATAGATGGAAAATCCAATTATACGACCATGATGTGGTGAACCCTACCAGATCCCGAGACCTGGTCCAAAGCTACTAGACAAGGTTTGGCTCGCCAATGCTGGCCCGAGAATGGTCCGTTGTTTAACATTGGCAGCTCCCTACCCGGGTAGTAATAAAAAATTAAACGTGTTTTTATTTCTGTTATTTTTTTTTTCTTAGTTTGAGCACAGGATGTTGTAGGCTCGAAATTTGTTACGAAAGTAAGAGGCAAGGAAAGTTTAAAGTTAAATTGTGCTCAAACAGGTTAACCGATTTTTATGACTTTTTTCCTGTTTGAGAGGTACTAAGTACGGTTTAAAATTTACACTGAACCTTTTTTTACTTATTGTGTTTAAATTTTTTCAGTTTTAATTTTTTCCCTTGTTTCCTTCTTTTTGTTTTCTTAAAGATTTAGTCTTTTACCTAAAACATTAAATTACAAGAAATTAGACAGGCGTTTGGTTTTGTTGACGAGAAATATATATTTAAATATTTACTATAATCTTTTCTTGTCCTCTAAATTTCTTAACAAATTTCTAGCCATCCTGTGCCAAGCTACTATAATAGGTAAAAAATAAAAGCACATATTAGTTTTTTTTATTATAAACTTTATAAACTAACGATTGCTAGGAAATAAAAATCCCCTTTATCCCTATTACGTGTTACCCTATGGTAACAACCGTTCTCACACCATTGTCACTTGCATTTCTTAAATCCAGTCCAAAACCTTCGTGTTCTTATTTCTTTTATTATTTCAAAATTTTTCTCATGATATATGAAGTTTTCATGGACAATTACCTCAACGGTGATATTTGAATAAAATAACCTTCGTTGTTCCTATTCCAGTCTGCAAGTGACGGAAATGGTTTTCTATTTCTATAGAAAATTATAAAATTTATATAAATTTTTTTTCCCATCAAAAATTGCAAGTATTGCAATTTTTTTTATTTTTTCCTCAAAACTGAGAAAATCGAAAAAATTAGAGAAGACAGACGGGAGTAGACTACTAACGAAAGTGGTCAAGTTTTAATTTGTTAAGAACATTTTTTTGTTAAAACGAAAAAAAAATTTATTTTTAAGATAAACCGAACGAAACGGAAAATCTATTGTTAAGTCTAGTGAATATATATAAGTTCAGTGAAAGTTCCAATAAGTTTAGTGAATTTTCCAATTTTTAACTTAGTGATAATAATAGTATGGCTCGAGCTGGCGTTTTATAACTTGTTCTTTCAAAAAAAAAATTTATAATCAATATAAAAAGAGCCAAATGAATTAATATTTTTTTAAAGAAAAACAAAAAAAAAACTGTCTTGATATGAACGACAATAGAAAATTAGTTATCAAGTCTCTATTAGTTAAGTGAATGTTCAAATTGTTAAATTAGTGATAGTAATAGTATGGCTTGAGTTAGAGTCTTATGACTTTCTCACAACAAAAAAAAAAAACATAATTAATATAAAAAAAAAAAAAGCCAAATTGATAATTGTTTTCTTGTTAAAGATAAACAAATATGTTAGTATAAACGTAAATTAGACAAACTGTTATAAAGATTATAAATAAACCTAATACAACCACAAATATTTCTTTTAACATACTTATATGGGATACTTGGAAGGTGGTGAGATAGAGAATAGACAACGCCGATAGAACCAACAGCGGAATTAGGCTAAGAGTAAGTAATAATGTTTAGTACTTCTTATAGTCAAATTTTTTCTCAATATATAAAACTAGATTTATAAAATGAATAATAACATTAAGATCATGTCGTAATAAACAACTAATAGTGAGTGTGTGTGTGAATTGAGTTAGCGAGGGCCGGGCAGTTCCAAAGATGACTAGGGTCTTCAACCCTCTACCGGCACCTTTTCTTATAAGTTTCAAAGTAATAGCTCCCGCTATCCCCAGCTATTACACGATTACCGAAGTTTTAAAAACAATTGGAAATGGTCGGGTTCAAATTTTTTATTTTATCCGCATCTTGATTTGATTTTCATTCTTTACATAAAACATATACCGCACCAGAAAAGTAAAATGTGCGTTAATAATTAAAAATAAGTCATTTATATCATGTGAATTATTTTTTGCACTAATTATAATTAACAAGAATTTTCTAGACCCGTCCTCTTCAGTTTTGAAAGGTTCTGCTCAGGTTGTTCGTCTTTAAACCTTGCTCATTTCTTATTTTAACTGCGCAAGTTTTGTGCCGTTGAAAAGCTTTGGTTATGGATATTTCGCAACATAATAATTGTAGTTCGTGTGGTTGTATCCATGGCATATCGAGTAAATTCAAAAGTTTTGATTGAAAACTAACCGTTTTATTTCTCTATTTCACAACAGTTTCGACGGTCTTCTATATTTCTGGTTCTCTTTAAACGTTATGCTGGATGTGATATTGTTAAGTAATTAGACGTCTTTGTTCTTAGCCGCAAGAATAGCTCGTTTCCTGATTAAATCGTGATTCTTATAATTAATTAGAATGTTTAGAAATATGTTTTTAATCAATTCTTCTCTTAGCGTCACAGGTTTACAGCACAGTTGAAAGTGAGCTGAATATGTAATGCAAATTGCTACACATATAGGTCCTACGGAAGTCTCCATTCTAAAACAATGCAAAGCTTGCTTTAAAAATAAATTTAATGCTCTTTGCATTAGCAAACTTCTACCAAAAAATAAATTATGATGGCAGAGTTGTACTAAAATTTGTAGTTTTGCTTTAGAATTAGTTTTAATGCAACATTTGCTTTGCAATTGCAACTTTCTATACATAACCCATATTGAAAGGCTTTTATTAAAAATTGCAGTAACCTTTTCAACTGTGAGTAGTTATGAGGCATTGTTATTTGTTCGATCATTATGCAAATGTTGCACGTGAGCGTTTCAATGATTTGAATGTCAACACCGAAAAAAAAACGTTGGTAGAATCAACTACAAAGCTTGTTTGATTTTGCGTCTAATACGAACGTGGTTATTTTAACCAATGTAGCATTGTCAATTTATTTTAAAAAACGTAACAATTTTCATTATTTAAATCAACCACGGCGTGATCAATTTTTCTTGTTCATATTTTTCAGTTCGTTTGTTCGTGTTTTTGTTTGAAAATTATTGTGTTCGTTAAAATAAAAAACTAGGTGAAAAGAAACTAATAAACAAAATAAAGAAAAGTAATAAACAAAAGAATAGAAAAATAAAAAGTTTTTATATATTTTAACATGGCTGGTTTTATTTAACATTTTACTTTAGGAAATAATTTAGATGTGTTTAATTGATTTAAATAATTTCCATATTATTTGCATATAAAATTATGTGCGAAAGAAATTTTTCAGTCAATGTTATAACAAAAATATCGTTAATGAAACAGGCCCTTTCTATAATTAATTTTGGTGATTTAAAAAAATTATTATATTTTTTTAATATTTTTTATTTGTCTTGTTTCATGTCCATTTATCGATATTTTAATTTAATTTTTCATAATAATGAGAAAATTATAGAAAATTAGTATAATTTTCTACACATAATTCAAATATTTAAATTTTTTGATTTCTGATGTTTGGTCTTTTAAATCTTATCATTAAAAAAATGGCGAAAAAATGGACGCATCCTTTACAAACAAAATCACACTCATACATTTCCTATTTAGAACGTAAATATACGAACGCTAGCTTTATGCATAAAAATGTTTGTCGGGATTGATGCGAAATACATACTTCTAATATAAAAAATTTCAAATATTATATTTACGAAAAAAACGAACCCATACAAACATCGATAGCAGCAAAAACAAAACAAAGATGTACCAAACCAAATGATTTAATACGGCGTATTGCTTGATTCTATCACAAACGTATTCAATATCACTATTTTTAGTCTAATTTTTAATTTACCACGTTTGTAGTCAATTGAAAATTAAATCATAACTGACTCAACTACAAACATGGTTAAATCAAATATGTTTGTGATACTTATAAAAAAATATATCAACAACGGTTAAATTGTTAGTTTAAATACGGAGCGTTGGTTGATACAATCACTAACGTATTTAGTTCCCCAATTTTCACTTAATTTTCGATTAACAATGCAACATGTTTGAATCAAGCAAGATTTTTTCTTTCGGTGAATGGAAATTTGAAAACGGATTGGATGTTCTTGCACCTAATGGCATTGTCGCAGCTATTTCAACCGACGGAAGAGCAAATGTTGTATTGCTTTAGGTTCGAATGGTTCCCTGACTCAATTTGGCTAGGAACGTTTTGCTAGTTCCTTTTGGGGCGTCTAAGAGTATGATTACTCCTTTCGCGATTTTGATAGTTTGGGGTATTTGGTCAGAAAATGCAAATTTGCTCAACAGGTAGCTTAAACATTTTTTATTGCACTTACGCAAAAGATCACCCATATTATAATTTGAATCACGATGGAAATTGATTTAGTTGTGATGTGTTGCACTCGTACTTAGCGCATAGATCCCTGTGTATGCTCCGTTTCCAAGAAATTTAGAGCTTGAAATCCAATGCAAAAAATGGCATGTCAATGCCGCGGCCGTTGACAATTTTTAATTGATGGCAGGAGCTGAACCGGCGAAGAAAGTCGCATACATCTTCATTCAGATGCTCCCTGTACAGTCGGAAGGTCGTAGTTTCTTTGAGTATGACAGATGGGTTACCGACTTGCTCTCCGCATTGGTGCTATGCAAACAATTTTCCGTTTGCGTTCCATGTGTAATATGCCAACTTTTCCGGATACGGTTTTCACAAACACGTCATTGTGACAACACGTAAAAAAGCAGCCAACGTTGTACGCAGTAGGCTCAGGATTTTTTTTTCAACTTTTAAATGTTCATGTATGAAAGTGAAAGAGTTCGACCAAAAGCTCCAAATCTGCTTTTGGTTCTTGCTGCCTGATACTGTGCGAGAACGTATATTTACACTCGATAGTATATATGTATTTGATATGCATCTTATGTTTCTATAAACAATAAATGATTGTGATAGTAATTAATTTTGAATCAAATACAATTGTGAATATAATTTAATTTATTGAAACTGTTTATATATTATCAATTTTACCAATCTTACCCATAATTTTACGGTAAAATTGCCAATAAATATTTCACTGGTAAATTTACATCCGTAATCACAACACTGAACACATAGATACCTTTAAAGACCTACGTCCCACCACAATTCGCGTTCTGAGATGTTAGTGAACGCTTTTTTTAAATGGTGGATGCAGTCAAGACTAACTTGAACATTTTATTGTTCTAAACACTCTAACGATCTCGAACGCTGACTTACATGATTGTTGAATGACATTGACCAATCGCAGCATCGATAACCAATTTAAGTTATTTTCTGGGAACCGCAAAACCAGTGATGATATCAATGAATCTTTCAAAATCATGAAAATGCCCTCGCATATATTGCTGTTTTCAAAATCTTTTTTCTGTTAATCGACTTAATTATTTTATACCGCATGGAGGCATCAGTTTTTGTAGATTTGTAAAATTTTGATCTACGTGTGCGCCAACCCCGCGTACCCCACTCCCTGCATCAATATACGATTTAACGTGAGATATCACGTACCACTGGCAATAGCAGTGTGATATCACTAGCCACGGTGATACCTTATGGGTGCAGGCGGAGGAACTGTATTTAGTCAACGGTAGCACCCTTAATCTTAGTTATGAAATATTCCTTAATGATAGCACTCTATAGCTTGCTCGAAAAAACGTGCCTTCATATAATAACTATATTTGAGCTTTAATCATTAAGAAAGACAGTGCGTCCATGATCTAACCATATGACACTGGGTGGATTATTGGCAACCCAATTTCACTTTTTTTCGTGTAATTTTTTCTAAAAAATTTGCTTGTTATTCTTTTATTTTGTATTTATTTCCCTTATCCTTTATTTATTTCCTTTATATATGAAATATTTGTCTGTGTAATATTTTGTTATGGGATTAGTTATTCTTTATAAAAAATGTGTAGTGTAGTAGCAGGGTTGCATTGATTTAAATCTGTGATTTCACATTTACATCGACTAATCGACTTAAATCGACAAATCACATTTAAATCAATCAATTGAACAAATTTTTAAAAATTTTAAACAAACTCTAAAAAGTGAAAATAGAAATGACGTAATTACGGAATGTACGAAATATTAAAAAATAATTCACAAACTTTCAATCTTAATCTTTGAATAAATGTGATATTCTATGATCAAAACTAACACTACTTTACAAGCCATGAAGTACACATACATATAAGAGACGAAAGTAGTCGGACTTTTTGACATAACTTAAATCATTGTATGTAATATTTAATGCACTGAAAAAAAATTGAAGTTCATGACAACCTCATCTCGAAGTTGACAGTTGATTATTCATGCAAAGAAAAATAAGAAAAAGGGATCAGTTTTTATTAATTTGTTAATTTTTTTCTATTTTATGATCCACGGGTGTGACAACCCCGCGCACTCCAGTCCCTGTTATTGGCACATGAGTTAACGTGAGATATCACATACCACTGGCAATAGCAGTGAGATATCACTAGCCTAGGTGATATCTTAGGGGTGCTGGCGGATGAACTGTATTCAGTCAACGGTAGCACTCTCAATCTTAGCTAATGAATATTCCTTGATGCTGGAACGCTGTTGCTTGCTCGAAGAAACGAGCTTTCATATAACTATATATCTGAGCTTTAATCATTGAAAAATATACTGCGTCCCATAATCAAGGATTATGCCATTAGCTGGACTATTGGCAAACCAATTTTAGTTTTGTTCCTGCAAATTTTTAAAACAAATTTGTTTTTTTATCTCTTATTTTATTTTTATTTTCCCTATCCTATCACGAAATATTGGCCTATTTATAGTTTAGTTGTCCATTATTTAACAAAAAATATTAAAAAAACAAAATAAAAACAGATTTGCGTCCATTAACATCCTTAGAACGCATGTTGTTGTGGGACCTTGGTCTTAAAAGGTTTTTATGTGTTGTTGTGACACATATTGTAATGCCTACTACACATCACATTTTATTAAAAAAAAAAAAAAAAAAACAATTTCACTGTGATTGGGACAACTACACGATAACATTTTCCTAACAACAGAATGAGGTTTATTTAAAATATAAAGTAATATATTATCCAATATAACAGTAGTTAAAGTTAATAACTATTTCTCTGAAAAAAATTTTCTTTGGCCTTATATCATGAATTTTTCATTTTAAAGTTTAAGTATTTGAGATTAATTGAACAATATTTTATTTTCACATACATATTTCGTGTGATTGTCTCAACTTCATCGATTTATAATTGTAGAGTTATTGAAGCAATTTCGTAGTTTGATTCGCTCTATGTGACCGCACGGTGAGGTTGAGACAATTGCATTTCGATTGGAAATAGGACATGTTTTTTTTCAGTGTGGCGGACATAATCGACGCTGTAATTTAGTGTTTAAAATTGAATTTTATAAAGTAAATGTATATTCAATAAGTTTAAAATACTTACTTATAAGTTAATAAATAGTGTTAGTAGAACTTAATAGTTAAAAAAAAGTGCTGTGTCTATTTAATTAAGTTTTAAAATACACACAAAAAAATAATCGTGGTAGATCCGACAAAATTGCAGATAAATTCGAATAAAATGACATTGTTTTGGCTCCGACGTTTTATTTAGTTAAATCGATTGTATCGCTACTTTTAATACAAAAGTACAAAAGCACAAAACTTTAACTGTCAAATGAATAAACTTAATGTTATTTCGACAGTCAATGCTGTTGTTATAAACATCTAGAATATCAAGCATACTACTCTTTTGTAGAATTAACTGCAGTACTTTTGATATGATTATTAAAGTCAACAAAACTGTATTCAATTCAAGTATTTTATATATTGATTTAAAATTCAAAATCAAAAGTAGCTTTCGAATGCAGCATTTTCTTATTTTCGTTAATTTAAGGGCAATTTCCTCAATTTTATATGCAATTTTTTACTTTGTTAAATCGATGTACCTCTGTCGATTGAAAATATTGATTTTTTTTTGGGTGTACAAGTGTCAAGTGTACCTAGAAATTTGCCAAAAAGTTAGTGCAAACTTTTGATAACCATAAATTCAATTTATTGTTATTTTATTACTATATTTATTTTAACATTTAGAATTGTTTAGTTTAACGCTGATTCGCATAATTAGCATTTTACAAAAAATTTCTGGGTATAATAAATCTAGTTAAACAAAAAGTGTTTTATGAACAAATAATCCAAAGGCATTGACATGATTTGTTGTTAATAGAATGTGTTTCAAATAGTAATTTGTGTTGTTTTCATTTTGTGATTTGAATCTCTTTTTTGAAAATTAAAAATTGTTTCAAATAACTTGTTTTAAAAAATAATTAATTTAGCATTAAATTTTAGTGTAAATGAAAATATTTAATAAAGGTTATTTTATTTTAAATGAAAAATCTTTCTATAATTTTATTAGTATATAATTTTTATCTTCCACACTGTTTATGAATTTCTATTGAACGAGCTGAGCTGTTGGAACAAAAGATGTCTAGCATCAATAAAAGTGAATTTGGAAGTGATTAATTGAAGTAAAACAACATTATCAGATATAATTCATCTATATATTCATTCATCAGATATAATTCATTCATTAGTTCAACCAAAAACAACAACCTTAAAAGAATTCTATTGACATTCAACAAGAATTGTTCTATGTATTTTTAGCAAAATTTAATTAATTATAATATAATATTTATCAATAAAAAATTATTTTTGAAAAATATGTGTTTTCTATTTCAAATTTTATTATTTTCAGAAATTTTAAGTTCAAAATAAAAAGATCATTTGGTATAAATAAAAATAAAAACTATAATTACTACCGACTACTTTCAGTCATAGATGTGTGAGTGTAAAATTTTATTTCATGGCTTGTAAAATAGTGTTGGTTTTGCTATGATTAAATCGAACAGTTTTACTACACCAATGCCAATACGAAAATACAATATAAAATCTAAACCAAATCTAAATATTATCATAAATCTACAAATCTGAGTAATTTTTCCGAGGAAGGAAGATATTACTTGTGAAACTGCGTTTCCAAATTACTTTGATTCTAGCTACCTTACAGTGGTCTCAGAGCTATTTATTTCTTCAGGTCCGCAAAGTTCCACGGAACTTTATCTACATATATTTATCGGTGTAGAGTCCTGTGTAGAGTGTGTAGTCCGACAACCCAAATATGCCAAAATGTCAATTGTCGGACTCGACAATAGCAGACACATTTTTGTCGGACAAGGTTACCCTCGTGTTCTAAAACAAATTTCTACACACCATGGCTTAAAAAAATTGTGGTAGCAAATTTCAAGATCCCGAGCAATCGGCCTTTTTCGGTGCTTGCCGAACGAAAGAGCGGCCGAATCGAGGAAAATGGCAGAACAAAAGTTTTCGGACTCGTCAAGGACAGGCGCCTCACGAAGTATAAAATCCGTGGTGATCATCAAATGAAATCGACGTGGGCCCAGGGTCTAATAAACATATAAAATACACATATAAAATACACACATATACATCACATATAAAATATGAGCCAATATTTCATGATAGAATAGAAAAAATAAAAATAAAATAATTTATAAAAGGTAACCATCAAATTTGTTTTAACAATTTGCAGGAACAAAACTAAAATGTGGTTGCCAATAATCCAGCTAGTTTCAATTTTCTTGATCATGCGACGCACCTCCTTCTTCAATGATTAAAGCCCACACACTGAGTTATATGAAGGCTCCATTCTTAAAAAGAAAATCAAAAAACAAACAAAATTTTGCATCTATCAACACCGTACGCATGTTGTGGTGCGACCTTGATCTTTAAAGGTTTCTATATGTGTTGTGACACATATCGTAATATATTCCTACTACACAACACAATTTATTTAAAAAAAAATGGTCGATCAATTAGCGAAAATCCTTTAACAAGCTTTCATAATATGAGCATAGATCGATGAGGTTGCGGCAATCATATTTGGATTCTAGTTTTGATAAATTGCATATAGTTTTGATATGACCTGGATTTGTCTCAACACCACTACCAAGGTTGACAGCTGTGTGTCATATAAAAGCCCGCGTTCTTCTTCAAGTAACATAACCAAATGAGCTAACACTTACTTATCAAATTATGACAGCTCTGTCGATCGACAAACTAGCTGTTCGATGTTGATTATATCAACTATTTACTATACCACCAAAATATGCGAATTTGTGGTTGACTTTTGAACTTAATTTTGTGCGTGAATAATTAATTATCATCTGATAAAAACTTAAACGAATATTAGTGTTACATGTTGCCATACCATATATATTTTTTACGCTTTCACATATACGCTTCCGCATATATATATATATATATGAGCAAATTTTGATGATAAAAATGAAAATCTCTCAATTGTGAGGCACACCCATGAAATTTTAGGTAAAGTCTCCTCATCAACTCTAAAAATGAATAAAACTTTGTTCCTCATTTTTTATTGTATGTTCCAAAAGTTATTGGGGATTTTCTGGCAAATTCGTATTAAATACGTATTAAATTTCATTTTGTCGTGAAAATTCGCCCCGTTGACAGTCTTGCAGTTC
>OY856186.1:192060905-192070905 GCA_963693315.1 Diogma glabrata | reverse complement strand
TTCGGCAAAAAAAAGTAACATAAACCACCGTTTTATATGGAAGTTGTATAGAGTCTTAATCCATGCATAGATAGTATTACGTACTATAGCATAGTGGTCACCATGGTATGGAATTCTGGAAAGTTATGAAATTTTAATTATTTTCCTGGAAAAATTTCATTTTAGCAAATACTTTTTTAAAAAAATTATATTTCATTTATTCTTAATAATTTACTTATGTTTGCTGTATACGTATATACACTATTTTTGCAAGCGACATTACTTAAAGTTGAAGCCTTTTATTATGAATACTTAAAAATTTTATGATACTCTAAAATTTTACGCAAAAGCTCGAAATAATATTTTTTCGATAATGTAAAAAGAAATCCCTTTGCATTTTGTCGCTCTGACAGTGTGTGATTTTATCTGTTACTAACTAGGCACTTACCCACTGTTAAGAAGTGTGAAATAATATTATTGGGGCACCCGTATGATGCGCCCGATCTACCCGGGTGGTGATTTTAAACAATTTGTTGATATAAATTAAAAATATAATGGGACAAAATTATGCCAAGCGTACACCAGCATTAATTAACGTATAGGGGCATTCTTTTACAAATCGAACAGATTTGGACAAAATCTGATCGACACATTTTTGATTTGCCTGAAAGTTTTTTAAGGGGTTTTATATCGAAAAAAAAGATATAAGTGTTCGAGGATTTTTTTTTTCGAATATCGTGATTTTTGGCTTAGAGATATATGTTAAAAAATTCATAGCTTCGGTTCTATTAAAGATAGAACCTTCTAGTTTGTTTAATTTTTAACTTTAAAAGATGCAATTTATTAAAAAAAATTAAGTCAATAAAAATTATTAACAATTTGAAAAAGTTTGCATTTTTGATTTTGTTATAATTTTTCCAATATTTTTAGAATTTTGAAAAAAGTTTCGATATTTGATTTTGTTAGAACTTTTGGAATATTTTTAGAATTTTGAAAAAGTTTCAATTTTTGATTTCATTATAATTTTGGGAATACTTTTGGAATTTTATATTTTATAAAAGGTTTTTATATTTGATTTTGTTATAATTTTTGCAATATTTTAAAAATTTTTGAAAAAGTTTGTATATTCGATTTTGTTATAATTTTTGCAATATTTTAGAATTTTGAAAAAGTTTTAATCTTTGATTCTGGAGCCCTATTCCCTAACACATATTTGTCAATCGACAATATTGTCAATTTCACCAAAATGCTTAACAACTTTGTATAAAAATTGTATTCTGTAACCCAAATTTGTTTATCCTTAGACACAAACCTTAGTTTCAAAATTATAACAAAAACTATAACAGATTTTTGGTACTAAATTCGAGATAAAACAATCAGATGTCGCTGTTAGCAACTTTTTTGACAACTAATTTTTTTAATCTTAAAACATGCAAAATAAAATAAAAATATATTTAATAAATAAATATGTTTTAACGTTATTTATATAAAAATATGATTATTTAATATTATTAAAGACTTATTTATGCATTATAAATTAATTTTTACGCCAATCGATGAAATTTGTTTAAAAAATTCAACACACAAAACATAAAACAAAATTGTGATTTTGACAGTAACTATATTATTCTTGTCAGATTCACAATATTGTGTTGAATTTTCACCAAATTGGTGTTACATAATACGAAATTCACAATATTGTGTGAATTTACAATATTGTAATGACATTTATGTGTTCGGGAATATGGCCCTGAGTGTATCATCTTTTCACTAAATTATGTTAATATATGATCTGTTATAATTTTTCGGCAACGTATTGATGTTTCGTTTTAGTTTTTTTTAAATAAATTTCTAAACAGAAATAAAATGCTTGTACTTTTAAATAGAGTTTTATGTTTGATATACATCGCTGCCCAAAACTAAAAACAATGTGCTCATAATATCAAAATCCTTAACCCAGATCGAAGTCGTGATATGAATGAAATGAATGAATGAAAAATTGTTTTGAAAAGCAAAAGCTCGGGGATCGAACCAGCGTCCTTCTGATCAGAGTCTATGGTTAACCATTTAACACCCTCGACCAGCGATGAGATAAAAATTTGTTTTTGAACGATCGACTTAACATCACAATTTTTTGCTTCAATTTGAGTGTCATTTTTTGTTTTATTTTTACTTCACCACAATTTTGAATTGTGTGAAGTATTGCAATCTATCGAAAAAAAAATCTTACATACCCTAAATTTTGTTTTATTTTTTGGTTGGGTTGTTGCGTGGGTGGGTAGGATATTGATGAATCTTTGGTATATGATCCATGTTAACTCGAAAATGGAAGCTCTGGATACATTTTAAAACTAGAAAAATGGCGGCGGATCTTCCGAACACCTGTATTTTTAAATCTTCAATAAATTCTAATCCTGCATTTCAATCTTACTGACAATAATTGGTATATACCGTTATGGTACTATTCCCAATATTTCTAGGTACCAACTTCCGGTTGAAATTTTTTTTGAGGTATTTATCCCTACTGTAGCCTACAATTTCAAATCGATTTTCATGAAACGTTGTTTAAAGTTTCATTACATAGCATAAGCTTTTTAGGTACACTGGACAATGGGTTGGGGGTCCACCATACAACATCTGGTTTTTTCACTATGTTTTTTTATGTTTGTTGGGAGCATACAACATTCGTTCGTGAATGAATTTTGACGACACTTTAAGAGAAGATGTAAATATGTATGTCAAGGAACTGATTAGTTTTTGAACGAATTTCAACAAAGTGGTGGGGGTCCTCCGAGCGACTGTTTTTTAAAAGCTCAATAACAGCGGTACCTGATAATCGAATTGAATGAAACATGGTACATAAGCATTTAATGTCATGACCACTTGTCGTTCATGAAGCATTTAGTGTCATGACCCGTCATCATAGTCTCGAGCAAATGCTTAAAATTATTCAATTAAATTAAATTAAACTTAAACCCAATTCATAACAATTCAATATTCGAATTTCCCAATTATTAAATCAAAGCCAAATTGCAATGGTTTGATATTTTTGCTAATATGTTTTATTTCAAAACATATTAAAATTAATATAAATATTTGGTAATTACTCAGCAATTAAAAGAACGTTTAATTGTTAAGTAAATGAACTGAGGATCTTTGACGTTTGTTTATTTTGAAGGGGAGTTTGAATAAACTTTTAATTGGTTTAACGATAAACAAAATTAGTTTAACGGGGTTAATTATGATAACGGATCATGACTTCGAATTTGAATGAAAATAAATGTTAGTGATTTTGGGAGTGATCAAACTAAGATGCAAACTAAGTGAATTTATAGTTTTATCGTAGTTCACATATGATAGTAGTTTAAAACTAAAATAAAACTTAATAATAATAGAATTTTCAATTATCTAATTTCGTAAAAATAAAAATAAATTATAATAAAGAACTTGAGCGTTTCATTGAATTGAAGTGTGTGACCAGATTTGTTCAATTTACCTATAAATACATTTAGTTTCTTGATACCAACAGATGTTAAGATACCACACTAGAACCGGTAACGTTATTACCGTTAATACCGATATTGGTTCTAAAATCTCATTTCGGCATTACTGGTATTAAGGCTCGGTTATTCAGCTATTGCCGATTTAAAGAAAAAATTAATATTTGCCAACAGAAAATTCGTCACATTAAGTAAAATCAATAATAAACCTTAGAAATGTTCATTACAACGTATCAAGGTTCACATGATATATATCAATGATATATATCCGATATATATCATTGATATATATCACGATATTTATGCCCTGATATATATCATGATATTTATAAAAAGAAATAATTAACATTTTTTTTCTTAAAGTTAGAAAATCTGTTAACAGTCGCAGCACTGCCCGCAAAACGCATGCCAAATCGAAGTAACCTGGTTAAGCTATGCCAAGACCATAAAGCTGACATAGATCCTAACATAACTAAACTTATGACATAAGTATTGTAATAAATTCTAAACATATGCTTTGTTATCTAAAGACAATAGCAGTCGCTTTAGACAGACCTCAAAGAGATAAAACATCTATTGCCGTTGTAGTTGAAATTTGGCATAAACTAGAAGTCTTAAACTATCGATGCCATCTTAAACTAGAGCAACCTTTAAAAGTTAAGAAATTTTTTTATCGGAGTGACATGGCTTTAAATACACCTCATTACCTAGCCAATTTACGCTTGACCATCGATTTTTAGGTAAACGTTTGAACATCCACCAAAGAGAAGAAACATCTACTCTTATTTAAATATAATTATTTCAGACTTCATTCCATTTGTAATGGCGCTTTTAACTGAATCTACAACATTTCCAAAATTTGTATTTCAATCTCAGTTTATAAATACACCACCAATGGTGTGGTGGAATGGAATGACTACTTGGATGACTTTTTTTTCTTTAGACAATTTTACTTTATTTTAACTTTTTTGTATTTACTTTATTTACGTATGATATTTTATATTTTATTGGCCCTGTCATGGTTGCTAGTACTCGGCCATTGCTGCAATACTGGTCATCATTATTGGTCTGTTACTGGGTCAGCTGTACAACCTTGTATCATTGCTGTTTTTTTCTCTGGCAAATGAATGGCAGCCATATATTGTCCGAAGTTTTTAACAAGTAAAATTATGTTAATGGCCGAGTAATAGTTGCCAGTACTATTTTTTTTTTATAAAATGTGTTGTGTAGTAGACATTACAATATGTGTCACTACAACACATCAAAACCTTTTAAGACCAACCCACAACAACATGCGTTCTAAGGTGTTGATGGAAGCAACTTTGTTTTTTTTTTGTATTTTTTTATATTTTTTTTATAGATGGAATAACTAAACAATAAATCCTATCACATATAAAATATGACATAGGCCAATGGTTCATGATTCTATTCTAGAAAAAATAAAATAAATTAAAAGGTAAACAGCGAATTTGTTTTAACAATTTGCAGGAACAAAACTAAAATGTGGTTGCCAATAATCCAGCTAGTGGCATATTCATGCGACGCACTTCCTTCCTCAATGATTAAAGCCCATACAAAGAGTTATATGAAGGCTCGATTCTTTGAGTAAGCAATCATCATCAGGTAATGCGTGGCATCAACAGGTAATGCTCAATAACTATGATTGAGGGTGCTACCGTTGACCGAATAGGGTTCATCCACCAGCACCCCTAAGATATCACCTTGGCTAGTTAGTGATATCTCACTACTTTTGTCAGTGGTATGTGATATTTCACGTTAGCTCGTATGTCAATAGCAGGGACTGGAGTCAACGGAGTTGTCACACCCGTAGATCAAAAATAAAAAAATTTATAATATAAAAAATTGATCCCTCCATGCGACTCTATGGGTGATGGTTGCCAGTACCCGGCCATTGTTGAATTACTCGTCCCAAGTAATTGACCATTACTGGACCAGTTGTATAACCTTACATGGGCCATTGCTGGCTTTATTCTCTGGCCCTTGAATGACAGTCATTTATTATTTGAAGTAATCATCCAGTAACATTACGTTTATGGTCCAGTTATGTACTCGGCCATTGCTGCATTACTGGGCCCCAGTAATGAACTGTTACTGGACCAGTTGTACGACTTTGTATGGGTATTGATGAAGCAACTTAGTTAAATAAATAAGACAAAGCGAGCAAGGGTATTCGTAATTTGGAATTGTGCAATCGAAGAAATAAAGAAATACGCTTGATTGCCTATACATTAAATTAGAGTTGCCATTTTGAATTTAATTTATAGGCAAATAGGTAAGAAACGAGGGCGTGATGCGTTGCACTGCATACAAGTGTGGAAAGGGCCATATATTGTATAATATTTAAGATAACCAACTTATTCAAAAATAAATATCAGAACTTGATATATATCGGATATATATCTGATATATATCGGATATTTTGATATTTATATAAATATCATGATATTTGCCAACCTTGCAACGTATCCTGTGTTGTAGTTTTTTTTGTAATATTAAGGGATTCCACCAGTTACAAAAAAAAAAAAATAAACTACAAGACAGTATACATTACAATATTGACCAGATTTATCATACATTGATTTCAGTATATCATGAACAAAAAACATACAGAGTTCATTACACCTTTAATTATAGGTTAGTTTAGGTTAAGTTGCAGTGGCTGTCATCATTACACATGATCTGGACGACGCACTTAGACCAAATAGGTCCGTTGTGATAGCACAGAGTCTCCTAGTCCTACTCGAAACATTTGAAGCTTCTGGTGAAGTTAAGTTTCTCCGTAACTACAAAATTACTCAGGTCGGTACAAACTTTTGATGTGTGCTTACCAAAATAAATTTGCCGTCTATCGGCCAATGCTGTACACGTACAAAATAGATGAAATTTTCATTGTATCAACTTATTCTTTATAAAAGGTTGCCATTACTTTATTTTGAAAAAAACTCGTTTTACTCTCACCAATAGTGTTCCGTATAAAAAACGGAACCCTAAAAATAAAAATATATTATATTAGAATATATAAAAATATATTCTAATTATTTTTATTGAAAATAATTAATTTTAATAATTAATAATAATTTTTTATTCATTTAATTACTTGAAGTAAAATAAAACTTACTAAAGACTGACCATTTTAAATATTTTGTTTATAAATTTATTTTAATCGATTTCCAAACCAAAATTCAATTATTGTTTTATTTTCTGGAATATCGGTGTTACCGGAAATATATACCGGTAACGTGAAAAATTTAGATCGGTAATGCCGATTACGGCAAAAACGGTAATTTTGGAAGCCCTATTTAATACAGTTCAAAACAGTTCTGCATCCTAACTGACGGTTTTTCACTGTCGGTAAAAATTTTTTTTTGCAATATTTTTCATTTTTTCAGTCTTTATTGACACTACAGACTACAATAATGAAGTGATTATGAGGCTTTAATTAGGGTGAGAAGATAATGATCAACTTTTGGGATACATTGTTCAAAGTGGCAGGGTTCACCATACAACTGCTGACTTTTCTTACTTTGTTTTTAGAGTTTTTTGGGAGCATTCAGACTTCGTCCATTAAACAATTTTGACGACACTTACTTTTAGACAAAAGATGGAGATTTGAATGAGAAATAACTGATTAGTTTTTGGATAATATTGAGATAAGTGGAAGAGGTCTCATGAGCACCTGTTTATTTGAAACTTCAATAACATCAGTTCCTGTTAATTGATAATTGTACTACAGCTTTCTTTAATGAACTAATTTTGATACAACTTTAGCAAAAGATGGAAATATATAGAAGAAGTAACTGATAAGCCTTTGAGCGATAGGCAAAGTGGTGGGTTCCTCCAGAGCATCTGTTTTTATAATTAGAACTACGCGAAATCTATAACAATAGTTATTCATTAATTAAAGTATTTGATGGATAGGCTTCATAGCCTTCATATGTAATGTTATTTTGTAAATATAAACTTTAGTTTTTTTTTTACATTACCATATAAAATATATTGCATGCTACATGTGCCAAAATGTTTATTATCATAGTCTGTTGACCAACTCAACCTGCGACCTCATTCTCATTAGTCAATTTGACATCACGTGCAATAAAATACATTTTTGCACTTGTTACATAAATAACTATTCCTGTTCAAAACAAACTAATATTGACTTCTTTTCTACTTGTTCGCTACAAATTCCGACACCGAATTATCGAAATTTGTATATTTTGTATTGCACTTGCACAAAAGAATACAAATTTCGATACTTCGGTGTTGGAACTTGTACCGAACAGGTAGAAAAAAATTCACTATAAGTTATGTGAGTGTTATAAATAACTTAAATTAATCTTTCAATATATGCTAAACAATATCATTCTGACTAATATATTTTTTTATTACAGGTAAGTGTTGATGACGCTTAAACTACATTATTTTCCATAAAATCGTGTATTAAATTAATAATGAAGTAATCAGGTAGGACTTACCATTTCATTTGTGACAATTAAAAAAAATGCATGTAGGTGTTTTGTTTGTCAAATTTATAGAAACGTAAACCTAATTTGCATCTTGGTTCATCAAAATCAAACATTCGGTTTAACCAATGCTTAACATAGTTTTACAAAGAAACTAGAAGACCCGACCCGGTGAACTTCGTAACACCTAAAATTTATTTGTAAATAACATTTGATCAGCAATTGTGAATTGTAATCGACATGCTACCGCCAATTCGTTTACTGAAACGAAATTGCCTTATATTTATTAATGACATTTCAAGCCTACAGCTGATTGGTCAAGTTAGAATATTTGCAGATGACACTGCTTTATTTGATCAAACTGAAGATCCGAAGAGCATATTCAATAGTATTAAATCTTATATATTAATACGCTAGATCAAAACTTTGTGGAGCCTAAGGCTTTTTTATTCGCAGATGGATTCATTTCAAATTTTTTACAGCTAACTGATATTAGTGTAACCTATAATCGGATTCGGATTCACACAAATCGGATCATAAATAAAAAAGTTATTATATACGGAAAACTTTTTATATACAATGCATTATAAGTTTACATACATATAAAAACGAAATTAAACATTTATTTTATTTTTTTATATTTTCTTTTTATATATTAGCGAACAACAAAAACGAAACTTTTTTTTCTCATTCATTTCAGTCGTCTTTTGTCTTTGAACAAAGGATGGTTTTCGAGTCGTCGGAATAAAAGAGATTATATGCGTTATATGCTTTCTTTTTTAAATCATTCATTTCAGTCGTCTTTTGTCTTTGAACAAGGACGGTTTTCGATATTATTTCGATTATTTTGTTTATTGATATAAAGATATTTGCGTAATATTTTTCTTTGTTTTCTTATTATAGGAGGGCTATTATTTTGAAAACGTACATTTTTTTTGTTGATTTTTAAATTTTTGATTTTTAAAAAATCTGAAATTTTGATATTTTGTTGGTATTGACGAAAGGAAAAAAGTTGTTTCTGCTTTTATTTTTTGTGTACTCTGAATCGGCGTTATGCGCGGCTAAATTTTTAAGGCTTTTTCACGTAGTTTTGGTAATGGTTTAAAACCTAAAACTTTTTTTCTTTTTTTATATTTATTTTCTCTTAGTTAGTTTATACATTTCCTTTGAAGTTTAGAGAATCTAGTTTATGAATTGATTTAGGGGTCGATAGACGTAATATTTTTCTTTGGTTTTTTTATTACAGGAGGGGCTATTATTTGAAAACGTACATTTTTTTTGTTGATTTTTGAATTTTTGATATTAAAAAATCTGAAATTTTGATATTTTGTTGGTATTGACGAAAGGAAAAAGTTGTTTCTGCTTTTATTTTTTGTGTACTCTGAATCGGCGTTATGCGCGGCTAAATTTTTAAGGCTTTTTCACGTAGTTTTGGTAATGGTTTAAAACTTAAAACTTTTTTTTCTTTTTTTATATTTATTTTCTCTTAGTTAGTTTATACATTTCCTTTGAAGTTTAGAGAATTTAGTTTATGAATTGATTTAGGGGTCGATAGACGTAATATTTTTCTTTGTTTTTTTTATTACAGTAGGGCTATTATTTTGAAAACGTACATTTTTTTTGTTGATTTTTAAATTTTTGATTTTTAAAAAATCTGAAATTTTGATATTTTGTTGGAATTGACGAAAGGAAAAAAGTTGTTTCTGCTTTTTTTTTTGTGTACTCTCAATCGGTGTTATGCGCGGTTGAATTTTTGAGACATTTTCACGTAGTTTTGGTAATGGTTTAAAACTTAAAACTTTTTTTTCTTTTTTTATATTTATTTTCTCTTAGTTAGTTTATACATTTCCTTTGAAGTTTAGAGAATTTAGTTTATGAATTGATTTAGGGGTCGATAGACGTAATATTTTTCTTTGTTTTTTTTATTATAGGAGGGCTATTATTTTGAAAACGTACATTTTTTTTGTTGATTTTTAAATTTTTGTTTCTTAAAAAATCTGAAATTTTGATATTTTGTTGGTATTGACGAAAGGAAAAAAG
>OY856186.1:192055905-192058405 GCA_963693315.1 Diogma glabrata | reverse complement strand
TCCCAAAAAACATCTCCAAAGTGCAATTTTCCAGGTTTTTTGTAAAAAGTGAATGAATATTCTAAATTATGGAAGAAAATATAAAAACGGGAGATCTGTTATTTGTTTTTTTTTTTTAATTTTATATTTTTATATTTACGAGCCGCCATTTTGAATAAAAAATTTAACGCCACTCGGATGTTGAAACTACTTATAATTATCAACATTCTAAGTAAAACAACACATCTGTTGATATTTTAAATTTGTGTTGGTAGCCAAATTTCTATACTTTCAGAGTGAGGCGTAAGCCTGTAGCTGCCATATTGATTCCGCCATTTTATATATATATTTATGAAAGAGAAGAAAACGATACTTTTTTAAATCACCATGTTTGAACAAATAAAATTTTAAAAAATCATCTAAAAACATGAATATTTTTTGTTTAAGTAATATTTTTTTATAAAGCGTCACTATGTACCTTTTAAACAAAAAACATTCATTAAAATCGGTTCACCCGTTCGATCACAATTTTGAAATGAAGTCAAGTGATTCCATGAATTTAATTATTTTGTTATCACGAGTCCTAACTCGCGATTGTCTTAGAAAGTAAAATAAATTTCTACGAGTCAGACTCGTGATTGTTTCACAAGCAAAATAAATGTCCACGAGCCAGACTCGTGATTGATGCACAAGGGGTTAAAAACCAAATTTCTTGTGTTTCACTCGCCATATAAATTAATAAATTGCTTACCTCTACCAGTACTTCAAGTCTGTGGTCTCACTATTGAAAGAGTTAACTCTGTCAAATATTTAGAGTAAATACTTATGAACACATGACATGGCAAGATCAAATCAATAAAACTTGCAATAAGATTGCTCCAATTGTTGGTCTTCTCAGAAAATTATCTTGGTATGTTCCTACGAATGTCTTGTTAATGATCTATTTTGCATTTATTCACTCGTGGATAAATTATGGAATCCTAGTTTATGGTACGGCTTCGGAAACGAGAATCAAGCAGTTACAGGTCCTGCAAAATAAAAGTTTGAAAGTGGTGTTCAAATTACATGCTTTATTTTCCACTTCTGATTGCTATATATATGTAGAAACCTTAAATGGATTATCTTTATCCAATTTGATATTTAACCATGTAGATTATAACTAAGCAACTCGAATTCGGATAAACTAAGTATTCATAATATCAAAACGGAATTTGGCAATAACTTTCTCTGGCCATTAATTTTTAATAATTTTTAATAATATTTGATTAATTCAAAAATAACCTAAAAGTGTTTACAAATTATTAATAGAGTTGTTTTTTTTGTGAGAAAAAGTAAAATAAGCTAATATAAAAAAAAACTCAATAAATAATCAAGAATAGACAAAAAATAAGCTGATATATATATATATATATTATATATATATATATATATATATTATATATATATATATATATATATATATATATATATATATATATATATATATATATATATATATATATATATATATATATATATATATATATATATATATATATATATATATATATATATTAGACTGGTCGTTAAAAACTAAATTTTCCGAGGACGCCCCCTAGAAAAATTCTTTGTGGTCAAAAAACCACAACGGCGTTATTTTTTTTTTTTTAAATCAAAAGAACACGTGCCGCAAAATCGTTGAAGTTGGTTTTTTGAAAAATTCGTAGATTTTTTCAAATATCTCATAAAATATGCAGATGTCAAAAAAAATCATATGCAGATGTCAAAAAAAATCACATAACCATTTTTGTAGGAAATTTAATTTTCTACAAAAAAGGTCCATGTCATTTTTTCCCGAAAACGTATAGTTCTCATGATGTTTTGAAAATGAACTTGTAAGTTTTCGTAATTTTTTAAAAACATAAAAAATAAAGATGACGAAAAACTCCTAATTTTCTTCTTATGCTATAGAACGAAATGTATAAAAAAATAATCGTGACAAAAAAAATCAAAATTAGTACTTTTTCGTCGAAATTTTCATCATTTGGTTTTACGAGTTTCGAAGAATTTCAAGTTTTATTTCAAAATATCATCAGAAATATAGGTTTTAGGAAAAAAATGACTTGGACCTTTTTTGTAGAGAATTAAATTTCCTGCAAAAATGATTATGTGATTTTTTTTGACATCTGCATATTTTATGAGATATTAACAATTTCATCAAAAAATAAACTTCGATGATTTTGCGGCACGTGTTCTTTTCACTTAAAAAAAAAAAAATAAAGCCGTTATGGTTTTTTGACCACAAAGAATTTTTCTGGGGGGCGTCTCGGAAAATTTAGTTTTTAACGACCAGTCTATATATATATATATATATATATATATATATATATATATATATATATATATATATATATATATATATATATATATATATATATATATATATATATATATATATATATATATATATATATATATATATATATATATATATATATATATATATATATATATATATATATATATATATATATATATATAT
>OY856186.1:191831177-192055705 GCA_963693315.1 Diogma glabrata | reverse complement strand
TCATTGGCGAACCAATGAGAAGGACATAGCAGGAAGCGTACCTAGCGAGATTGATTTTCAAGCCCCAAGCTAGCTTCAGCCCATGGGAACGATAAAGTAACCCTGCTACTTCAGCACAAATACAGAAATGTACGCTATTCACGAAAGTTTGCAGAAATGGAAAGAAATACAAGTGGAAAAACGAAGACTCTGGCGACCCCTGTTGCGAAAGACCCACGATCAACACGTCCAACCCCCACGTTCACTTACTTACGCACACACACACACACACACACACATTCACACCCCCTTATCACTATGACTGAAGTAACAAAATTTACTCACCCCATGATTAAACCCCGTCCTCCTATTCGGATTCCATCAGCCCTCCATCAGCACGTTGTTCAGGTTTGAAATCTCGCAAAAATACTTTGTATGTCGCGAACGTTATGGAGAAACGATGAATCAATTGGTGATCAGCAGCGTTGCATAAACTTGTATTTAAAATCGTGAGTCAGTTTGTCCTTCAAAAGCGTTGACTCAATTTATAAACAATGACGTTGAACCAATTTGTAATCAAATGCGTTGATAAAATTAGTAATCCAAATAGTTGAATAAATTTGTAGCCAAAAGCGTTGACTCAATTTATAAACAATAACGTTGAAACAATTTGTAATCAATTGCGTTGATAAAATTAGTAATCCAAATAGTTGAATAAATTTGTAGTCAAAAGCGTTGACTAAATTTATAAACAATAACGTTGAACCAATTTGTAATCAATTGCGGTGATAAGATTAGTAATCCAAATAGTTGAATAAATTTGTAGTCAAAAGCGTTGACTCAATTTATAAACAATGACGTTGAACCAATTTGTAATCAAATGCGTTGATAAAATTAGTAATCCGAATAGTTGAATAAATTTGTAGCCAAAAGCGTTAACTCAATTTATAAACAATAACGTTGAAACAATTTGTAATCAATTGCGTTGATAAAATTAGTAATCCAAATAGTTGAATAAATTTGTAGTCAAAAGCGTTGACTAAATTTATAAACAATGACGTTGAAACAATTTGTAATCAAATGCGTTGATAAAATTAGTAATCCAAATAGTTGAATAAATTTGTAGTCAAAAGCGTTGACTAAATTTATAAACAATGACGTTGAAACAATTTGTAATCAAATGCGTTGATAAAATTAGTAATCCAAATAGTTGAATAAATTTGTAGTCAAAAGCGTTGACTAAATTTATAAGCAATAACGTTGAAACGATTTGTAATCAATTGCGTTGATAAAATTAGTAATCCAAATAGTTGAATAAATTTGTAGTCAAAAGCGTTGACCAAATTTATAAACAATAACGTTGAAACAATTTGTAATCAATTGCGTTGATAAAATTAGTAATCCAAATAGTTGAATAAATTTGTAGTCAAAAGCGTTGACTAAATTTATAAACAATGACGTTGAAACAATTTGTAATCAAATGCGTTGATAGAATTAGTAAAAATAGTTGAATAAATTTGTAGTCAAAAGCGTTGACTAAATTTATAAGCAATAACGTTGAAACGATTTGTAATCAATTGCGTTGATAAAATTAGTAATCCAAATAGTTGAATAAATTTGTAGTCAAAAGCGTTGACCAAATTTATAAACAATAACGTTGAAACAATTTGTAATCAATTGCGTTGATAAAATTAGTAATCCAAATAGTTGAATAAATTTGTAGTCAAAAGCGTTGACTAAATTTATAAACAATAACGTTGAACCAATTTGTAATCAAATGCGTTGATAAACGTAGTAAAAATAGTTGAATAAATTTGCAGTCAAAAGCGTTGACTCAATTTATAAACAATAACGTTGAAACAATTTGTAATCAATTGCGTTGATAAAATTAGTAGAAATAGTTGAATAAATTTGTAGTCAAAAGCGTTGACTAAATTTATAAATAATAACGTTGAAACAATTTGCAATCAAATGCGTTGATAGAATTAGTAAAAATAGTTGAGTAAATTTGTAGTCGAAAGCGTTGACCAAATTTGTATTCAAAATCGTGAATCAGTTTGTCATCCAAAAGCGTTGAATAATTTGGTAAGCACTATCGTTGAACCAAGTTGTAATCAAATGCGTTGACAAAATTTAGTAAAAATAGTTGAATAAATTTGTAGTCAAAAGCGTTGACTCAATTTATAAACAATAACGATGAACCAATTTGTAATCAATTGTGTTGATAGAATTAGTAAAAATAGTTGAGTAAATTTGCAGTCAAAAGCGTTGACCAAATTTGGATTCAAATTCATGGAACCCAATTGCAATCAAAATCGGTGAATAATTTTATAATCCAATTCGTTGAATAAACTATTTTTATTTAAGATATATTTGAACTATTCTTTAAATTACAGTTTAATCATTTAATAACAAGAACGACAAAAGTTATATAAACACGGTAATAATTATTTACAACTCATCACGCCAGTCTCGTACATTCTTATATTTTATATTTACAGATAATGATTTTTTTGTTTTTTTTTTTTTTTGTATTTATATTTAATAAATTAGAAATATTCACTAGCCTAAAGTTCAATAATTTAATAACAAGGACGACACATTTTAACTAACACGGTAATAATTATTTTAAATTGATCATGCCAGTCCCGTACATTTGTATAATTTATAGTTACAGATAATGATTTTTTTTGATATTTATATTTAATATATTAGAAATATTCGCTAGACTAAAGTTCAATAATTTAAGAACAATGACGACACAATTTAACTAAACACGGTAATAAATATTTTAAATTGATCATGCCAGTCCCGTACATTCGTATAATTTATAGTTACAGATAATGATTTTTTTTGATATTTATATTTAATATATTAGAAATATTCGCTAGACTAAAGTTCAATAATTTAAGAACAATGACGACACAATTTAACTAACACGGTAATAATTATTTTAAATTGATCATGCCAGTCCCGTACATTTGTATAATTTATAGTTACAGATAATGATTTTTTTTGATATTTATATTTAATAAATTAGAAATATTCGCTAGACTAAAGTTCAATAATTTAAGAACAATGACGACACAATTTATTATTTAACTAACACGGTAATAATTATTTTAAATTGATCATGCCAGTCCCGTGCATTTGTATAATTTATAGTTACAGATAATGATTTTTTTTGATATTTATATTTAATATATTTGAAATATTCACTCGATTAAAGATCAATAATTTAATAACAATGATGACACAATTTATCGGAACACGGAATAGGTATTTAGAACAGAAAGCTAATTCGTTAAGCGAATTATGCAGGTCCCTAATAAATTCTCACAGTTTTATAAAATTTTTGGTACCTTTACTAATCCTTTTTCGCGCTTATCCAAAATGTCAGCCAAGCCCAAAAGTTTGACGTGATATTTTTATCCAAATTGGCACAATTTCGCGAAATGCAGGACCAGACGTCCATCAAAAGTAATATGTATCACAATCACGCACGATCGTCATCTTCATGGTGAATTTTATTCCATTGTTGAGAACTGCCGACGTAGTAAAAGAAAAACACTCCTCCAACAAAATCTCATGCACGACTGACAGCCGTCCAAACACCAAAAAACAAATGTAATAGAACTAAGCGAGTTTACGGTTTTGGTTTTGTCACAAACATAGATTTTTTTTTTTGTAAATTTATTTTTTTGATTTTTACGACACGAACATATAAATAATTTTTTTGTAACTGTTTGTGTTTTCGCGACGACACAAAACAAATAAATTTGAACTAAATTTGTCACTAACGGGACGGAGACATTTAAAAGAAATTCAAACTAATTGCACTAATTGATATTAAATTTAATTTAAATAAAAATTTCACTACTTAATATTTAACTTAAATTTAAGAAAAGATGCATGAATGCAAAATTTTCGCCAATAATTTTGTCATTCATGAGAGGTTGGTTGCACAAGAGAATGAATAATTTTACAGTGCTCATTATATAGTCAAATTTTTAGTCTCGCAATAACTCGAATATAGTGTTTAGATGGGAGATAATTAATTTACATCAGATTTTCAAATTATTGGGAACTTATTATAGTTCACAAAACCGTTTGCTATTTGATAATATTGTACGAAAGTAAGGTTTGGACACAAGATATTTCCGACACATCCATAACACGTATAATTGAATTCAAAATGAATCAAATACAGATTCGATCAATGATATGATGTTCAGACATTTATCAACTACACTCTGCAATATCAGTACAGTGAAGTTCAGTTCAATAACGGAAGGATTGTTTAAAGCAAAACACTCATACAAAGACAAATCAAATGTTTAGCAAAGCAAGAATAGTAATTCGTTGTATGTTGATGATTGGAAACAGAATACACGTAGCTGTTATGAGGTTTTGAGAATTTCGTTGTTTCATTACGGTTTGTGTTTTGAAAAACAAGAAGAGTTTAAACTCAAGTAGTAAGGCGAGAACAATCGAATGGAAGTATAACGCGCGTCAATTTTAGTGCGTTGCAAGATTAAATTCTGATTAAATTTTAGTGGTTATACGGATGATGATTAAAGAAAAGTATTAATTAATTCAAATTAACCAATATTATGTTATATTAATGAATAAATAAATCAGGGTAATTAGTGCAATTTCCTTTCTCCTATACGTTTGTCCGGCTATTGCAGATTTAGTTAGATTTTAAGAAATATATAAGGAAACTATGGGTTAAGGAAACTACTCGAAATATGACTATTGAGGATGAAGGGATGAGAATCTATTACAAGTGGTACAGATTAATATAAGGAACAACAACTAAGGAAACTGCGACTGTAATACACTACGTTCTGACATTAGTCCAGACTATCCATTACAGAACAAGTGCTTTTTGGATGAACACTTACGACCAAAAAGAAGTTGAAACAGGTATAGGCTGGTCGCCAATAGACCTTGTATATACATATTAGTATGGTGAAGCACCTCGACGTACCACGGATTAGCAATCAATGCGATCGGTATTACAAACTCAGTCTTAGCAGAAACAAAGTAACAAAGTATCTATGAATATGCAAAAAAAACTTTTGGGAGGGGTATCGATAAAATCAGTATTCTACTCTATTGCAAGCAGTGGATAACTAAAATCTTCCAGACCCAATTTCGGGCAGATCTGGGGGTTCCCGAGACTCTAAAGTCACAAAAAAAATTGATTCAATCTGCTACAGATCGAACGGAAAAACACCGTAGGACCGACTTCTTTAATGAAACATCCGACACAATTTCGTTTTTACGTTATGCAGGCTCGCAACCCACACCTGAACTAACACGAGTCTCATGCGTCTCCGACTCGCTAGCCGGACCACACTGTTGTACGATTCCGCCCAAGTGACTCGGAAGGTTGTTCATATAGATTCAAGGTGACCAACTGAACCAAATTCAAATACGTTCAATCACGGAATTTGCACTTATAAATAGTCAAAACAAAAAAAAATTTTGAAACAAGACCCGAACACCACAGCTGATACACGCTTACTGAACTGTGAATTCGAGACGAAACTACCCTCATATGGTCGTCGATACTCTTGACTTACAACGGCGGTAAAACACAAGCGAAAGTTACTAACATAGTGACAAAAGAAGTTATCACCGATATTAGGCACGAATGTCCTTGGAATGGTAAACACCTCTACGTTTAGAAGCCAGGTCCTCCAGTTCGTAAGCAGCGCTACCTACCAACCTTCAAACGTTGGCTTCGCAAACTTTTGTGAGAGCGATACCGAGGATTTTCTGCAGTTCCCCGCATCGCTCAAAATAATATTACGACAGAATTCAATGTTTTGTTTTTGGCTAAACCCCCAAGAGAGGAAGCTGGTGGACTGGGGGCCCTCGCAATACACTCGTCAGCGTATTCCTCGGGTAACCACAATCTCCATACCTCGCCCCTTGGAAGAATCTCAATATCTGAAACCCAAGCCAGCTTTTCACCTGGCCTGAAATTAGGTTATCTGCGAATACAGGGATAGACATTGTCGGAGCCTATTGTCGGCAATAGAACTATCAATTATTTTCTTAAATTTATTCATAGGTGATTCAATATACTTGCCACTGACAAAATTTCAGGTTGTCAATTATTTGAGAATTTGGTGAATCGATTGATTCATTTCTACTATCATCAGCATCATAAATTTCATCATATTTTAACTTTTCCACATCGTAACAAAATCAACAACTTGATCTTTTGAACTTGGAAATTTTTAGAACTGACATTTTTTTCTTGAAATTTGAATCTATCCAAGCCGGTTTAAACAAATGTTATTGATACTCCAAAGCTTCAGGAACGTCCCGCTCGACCAATTCGATGTAAATAATTCAGTGATGGATTTGGAACATCAAGATTTATTATTAAATTTATATTTTCTGCATCAATTCTGCGTGACTGTGATTAGAATACGAAAGTTGAATTCTCTTATATTTTTCTAATAATTTAAGACGTTGTGTTTGCTCATGTGCGCCCTTTATCGTTAATCAATAATTTAAAATAGCGTTCGGCACGGGATTGAGAATTGGTGAACATTGAACATTGCTTACACGAAATCAACCGGAATATGTTTTTCTATTTCTACAATCTACAATTTCATTACATTGAAATTATTTTCTGGCTGTGGAATTGCGTAACCAAAATTTAAATTGTAATTTAATTATTTAATTATTACCAAAAAAAAATTATTCCATTACAACACTTGATTACTTCAAACATATTAGAACAGAATTTCAAACAAAAACCGTATGGAAATTTAGTTATTCAAACCTCAAACAGCTGCGCGATGTCTGACCAATTCGTCCATTAGATTAAATAAGATTTATTATTGGCTTGATATTATTTTACTACTATTTACAAATGTTTTCCAAGGTGCTGATATATGAACAGAACAAAAATAAACGGTGAGATTTGAGAGAAAATAAGTATGCTACAAATATGGCAGAAGAATTGGCAATATGGCAATTATGGCAATTATGAAAATGTTCTGACCAATTCGACACAAGTATAAATTTTTTTTTTACTTTAAAAAAAAATGTTAATCTGACAACAGCCGAGTGTGTAACACACAAAAAAAAACTATCTTGGCTGATGCTTGTATTTGATTTGACCAAACAAGGTAGAAATTGTACTGTGAGAGAAAATAAGTATACTACAACTATGGCAGAAGATGGGAATTATGAAACGTTTCCGGCTAGCTCAGTCGGTAGAGCATGAGACTCTTAATCTCAGGGTCGTGGGTTCGAGCCCCACGTTGGGCGCCAATTTGTAATGAAGCGCTTTCTCATTGGCGAACCAATGAGAAGGACATAGCAGGAAGCGTACCTAGCGAGATTGATTTTCAAGCCCCAAGCTAGCTTCAGCCCATGGGAACGATAAAGTAACCCTGCTACTTCAGCACAAATACAGAAATGTACGCTATTCACGAAAGTTTGCAGAAATGGAAAGAAATACAAGTGGAAAAACGAAGACTCTGGCGACCCCTGTTGCGAAAGACCCACGATCAACACGTCCAACCCCCACGTTCACTTACTTACGCACACACACACACACACACATTCACACCCCCTTATCACTATGACTGAAGTAACAAAATTTACTCACCCCATGATTAAACCCCGTCCTCCTATTCGGATTCCATCAGCCCTCCATCAGCACGTTGTTCAGGTTTGAAATCTCGCAAAAATACTTTGTATGTCGCGAACGTTATGGAGAAACGATGAATCAATTGGTGATCAGCAGCGTTGCATAAACTTGTATTTAAAATCGTGAGTCAGTTTGTCCTTCAAAAGCGTTGACTCAATTTATAAACAATGACGTTGAACCAATTTGTAATCAAATGCGTTGATAAAATTAGTAATCCAAATAGTTGAATAAATTTGTAGCCAAAAGCGTTGACTCAATTTATAAACAATAACGTTGAAACAATTTGTAATCAATTGCGTTGATAAAATTAGTAATCCAAATAGTTGAATAAATTTGTAGTCAAAAGCGTTGACTAAATTTATAAACAATAACGTTGAACCAATTTGTAATCAATTGCGGTGATAAGATTAGTAATCCAAATAGTTGAATAAATTTGTAGTCAAAAGCGTTGACTCAATTTATAAACAATGACGTTGAACCAATTTGTAATCAAATGCGTTGATAAAATTAGTAATCCAAATAGTTGAATAAATTTGTAGCCAAAAGCGTTGACTCAATTTATAAACAATAACGTTGAAACAATTTGTAATCAATTGCGTTGATAAAATTAGTAATCCAAATAGTTGAATAAATTTGTAGTCAAAAGCGTTGACTAAATTTATAAACAATGACGTTGAAACAATTTGTAATCAAATGCGTTGATAAAATTAGTAATCCAAATAGTTGAATAAATTTGTAGTCAAAAGCGTTGACTAAATTTATAAACAATGACGTTGAAACAATTTGTAATCAAATGCGTTGATAAAATTAGTAATCCAAATAGTTGAATAAATTTGTAGTCAAAAGCGTTGACTAAATTTATAAGCAATAACGTTGAAACGATTTGTAATCAATTGCGTTGATAAAATTAGTAATCCAAATAGTTGAATAAATTTGTAGTCAAAAGCGTTGACCAAATTTATAAACAATAACGTTGAAACAATTTGTAATCAATTGCGTTGATAAAATTAGTAATCCAAATAGTTGAATAAATTTGTAGTCAAAAGCGTTGACTAAATTTATAAACAATGACGTTGAAACAATTTGTAATCAAATGCGTTGATAGAATTAGTAAAAATAGTTGAATAAATTTGTAGTCAAAAGCGTTGACTAAATTTATAAGCAATAACGTTGAAACGATTTGTAATCAATTGCGTTGATAAAATTAGTAATCCAAATAGTTGAATAAATTTGTAGTCAAAAGCGTTGACCAAATTTATAAACAATAACGTTGAAACAATTTGTAATCAATTGCGTTGATAAAATTAGTAATCCAAATAGTTGAATAAATTTGTAGTCAAAAGCGTTGACTAAATTTATAAACAATAACGTTGAACCAATTTGTAATCAAATGCGTTGATAAACGTAGTAAAAATAGTTGAATAAATTTGCAGTCAAAAGCGTTGACTCAATTTATAAACAATAACGTTGAAACAATTTGTAATCAATTGCGTTGATAAAATTAGTAGAAATAGTTGAATAAATTTGTAGTCAAAAGCGTTGACTAAATTTATAAATAATAACGTTGAAACAATTTGCAATCAAATGCGTTGATAGAATTAGTAAAAATAGTTGAGTAAATTTGTAGTCGAAAGCGTTGACCAAATTTGTATTCAAAATCGTGAATCAGTTTGTCATCCAAAAGCGTTGAATAATTTGGTAAGCACTATCGTTGAACCAAGTTGTAATCAAATGCGTTGACAAAATTTAGTAAAAATAGTTGAATAAATTTGTAGTCAAAAGCGTTGACTCAATTTATAAACAATAACGATGAACCAATTTGTAATCAATTGTGTTGATAGAATTAGTAAAAATAGTTGAGTAAATTTGCAGTCAAAAGCGTTGACCAAATTTGGATTCAAATTCATGGAACCCAATTGCAATCAAAATCGGTGAATAATTTTATAATCCAATTCGTTGAATAAACTATTTTTATTTAAGATATATTTGAACTATTCTTTAAATTACAGTTTAATCATTTAATAACAAGAACGACAAAAGTTATATAAACACGGTAATAATTATTTACAACTCATCACGCCAGTCTCGTACATTCTTATATTTTATATTTACAGATAATGATTTTTTTGTTTTTTTTTTTTTTTGTATTTATATTTAATAAATTAGAAATATTCACTAGCCTAAAGTTCAATAATTTAATAACAAGGACGACACATTTTAACTAACACGGTAATAATTATTTTAAATTGATCATGCCAGTCCCGTACATTTGTATAATTTATAGTTACAGATAATGATTTTTTTTTGATATTTATATTTAATATATTAGAAATATTCGCTAGACTAAAGTTCAATAATTTAAGAACAATGACGACACAATTTAACTAAACACGGTAATAAATATTTTAAATTGATCATGCCAGTCCCGTACATTCGTATAATTTATAGTTACAGATAATGATTTTTTTTGATATTTATATTTAATATATTAGAAATATTCGCTAGACTAAAGTTCAATAATTTAAGAACAATGACGACACAATTTAACTAACACGGTAATAATTATTTTAAATTGATCATGCCAGTCCCGTACATTTGTATAATTTATAGTTACAGATAATGATTTTTTTTGATATTTATATTTAATAAATTAGAAATATTCGCTAGACTAAAGTTCAATAATTTAAGAACAATGACGACACAATTTAACTAACACGGTAATAATTATTTTAAATTGATCATGCCAGTCCCGTGCATTTGTATAATTTATAGTTACAGATAATGATTTTTTTTGATATTTATATTTAATATATTTGAAATATTCACTCGATTAAAGATCAATAATTTAATAACAATGATGACACAATTTATCGGAACACGGAATAGGTATTTAGAACAGAAAGCTAATTCGTTAAGCGAATTATGCAGGTCCCTAATAAATTCTCACAGTTTTATAAAATTTTTGGTACCTTTACTAATCCTTTTTCGCGCTTATCCAAAATGTCAGCCAAGCCCAAAAGTTTGACGTGATATTTTTATCCAAATTGGCACAATTTCGCGAAATGCAGGACCAGACGTCCATCAAAAGTAATATGTATCACAATCACGCACGATCGTCATCTTCATGGTGAATTTTATTCCATTGTTGAGAACTGCCGACGTAGTAAAAGAAAAACACTCCTCCAACAAAATCTCATGCACGACTGACAGCCGTCCAAACACCAAAAAACAAATGTAATAGAACTAAGCGAGTTTACGGTTTTGGTTTTGTCACAAACATAGATTTTTTTTTTGTAAATTTATTTTTTTGATTTTTACGACACGAACATATAAATAATTTTTTTGTAACTGTTTGTGTTTTCGCGACGACACAAAACAAATAAATTTGAACTAAATTTGTCACTAACGGGACGGAGACATTTAAAAGAAATTCAAACTAATTGCACTAATTGATATTAAATTTAATTTAAATAAAAATTTCACTACTTAATATTTAACTTAAATTTAAGAAAAGATGCATGAATGCAAAATTTTCGCCAATAATTTTGTCATTCATGAGAGGTTGGTTGCACAAGAGAATGAATAATTTTACAGTGCTCATTATATAGTCAAATTTTTAGTCTCGCAATAACTCGAATATAGTGTTTAGATGGGAGATAATTAATTTACATCAGATTTTCAAATTATTGGGAACTTATTATAGTTCACAAAACCGTTTGCTATCTGATAATATTGTACGAAAGTAAGGTTTGGACACAAGATATTTCCGACACATCCATAACACGTATAATTGAATTCAAAATGAATCAAATACAGATTCGATCAATGATATGATGTTCAGACATTTATCAACTACACTCTGCAATATCAGTACAGTGAAGTTCAGTTCAATAACGGAAGGATTGTTTAAAGCAAAACACTCATACAAAGACAAATCAAATGTTTAGCAAAGCAAGAATAGTAATTCGTTGTATGTTGATGATTGGAAACAGAATACACGTAGCTGTTATGAGGTTTTGAGAATTTCGTTGTTTCATTACGGTTTGTGTTTTGAAAAACAAGAAGAGTTTAAACTCAAGTAGTAAGGCGAGAACAATCGAATGGAAGTATAACGCGCGTCAATTTTAGTGCGTTGCAAGATTAAATTCTGATTAAATTTTAGTGGTTATACGGATGATGATTAAAGAAAAGTATTAATTAATTCAAATTAACCAATATTATGTTATATTAATGAATAAATAAATCAGGGTAATTAGTGCAATTTCCTTTCTCCTATACGTTTGTCCGGCTATTGCAGATTTAGTTAGATTTTAAGAAATATATAAGGAAACTATGGGTTAAGGAAACTACTCGAAATATGACTATTGAGGATGAAGGGATGAGAATCTATTACAAGTGGTACAGATTAATATAAGGAACAACAACTAAGGAAACTGCGACTGTAATACACTACGTTCTGACATTAGTCCAGACTATCCATTACAACTCAGAAGAAAATCCGTCTAAGAAGACCGAAATGTATCGGTTGGATAGAAAATTTTGAATCATCTTCACAACATTTGGATGAAAACCATACGCAACGAGCTTGTTGATTAAGTTGGCATGCCAAACTCGATCGAATGCCTTGGAGATGTCTAAAGCGATAACGTATGTTATACCGCCTTTATCAAGTATGCTGTTCCAACAATGCGCTACATAGTTTAATAGATCGGTAGTTGATCTTTTGTTTCGAAAACCGTATTGGCTGTCGGCTATGAAATGATTTTCTTCCAAAAATTTTGAAATGTGTGTATTAATATAATGCTCGTAGACTTTGGATAAGACCGATAGTAAAGCTATTGGCCTATAATTTGAGATATCGGATTTTGGTCTCTTTTTGGGGACGGGCTGGACATTTGCCAACTTCCAGCACGAGGGAAATATACCAGATTTGTAGGATTGGTAGAATAGCTTAGTCAAAGTTGGTGCAAGTTCTTTAGAAAAGGTTTTTAAAATAATGGGTGGAATGTTGTCCATTCCTGAGGCTTTGTTGATGTTTAACCTTCTTAAAAGTTTAGCGACCATTATGGGTTTGAAGTGGAGTTCATTCATATTAACGCCTGAAGACTGGATTTGGCGTATTTCTTTAGGAGTTTCCAAAACAGTGGAGTTCAGAACAAACCGTTCATCGAACAAGTTAGCTTTTCCTGCGCGATCATTGACGATTAAATCACCATCAATAACAGGGTCATCATCAATAATAGGAGATTTTGTCCCAGAATTTAAAGAAGTAATGGCACCGTAGAAACTCTTGTCAGAAATAGACATAGATTAGACGTAAGTTTTGAAGCTTTCGCTCTTTCAATTTCAGACTTTTCGTTTGAGATAATCTGGTTAGATATTTTGTTGGCCCTTAGATATTGGGATTGATTAGCGGGAGTATTGTTATGAATCCATATGTTAAATGATCTACGTTTGTTTCTAAGTGCCGTTTTGGCAGCTTTCGAATACAAGTATTTTTGTTTGGGTTTTACTATGGAGAAAGGGACAAATTTATTGATAGCAAATTGAATGGTTTCTGTAAAGTTTTGAGCAGAAACATTTACATTGTCAGTGTAAAAACAATGACGGTCGAAAGGGAAACCATGGAAAAAAATTTTGAAGACCCCTCTTATCCATTTTTGAATAGTGAAATATTTTACTGGGTTTGGGAACTCTAGTTTTAAGTAAATCAGTTTTGATAACTGATGATATTAAATAATGATCAGAATTTCCAATACTACCTTTGCGACATCGAAACTCGTAATATCTGTCATTGTGGTAAGATAGAGATCTTAAAGAAAAGTATTATCACCGCCATTACGGAAGTGAAAGCTGGGTTTTTAACAATTTGGAATAGGCCCTGAGACGCGGCAAAAATTTCTGCCAGTTTTCCACTATTGTCATCATCGTCGGTCGATTTGGAGAATTCCAACCATGATTTGTTATGGACGTTGAAGTCACCGGTAACGATAACTTCACAATTAGGGCACTTTGCTCTAATCTCGTCCACAATTTTTGTCAGTAAATTAAAAAAGTTTGGGTTACGTTTGTTGGGGGACCGGTATAAAGTTATTGTAAAAATAGTCATTTCTGGAAGACAAGACTCATGAATGAACGCGCATACGCCTTGATGGAGTTTGAAAGCTGATTCAAGCGTATATTTGGAATTAAGCGATTCAATAAAGAAAACATTTTCAGAAACTTGTGTTTCTGTAAGGAATAGAATATTCGGTTTGTCGTGCTCAAGATGATGTTGCACGTGGTCATGGTTAGCGTTCAATCCTCAGATGTTTTGAACATGTGTTTTAAAATTTTTGTTTCATTCATATATGTGTTGTTCCTGCAAATACCGTGGACGTGCCGCTTTATGGGCGGGTGGATTGCGCAAATTTGCTTTACCACTTGCAGACTTATATCTTTTCTTTTGTACTGATATATGTATCAAGAGGTTTATTTTATTTTTGTATCTTTTATTAAAGAATGGATAACTAAGCAAAAAATCCTATCATACAATAAAATATGACATATGCCTATATTTCATGATAAGATGAAGAAATAATAACAAAATAATAAGTGAAAAACAAATTGTGAGAAGACGCGCACCAATCACCACCTCAATCGAGGCACAAAGCCCACACATAATTATGTGTTGGTCTGATTCCTCGAAAGAGTTAACGAGTGGTACCACTACGAAAGGCTGCCCTGCTAAGACTGGAAGTGCTGCCAACTAATTGAAGTTCGTTCGACAGCACCCTAAGATATCATCTTGGCTAATGACATCTCCTGCCATTGCCAGTGGTATGTGATATCTCACGCTAACTCATATGTCAATGGCAGGGACTGGAGTACGCAGGGTAGTCAGACCCGTAGATCAACATTGATCATAATCGATCAAAATCGACCCCTCCTGCGGATGCAATCCAAACTTCACAATACTGTCCAAACCTACATATATATATATATATACATATATATGTTCAGGAATAGGTTGTTATGAAACAACAAAGTTGTGAAATACTGAATAAAATCTAGTGTTTTTGCTTGCTAATCAGTGATCGAATCTCGAAGGAAACTTGGGAATCGTTTATCGAATTGAGAGTAAGGCCAATTCGAAGAAAGGTAGAAAAACGTGACAATATATTCGAAAATTAAGGGGGACTTAACTTCTGAATTTTTATGTCACTTCTTAAAATATTTTTAGCTTTAAAAGAAATCATCAATCTCTATATCGTCGCTTTAATAATGAAATGACGTATACGCAAAAGTATAGTTTCGAGATATTTGAGTTTAAAGTTTGATGTGCGCATGCATTTGCATGGACGTTAATTTATAATTTATTAATTCTTACCCCCAGTCATAAAATAATTCGAAAATGCAAAAACGCCAATTCAAAGATACCCTTATGGGGAATGCAGCGCACCTATTATATAAAAACAACGTAAAAATAGCATACGTTGTTTCATTATTAAAGCGACGATATATTCCAAGTTTTTGATCTCTTTCTTGCGTTCTAAAGTGTAAATGGACATTTTCTTAAACCTTGTAGTTTGCATTGAAACCCCTCGAGACCATTAATTCCTGCAAAACATTCCATGCGTATAAGCGGTTCGGGTAAAACAATTCTTCTGCATTTTGTTAGTATGTAATCTCGATAGTTTGGTTGTTTGAACTGACTGACAAGTAAAACGGATAAAAATATATATTTGAGGCATGAAGAATCTGATTTCATCCGAGAACTGCTGGTGAAGATATTTATAAAAAACATATTAAATTTCGACTATACGCACAACCTCGTATAACACACGTAGCACAAAGTCTAGAAGAGCCATAAGCCAATTATATTTCTCTTGCAATAATTTTACTTCGGTCTAAAAGCCTTAAGTACCACAATCAATTAGTACCACAAAGCCAAATGTCAAAACGTCTGTTTGTCGGCAGACCGACCGTCATGACCGAAGGAAACTATTTGAGCAACTGAACAAAAATGTTTTTTTCGATAAATTTTGGTTCTAAAATTAGGTTTAGTGAATTGTAAGAGTCGAAAAGGACGACCGGCTCGACATCTGTACCCGAATTGTGTCAAAAATTTCATTTAGTGTACCAAAAAAACTGTATACTTTTTGATTAAATAACGTCTATTTTAAGTGATTCTGAGTAGTAATGTAATTGAACATGTAGTTCTCCAGAGAGAGATGAGCCGCCACGCCACAACTCTCCCATAAATATTTACCCGAACACTTTATATTCCTCCATTTTGTTATTTTTATAATTATAGTATCTTATAAACCATAATAATAAAATGTACTATGCATTTTATATCGACTATCCATTAGACCTCTATCTGAACCTTTGAAAGTGGGAGGGAAGATAGAATTGGTATAGTTATAAATACACTACAATTCAGGTACCAAATTTCTATTTGACTACATACTGTACCGGGCTGTCGAACTGGATGAATCTTGCAATGACCAATATTAACTTGAAACTGGACTTTTCTGGTGTTTATTTGAGGCGTACTCAGATGTTATTTGCGGTTTATGCTATTGTTTTGACAATCGATTCCAAAGGTGCCATCAGCCATATTATCGCTCCGACATTAATATTGAACGGTCAGGAAAAAAAACAGAACTAAACAAAATTCGATTATATTAATTAATAAGTTTTAAATCAATTTGGAATAATTTTATTGGCTATTCTTTCTGGCCCACGTCAAAAATTTCATACTCAAGTTGCCGCAAAAATTTTTATATCTGTTCGACACAAGTTTTTCTAATCAACCACCTAACAAGTAATACTTATGCAACACCTCAACTCCAACTTAATTCCAACTAATTTATTAACCAATCAAAAACAAAATCTCATGAATCGAGCCAATTGTTTATTTCGTATCTTTGTTAATTCTTTTTAGCTTTCCATAATTAAGCGAAAAATGAATAGAAAACAAAAATAATATATTACGAACTTTCGGAAGTGGCAAATGTACTTCAAAATATTTTAAATAATTGTGTTTGTTTTTATAAACAAGTGGGTTGAGAAGTTTTTGAAAAGGTATACATACATTGTCTAATAACGCTATATTGCATTACTACAAGTAAAGAGAACGGAAAATGCAAGTACACAGAATATCTAGCTCATTACAGGACAGGACGAAAGGAGGAAGTTTGGGTAACTACAATAAACCACAAACCCAAGAAGTGAAATGAGAGCCTCGAACCCAAACCTCGAAATAAAGACTCTCAGACTCTAACGATTGAGCTAGTCGGCCAGCACAAAAATTTAAGCTGAGTACCGAATAAAGGTGGAAGTTATGCAGTATATAACAAAAATGAGAGGAACTCTTCGGACAATAGGAGATAAAATGAGAACTAGAGGAACGCATATACCTATTGACGCAGGTCTATGGAATGGTATATTTCGCGTCGTCGGACAATATCGTTCTCTAGCTCGTAAGACGCGTTTGATCTGGATGATCAAGGGTTTCCCCACTCTCGTCCAATTTTCATATTTTTCGTGTAAAAAACGTTTATTTTTAGTGGTAATGAGTAGTAACTTTGAATCTGGAGATATCTGATGATCGGCATCTGTATGTGAGCCAAGAACTTGATTATTGTGTTATAAGTGTGTCAAAAAAATCGTTAATCGGAAATATTTTCGACTAGAAAGATGTAATACATGTAAGTTATTATTTGGATGCCAACAAATGTAATTGAACATTAACTTTGCCATGAAGTGTGTCAATCGTTAAGTGTGTCAAAACATGAAAAGTTGCGTATTTTTTTGCTTAAAAAACGTTCATTTAAAGTGATAACGAGTAGTAACATTGATTGTGGAGAAATGCTGATGGTCGGCATTGGGGGGTGGAGCGAAGCCCACTGGATAACCCCAAGTAAATAAAATAAAATAAATAATAATTTTGAAAATGGTTTGAATTTTAATAATATTCTCTTGAATATATTCAGTATTTTGAAGAAAGTTGTAATTTTTTATTTTGTTGTAATTTTTTAAAATCAAATCAGTTCCCCCTTTTGGAAAAAACTTAAATTAATTATTTGTATAACATGAAATTAATTGAGGATGAAATTGGTAATGGGATAATTTGTTTGTTTTTGTAAAGTTGAAAGTGCTGAACGCTAAGTGGTGAGGTTTTTGGGTTGTTTGCTGAGTGTATAATATTTTCACTAAATTATGTTAATTTATGATCTGTTTTAACATATAATTATCGGGTAAGGTATTGATGTTTCGTGTTAGTTTTGTAATAAACTTCTAAACAGAGGTAAAATACTTGTACTTTTATATAGATTTTTATGTTTAATATACATCGCTGCCCAAAATTAAAAACAGTGTCCTTATAAAAGCCTTTTGCTGAAAATTATATAAAAATCTTTAACTCAGACCGAAGTGTTGATATCTCAGAGCCTGGAGATTTAAGCCCCTTTATATTTTTCTTCTTCAGATGTTAAGAATTTTTTTATTAAAAATCTTTAAAAATTGATGAAATATCAAAAAACAAATCATTCAAAATAATTTAACAAAAATAATTTAAGAAAAATTAAATCGGTCACGGTACTGTCGTTTTATATATGTATGTTGGAAAATTTGTGTTAAGCGGAAAATTTGTTGGAAAATTTGTTGGAAAATTTGTGTTATTTGTGTTTAATTAATTTGTAAATAAGCGCATAAAATTACGAATTGTACGTGTTGTTGTCGGTTACAGGTCAGGTTTTTTTTAATCTCTGGGGAGGGTACTCACATAATGAACCTGCCGAGTCCACTCGCTCGGAGCCTGGGGGCCGGAGTTATTCAACAAATTCGGCTGGAAATGTTTTTTTTTGCTTCCTTGTAAGCGATATAACTCATAAATGGTGCACTTTAGGATGCTGGTGACATGGAACGTTCTTGTTCCTTAAATGTTTTTCTATAACTTAAAAGAAAACAAAAAAATTTGTTTGTTGCAAATTTTTGCAAAAAACTGCGAAAAAATGTCTAAAAAACGATATTTTGCAATTGAATTTAGTTATTTGCAAATAATTGTTTATAATATAATTGACCCCACTATCCCTGAAACCCCTAAAAAATGGTTCATAACTCGGTTCCACATCATATTAAAGAGGTTTATTTTTTTTAAATCTTTGGTTTCTAACCACTTTGCAAATTTTAAAACCGCATCTCGTTAAGTTGAAAATTAGTTGAGAAATTTAATTTTGCAACTAAGGAATTTTCGCCGTTTTTTGAACCGCTGTAATCGTTGTTAATATTGAATATGGGTATAGGCAACACAATTGTTAATTAAAGCTGACATTTTACCCTTTCGACTGCCGTCAAGCAGATTGCGATCAGATAAAAACTCAGACCTTGTGGCCTGCCCAAAGTTAACAACTTTTTTTCAGACACTAAGTGCAAAATAGAATTGTGCAAAAACTATTAAGCCAAATGAAACGTTCCAAAGCTTATATTTTTTTGTTGAGGTTTCAGCTACAAGAAGGAGGGTCAATTATATTATAAACAATTATTTGCAAATAACTAAATTCAATTGGAAAATATCGTTTTTTAGACATTTTTTCGCAGTTTTTTGCAAAAATTTGCAACAAACAAATTTTTTTGTCTTCTAATATTTATTTTAAGTTATAGAAAAACATTTAAGGAACAAGAACGTTCCATGTCACCAGCATCCGAAAGTGCACCATTTACGAGTTATATCGCTTACAAGGAAGCAAAAAATTATTTCCAGCCGAATTTGTTGAATAACTCCAGTCCCCAGGTTCCGAGCGAGTGGACTTGGCAGTTCCATTATGTGAGTACCCTCCCCCAGAGATTAAAAAAATTCTGACCTGTATCCGACAACAACACGTAAGCCATATCTTTTTCCGTTATTCTATCGGCCTAAAAACATTCACAATTTTATTATTTACAGAAATGCAATTTGTTTTTCATGAGACTTGTTGTGTTTTCATGACGACATTATTTTATTACTCATTCGTTATAAATTCATTACATTACTGTTGCTTAAGCTAGGTACGTCGTCATAGTTTTATTCCAGATTATATTTTCTAAAATATTTTTTAGTTTATGAAGCACTTTAGCAATTTGAATAAATAAATTAAAATGTGTATAGAAACTAAATTAAACGAAATACCAAATCTGTATATGTAGGTACCGATCCAAATAACTATATACCATTTTTAAAAAAAATTCATTATAAAAGCCTAACCTTCTTTTCTACAGAAAAAACACAAAATGCATTAGTTTCTATATTTCTAAAATTATAACAAAGATTAGAAATAAAAAATAGAAATACTAAAAACATTTATTACAATTTTTGTTTTATTAAAGCAGGTGTTTCGAAATGAATTGTTATTATTATTATTAACGTTTATTTAATTCCATAGAATAAATTATTGTTTAAATATGTCATTTAATAAATATAAATAATATGTAATTTAAGTGTTTAGACGTCAGTTTTTACATGTTCCCTAAGAAAAGGAGTTATTTATAACATTTATGAGTAACAATAATATATGGAAAATGTTGCTTTTTAAATAAGATTGAATTTTCAAAATAAAATTTATATTGTTTATAATGGAAGGAAATATAATTTTTTAAAATCGAACTATTGTTTTGTAAATTTGCGTTGGGGTTTTTGTTGAATAGAAAGCGGAACGGAGATTAAATGTTTAAAGTTTTTTTTAAATAAGATTATGTGAACTATGTTGCACAATTTTTATTTTTATACAATTGTTATTATAAGTTTTGAAATTAATACTGTTTATAGTGACTAATATGCATTGACTTTGCAATATGTATAGTGAATTAATTAAACTTAGTTGTTGATTCCAGATGTGAACAAAAAGTGTTGATTCTTGAAAATAAAATACATTCGATTTTTGATAAAATAGAACTGCTGACAAAATTACACAATTGTTTAAACTTTTTTTCCCACGTTCGTTGATTTGAATTAATTTCCACAAAATATAGAATAGTTATTCATAATTAAATTAAGTATTGTTGCAAAAATATGTATATTTAAAGGTTAACGCGAGACCCTTTAAATATACATATTTTTGCAACGATTTTGTGTCGATTTCTTTTGCCACTCGGAAAAGATGAATTTTTAAACCGATAACTTATCAATATGTTTTGTGCTAATGAAAATGTTAGTTCTTGCTAGACAAAGTCGCAATGAATGTTTTTGCAGCTTCCGCTTTTGACTTGCAAAATGATTCAAGAATTTTTTAATGATCTCTCTTTAAGTTGTTTTTCCTTGTACAACTACGTAGCGTCATAAAAATGTAAAACTTGTGCTACTGGTGGTCTTATGTTGACTTTGATCACATTGTCATATAGCAGTTTTATGTCAAAATACGTTAGTTTTAATAGCAAAAATGAGGAGTCACTGTTAGTGATAAATGATAATATGTATTTCAGTATAGAACTGCATTTATTATTTCGCACAAAAGATACGTAATGTTGTCGAGGTACCTAGATTGCGTTGAGCCCGTGTATCCTTATTGGTGCAGATATCATCTGTGTACCAATTGCTTATTTTATGTCGCAGTTACCTTATGTTGTTCTTGTCCAGCCCAATTTTGTTTATCGATCAATACGAAATATGAATAGCATTCATTCAAATTCAAATAATCTTTTAATAGGCTGTAGTATGTAAGCGTGTGTGTATTATTGCAAGTGCAATAAAGAAATTTTGTATTTTGCAAACATTTTGAGTGTAGATAATTGTCGTGTTTAGGACTACCAAACGATTGAGGCGTATGTATAGGGATCGGTAGAGAAGATGTAGAGTGACATTTTTTATGTTTACTCCAATCGGTTCCAAACCAAAGATCCACACTTAAGTTTCTAACTTTTTTCGGTTAAAAATCTACTATACTATTTAGAAAACAAAATATCTTTGAGAGTATTATTCAGAAAACGGTTTTTGAAGATATTATGTGTTGGCACGCCCATCACGCTATAATATCTGCTGATTCACCTTAGATCAACCAATAGATTTACTAAATCGTAATTAGATAAAATATTAGATATTAAAAGCAGCTGTTCTTAACGGACCAAAGCAGAAGTTTAATTTCGATTCTTATTTCTGAATCTTTTTCGACCTCCATTCATATCTTATACAAAATTTTAATTACTATCTTTCTGTATAATATTGTAAATCAGTAAACGTATTTCTGAATGAAAATGGCACAACCATATGATATTATACATAAATATTAGCATTATGCATACATATTATTAAGTCATCTTATTTACGATTTGCCTAAAGCATCAAACACATAAATAAAAACTGGTTCGACCTACACGAGAAGCTTTTTATTATGATTATACATTTTGCCTTTTTGATGAATAAAATAATATAAGAAAAAAAAATTGAATAAAATTACAATATTAAAACTAAGAAAAAAAATTATAATAATAACAACACTCACGCTTCCATCTAAGAGGAGATAAAAAATTCATGTTCATTGTGTTTTTTTCGAATGCTAATATAAGCTTCTTCTCCAAAATAACTATTTTTGTTTGCTTTTTATTTTTAAACTTTTCTACGAAAATTTCAACTTATGTCAACACACTTCTTCAGCGGCATTTGATATTAAACGAACTTATATCTGGATAAAATAATACTATATCTTTGTATATAAATTAAAGATTATAATAATCATAGATTATCGTATTATTGTTTCATATCATTAAGTCGAATTGATTTTTAAATTTTGTGTGGCGCTCTTACACATAGACCCGGATATTAAATTTCAATATAACACTCAATTGATTTTCGAATCAATATTTATAATTGACAAAAAAAAATTCAAACTATTTGGTTTAGTTTAATAATCCAAAATTATCATACAAAGCATTATGTTGATATTTGATCCAATTGTTAAGAGAATAGAAGCTTGATTTAAAACCAACGCGTTTGCAATTACATATTTGCATAATAGACACGCCTTGATTGTATAAAACTGTTAATGGTAATCCAAATATTTTATTAATCCATAACGTATTACATATCGATTATTTTTAGCTGCTATAATACTGCCACTTTTTTGTGATTACAATAAAAACAGTAAAGACAAGAATATTATTCATTCTTCAACACCGAAAAGTTTCTTATTTTATCGTATAAATCAGTTAACAAAATAACTCAAACAACTTCTTCCAATAAATTTAACAAACGATTCCGTCTTCAATATAAAACAATTTTTCTCCACAATAATATCGTTCGATTTGGTAGAAAACGTTATTTACTTTTAATTTAATATTGTCCTGATTTTGATGTGTTGTACCGTAAAATAAAACGATTGCGTTTAACTCTTTACTTAGTATACATAAATTCAATAATATAATAATTTATTTATAACAATTTTATTTTTGGTTTATTATTAACTTAATACAATAATATTAGCGACGCGTTTTAACTTATATGCTCATCTTCAAACGATTTGAATGTTATAATGTATATAATTATGCAAGGCTTTTTATAGTTGGAACGGTTTCTTCGCAGTTAATTTTGAATTATTGCAACAAACTGAGCAATTATCATTCAAATTTCGAAGTCACTATCCATATTATGTAGTCAAAAATCCTCTCGTCTTCCCAAAAAACCCTGTTTGCCTCAACATAAGCAACACAATTTCCCTGTTTGCTAAAGTTCATACTCTAATGAAAATAAAGAAAAGTGTAGTAGCTTGGCTTATTTCGTTCTGTTAATAAAAACAACCAGTTTAGTTCTATCCTAGATAACATATGTCTCCACATTTATTTACTCGCAAAGACTTTAGATGACGAAAACTTACATAGAAATTTAACTCTGACAATGGTTTGACCATTGTAATAATCCTGCTATACAGGGGTGGGGAACCTGCGGCCTTTTAAGATTTTCTTTGCGCCCTTATCACTTATTTTGAATTTTATACAAAATTCAAACCAATTTTATTCGTTGAAATGTTTTTTGTTAAATTTTTTTTTTAAATATTTAATCTTTTTTTTTCGAAAATCTAGTTCAGTTTTTTTCTAGTTCGACTTCTTTTTCGTGATTTTGGTTTAAAAATAGCGAAGTAACAATAACCCATTAATTCTACGTTTATATCGCCGATAGTTTAATAGAATATATTACATTTTGCTACAAGAGATGAAAACACTCCCTTTTCGTCTATGAAAACTTGTTAACGATGCGCGTTAGTATCGAGTGGGACAATTTAACGAACGTAAAATGTTTTCATCTCGCGTAGGCAATTACAATTTCTAATTCCAGGGCTCCCGCTGAATCCATTTTTTCCATTTTTTCCATTTTTTCCATTTTTTTTGGTTCTTTCCATTTTTTCCGTCATTTTTCCATTTTTTCCATTTTTTTAAACATTTTTTTAAAATACATATACACATTTTTATATTAATTAAAAAACTTTTCCATCGTTATTCATCAACTAGTTTTATATATAATGCAAATTTAGGGAAATAGTAGGAGAATATGTGAGCAAATAATTAATTTATCGATATAAACCTCGATAACCTTTTCGTCGATCAATTAATAGTTTTAGTAATTAAACCCAAGTAACTAAGGAAAAAGTAATTTGAATTATGCAATTCAAATATTTTGAAATTCGAATATGTTCAACTTTTGTGAGAGTAAAACTCCATTTCTCTTCTAAATGAAGCTATGCTATTTGACGTTGAAATTTCATCATCATTTATCAGATCTACATAAGTTAGACATTGTTGTTTTTATTCAATTTTCAATTCTAGTGTATATTGTTTAGTTTGAAGTTTGCTCTACGAACACATATTTTACTGTTTTCCATACTCTACTGATCTACGAGTTTGGACGACAATCTCCAACTAATTGAGATGGGCACTAAACCAATTTATATTCTAGATTTTATTTGAATGGATATTTCTGTTTATATATAAGACATTAGCTGCATTTCATGAAACCGTGTGATCCGGATTCGCATAAGTTTTACATGTAAAATGAGATCCAACTTTGTTTTTGGACCTCAGTTTACATGTAAAACTTGAGCGGATCCGGATCACACTGTTTCATGAAATGCAGCTAATGTTTATGTACATTAATATGGTAATTAAAAGTTATAAACATAGTTTTAATTCTAATATAGATGTCCATGTAACATTATCTTTGTTTACAAGTTAACAGAATAATAATTAAATTTTAAGCACTTTTGGTGCTTTTTTTAGATGCTGTCGTTTTGAAAGTGAAAGAAAATGAAAATTGTTTTTTTGCTCTGTCCAGCACCAGCAGCCTAATTCTGTAATTGTGAAGCGGTGAAATGATAAGTTTTTTAATGAAAAGAAACGAAGAAATTTTTATCACTTCACCGCTTCACAGTTACAGAATTTGACTGCAGTTTTGTTAATTTTGCCTTAATATATAAAGAGCAAAAACCGCTACCGAAACGTTGGCATCCAAAAACACCGACAAAGTCGACAAAAAGTACCTTATTTATTATAAAAAACGCTGAAAACTTAAATTAAAATATTGTTCTGTTAACCTGCAGACAAATGTAATTTTGCATGGACATTTATATTAGAATAGGGTTGGGTTGCCAACTACTACAAAACATAAACCCGAATAAATCTAATGCAAACCCGAAGATTTCATTAAATATCATAAATTTCGATAAACAATCTCAAAGTATTTATAAAATATGGACTTAAAACCTCCTACTCCGATATATCAAAAACTTTGGTCTGTGGGAAGGCCGAAGGGTTTGGTATAGTGATTGATGAAGACTGAAATATCTGTCGTTTTCAATTTTCCCTAAAACATTTCAATGGCATACAGACGGACATTTTTGTTTGCCCAGTTAGACTGGTTATGATCCAAAACGTTGAGAAATGCTTGTACACTTGTTGAGAAATAATTGTACACATCCCCAACCTCAATTTTTTTGAAGTACCCATTGGTTAAAAACACTGTTTTTTTTAAAAAAAACAAAAAAAACTGTTTTTTTTGTTTAAAACGCGTTTTTTATTGTTTAAAACAGTTTTTTTTGTTTTTTTTGTGTTTTTTTTGTTTTTTTTGTGTTTTTTTTGTTTTGAATATGTTTTATGCTACGAATATTCGTTTTTGTTGGTTTTAAATGAAAATATGTAATTGGAGTGAATAAACTCCAAAGAAATTAAGTATCCTAAATATTCTCAGATTATCAAAGATTTTCAAGATTTCCATGATTCTCTAGATTATCTGAAAATTTTTTAAAATTTTAATGACGTTTAAGGTGCTAAAAGGTTTCTTAAGATTATCAAATGTATTAAAAACGGTAAAACACGACTATGCACAACAGTTATATTGAATTACAAATAAGCAGCATTGCAATATTTAAAAAAAAACAATTTTTGTTTAAAACATTGTTTTTTTTTAAAAAAACAATTTGTTTTAAACACTGTTTTAAACAGTGTTTAAAACAAAAGTGTTTAAAACAAACCAACTCTGGAAGTACCTTTTATTTTCTCCACAAACGAATCTTTGTGGCCTTTGTTGTGTTACTCTATTTCTTCCTTCTGGTTTTGGTATTTGTTATTTCTCCTATTAATCTGTTTATTTAGCCATTATTTAGCTTCGTTCTCCAACTTCGTAATCGATATCATTAACATCCTTGGTATCTCAAAAAACTTTCTTGGCATCCAATACGATCTCAACCAAAACAAACCTCATTTACTTGAGCTAGGTGAAACACAAGCTTCAAATATCAATAATGTACGATTCGGCTGTAAAAATCATTCTCCGGAGCTCTGAACATCGTGTTGTAATGATATACATATATACACAAGGATTTTAAACATACAAAGCTCCCCCAGTATGAAACAAGTAGTATTTCTGTATTTTGCTTTATCTGTCTCAAAGTCATCGTAAATAAACATGACATCTATTTGTGTTATTTACACCGTAGCTATCCTTACCACCATAATCACCCCATTGGACGCGTTTAATTCTCTTAAAGACACAATTGATAATATCTTCATCACTGCACCTAATCCAGTCCTCACGGAGAAATAGGGTGTAGCAATTCATGACTTTGGTGAGTCTCATAACATTTCCCTTGATATATCCAAGGCGTTTGATAGAGTTTGGTATCGGCTCTTATCAACAAATTAATTTTATTTTTAGGCTTTTTATTCCAGAGATCTCTTAGTAGTTGGTGTTGTTTCGGATAATTTCTCAATTCAAGCCTGCATTAATCAGGGTTCGGTTGTTTCGCCACCCCTTTTTCTGATCTTTTTTAACGGTTTGTTATCTAGCACCACAAACCCAATATATAGCTCTTCCGAAGTTCTATCTAACATTCATATATTAAGAGAATGAAGAAGAAAAGAAGAAACAGCCATTTAGTCTAACTGCTAATTATACTCGTAGAAAAATGCTTCAATCCTTGGATCTTAAATCAATTCTGGACTAAAATCTAGATCTTGAATCAATCGGAACTGGTGTATACTGAACCTTATGACATTTAATTCTAGTTTTGTCCTATAAAACCTCACTCTATAGCTCCTGTTTTGAAAAGTTTTCCAGACTAGCATTATTAAACTCACCTGCACTTAACTATTTCGTACTAATATAAACCACAAACGAAAATGGCATGATCACATTTGTTTTGTGGCGAAATTAGAGTCCCAACGACTTGGCTTCGTACGTTGTAGTCAAATTTTTGTCTCCACCTGAAATAACTACGATGTATAAAGAATTTATACGACCAATCCACGAATTCTACCCCAATTTATGGGTTGCAGTATACCAGAAACATCTAAATTTTGTCGACAGAGTTCATAGGCGTGTTGAAGCCAATCATACAAGAGTTGTTGGAGCATTTACATTATACTACGCTATGCTCTAAAGACATTAATCACTTAATGCCTCCATTACGTAGATCTTCACGAGCCACAAGCCAATCTTGGCATTCTTATAAGCATACCTTAGAGGTCTCATATGTGGAAACATCTATTTATACCAATTCCTTCTTTTCTCATTTCGTATACTGGTGGAATCGATTAACGAAAAATGTTTTCAAAATGGCTTCAATTACAACTATACTACATGATTATATAATATGAACAATTATTAAATCCAAATAACAGAAGTGGTTCAAGTGTTAACACGCTTTCCTTTTAACACAAAACACCTGCGTTCGATTTACGGCGAAGGTTTGGGAAACATAAAATGGATCTTAGTATTTTTCTAATTATTTAATTAATTAAAAAATTATCCATGAGGTTTGCAATACTATTGCACATACAATAATATGTTATTGTAATTAGGCGACCACTAAATGTGCCGAATGCAACCACTAAATGTGTAAATGAGAACAAAATGTGCAAAGAAATATATTTTAAAAAGCTTCCGTAATATATTTCCATATGCTTCCTAGTGGAGTACGGTTCATGATGATGATGGTAAACCAGACTTGCAGTTATTACTTTCACTTCGTATAATATGCAGGTGTAAACTGCAAGCTAGTAAACTCCGAACTGTGTGAAGTCCAAGACGATAGAAAGCCTACGTGTTATATTGATCAACTTATGCTAGATTTAAATAAATTATTCATAATTAAAAACATAAATTTTCACCAGAAAAATACTAAAAAGAATATCGTTCCTATTAGGAACAGTTTATAAATAAAAAGTTTATAATTGTATGCCACTTGTCGTGACCTAAATTATTCACAAGTGCCTCGCTTTGTCCAACACGATGAAATTTTTTTTAAAAGACTGTGTTACATTGTGGTATTTGATCTTTGTAATTAGCGTTTCTATGATGAAGACAATGTTTTCTGTCAGTGAAATTGAACGAGAATTAAAACTAACTAAATTCCAAGGTACCGGTACAATGATATATAGAATTAATATAATTATATCGAACTGAATCGACTGAATTCAAAAAATATATTTTGCTGTAACTTATTTGCATGAGAGTCTAAAGCAGCAAATTGATATTGTAAGAATGATGGTATATAGAATGGTGATAAAAACAAATCACGAACGATTACCTGTTTAATATCAATCTATTTGGGACATACTACTGCCGAAAATTTGTAAGAAACTTTCATATTATGCATTCCATAAACCAATACTTGGATTCAAGTTTCGATGAACGGAACTAATGTTAACTTAAAATCTATTTGACATCTAAAGGTGGACTTAGCACATGATTCGAGTAATATAGAAATTCTGAATCTGGGCAGCTGCGGCTTACGTAAAATTAGTAATGCATTTAACGCTGGAGTTAAAGCAACGAATTGATCTGTGGTTGAATTTGTATGATCTGATTCGCTTATAATTTATTTGCTTACTTTCAATGCTCCTAATCGAAAAGCCGATGAAAAATATTATATATTAAAAATATTAAAATATTCCTCACGAAACTTTGTTCAAAATGGTTGAACAAGCCTCTTTACTCTCACCTGGTTTTAAGAAATATGTTAATGAAGTTACTAAAACTAAAAATTTAGTTTCTGAAACACTTAAAGATGAATTATTGGATTAAAAATTATCTGTTTTTATATTGTTTACTTATGAGATGCAATGCAACTATTTTGTACTCAGATTCAATCAAATAATCTTTTAGTTCCATTTCTTCATAAAAATAATTTAACAATTCATTTTATTTCAATTTTAAAAACAATATGTACGAGAATCGTTCAATCTGAAATTTTCGAGTCAAGGTTTTTGTTATATTAACGATTAAAAGTGTTAACAAATGAATAAATGTACACTTTTATTAATTTTTCTATCAATTATAAAATACCGTAGCTTAAACATTTTCTGAAAAAATTAAAAACCGAGTCTGGATAACCTGAAAAAACAGGGATTTTTTTTACCGATATATTCTAAGATACCCTATGTATTACACATTTTTTAAATTGTTTGTTTTCCATTTTTTTCCATTTTTTCCACTTTTTTAGCGAAAAATTTCCATTTTTTCCATTTTTTTCAATCTGACTTTAAAACGGGAGCCCTGTAATTCTATGATAACAAATGAAAAGTCTATTTCACTAGTGTAAAAAAAATAACAATTTGTAGTTGCTTATAGTTTTTCATATAATTTTACAAAGTATTTTGAACAACGCAACCATGAAAAAATAGAATATGAATTTTGAATGTTTGGCTGTCGATTTCTAACTTTATAATATATAGTAAATATCGATTATATATATGTATACTATCATAGAAAAAATTGCATTTCCTACGCGAGATAAAAACAATGTTTTCATCTCTTGTAGGAAAATATACGATATATTCTACGATGATAAATAAATAATAAACGATATTTGTTATAAATTATTTAGTCTGAAATCAACAACATAACATTCAAAATTAATATTCTTTTATTAACGATCCCGTTTAACGATCAAATGTTGTAAAGTTACATGAAAATACCATAGCAACTACAATTTGTTATTTAGCGAAAATGATTTTACACTAGTGGAAAAAACCCTTTTCACGAAAATAGGCTTTTCTTCTGCAATCATAGGAAAAAAAGCCCAAGCGGCACGTATATCCGCTAGAAATAGGTAGATTTCGAGATCAGACAGTTTTGTGTGCCAGTAGAATCTGATGTATCAGATTAGTTTAAACAAAACAAACTAATTTCAAACAGATATCGAACAAATTTAAAAAGAAAATTAGCTACCTACAAGCAAAATTATATGTATCCAATTTTGCAACAAACAAATATCAAATCTACCACAGAACATGTGTGTGATAATTTATGACACAAACCTACTCTATATCATATGTCGTGCAATTACTGCAAAATATCAAAATAGTTTATTTCTAAGAAAAAAAAATTAATTTCTTCTATTCAAATCTTTTATTTTTTGACTGTTATAAGGTTGACATTGACTGTTATAAGGTTTTTGGAAATTGTAATTGGGGATTGTTGCAAACTTTTTTGTTGAAGCCAACAAGTCAAAAACCTCTAACTGCAGAGGTTTATATTTATAAGAAACGGATTAAAATGTTTCCACAGATTCTAAATTTATGAAGATTTTAAAAATATTAGTATCCAAACGGCCGTTATAACGGATTAAAAAAACCACTTTTTTTTCTAGTATAAAGCCTATAGTTCCTTAACCATGTGTCAGATTTTTTTGATTTACGAACTCGTCCAAGATATTATTAAAACACACATTTTTAAGGAAAGTTTTTTGATCTGGCTCCACAAATGCAACCGTGAGAGCGCCGGTTGATTCAAACGCATTTTGTGTTTTACAAGCTTTTTTGTTGGAGCCGTTCACTCAGAAACCTCCAACTGCAGAGGTCTTTTTTTTTAAAGAAACTGATTAAAAAGGTTTCAAAGATTCTAAATTTATGAAGTTTTTAAAAGTATTAGAATCCAAACGGCCGTTATAACGGATCTAAAAAACAGAGTTTTTTTTTTGTATAAAGCCTCTAGTTTCTTAACCATGTGTTGGATTGGGCTGATTTACGAACTTGTCCAACATATTAACAAAACGCACATTTTTAAAAAAGGTTTTTTGATCTGGCCTTATAAATGCGACCGTGAGAGTGCCGGTTGTTTCAAAAAAAAAATTTTTTTTTGCAAACTTTTTTGTTGGAGCCGCTCATTCAGGAACCTTTAACTGCAGAGGTCTAGATTTAAAACAAATTGATAAAAAAGATTCCAAAGATTCTAAATTTGTTAAATTTTTTGAAATATTAGTATCCAAACGGCCGTTATAACGGTTTTAAAAAATCAATTTTTTTCAGAAAAAAGTCTCTAGTTTCTTAACCACGTGTCGGATTTTGCTGATTCACGAACTTGTCCAAGATATTATTAAAACACACAAGTACAGAAAATTTTTTTGATCTACCTCAACAAATGCGACCGTGAGAGTGCCGGTCGTTTTCGTTATATCTCATATCGTTTATATACATATATATATATATATATATATATATATATATATATATATATATATATATATATATATATATATATATATAAATTTTTTTTTTTTTTGTTTTTTTGTCTCCGCTTATCATATATAGTCGTTTGGCACAAAAATTTTTCCGAAATTCCGAGATGAAGCCCATTGCAATAGGTAGATTTTTATATGAAATCTACCTAAAAACTGGCAAACTTGGGAGAAGGCTAAAGTCTTACTTTTTTGACATATAATCAAAGCGGCTGAAAATTAACGCCATTTTTTTTACGGCGACAGTAAAGTAACTTTCATATATTTACAGGGACAGAAAGGTGTTGCCATTTCTTTCCATATTTTTACGACGGCAGCAAAAGTAATATATAACAGGAGATTATGATTTTTTTCAAAAGAAGTAACCTTTGACCAAAATATTTGTTATTTTTTTCAAACAAATTGTATAACTATAACAACAAAGAATAACAAATATTTTGATTGGATTGTGAAATTTTGAGTTAAAAGCTTGCTTTGATAAAAAAATTTATTTTTTATATTTTATACCAATTTAAATGATTTTTACTTGTAAATATGACGATAGAATAAATAATTTTGATGTGTTAATTTGATATTTATAACAAATTTAAACGTTTGCCGAAAAAATAGTGTGTTTAATTCGGTGCTAAAGTGACTTTTTGTGTTTCGTCTATAATTTTTGGCCTGTCTACCGTCGGCCGCCAAACTATAGACTCAACACAAAAAGTAGCACTTTAGTTCCTTGTTAAATAATATACCATTTTTACTATTAAATTATCGATACATTGGGTGTTCATTAGGCATGACCAGATATGTATGAACAATTTTCAAACCATCTTTTTCTTCTCTCCCACCGGCTAATTATGTTCCATTTGACTCGAATATGAACTATATCCAGTTTTATTGAAATCGGAAAATAATTACCCATCGCGCAGTGGCGTCGAAGATAAGAAAATTAGCAGAATAATAGGATTTTTTATGTTTATCAGATATAATCATCTTAAAACATAATATATCTCATAGTTTTGATTTTTTTTATTAAAAGCTAATTAATTAACGATTCTAACGAGCCTAAGTATGTAGAAATCGATCTTAGAAAAGCGATTTATCTTAATTTTTCTTCTTACATATACGAAAATTCACTAATTCATAATAATCTTTTTTCAAAGAGAAAAAATTAATTTTATGGTTAAATTTATAATAATTTTTCATTCAAAAGCAACATTTTTCCAAAAGAAATCAGTAAATAAAATTAGATTTATTGAATGATGGGTATTTGCATCTGTAGTTTTCGACCACCTGAATGGTGTATTGTGTACCTTCCTCGTCTTTAGTTAGAATGTTGTTGTATTGCGTGTCATCAACTTAACACTGAGTTCAGCTTTATCATTAACAACATGCAAACTTTGGTAAAAGAACGTGGCTTTGACGAAATCCTCATTCCGATGGGTCATGTAGCAAAAACTCAATACAAATTCTAAATCGATTAAAAAAACTCTGAGTTTTTTCTGTGACAAAATCACTAATGTTCTTATTAGCAAAAAGTTTCACATGTTTGACTGCTTCAAAATCTTTTTTGCAAGTTTGGGGTGCGGTGGGGATGTCTCGTGCTGGAACCTCAAGGTTTTGAACCATTTTTCGTTTTTCATCAAACGAAATCTCTGGGTCGAAAAAAGCCAAGCCAATATTTGCTTCCGTTAAATAGTGAAGATGATAACAAATTTTGTTCAACATTTCTTCTGAAACTCTTTGGTCAATTTTGATGAAATCCAAATCCTGATATGCGGCTGCTATTCCATCTATGCATTTGAACCAAATTTTGACATACAACATAATCAGAAAAATGCAAACGTCTCGAAAAAATGCAAACGGCGTGACTTGTCGGACCTGGGCGTTTGAATTTGTAATTCTCAATGGTTTCGCCAAGAAAATCAATGTAACTTCCAAAAATTCTTTATATTCGCTGCGTGGGTGTGATTTTTCCAACTCTTCATGACAAAATATTACTAGAGCTTCTCACGAGTGTTTTGGAATTTTGTTTCCCAGTTTTTTGTCCGATATTCCACTTTTGAACATTGTTGGATTAATTTTGCCATCGTCCCATGCCTTCTGAAATTTGTTGAACAGATAAACATCGGGTGCTGTGGTGTTTCCAAATTTGTGATCATAAATAGCCCGTTGTTTAATCTCCTGTATGTGATGACGACATGGGAATCGAATCAAGTTGTGGCCAATCTTTTTTTCCACCTTTTTTTGGTCCAGCGTTACTTGATATCGTGTCGTAACACATAGCTTCGACGTTATCAGTAAGATCCCATTCTTCAAGGTATTCATATATCGCATTCCCAATCGATAAGCCGCTCCCTTCTTTGCATTATGGAACCGTTAATAATTTCTCAATATTACCAAATGTTACTATGCTTGGCAAACGATCTACTTTACCATGCCCAGTTAATTCTGCTAGCAATGTATCCAAAAATAAAAATTTGTGTTACTCAAACAAAGTCTAAATCTAACATAAAAATTAATTTTTTCTGAATTTTCGCAGAAAATTCCTTTTTTGGATTTAAAAAGAAGAAATTCGATAAAAACGCTTTCCTAAGATCGATTTCTACATACTTAGGCTCGTTGGAATCGTTAATTAATTAGCTTTTAATAAAATTAGCAGAATAATAGGATTTTTTATGTTTATCAGATATAATCATCTTAAAACATAATATATCTCATAGTTTTGATTTTTTTTATTAAAAGCTAATTAATTAACGATTCTAACGAGCCTAAGTATGTAGAAATCGATCTTAGAAAAGCGATTTATCTTAATTTTTCTTCTTACATATACGAAAATTCACTAATTCATAATAATCTTTTTTCAAAGAGAAAAAATTAATTTTATGGTTAAATTTATAATAATTTTTCATTCAAAAGCAACATTTTTCCAAAAGAAATCAGTAAATAAAATTAGATTTATTGTATGATGGGTATTTGCATCTGTAGTTTTCGACCACCTGAATGGTGTATTGTGTACCTTCCTCGTCTTTAGTTAGAATGTTGTTGTATTGCGTGTCATCAACTTAACACTGAGTTCAGCTTTATCATTAACAACATGCAAACTTTGGTAAAACAACGTGGCTTTGACGAAATCCTCATTCCGATGGGTCATGTAGCAAAAACTCAATACAAATTCTAAATCGATTAAAAAAACTCTGAGTTTTTTCTGTGACAAAATCACTAATGTTCTTATTAGCAAAAAGTTTCACATGTTTGACTGCTTCAAAATCTTTTTTGCAAGTTTGGGGTGCGGTGGGGATGTCTCGTGCTGGGACCTCAAGGTTTTGAACCATTTTTCGTTTTTCATCAAACGAAATCTCTGGGTCGAAAAAAGCCAAGCCAATATTTGCTTCCGTTAAATAGTGAAGATGATAACAAATTTTGTTCAACATTTCTTCTGAAACTCTTTGGTCAATTTTGATGAAATCCAAATCCTGATATGCGGCTGCTATTCCATCTATGCATTTGAACCAAATTTTTACATACAACATAATCAGAAAAATGCAAACGTCTCGAAAAAATGCAAACGGCGTGACTTGTCGGACCTGGGCGTTTGAATTTGTAATTCTCAATGGTTTCGCCAAGAAAATCAATGTAACTTCCAAAAATTCTTTATATTCGCTGCGTGGGTGTGATTTTTCCAACTCTTCATGACAAAATATTACTAGAGCTTCTCACGAGTGTTTTGGAATTTTGTTTCCCAGTTTTTTGTCCGATATTCCACTTTTGAACATTGTTGGATTAATTTTGCCATCGTCCCATGCCTTCTGAAATTTGTTGAACAGATAAACATCGGGTGCTGTGGTGTTTCCAAATTTGTGATCATAAATAGCCCGTTGTTTAATCTCCTGTATGTGATGACGACATGGGAATCGAATCAAGTTGTGGCCAATCTTTTTTTCCACCTTTTTCTGGTCCAGCGTTACTTGATATCGTGTCGTAACACATAGCTTCGACGTTATCAGTAAGATCCCATTCTTCAAGGTATTCATATATCGCATTCCCAATCGATAAGCCGCTCCCTTCTTTGCATTATGGAACCGTTAATAATTTCTCAATATTACCAAATGTTACTATGCTTGGCAAACGATCTACTTTACCATGCCCAGTTAATTCTGCTAGCAATGTATCCAAAAATAAAAATTTGTGTTACTCAAACAAAGTCTAAATCTAACATAAAAATTAATTTTTTCTGAATTTTCGCAGAAAATTCCTTTTTTGGATTTAAAAAGAAGAAATTCGATAAAAACGCTTTCCTAAGATCGATTTCTACATACTTAGACTCGTTGGAATCGTTAATTAATTAGCTTTTAATAAAAAATCGAAATTATGAGATATATTATATTTTAAGATGATTATATCTGATAAGCATAAAAAATCCTATTATTCTGCTAATTTTCTTATCTTCGACGCCACTGCGCGGTGGGTAATTATTTTCCGATTTTAGTAAAACTGCATACGCTTCATTTTCGAGTCAAAAGGAACATAATTAGTCGGTGGGAGGGATAAAAATAACAACTTCATAAGTTAGGTCATGTCTAGTGTTCATACCAAAATATAGTATTACTAGGGGGTATCACCCCCCCCCCCCCAGGCTTCAAACAACCGCTCCCCCCCACACATGCCAATACACTCTTTCTCTTTTCATCCGGGTTTGATACAACTACTAAGTGCTATCCATCATAATCCAATCTCTTTTAATCTATTCTGTGTGCACCTTCAGTTTAACTATAATTCTATAAAATACCATCGTGAGGTGTACATACTATAACTTTTTGTACGATAAATCACAAATGGTTGAAAATAATAATAATGAGAAAATACTGAAATAGCAGCTTTTGTTTTTCCTTATTTTATTTACAGAAAATGAAACTATGCAAAAATGATGCTAGAAAACAAATATTATATGAGTTTTAGCACTATCTGTCATATAATTAATTAGTTTTCTTATTAATATCGAAATGATATAAATTTGAACGAAATGGCTAAAAGCATTATAGCAATAATTTTAAAACACTACTTTATCGAAAAATTTAAATGCCGTAAGTGGAGTTTTTATGAATAAAAAGGAATAATTTTAATGTTCTATAAAAAAATAAACAAAAACAATAAAAAATAAATATAGGGTCCGCGTTGAACCCCGAACCTTTCTCACAGCCCACTACAACGACAACGAAACGTTTTTTATGTTCTAGCTAAAATACATTTTACATATTATGCTTAATATATTCTTTTCAGATAATTCAGTTGTTTCAGTCAAATCGAATACGGCTATTATGAAATATTTCTCTATAGCAGGCTACAGACCTACAATCAATTTGTCAATCAATTCGAAAACGAAAATAAACGAAATAAAATTTAGTGTAAAAATCCCCTAAATTTTATTTCGTTTATTTTCATTTTCAATTGATTGACAAATTGATTGAAGATCTGTAGCCTGCTTATCTTGTTTTGCAAAGAAAGAACAAATCAATTTTGTGAATTGTTTCTTTAATTTCTAATCAATAGAATATATTTAAAAACAAAGAAAATTATGACTAAAATAAAAGTTAAGATGCAGAAGAAAGGAAACTTAAAATAATTTTTTTTAAATCTTTCCCTAATGAATTTCATTTTTAATTTTCCGAAAAAAAGAAAAAAAAGTGAAAAATAAATTTAAACACAGCTGTTTTAAAACAAATATTTTTTTAAGCCTGAAATAAATTAAATCTAAAATAATACGTCTATCCACTCCAAAAGCAAAGCATAAACTAAATTGAAATTTGAAGAGAAAGAAAATATAAAATACTAACTAAATAGAAATTTCCCTACCGTATACCCTTCAGTCGTCTTTTCTATGGATTGGCTACCCTTTTTCATTTTTTTGTGTATTATATATATAGATGTGTAGAATAAACGCTCAGAATAATACATTGCTGAAGCAGTTAAATGCTTAGATCCTGAGAATGTTGAAAAATATAAACAACACCTCCTTCAAGAATGGCTTTTACTGATAGACAACACGAATTAGCTTACAATGTAACAGAACCGCTTCGCACAACTATTCAAAAAAAGGATGTATATTTTTCGTTAGATGAATCTACTGATAAAACTGACTCTGCTCAGGTATTTTATTTTATTCGTGCTATATCCGAAGATTTTCAATGTTATCAGGAACTACTCGGCATGCGGGTACGCTTACTCCATATCCATGATAACTTTCAACAAATATATTGTGAAGCAGGACTAAATTTGGATAATCTGGTGAGTGTGCGTGCACCGCCATTGTACTTCTTTCATGAGAGGCAAAAAAAGAAGGATTTGTTTCATTGTTAAAAAGAAACAATTTAAATTTACAAACAATAATTTCCTTTCATTGTATATTGCACTAACAAAATTTTGGTGCTTAATCTTCTACATTAAGCAGTACTATATAGAGACAAATTATTGTACTTGTAAACTTTATCCAAGAAAATGCAACACGACATCGCCAATTTCGAAACTTGCTTATATCAGATGATGAAACATACAGTGTAGATTTACCGTATCATTATTAAGGGCGCTGGCTATCAAAAGTAATGGTTTTAGTTAAAGTTGTATCATTGTATGAGGAATAAAAACAGCAATGCGAATTAGTAGATGACGAATTTTTGTAGAAATTCTGCATTTTTGTGTGATATTATGATAAAGTTGAACGATTTAAATATTTCTTTTCAAAGTAAATTTACGATATATTTTAAAAAAATCCATGCATTTCGAAAAAATTATTATTTTTTAAAACTACTATTAGTCTAAGAGCCAGTGACCGGCAGACTTACGGTATTTTAACAAACTCCATATTGATGCTAGATATAGTTTTTCACCTGCCGTAGTTGAAATGGGTATTCACTATCCCCGCCGATGGTTCCTTTGGGCGTGTCCGCAAGTTAAAATACGTAAAAATTGACTTCAAAAACGTGATTTCAGCAAGTCTGCCGTTTTAATATCTTAAAGTATACAATCTTTTTTTAGTAAAAAATCCAATGGCAGACACCTACTCCGGTTCCGAGTATTTTTTTTTAAATTTCAAAGTTTTAAAATTTCATGAAAATTTACTTTATAGTCCAGTAACTTTATACATCACAGTATGCGTCAAATCCGGTAGTTCTGATTTTTTGCAGACTTGTTTATGATGTTGGCCTAATGAATAATCCAAGTTTGTGACCTCGAGCGCCGAACGCAACTTTGTCAAAAATCGAAAAAACCGCGAAAAAATCGTTATTTTTTCAAATTTTAGCGATTATAACCCTAAAGGACTAGTTTTTTCTTTATACTTTTTTAGGACGGTTTTAAAGTAGACTAAATTTGCTACAATATGATACTAGAACTGTCTCTGTAGACCCAATAGTTTCCGAGATTAAGCAGTTCAAAGTTTATCATTTTTGTCGAAATTCGCAATTTTTCGCAATTCTGTCGTTCTGAATGAATTTTCGAGTGACTAAAATAATGTCTAAAATATTGCAAAATATTGCGAAGCTAAAAAAATGATAAACTTTGAAAGGCTCAATCTCGGAACCTATTGGGTCTACAGAGACAATTCTAATATCATGTTGTAGCAAATTTAGTCTACTTTTTTTTTTTTTTTCAAAAACTAGTCCTTTAGGGCCGTAATCGCCAAAATTTGAAAAAATAACGATTTTTCGATTTTTGAGGCCTAATCTCGGAAGCTATTGGGTCTACAGAGACAGTTCTAGTATCATATTGTAGCAAATTTAGTCTACTTTAAAACCGTCCTAAAAAAGTATAAAGAAAAAACTAGTCCTTTAGGGTTATAATCGCCAAAATTTGAAAAAATAACGATTTTTTCGAGGGTTTTTTGATTTTTGACAAAGTTGCGTTCGGCGCTCCAGGTCACAAACTTGGATTATTCATAAGGCCAACATAGTAAACAAGTCTGCAAAAAATCGGAACTACCGGATTTGACGCATACTGTGATGCATAAAGTTACTGGACTATAAAGTAAATTTTCATGAAATTTTAAAACTTTGAAATTTAAAAAAAAATACTCGGAACCGGAGTAGGTGTCTGCCATTGGATTTTTTACTAAAAAAAGATTGTATACTTTAAGATATTAAAACGGCAGACTTGCTGAAATCACGTTTTTGAAGTCAATTTTTACGTATTTTGACTTGCGGACACGCCCAAAGGAACCATCGGCGGGGATAGTGAATACCCATTTTACTTACGGCAGGTGAAAAACTATATCTAGCATCAATATGGAGTTTGCTAAAATACCGTAAGTCTGCCGGTCACTGGCTCTCAGTCTATATTTTATCTGGATCGGAAATTTCTTAGAAACATTTTCCGCAATAAGCAAAAAAATCAAATGAACAGGAACCTGGTAGTTTGATATTTCAAGATTACATAACTGTTTTGGACTCATTAATTAAAAAATATACACAACGGTTTTCTGATTTTGAAGAACATACTCTTACAATGAAATTAGCATTTGAACCACATCTCAAAAGCACCGAGTGAACTACAGATGTAGTTATTTGAGTTATGTGAAGTTAATATTATAAAATCTCTTTTTGATGCAAAGAAAGTTCCGTTTGAAATATGGAAAAGTGAAATTGAATGCCCATGTTTACACAAACATGCTCGTTGACTTCTTTCTTGCTTTGGTCTTAACTACTTGCTGTTGCGAATAAACTTTTTCATATTTAACCGAAATTAAGGTCAACTTAAGGATTTACATAGCTGATGTTCATTTAGAAGACCAACTCAAGGTACGTTGTTACTATAAGCTGGAACCTAACATAAAGTTTTTTATCAAATTTCTATTACAAAAGTCCCATTAAGTTGGTTCTGTGGGCCTTTATATGTTTTACATCTTTTTATTTTATTTTATGAACTATTTAGGTTTTTTAATTAAATATCGAATTAATAAAATAAATTGAATTTGTGAAATTATCATTTATTGTCTAAATTTTTATTTTTTGTGCTACCATGAAAAATAGTAATGAAAAATATTTGTTTGCCACAACAATACATAGTTACCTTTTAAGACCTAGGTCCCACAACAAGATGCTCTCTGAGGTATTGATGAACGCTTTTTTTAAACTTTTGTGGATTTCCCCGAGACTATTGATTCAGGTTCCAGTTGAACGATGTACGAACAAAGAAATCCCTCTGCATTCTGTCACTATATGACACTATTGACTGTTTGCACAAACCGATTGACGAGTAAAACGGGGAAAAGAATATGTTTGAGGCATAATGGATTTGATTCCATCTAAGCACTGCTGGTGAGGATATTTATAAAAAACATTGAGATCAGAAACAGAGCGACGATGTTCTAGAGATTTAGTGTAAAATTAACAATTCGTTTAGCACGCTTTTGAACAGAGTCCAAGAGAGCCATTATAGTAACAGATGCAGCCCCCCAAACTTGATAACAATACTCGGCATAATGCGGCCTGTTTACGATTTGCAAACTCATAATTGGCCGTTAATAGTAAAAAAAGTTCCCTATCCCTGTACATACTATAATAATCAGTCAGGGTTCATTTTTCTACTATTAATTATCAATACAAATTTGATACTGAAGAAACAAATGTCTCTGTGATAGAATTCATAATTCATAGCGTAAAAATACATACTTTCAACCCACTTTGTACCCGCATCGAACGAGTCCAATATTGTTTTACTTTACATAACTTTTATATCAAACTAAACTTTTTATTCAAAAAAAAAAGTATCTAAAAACCATCCAAAGATACATGTAACGTTTAACAGGATATACAAAATCCCAAAATGTAATATTATCCATTTAAATTTAAAAAAATATAAATAATTCTGGGTTCCATAATATTGATTTATACAATTTTTTAGAATTTGAACATTTTGTTTATAATAATTTATTTCAAACAAATTTATTTCACCGTGAAAGTATCGATTTTTCTTTCTATTTTGGACGCCTTAGAAATGCGACACCTTCTGACTTGTTTTTTTGGACTAGACGCATTTTTAAGGACTTAATTTAAATAAGGTAAAGTAATATATTTTTATGATATTCAAGTTTTTGTTGTATTTTTTGGATTTATTTTATTTTTTTTGACAAATTGTTGTAGTTAAGGAAATTATTAATATGTTATAAAATGTTTATCTTAAGAAATGTGACTACTGTTGAGGGTATTTAAGGTTTTATTTTTTTCTGTGTCAATCATTGCCACTCCTAAAAATGACGCCTCATTTCAGTGCTTTTGCTTTGATACCACTGTCTTAAAATGGTAGTCCATCTCTTGATTTACTTCTAAACCATTCGGGTTTTTTGATAGAAGTATTTTCATGAGATCTGAAAACGTCTCACTTTATCTCTTGCTAGTAGTTACTCCCAACCCAACTGTTGCAACAAGCGATGTCAGTTCGATCAGTTCATGTCAGTTCGTCAGTTCAAACATTATTTTTTTTCACTATAAAAGTGAAAGAGTAGAACATCAATTTTAACTTAAAATTTTCAAAGGACCAAAATAAACTGTTCGATAGTGCCCGCTGTATAGAAATAAAGTTTTAGGTATTTTATCTCAATTGCACGATATTTGGAGTTGTCACTGTACACTTGTCCAAAGTAGTTTATTAAATCGGATGATTTAACACTTCTGAAAACAAATGACAATTTAAAATAGCAGTTTAAAATAACTTCAGGCTACATTACTGCAAACCCTTAGCTACATTCTGCAAGACCTAAGCATTAGATTCATGCAAAAATAATCTTACTAAAACTTTTTCGACCTTTCACAATTGTAAAACAAAAGTATAGTCGAAAGTTCGGACACAAATTACCCAACAATTACTGTCAGTATTTATATAATTTTTTTTTATTTGCTGCGATGTTTCGAAAAGCTTAAAATATAGTTATTTATAAAGCGCGTAAAGGAAACACAATTTTTTGGGTTGAGCGTAGAACTTGAGCGTATTGAATTTTAGTGTCATACAATATAGAAATTACAAACTAGAAATTGTCATCATCTATGATTAAGCTTTTAGTAATTTATTATTTAAAAGGTATTTCCCGTTATTTGTGCAGTAAATTATTGACAACCCTGAAAAAAAAAAATTTGACAGCTGAGTGTAACAACGCGTTTTCATTATTGAACAATATCTCAAAAATAATGAATGTTTTGAAGTCACAGTTCGAAAATTTGTACAAAATATGATCAGATAAGTGTTTTAAATGCGTCAACTGTGAATGGATTATTTGAAAAAGTCAAGCAGACTGAATCAGTTGGAAACGCTCAACACGTTGGTCGACCTAAAAACAAGCAGTTCAAATGTCAATATCGAAGCAAATTGTGAAAGTGTTGTTGAAAATCCCAGAACCTAACAGATATGATTTACCAAAATTTTGTTATAAATCCAAATGTTAAAATATGGAGGGGCTGAAATCTCACAGCTCTGAGATATCAAGACGTCGGTCTGAGTTGAGGATTTTGATATAATTTTTGGAAAAAAACTTTTATGAGGACATGGTTTTTAGTTTTGGGCAGCGGTATATCAAACATAACTTTTTGTTAAAGTACATGTATTTTTTATCTCTGTTTAGATATTATGTATATTACAAAACTAACACGAAACATCAATACGTTGTCGGAAAATTATAACAGATCATAAAGTAACATAATTTAGTGAAAAGATTATACAATCAACAAACTACTCAAAAGCCTCTCCATTTAGCGAAAATATTTCAAAATCACAAATTCATATTTCTTTCAAACTTCCAAAAATATTGTAAAAATTAAATAAAATCAAAAATTCAAACTTTTTTCAAACAAAATTCTAAAAATATTTCATAAATAATTACAAAATCAAAGATTAAAACTATTTTCAAAAATTCTAAAAATATTGCACAAATTATAACAAAATCAAAAATTGTAACTTTTTCCCAAATTATAAAAATTATAATAAAATCAAAAATTTAAAATTTTTCAAAATTCTAAAAATATTCCAAAAGTTCTTACAAAATCGAAAATTGAATCTTTTTTAAAAATTCTAAATATGTATATCTATTAAATTCAAAAATTCTATTTTTTTTCAAAATTCTAAAAATATTCCAAAAATTAGAATAAAATGAAAAATTTAAACTTTTTTTTAAATTCTAATCCAAAAATTCTTAATAATTCAAAAATTCAAACTTTTTCCAAAATTCTAAAAATATTGCAAAAATTATAACAATATCAAAAATTGAAACTTTTTCCAAAATTATAAAAATTATATCAAAAATGTAAAAATTTTCAAAATCCTAAAAATATTGGAAAAATTCTTACAAAATCAAAAATTGAAGCTTTTCCGAAATTCCAAAAATATTTCATAAACTATAACAAATTCAAAAATTTCCATGTTTAATTATATTTACGTAAACAAACAGCTAAATTTTTTTTCCAAAAAATTATCTAAAAAAATAAATGAAATCATTTTTTTGACACAGTTGACAATATATTTTTGACAAACTAATGCAATAAAATAACTAACTACTAACTAACTAACTAATAATGCAATAAAATTCTCAATAATAATAATTTCATGTTCATTATACATTTCATTTCATATAAATAACTAATTTTATTTTTTTCTAAAAAAATAAATGAAAATCATTCTTTTGACACACTTGACATTATTTTTTTGATTAACTTATAATTTTCAAGAATAATAATAAAATTTCATGTCGTACAAATAATTCATTTTATTTTTCCAATTAATTCAGAAAAAAAATAAATAAAAATCATTCTTTTGACACACTTGACAAAATTTTTATGAAAAACTTATAATGCCACAATTCTCAATAGTAATAATAAAATTTCATGTCATACAAATAATTAATTTTATTTTTTTCCAAAAAATTTGGTAAAAAAACAAATAAAAATCTTTCTCTTGACACACTTGACAACATTTTTTTGACAAACTTATAATGCCATAATTCTCAATAATAATAATAAAATTTTATTTCAAACAAATAATTAATTTTATTTTTTTCCAAAAAGTTGGATAAAAAAATAAATGAAAATCTTTCAATTGACAAACTTGACAACATTTTTTTGACAAACTTATAATGCCATAATTCTCAATAATAATAATAAAATTTCATGTCAAACAAATAATTAATTTTATTTTTTCCAAAAAATTGGGTAAAAAAATAAATAAAAATCTTTCTTTTGACACACTTGACAATATTTTTTTGACAAACTTATAATGCCATAATTCTCAATGATAATAATAAAATTTCAAGTCAAACAAATAGTTAATTTCATTTTTTTCCAAAAAATTGGGTAAAAAAATAAATAAAAATCTTTCTTTTGACACACTTGACAACATTTTTTTGACAAACTTATAATGCAATAATCTAGTTTTTGATCTCACATACCAATTCCGACCATCCAGATTACTCCATATTCTTTGTTCCTACTCATTATCACTTAAAATGAACGTTTTTTAAGCAAAAAATATTTTGTTTTTTTTTGCTATTTTAGAATCAGTAGGTCCTAAAACGTCGAGAAATGCCAAAAAAGTGGGGGTAAGAATTTTACTTTTAGCTCATGAATGTAATACTTAGATCTTTCAGACCGAAGTGATAACTAAATTGTTAAATAAATTAAAAAATAAATAAATAATATGTTTCGCTTCGCAAGTAGATTGTAAAATTTTTCTTTATGAATTAGTAGTATCAAAATAATTATTTATGTACGAAGGGTGTTAAGTTAAGCCCGAATGAGAATTTGTTACCCCAGACGTTAGTCAAGGGCAACAACTAGCGAGGGATAAAATTAACTTTAGGACTGTGATGCATACAACATATTTTACAATTCTTATTATTTATTAATTTAATGACAAAAATATGTCAGCGTTTTATAGCAGAAAAAGGATGTAAACTAACAATGGGGGAGGGGAAGTAATAAAAAGAAAGCGTTTAAAATAATAGACCCTGTAAATTATACTGGTCGAGAAAGGAATGTTTTCGCTACCTAAAGGAAGCGTAAAATGTTGTTCATTATGTATAAGGAGTGTAAAAATTCACATTTTGATACATTTTCTGGGAAATGTTTAATAATAAATCTTTTAGTTTGAAAAATAATGAGTCGATTTCAACTAAATATAAAGTATTGTTCGTTTTTCAACCTTACTTCGAATTGGTTTTACTTTCAATTCGATAAACGTAATTCCCAACTGCCTGAATTCAAAAACTGATTAGTAAGCAAATACAACAGGTTTTATTAAGCATTCAACACCTTAATTGATCCACAGACCACAACAACAGGAAAACAATACAGAAAGCAATATTCCTAACTAGATTCAGACACTACAGCTGCTGATTGTAGAATTTGCAATCCACAGCGTCTAAACACAGCGACCATACTCAAAATATCTCTTAAATGACACTTAAAAATTTATTCACAATTAAATTTAAAAATAACTTCTAACGTATTTACACGATTTTATATGCATGTTTCGTTTACAATTAATTATTTTGAAATAATCACTTAAACCATTGCATTCTAAATTAATTTAACTTAACATCGTCGCAGACCAATAAACTAACTTTAATTTTGCAAGGAGAAGTTCTTATATACAATTCTTCTTAATTTATCGTATATTCTAGGAAAATCTATCCTATACAAAGAAAGCAGAAATCTACGTAATTATTTTCGATATATTTTATTTCATGTTTTGACCCTTGTTCTAAGAAACGAAGTTATTTTTGAAATATTGTATATCGAAAATGGAGGTTGAATACAAATATGTTTTGTATTTCATTGCGTTTATGTATCATTATCACTTTAAGTTCAATTCAGCTTAAACTTTTGCTTTGCGTTAGTAGCATTGTTCTTCAATTATATTGCATACCATTGAAATAACTTCCAGCTGAGTCTCCAGCTACATTCTTGCAGTTCCCTTTACAAATATACGGAAATAAAAACGAAAACTGTCAGACCTATCAACATTTATTTTTATTAAATTGCATCTACTACAATGATCTGGAAATGCTTTTGGGTCAGATCGCGAGACTGTAAATATGTGAAAAATTCATTATCATATCATTATCATGTATTCAAAAATCGTTTAGTTATCCATCAAAAGGAGTTGTAACTTTAAATTTAGGATCATGCTGAGGGTTTCCAGCAACGCCACTTCTTCAATACAAACTACACTAATTCAATGTTTTATTAAGAATTTTATCTATGCAATAGAAATTAATCTTACCATTGTGTTGTTTAGAACTAAAGGCACTAAAACTGAATCTATTCAATTGGATTTAATAAAAACCTGTTTTGAAAAGCGAAAGATTCGTAACGAATTTTAATCTCACTTCCAAGATCCGGAATGGCGTCCTTCTGATTAGAGTCAATGATTAACCACTTAGCACCCTCGACCAGCGACGAGATAAAATTTTGTTTTTGGACTATCGAATTACCACCACAATTCAGTTGTATCAATTTTAGCGTCTTTTTCTGTTTTATTTTTTATTCTACGAACACGTAGCTGGAATTGAGGTAAGAGTTTGTTACGGTATCTTTTACTTTTCAAAGCAATTTATCAATCAATGCATTCAACTCTTTTAATGCTAAACAACACTAACTTGAATGCAATTGAAATCATATTTTGGATTTACGTTAATGGCATGGTCATGTAACTTTTTGACAATATTTAAAATCATACCTGCTGGGTCTCCAGTTCCACTCTCAGTTAAATTTAACAGTATTAAAAAACAATTTTCTTACATTGTTGATTATAAATAGTTGCAGTGCAGTAATATTACATTGTAATCCAAGATAGGTTATGCTTTCGCCTGCTGAATTCATAAAAAACAAAGAGTAGGTAGCTGCACTTCTTTATACACAATTAGGGAGTGCATCCCCGGGGTTGGCGTTTTATAAATCTCGGGATTCCTAAAGCAAAGTTTGCTTTTGTTGTTTATATCTTCTGTGGTGAGATGTAAAGGTTTTCAGATCACTAGGTTGTGTCAGCGACAAAACCTGGGGTAGTTGAAAGTTAAAACTTTGAACGTTTTATCTAATTTTGATCGTGACACGTATCATTTTTATATTATGTTATGTTATGTTATATTGTCAATTACGTTATGTTATATTATGCTATGTTATGTTATGCTATGTTATGTTATGTTATGTTATGTTATGTTATGTTATGTTATGTTATGTTATGTTATGTTATGTTATGTTTTGTTATGTTATGTTATGTTATGTTATGTTATATTATGTTATTTTATGTTATGTTATGTTATGTTATGTTATGTTATGTTATGTTATGTTTTGTCTTGTTGTGTTATGTTATGCTATGCTATACTATGTTGTATTGATTATTGGGATTATTATTGGGATGCCGTTTTTATTTTATATCAAATACTATTAAGATATATAATATTTTTTACGACAAAGCGAAATGAGTTGCTTTTGCTTATTTCGTCTCTGTATTAACAATTTGTAAATTAATCTCATCAGCGCTGAAATCGATGGACTATGAACAACTTCTTGTTTGTATAAAATATGACCTGAGACTTTAACGAAATTTAACTAATTTATTATTTATCTTATCAACATAATAACAATATTATTTATTACTGGCTAATTCATATCTATCCAGACGTCTTTGGTATTATAATTGATTTTCTAATTAATATTTAATCAAATTTTATTTCCAACTTATAAGATAAAAATCTTACCTTAAACATCCATAAACATTTTATCAACGTTGTTTGCCTGTCCATAATATTTTACTGTTTCTTCTATATCAATATTTAATTTTAAAGACATAAAAACTTTTTAATCAATAAAATTACAATAATTTTACTTTGATAGTTTTCTTTAAATTCATTCATAAACTTTATTATTTTGCTTTTGTTTGTTAAAATTAAGAATAATTTGACAATATTGTCTTCCTCCGCAGATAAAGATTTGAAAGTATCACTTCTGCCTCTAAAAAAGGTAATTTTTATATATTCCACTCGCGAAACAAGTGGTTTTAATTTATGTTATATATGGATATAGATCATTTAATTAAATGGTTTTTTAATTTTTTTAAAGTTTGTTTTAATAATCTTAAATTATTGTAAATTGTGTAGGTGCTCCTCAAATTGTTAAATGATAATATTACAAAATGAATCCAGTTGTTTGTTGTTCAGATAAAGAATCTTTCATCAAAATTTAATTTTAGTCAAAATAAAGTTATGGAAAAAATCAAGTATCAGCATGATTATATGTTGCAACTTAATATTCAAATATGCAGATTTTATTCAATTTTCAAAAATTAGTTATAAAGATTTGTGAAACTAATTAACGTTAGAATTAATAGTTGGTTTGTATATATCGAATTAACATAAGATATAATATTATTTGTGTAACCACCAACAACTATTAATTATTAATAGTTTTGTTTTGGTTTGTTTAAATGATTGAAGAGCACAATGCAAATATTGAATAAATGAATTTAGATAAAGATTCTGTTCAGTGGGAGGATAACTAATCACTTGATTGTGAAAAATAAATAAAATATGAATTTAGAAATCAAAATTTCCGTTAAGTTATTTTTTTTGTTTGTTTAATTTTAATGTTACGATGTGGGTTTAAATTGACAAAAAAAAACTATTGAATGGAAAAGCGGGTATTAAAGTGTTATGGCAAAAGTTCAATAATATTTTATATAACGCCTTTTATTTTAATTTTTCAATATTTTAAAAATTCAATAATTTATAATTAATAAAATAAATATTAATAAATTGATTATTTTTTTAATTTTAGGCACAGCATCTTATTCGAATACCGGTAAGTTAAAGCTAATGAACATGAATAGTTATATTCGAAGAAAATTAATTAAATATTGCTTTTTAATGGTTCGTGACACGTATCGGATTTAATAATTGAATTTAAAATTCATTGGAGCATAATTTAAGAAACTGGAACTGTTCATATTTAAATAATCTATAAAAACTATACATTGATTAAATCGCTCCATGAGTTTCAAATTAATTGCTAGCACAATAATGGGGTTACCAATTTCAAAATTAAAATAGTAAGTTAAATATGGATAGAAATTGGTAAAATTAGCGGTAAATATCAGCGTGGGTGAAATTAATTGAATTATTTTGTTAGTTAATCTTGGTTAAATTTAATGGTCAACAGGGAAGTTATATGCTTATCTTTGATATTCTTAGTTAATCGGAGAAATGTGTTTCTATTTGCTTATAGGTGATATTTGATTGTGATTTGGTTAATTCTTGTTGAAAACCTTCAACATTTTTCATATATTCAAAACACATTGAAAGTATTCATTAGTAGAAAACGGTAGATTTTTATTCAATCGTTTTGTTGCTTCTGATGTTTTTTTTCTTCTGATGTTTTTTTAGTTGTTTATTTTATTTACAAGCACTTTGGTATTTTTTTATTGCGATGGACAAAAATAAATCGTATTCTCAATTCGATAAACGTTATCCGCTCACTGCTTAGTAAGCAAAAACACCAGGTTTTATTAAGTATTCAATACCTTTATTGTTTCACAACAGGAAAAGAATACTGCAAACAATATTTTTTAACTAGTATATTCCCTCAATTAGGGATTGCAATCCCGTGGTGTTTTATGAATTCCGGGACTAAGGGACTCATAAATTTTAAATAGCGGGATCCCGGGATTTAAAATTTGTATTTAAAACCATGAATAAAATTAAGGAAAAACACAATTTTCAAATAAAAAACACATTATTTTTTTTAGTGTCGAAAAAAGTAAACATATAAACATTAACTTACTAATTCAACTGCTTAAAAAAATAAAAATTGAAGAAGCAAAATAAACCTTTAATAATATTACATAAAGAAAAACCAGTACCATACACTGTCGAATGATTTAAGAAATAGATTTTAGAAAACATAATTCGTCAAACTGATTTATCGTCAAACCTTTTTGTTAATTTAGAAATAATATTTCCGAAGGTTAAAAAAGCCCGTTCCGATTCCACACTTCTTGGTGGAGTGGTCAATAAATTATTACACTGAAAAAAAATTGAAGTAATGTCAACCTCATCTCGAAGTTGCCAGTTTATTATTCATGCAAAGAAAAATTATTTGCAAACAATTTCACCGTGATTGGGACAAGTACACGATAACATTTTCCTAACAACAGAATGAGGTTTATATAAAATATAAAGTGTTATATCTAATATAACAGTAGTTAAATAAAGTTAATAACTATTTACCTGAAAAAAAAATTTTTTTGCCTTATATCATGAATTTTTCATTTTAAAATTTAAGTATTTGAGATTAAATGAACTATATTTTATTTTCTCATAAATATTTCGTGTGATTGTCTCAATTACATCGGTTTATAATTGTACAGTTGTTGAAGCAATTTCGTAGTTCGATTCGTCATATCTGACCGCACGGTGAGGTTGAGACAACTGCATTTCGATTGGAAATAGGACATGTTTTTTTCAGTGTATACATGCACTGCTAATGGGGTCCTCTATAACGGCTTTGCTTACTTATTTTCATTTCTCTACCAATTGCGGTGAACAGTTTAATATTTTATGTTGTTGCATTCTGACCAAAAAAGTTTTTTTATAGGTTTTTTATATTAAAATTCACCATTTTTATTTACACTATTTAATATTCACAATACAGTGTTCCGCTTAGAATTAATTCATTCTGTCCAAAATAGCCGGCTTAAATAGTATTCTGTCCGTTCTAGAAGAATCGATGGTATTCTAAAATTCTTTATCCCAAATATTCTTGAAAACAAAACAACAAATAAGCTTTATTTGTTCTACTGCATCTTTTCTAGAGAAAATAATATGTACAACAATAAATATAATATAAATATTTTTGTTCTTGTATACTTCCTAGAAAATAATTACAACAAATATTGTATTTATTTCCTAATCATTCTATTGATGATGATGATTGTGAATTTGCTTTCTTTATGTTCTATATGGTGTTTCTTTAAATACGGCTAAATAACCACACCATTAAAAAAATCCATTATCCAAAGATTCGAACTTATATATAAAAACTGATTTGGTGGTTTGTTTGAAAATTTTAACTGAGCTATAAATTATGACAAGAAAGAAACTAAAGATAATTTCTTTTATTTTAATTAAGTTTCTCCTATTACTCTTTTGAGATGATTTATAGTTGATTTTATATCTTCCGTTCAAAGTTCTTCAAAATATGGTGCCGATGGACACATTAAGTGCCATTTCATACTTCCTTTTACTAACGCGTCGTTAAGTGGTGAAGGAACTTCTCTAGTGGCTTCAAGTTCTTCCTTCTTCAAAATGGTACAAGCTTCAACACAGATTGTTCTGTTACTGGAATAAATATGTTAATACATATATAAACCTCTGCGTGCGATAAATCTATTGAATGCTGCGTGAAAGCAACTGATTGGTGTAATTCGTTTAATTGTTTATGTATTTGATTACAAAAACTTGAATTTGTTTTTTTCAATTTAAAAAACAAACATTAAAAATAATTTAAACGTTTGAATTAATAATTTAAAAAAACGAAATAATTTTTTCATTTTCATTTCCAACCAAATAGATTTTTTCGGAAACAAATTCTACTTTTCTTTTTACGGGTTTCCCCTTGAACTCGAACCTTCCTCATCATTGCCGGGATTGGAATCTTATTACGGCAGACACGCTTATCAATTACGCCACCGAGGCGATGACCATTTCGAAGTTGAATTGAAACTTCACAATCTATTATTTTATCCAAGTTGAATTTCTCCACTGTCATTAGACTTCTTTTTATGAAAGTCTTTATGCTTTAAGTATATGGGTTTTTTTGTAATATTTTTTTAAAATTTTTTTTAATTTTTTAATAATTGCATTTTTTAATTTATACATCTAGTTTCGTTATTCAAAATATCATTTACAGATAAGTATTGCAACCTCTCTTTGTTGTCTGTTCGCTTGCAATTTCTAATTGGAGTGTCTCAGTTGAAATATAAACAAAAACAGATATGTATCACTGGTAGGCTGTGTACATTTTCCTTTGGAAAGTTGATTTGGAAGAACCCTAAATAATATACCAATGTCGGTTAAGGGTCGAGAAAGAACTCAAACTTTGACACATTTATTGATTTCTGTCTGTACCTTGTGCTTACCGTTTGCAAGTATGCCAGCATTTTCGTCTTTAACGAAAAAGATGTTGCTCGTCTGTAATCAATATCTTGGTTATAGAATGCTTTGGTGATGTATGAAAGAGATGATTGGCATTGTAACTAAGTTCAATAGTTTTTATGCAAAAGGGATTAGAAAAAAGATTTTACTTTTTACTGATGCAGATACCGGCTTATGAATTTGATTTCGTCTTGGTTTCTTGATCTTGAAGTACTCCGCATAGAGTAAACTGACTGACTAAACTGACTTGGTTAAATTATGCGACTGATGCAGCTTTGTTTGGTTAGAAACAGGGTTGCATAAAAATCTGATTTTTTTAAAAAAATCAAAACAATCAGATTTATTTGATTTAAATCGCTTTTTTTGATTTAAATCGGATTTTTTTGAATTTTAAAAAAATGTAGTATTATTTTTGAAGAAATTGTATATCCCTATGCTACGTTAACTTAAACTTTAAAAAAACCTTATATAAATCATTAGCTTTGGTTATATTTTATGAAAGGTAAGGCTAAACAAAAGTTAAGTAACAGTTTTTAGTTACTAGATTTTTACACTGACAGTATGTAACAACCAGTATGTTGTTCTAGCGACATGAAAAGCGTTACTTGCCAAACTAAGATAATTTGTCACTGCTTTAGAGTGATGTCAGAGATCCAATTCTGCAGGTTCGAAAAGTTCCTCGGATATGTAGATAACTAGTTAGCATTAAACGGCAAGTCATATAGAACAACTGTTAACAACTTGTGTCAGGAAAGTGTGTAGGATTTAATACCTTCAAGATCTTAACAATAACGCTCGTTTTTGGGGGAAATGTTTTTTTTTCGTAAACGGGTTGTACTGATTTGCATTTAATACTCTATATTTGATATGTAATTATTTATTATTTCTAGATTGATTTCCAGAATCTGTTCATGCTTTTTATGTGGGTTTGTCAACATTTCTAGTTGTGGTTTAATCTGTGACTTTGTTGTTGAAGTTTTACGATTATAGGCTAACATCTTAATTATTCTCATTTGTTTCCAGTCACAAGAACGATGCAATTGTCGTAGCGTGACTTGATACAGATGCCGTTAGTCAGGCGAAGATAGCTCAGAGTCAGGTATAGTCGGTACAGATTAAAAATATGGTGAGTGTATTTCGTTCATCATATTCTTAGAACGCATGTTGTTGTGGGACCTAGTTCTTTAGGTTTCTATGCGTTGTTGTGACACATGTTAAAATTCCTACCACATTTTATTAAAAAAACAAATTTTTTTTGGAATTTGCTTAAAATTTTAGAAAGTTCCTCATTTGATTTAAATCAATGATTTTTTTAAAAAAATCAAGTTGATTTAAATCTGATTTAAATCACTGATTTAAATCAAATGATTTAAATCAATGCAACCCTGGTTAGAAATCAATTGATTTTATCTTTTAACACATCACAGTAGCTATAGCGAAATATTTACCTATGTCATGTTATAGCAGCATTTATGTTGTTATATGTTGTTACTTTTACAGCATATATCTTGTTACTTTTTAGGGTTCCGTTTTTTATACGGAACACTATTGGTGAGAGTAAAATGTGTTTTTCACATTATTTCGATTATATCAAATACTATAAATCCAATGAACCTGAAATTTGGCATGCGTATAAAACTAATCTGTCCACACAAAATCAGGAGTTCAAAAATAAATAAAATGGTTTTCGTTTGGTTAACAGGGCTACGATGTGAGGCCTTTGAGAAAATACATTTTTATATCGAGTCAAGTAGGGTATCATATGAAAGGGCTTCACTTCAGTATTTCTAAAAAATGTATTTTGGAATTTTACACCCAACTATTTTTTGTGTAATTCTAAATAATGGCGTTTTCTGTATGTTTTCTTTCCTCGATTAGCTCCGAGCCTAAGTAATCGAAAATCTTAAAAAGTATTTTAAATGATAGAAAAATTAGTAAGTTTTTAAAGAAAAATATAGTAAGGTACCAAATACTAATAATTATATTTATTAAGGGGGAGGATATGAGTAGGGGTAAATACACCATTTAAAACCCGGTCAAGTGGGGTGTCATTTGAAAAAGCACCAAAATTAAGAAACAGTACAATTTTTTTTAGAGTTTTGCGATTCACCGTTTTTGAATTATTCTAAAAAATGTGCAACAAAAAGTTGGTAGCCCCATACGTTTCTTCATTGATTGACAGAAAAATTTGAAAAAATTCATAGAGATAGGAAATTTGATAAACCCTTAACGAAAAATATAGCGAAGCTTCAAGTTATTTTATTTCTATGTGTTTAGGGGATGGGAGTGGGGAAGGGTGAAAAAAGGTTTTTTGGCTCGCATGAGTGGGGTGTCATTTGAAAGAACACCAAAATTAAGAAACATTACATTCTTTTTTAGAATTTTGCGATGCACCGTTTTTGAATTATTCTAAAAAAAGTGCAACAAAAAGTTGGTCCCCCCTATACGTTTCGTCGTATATTGACAGAAAAATGTGAAAAAATTCATAGAGATAGGAAATTTAATAAACCCTTAATTAAAAATATAGAGAAGGCTCAATTGATTTTATTTCTATGTATTTAGGGGATGGGAGTGGGGAAGGGTGAAAAAAAAAGGTTTTTGGCTTGCATGAGTGGGGTGTCATTTGAAAGAACACCAAAATTAAGAAACATTACAATTTTTTTAGAATCTTGCGATGCTCAGTTTTTGAATTATTGTCAAAAAAGTCCTATTTTTAGTGTTAACATCACTCAACCCCTAAATTTCGTCGTTGATTAACAGAATTAAGTCGTTCCTTAGCTACCATAAACAGCTATTACATTTAACCTAAAGTAATATTTTTTATATCATTTCCATCAATTTAGATGAGATTGACATTTACTATTGATATTTACGATGAACCATTTATTTTTTATGTGTCTATGGTCTGGCAATATAAACCCTTTACAACACAACTTTATGTTAATTATTTTGATATTGTTTTCTTTACAATCACGGGGAACCCTTGCGAGCGAATTTTATTCGCACTAGGCTGACTTTTTTTAATTTGGATGTTTGTTTTCCTTATTTATTTTCTTTCGATGGTTCTACTGTTCCAACAAATTAAAGAATTTTAAATCGGTTAAGCCTCTCACAATTTGAGTTCAAAGCTGCGTCGCATCGAGAAATTCCCAATACATGTTAGTGATCTTGATTTGCCACTTTCGCTCTGTCAGTCTGTGCTTTTTTGTTTTCAATTATCTGGTTTAATATTCTTTTGGTTTTTAGATATTGGGCTGTGATTGGTTAACAGGATTTTTGTTATAAATCCAAATATTAAATAATCTACGTTTGTTTTTAAGAGCTATATTTTACTATATTTAATTTTCTATATTGATATTTTCTATATTGAACCATATTTAATTTTCACAGAAATATTACATGCACAGTACACAGTACACAGTTGTACACTGTACCTGTATACCCGACTGGAAATTAGTTCAGGGAACCCGGATTATGATCAGATCCGGATCAGATTTTCCGTAATACGGCCATCTGATCAGTTCCTGATCAGCATACAGTACCGTTTCCCTTGATCCGGTTATCTGATCAGTTCCTGATCAGCGTACAGTACCGTTGCCCTTGATCCGGCTATCTGATCAGTTACTGATCAGCGTGCAGTACTTTATCCATTGATCCGGCTACCTGATCAACCTCATCAACCTCTACCTCATCCGGCTACCTGCAGTACTTTATCCGTTGATCCAGTCATACGATCAGTTTCTGATCAAAAAAACTCATCTTATCCGATGTCCTGAACTGGATAATAATACAAAATTTAGTTTTTTACCTGATCCATTCTGTATATAATATATTTCTCATTAAACAATAAATTCGTTATTAATAGTATAACTGAATTATTATTTTGATTATATTATCGACGTCACAATAGTACATTTACCCGAGCAGAAATTAGTTAGGGAAAACCTGAATACAGTCAGGTCGTGATCAGGGCCTGGTCAGTCCTACAAGGGCAATCTCTATTAGAGCAAGCTGATGTGGGCCTGTTTAGGGCCTGATTTAGAATACCCTTTTAGGGTTAACCTTATTTGAATACATCCGGCCCGGATCAGGTTTCTCGTATTTGACCCCTAGCTGAAATTTCAATTGGTTAAAATTCGCTAGAGTATTATCCATTTTAGAAATATATAGTTAAAATCGTTTCATGTATATTTTAGTTATAGCTTCTCGGCTGAAAGACTATAATAATAGTCATTAAGGTGGTATGTATGTTTTAATTTTTTCCATTGTAATTTTTTTATTTTAATTTGATTAATTTATGTATATAATATATAAATATATATCAGGGTCTGGTCCGGATATCCCAATCAGGGCCTGATCCGATTATCCCAATCAGGGTCTGATCCGGTAATCCCAATCAGGACCTGATAGGGCAAAAGCGTTACACTCATGATCAGGGCCCAATCAGGCTGTCCTACCAATGCCTGATCCAGGTTAGGGCAAACCTGATCAGGGCCTTACTTGAGCCCTGACAAATTTCTGCTCGGGTAATTAACTTAAAATTTTTTTGTGCAAAAAATTTTCTCATTCTTCACGAATTTTTAATAACTTTTTAAAAAGTTAATTATAATATACTTAACTGTAATAATTAACTGTAGACTGAATCTATTTAATTGTTTAATATTTTGTACTTATAAGTACAAATTTATTGTAGAATCGAAAACAGCATTGTCAAACTTACAGTTGTGAGTGATCTTGCTTATCAACCTTAAAGCATATAATTTGAATTTTTATCTTGCATCTCCTCTTTACTCAAGAATTTCCAGATGTTTTTTGTTAGCAGTAATTGGTGAAATACTTATTATGTTGATCAAAAATTATTCTATTTGAAATATGACAAGTGATCTAAAGCAGGTATGGGTGAAGTTAGTTTTCGAATCCAAACTTGGATCCATACCTTCATAAGAGCCTATGTGACAAAGAGTTTTATGATACCATTGGAAAAATCATCAATAATGCCAAAACTTGGACTAAATAAAATAAAAATAAGAAATAATTAACAAACTTACTGCACTCAGAAAAAAAACGATGCGTTTGTTACTTATGCGCTATAGTAACTCCAAAATTGTAAACATAACGTACGTTTTTCTAAAATTTACTAGTGCAAAGTATTGATAATTTAAGTAATATTATCCTGTGCCACGTTAATAAAGCAAAATTGGAATTGTAAAATTTTTGAAAATAAATTTACTACTGAAACAGTAAATTTTGAAAGATGAAAACAAAGTTACCTAATGGTCGTTACATTTACTTAACAATTTTGTAAAACATAACCGTCGAAAAATGCTAAATTTACATGGCAAATAGTGCTAAACATACTTATACACACGCGTATATATAATCCACTATTTACCCAAAGAGATTAACTTAAGTATGCTTAAAATTGCTTATATGATACGTACTTTTTACTAAGGCATCTTTAAATTTACGTTTTCATAGTTTGAAAATTACGTATGACTTCGAGTATTAAAGTCATATAAAACGTAAATTTTATTTAAAATAATAGTAAAATTTACATATGTATAGCTGTCAATTTATGCAGCACATGTTCTTACGTTTTGGCGTGGCGTTTTGTTTGTTTACTAATTTTGAGAGATATATGTATTTCTTTTTTTTTATTGTATTTTATGTTTTGCTCTATAGCTAAAAATCTAGATTCAAAAAAATCTTTTTAGGGTGAAAACTCACTTTTTTTGACCAAATAAAACACGTAATATCAAAAAATAAATTGATCTGAGAGCAAAAAATGTCAGAACAATGTTTTGGCAAAAAGAATTTGACATATATATAATTGTTATTTCTGTGTTACCTTAGTTACATTATTATTATTGTCGGAATAAATTTGAAATGTTTAGGTCTATATAATTTTAAAATAACTACAGTATCGATAAATTGAAATGCTGTGAAATTGAATTTTTATGAATAAAAAGGAATCATTTTTATGTTATTTTAAAAAAATAATAAAAATGTAATAAAAATAAATAGTGGTCAGTCTGTGAATCGAACCCTCGAACGTCCTAAACTTAAGCATCAACATAATATTCATAAATAAATTGATGTAAATAATTATTTAGATAGACGAATGGTTAATGCTGCTGCCTTGTACCACAGAGGTCTGGGGATCGAATCCGGGTTTAAGTCCAAAATAAATATTAATAATAAATAGCATTTTATCTTTACAGGGCCCTTCTTAACCGCTGTTAATCATTGCCGTGTATAAAATTCTCTCACCCTGAATTGATAAAAAAACGATTAATAATTGCAAAAAAACTAAATTTTTTTCATTTTTTTGGTGAGACAAGATGGTAGCATAATAGTAGCATAACAGCGCAAAATGTTTTACATGCTTTTAAGTAGATTTTACTTAGTCAATTTTGTTTAGTTTACTTATGCCTCCGCTGGCTCAATTCGTACGTCATTTTCAGTTAAATTTACATATACTTTACGTTAAATAAGCTATCTTTTTTTTCTGAGTGTTTAAATTTATAAGCATTTGAAGTGTACTTGAAATTATGAACAAAATTAAGGAAAATTTTTTTCATTTATTTAATGTCAAATTAATATTTAAGAACAAAATTAATTCTAAACCTTTGAACGGATCTGGTATGGATCTCTTGACCAGACCGGACATGAAACTGTTGAATGGATCCGGCATGGATCTTTAAGATAGATCCGGAATAGATCTTTGAAATGGATCCGGAATGGATCTTTGAAATGGATCCGGAATGGATCTTTGAAATGTATCCGGCATGGATCATTTAAACGGATCCTGTACGGATCATATATGGCGTGACGATTTTTCATCATGTCCGGATCAGGAGGCCTGATTCATCCGTGATCAGTCTTCAGGCAATCCTGATCCGGATCGGACCCTATACTGATCTAATTTCTAGTCGGGTAGCTGTTGAAGCAATTTCGATTCAATTTTTCAATAATTCAATTTTTTTGTTGCATACAATCTTATCAAGCAAAACTAATGATTCAAATCCGTGTACGCATTTTCCATCTCTGTAGAAGTGATAAACTCATGTATATTCACAATTTCTCTTATTATATCTCAACTTTTCTTAGAAACCAAAACACAAATTATAGCTATTTATGTATTAAGGGCGTAAAGTATTTTTTTTTCAACTTGAGAGTGAAATTGTCGAAAGCAAAAACATATCGAAAGCAAAAAAATACTTAATGCCCGAATTGCATACAAGATTTTTTGAACGAGTAAGATTCTTTATTATTTGCATAAATAAAAATACATATATTTACACAAAATAGTAAAATAGTTTTTAGAAAATTATTTTATCCAAGTAGTTTTTCGACATAATAGTAATAATAATAACTTTAGGCATTGTTATTTCAATTTTAGGCATTGTTATTTCAGTTTTGGTATTGTTATTTCAATAGGAAAAAAAGCCTGCTTTACGAACAATTTTTGAACCGTAAAAGTGCATTTTGCGGTTTACTCGTACAAAAAATCAATTTTTATTCGCCTACATATTAAAGTGTTACTTTATTCCTGTGATTTGCGACCTTAAAGTATCACTTTTTAACCATATATTTTGTTGTCATAGTAACTTCCAAAAAAGTAAAAAACATTTGTATTTGTTTAAGCTCTATAAAAAATAGAAATTTTTATCAAAGCAACCGTTCAATTCAACATTTCATAATCCAATTAAAATATTTATTATCTCTTGTTGTCATAGTAATGCGATTTGTTTGACTAAAAATCACAAATATTTTGGTTACTTGTTAAGATTACTGGTTAAGGTTACTTGTTTAACATATTTTTATTTCAAAATTTATAAAATTTTTAATTTTGATTAATATTAGACAATTTTTTTTAATTATGCTGCTTGCGGCGAATAAAAAATAATATATGATGCACGGACTTAAGCCATTTTGGACTTAATGTGGGTGCAAATCTCTTTTAGTTTTTCTCAATACAAATATTGTAAAAAGATCTTATATGTTTTAATATATATTTTTTGTATTAGTTCACAGTAAATGTGTCAAAACGACTTCTTACATATGTTTTCAATATTCGTTTTTATTATATTTTATTTTATTTTCATTACATATTGTATTTCTTTTGTTTTTGTTTAAAAGAAATAATCTTTAAAAATTGGATCTTATTTTCTTTATTTCGTATACCTGATTTTGTGTAAGATTTGAAATATTCTCATTGTAAGTTTTTAGTTTCTTTTATATTATTTTCTTGAAAACAAAATAATATTTTATTTTATAAATAATTATGTGGTACCCGAGAAGAATATATATGTAGCTTTGCTACTTTTATATTATTTTTTAACTATGTACTAACTTGAGAAATCGTCATTATTTACTCGAATGCCCCAATGAGAATTAATTTTTCTCAACCTAGGTTAATAATAATAACAAAAAAATACCTAGGTTAATAATGACAAATTTTCTTTTATTTTTAATTGAAATGAACAAAAAAACACAAACAAATAATAATTGCATTACTTTCGTTTATTTGTATGGTTTTATTTGTATGAAACTAAATTTTCAGGCTACTTGATATTTTAAAATATTCAATCTAATCAAAGCAAATATGATAATTAGTGTTACTAATGTAATATAGACCTAGAACATTATATCCCTTGGCGCTACGCGTCTTAGGATCTAAAACTTTTCGGTCAATAATAGCTTACTTCTCAACCTTGTTGTATAATCTACTAATTATTTTTTAAATTGAAAAGGTTCTTTTTCTATGATAGCATATGAAAAGTCTGTTTTCATCACGCTTAATGATCTGTGAAAATGGGTTCTTTCTCCACTAGTGTAAAAAAAATAACAAATTGTAGTTTTTCGTATAATTTTACAATGTTTTTTGAACAAAGCAACCATGAAAAAATAGAATATGAATCTTAAATGTTATTTTGTCGATTTCTAATTTAATAGTTTCTAATAAATTTCCTTTATGTATTAACTATCATAGAAAAAATTGCATTTCCTACGCGAGATAAAAACATTTTATGTTTGTAAAATTGCTCACGCGTCTCGTGAACAAATTTTCACTAACGAAAAGCAGCGTTTTCATCTCTTGTAGGAAATATACTATTTTATTTCAACAAGATAGATCGAGCAAGCGTTTAAACATTTTAAAGATTTTGTTTTTATTCTTTCATTTTCTTTTCATATGATCTTATTTTATTATTTTGTGAAGAGTATTGTAGTGTGATTGAGGAAAAAAACGTAAATAAATTTAAAAAGCAATGACGTGGTTGAAAGATCTATGGAGCATTATTTATTTTTTGTTCTTTTTTTTTAAGATCATTTTGTTGTTTTATACTTTAAATGCAGATTTATTTTATATTTAGCACTTATATCTATCTCAGTTATACGTGTAACCAAATCTTTGTAAAAAGCTCAGGATCAATACAATTCTAAACATTTGTCCTGAAAAATATAAAGTGATACTTAAGCTGAATAAGGTTAATAACATTCGTATAATTTGAATATGAATTCGTATAATTTGAATACGAATTCGTATTGCATAAAACCAAATACAATAAAACGTAACAAAATTTCCCCTATCGGTCAGTACGAATTCGAAATGGTTTTTCTACGTTCATGAACTAATTTGCATTCGACGCCGTTTAAGTAAACTAAAACAAAGAGAAAAAAGTATTTTTTGAGAAAATAAATATGTAAGTACAATATTTTGAATTTTATAAAATATTAATAAGCTATTTTGTTTAACAATAACTCGTACAATTTTTAATATTATTTTAATTATTTAAGTTAGTAACTTACAATTTTTAAAATATGATTGTTTTTAGGGAAAAACTACATCAATAAAACCAACCCCCCTCGCGAGGGGGTATAATACCACAGCGAATGCCATACTAACATCTAGAACATAGTGGGCAGACACCGACACCCAATTAAATAGTCACGGGCCGCCTATCCGAAATCCAGAAGAGTCCAGTCATTTTAGCGATCAACCTCGGAACGAGAGATAATAAGCTGAACTTTCGTATATGCCTTCATTTTGGCGTTCTAAACGTTGTCTCAAAAGTCTCATAAGTCTCGTGTCTGCGTCGTAATATATTTTAAGTAGAAGTAAAACGAGTTAATATATGTTTTAATATTATCTTTGTTCAGCAGATGTACATTTCTAAAGATTTAAATTGAATTGTAGTGAAAATTTATAAATCTTTATTAATTTAAATAACAAAAGTATTAATTTTCCTTAGGGCATGTAAAAACCCGGTTAATTAAAAAAAAACGGGTTTCGGTTTTTAATAAAATGAAAAACCGGGTTTTACCCGGTTTTTTGGTTATTTTAAAAACTATCTTGAGGACGACTTTAAATATATTATTAAAGTTTTATTAAACAAAAATGCAAGCAATCCTTCTGCAGAGAGTAAGGTTGAAGTGTTTTTACTCAGTTCCTTTACCGCCATGTCGGGTTTTATATTTCTATTAAATCTACCAAAACATTAAAGTTGCTTTCATTATATAAATCTTCACGCCTGATTTCTTCCACTGCGCTTCTTATGCAATCTTTTAGTTGTACTAATCTCTTCATCAAAGGAATAAGTGGGTTCCATCCTGTTTTGCAGTACCAATATAAGTTTAAGTTTTTTTCCAGTTTTTTTCAGCATATCGCTGCAATAGATAATTTCTTACTGGGAGATTGTCTGAAAAATTTCACAGTCTTTTGAAATTTTTGAAGTATTTCGTTAATATTAACATCGTCTTAATTGTACCTAATATTATCAATCCCATTATCAATATCTATGTTATGGTCGCCAGAAAAAGAATATTTTTTTAAAAAATTTTCTGTAATTTTTAAAAACTGTTGTCGATAAACAATAAATTATTAAAAGACAATATTTATAATATTTTGTTCTGTATGAAAAACAGGGGAAAGTTATTGGTGCGTTTAGAAAACAAAAATTTTTTCGAATGCGGTGTGATGATTTGAAATGCACCGAGTACGGAAAAATCTGTTTTCTAACGAGTTGCATACAAAAATTTGTTCGCATCCTTCATTGGAATTAATTAAAACAGTTTCTTAAAGTGAAATTTGATTAATCTGAAACAAGTATTTATGCCTTCGTTGAAAATAAAGAAAAATGTTTAACTCGCTTAAGTAAAAAAAACGCTTAAGTCATGAAAAACAAAATAAATATTTTAAGTATAACGAAAACAGCCATAAAACCTACAAAAATTTCCTGCCCCAGAAATCAAAACATAAAATTGTAAATTGTTTCGAAAATTTCTTCCAATTGAATACTGAAGAAAAAGTTCAAATCGTTGATGAAAATGTTATGTTCGAATACTTTTTTGAGAAGACTATACCTAAGAATTTAATATAAATAACCAAAATAAAGGCGAAGATAATAAACTCTTCCAAATTATGGGTAACGTATTCGATGTTAACAATTAAACTAAGTTACGAATATTTCTATGCAGAAATGATATCTATTTCTATACGAACTTTAATTAATATATCTACATATATTCTATTGCATCTACAAATACTTCACGAAAATAAATTTCCTTTCTAGAACAATAAAATGTTTTCGATGTTTACAGAAAAATCCGGTTTTCACGACAAAACCCGGGTTTTATCGGTTATGTAAAAATTAAGAAAAAAAACCGGGTAACCGGTTTCGGTTTTATCCGGTTTACAAGCCCTAATTTTCCTCTTCTTCATCGTCATCTTCTGGACATTCGAGAATTTCCGTTTCGTCATCATAATATTTGTTGCACTGAGTTGTTGTTTCCAACCTCCCACCTTCCTGAATTTTAGGGGGTTTATTCTCTTCCTCATAATCACTTTGCAGTGAAACAGCATCTCGAAAGTTGGTCGATTTTATGAAATCAGATTTAATTCGAACTTATTCGTACTGTAATCTACCTATCGGATAGATTTTGAATACAAATATTACAACGAAGATGGCGCGAAAATGTTTGAAGATAATCAAATATAAACCTTAGTTTATATTTGAATATCTTAAATTTGTGAAACAAATTATATAATAAACAATTAAATAAATATTTAATAAAATTTGCGCATTTGTTACAAAAACCAGAGTGTATTACTAGTGCAAACGCGTTTTCCAAACAAAAATATAGTTTACAGCACGAGCGTAGCGAGTAGCAATCTACTATTTGTCTACTATCGACTGTTCTTCTTAAAATCTGCTTTCAATAAATTAAGAAATACAATAAGTATTTCATTTGATGTGTTTTTAAGTACATAGACTACTTTCTGTATTAAGTATTATGAAATGAACATATAAAAAGTGCAAAATCTTATTAAATACAATGTATTGATTGATAAATAATACAAATTATTCATTATTCACGGTAGCATTCACAGATATTCATGGTTGCCCTTGCATTACAGTGCGTTTGGCTGGACGCTGCGCGCTCATAGCCCTCTATCGCAAAAACAGTTGAGCGCATGAAAAAATAAAATTTAATTTTTGGTTTTGGAGTGCGGTAAAATCACTATAGTATAACAAATTGGTTTTTGTATATAGTTGCAAGTTTCCTTTTTGATTTTACATTAAAAAAACTATTTTTCAAAATTCAAAACAAATATATTTTTATTTTATTTTAAATATATATTTTAATCTAACTTCTAAAAAACAATTTTATTTTTCTTTTTTTTTTTATTTCTCTTACACGTGTTTCAATCTTTCGATCATCCTCAGAGAGAAAATATTTACAACTGAGTTGTAAATATTTTCTCTCTGAGGATGATCGAAAGATTGAAACACGTGTAAGAGAAATAAAAAAAAAAAGAAAAATAAAATTGTTTTTTAGAAGTTAGATTAAAATATATATTTAAAATAAAATAAAAATATATTTGTTTTGAATTTTGAAAAATAGTTTTTTTAATGTAAAATCAAAAAGGAAACTTGCAACTATATACAAAAACCAATTTGTTATATTATATGCATGAAAAAATGTTTCAAATAAAATTTGTCGCAAATTTTATGCTCTACAATTTTTATAATGGATGTTAACATCATTGGAGCAATAGAAACGGAGGTAATCACGAAAAGCTGTTTTTTGTTACATTTGACCTTGAATATCTTACGATGCAGACACAAGATTTTATGAGACTTTTGAGACAACGTTTAGAACGCCAAAATGAAGGTATGTACAAAAATTCGGCTTATTATCTCTCATTCCGAGGTTGACCCCTTTTTTATGCTAAAATGACTGGACTAGAAGCCTGGACAAAGGGTTGGTCGGACTTCAAATTTAATATAAGAAAAACAAACTTAATAAATTAAGAATGTCGGGAACAGGAGGAGGGCCTTCCAGAATTCTACTATTTTCACCATTGGAAGAATCTGTAATAAAAATATGTAATTGATTTAAATAGTGCCGTTGATGGTATCGTAGGAGCATAAATTAATCACTTGGTGATAGTATATTAGATGTACCTAATGTACCTAGAAAAGATTACGAGTCTAATGAGGAAAATATTGATTGCAATAACATTTTATCAGAATTTAATACCCCAAGAACACCAACACGCAAATATAACAACGGAGACAAATCCAAATACAACAAACGCTTCACATTAGTATTAATGGTAAATTTCAAAATCTTATAAAAACGATGACGGATGGAAATACTTTGTTGAAGAGAATTGTTCGAATGCAAGAAAGAACATACGAACTAAAAAACGTGAAATTATGTTAAAAGAAAGACTAATTGAGTTGTAGACCATCTGTTGGTTTCAGAAAAAGGAATATAGAGGGAAACATCCAGAGAGTACAAGAAAAATGGGAAAGCAGAGAGATCGTCGTATGATAGAGGAGCCGGAAAAAAGGAGCACGTAGGGTTCAGGAGCAGCAGAAGGAAACTCCTGTGTTGGATATGTAGGAAATCGGGTCATATCTCACAGGACTGCTGGAACAGGAAGTGTGACAGATCTTCGTTTCCTATTCAACGGAAGCCCGTTAAAGGTAAAACTGGAAAGCCAAGTAAAAAGGAGAATGTTACCTACATCGCAATTTCAAGAATGGCAGTCAATGGGTATCGACGAACAAATGACGAAAGTTTGTGTATCGACGGACAAATTGAAGTTAAAAGTTGCTTCGTGATACGGGATACAAGCTCAGCTCGAACGTTCGTTCGCAAAGGTTTGATTGGCGGCATTTTGGAATCATCAGGTGGATTGAAACTTCAATCAGTAACTGGAGAATGCACTTCAGCGCAGTAGGTAAAACCTACAGTGGGTAAAAGAATCGCTGAAATAAAATTAGGGAACAACTGCTATCAACAAGAGGTACTAGTGGCAAATATGGATGAAGTCGTTTTGGGGATGGACTTTTTGAAGGCGAACGGCTTTATCTTCGATTTTGGATATCCTAAGGGTTAATAATGTTGAGATGCCACTCCTTATGAATGAGGCAGAGTCCATAGATATTGGCAGCTATGAGAAACTATGCAGTGCAGAGGAAAATCCAAAACCATTATCCAAACAGATGAGGGAGAGAAACGTCAACTGACGCAGACATTTAAACAAACGCCGAAAGGTAAAAAGGAAACAAGTACAGGTGCATAACAAAGTGAGCAATGTAAACAGAGTGGTTCAAATAGCTTCAAACGGGCACGAATCGCAGCTGAAACTGAGAATGGTTTAGGGACACGGCAGTGTGAAATACTCAAAGAGAAAAGATAAGGAGCACTTTAGAGATAATGCAAAGCCATACTCATCCCGGTGGACCGACATAGAACAAAGTAATGGCCAAGGACTTTAAATGGGACAGGAAGTAATTATAAGCGGTATCAGAAATAGGAAAAAAAGTGCTTGAATACAACAATTGAAGGATAGATTTAGAACCTGTTCGGGACGAACAGACTTAGGTTGAGGGAGGGTAATGTTACGATTCTACATAAACGTAATGAAATAGAAAACCTCAATTTTCGATATACAATATTTAAAAAAAAACAAGGTCACATTCTTTTCTTAGAAAAAGGGTCAACATGAAATACAATAAAATTACTTTATGAATCAAATCATCATAACGCAAAATAAACAATAATCGAATATTCTAATATTTTCTCAAGGTTTCTAAAAAGTGACATCGAATAATCGAGACTATGCAGAATGGTATATAATTAGGTTTGTCTTGCAAAACAGATTAGTTTTTATTTTAGACCGCGTTAATGTAAAGTTTCGATAGTATACAAATAGTAGAAAAAGTGGAATTAATTAATTGTAAATGAAACGTTATACCGTTAGAGTTTCTGATTTCTCGACCTTTTATGAATCTCGAGATTCGAGAATCCCGAGTTTATCAGAGATTGTGTTTCTCGAGAAATTGGTAATAATTATTTGAATTTCTCGAGATTCTCGAGAATTATTAAAAATTAATTTTAACAGGAAAAGTAACCCTCCGTTTACTTTCAAAATTTCCAAATACAGAAAAGTTTCTCTCGTTTTCAATGTCTGTAGGTTTTATCAAAATTAGAGTGTTTCTTAGAAGTTTAAATTGAAAGTGATCTTACCAGTAGCTTCAAATATATTCATTTTCTTAGATAGTGAGCGGTAGTTGTCATTTATAGTTGACTGCATTCTCAAACTCTCACGAATACTTCTAAATTTAATTCAACGCAACCCTTTTCCTCTAATTCTGAGTCCGATGGCTATATAAGCTCTTCACTTTCGTTGATATCATTCGTCGATATATGTAATGCTTTCATTGTAATTAGAAGAATCAATTTCTGGTTCTTTAAATAATCTTCGAGAGATGTTTTTGCAGTTTTAATAATTTCGCTTTTAGAGCAAATAGAAAAAAATCATTTTCCTCGGGTTGACTAACTTTGGATTGTGAAGAAATTTCAATAACAAATTTATTGAGTTATATCTTCCTTTAAAAAATTTGAGATTGTATTTCAAATAAAAAATTTAAGCTTAAGCTTAATTGTTTTTCCGAAGAGATTTGAATATAAATTTTAGGATTCCCTCTGCAGATAATAATGAGCCAGCCTGACGGTTGAACGCTTTTATTGATTTTGTGGCTGGTTGAATGGCACTCAAAATATTTAAAGCAACTACATAATCTTATTTAGTATTCAAAAAATGATTTAAATTTAGAAGATTTAAAGTTTTTTAAACTGCTGCTTTGACTGGCAAAAACCGTTCAACCATGGTTTCAATAGAATTCCGTTTAGTTTTGCAATCCAGGAGTAATGGCAACTCGTTTTTCTCTTAATTTAATTTTTTATATAATTTTGCAAAATAGCATTGCGCACTGGCAAGTTTTTAAATAATTGTACAATGACCCAAATTTTTGAAATCGTTTCTCTTATTTTTATTCAATACTAAATTGGCAGCTAAAAATTCATTTTGTTGTACAACTGAATTGGAATCACTATTGGAAGCTTCCCTTTCACTGACTTTTTAACTGGTTTCATTTTCTTTATAAAATATTGACATTATCGCTTGGTGTTTCCCATGACTGTAACATAACTGTTGGTAAGCTGAAGATATTTTGCCGTATTTCAACATTACACTGGCTCATCGCTTGTAGTGAAAACAATATCTGGCACATAATTTTTGTAGGCTTTTTCAGCTGGATATAAACCTTCAATTCGCATCAATACTATGTTTTCCGATTTCCCATTAATATAATACAAATGTACGTCCAAATATCTACGCTTGCAGAAGCTTGTCCATTAATCAATTGCTATCGTAAACATTAGATTAAAACCCTTCATTTTGGTGATCTTAGGTTATTTTGCCATAAAATAAAAATAGGTTTTCCCAATACATTTATAACAAATAACATAATATTATCCCAAATTCGTATTAGGTATTACTGTTTGCATCGACATCTAGATTTAAATCAGAAAGTGATGCAGATTGACATTAACAATTTTTGTTAAGTAAAAAAAAGACTTTTTTTTATTTTTTTTTTTTTTTTTTTATTGGAGGGCCTTGAGACTTACAGTTCAAGGGACCATGTCCAGTAACGCACCACGTTAAAATTCTTAGAGACTCTCTGTTTAAATCGATTGTTTTTAAGGGTGAAACAGGGAGGTTACCTAGAAACTTCTTGGAGTGTACTAGTCCCTCTCTGCTTTTCCATAATTTAGCATTTTGTTCTTGTTCCATTGTTTGGATTGTGCTTTTGAGCGAACTCTTGGCCATTCCAAAGCATGGTTCCGGTCCAACAAATTTTTTATTGGCACCTTGCTTTGCTAAAGCGTCAGCGATAGCATTTCCTTGTATTCCTGTGTGGCTAGGTGCCCACACAAGTGTTACTGTGTTATTGCACGAGATTTTTAATAGATTTTGGTAGCATTCCCATACCAGTTTTGAATCAAAGCGCGTAGATTTTAGTGCCAAGAGTGCTGCTTGGCTGTCAGAGATAATATATATTTCAATATTTTGGTATTTTCTTTCAGCGCATAGCAAAGCGCAACTGCTAATGGCAAAAATTTCGGCTTGAAATATGGTTGTTGTGGTGCCTAAAGCAACCGTTTGTTTTGTTCTAGGACCAAACACTCCTGCTCCCGTGCCCATGTTGGTTCGAGAACCATCTGTGTACCAGATGCTGGCGTTATGTGGCAGTGACCGTATGTAGTTTTTAATAAGATCTCTGGCCAATATCTTGACATCAAAGTGCCTATCTAAATCTATTGTTTTTGGCATACAATCCGAAATATGGTATGTATGCAGTTCAGCTTGTAATTCAGAAAGGATTTTAAGGTGTCCAGTTAGATTGCCCGGCTTAAACCCTTCTGTGAGCTGCAGTCTATAAAAAAAAAAGACTTAAAAAAATAATAATGAATGATTTATGGTGGTTTGTTAAATCTCGAGATTCTCGACAATTTTTCTCGAGAAATGGGAATCTCGAAAATGTGGAAATATCTTTTCTCGAGAATTCGAGAGTTCAAAATTACAATTCTTTCTCGAGAATCTCGAGACCGGATTTCTCGAGCAGAAACTCGAATTGTTAGGGTCGACGGTTCGAATCCAGCCAAATCCAATATATGGATTTATTGAATTAGAACTAGAGTACCGAGAAGTATTGATATAATATATATCCTTCAAAGGACAGTAAATCCACTGGATATAAAAAAAAAAACATCATTCACTGGTGTAAACAACTCCTTCTCATCCTCCATGGTATTCATGCGTTGATCAAAATTGATTTAAAATGCACTCAAACACTTAAGGCTCAGGGGAATTCTTTTTGCGTTCGCAGTCTACGACCTCGATAAATCCATCTTTACTGGTTCGAAGTTCGATGCGTTATCTTGTCCTACAAGATACTCGCAACACACCACAAAAAATATATACGTCCCAAACTGATTTTGTGTTTAGACGATTACATAAAGTTAAAACTGGCCTCACTTCTCCATATGATGGTCCTTTCAAAGTTGTTAAACAGTTGTGCATGTATTTTATTATACACGTGAACGGTAAGAAGAACATGTCACTCTCAGTAGACAGACTAAAACCGGCTTAGGTTACGGACCCTCTTAGCAATAATTCTAACATCGTAGCAGTCAATCAATAACCCTCTTAACAATCAATCTAAAGCTCAGAAGGAATAGAAGTGCAGTCGGAACACTTAAAAATTAGATAATTTTCTTATATCTATAATACAGTCGATAAAAATCAATATCCTTAGAGATGAAAAATAAGTTAAGTTTTAAAATTAATAAGAGTCACAGGATATTGTTAAAATTCTATAATTTTTCTTCTGTTTATTGTTTACATAAATTCTGTTAATCCGGATATTCAAATTTCAAACTCTGAAAAACTAATTTGGTTAAGGAAATGAAAATAAACCTATACCAATCAACCAAAATAAAAATATTTCAAATTTGTCAAAAAATTTGTTAATTACAGGTAGATTAAATCAAGTTTATATAAGATTATGGATAGAAAAATGGGAGGATCGAATTTGAATTGAACCCTAAAATGTTTTTCTATTATTCTATTTAAGAACTATTTATTTATTTTACAACCACCTTGATTTGAGTGTCTCCAAATATTTTGTTTACAATTTTAAATTATGTAATTGACTATCAAAAATATTTATATATTTTTATAATTGTCTGGAGCGGAGCATTGATTATAAAATAATTGAATACAAATTTCACTACAATGTGAATTCTTATTTTGTTTTTGGTTCCAAAGAGGTAAAATTTCGATTTTTAAAATAAATTAATAAAATTTTCAACTATTTTGAACAAGCTTATACTCATAGTCAATAGTTTTACCTGAAGGACTTTTTCAACAAACACTACCGAAAATAATATGTATCAAATCAATGCTTCTTCCACACCTAACCAATAAACACTACAACACCATTTTTTTTTATTAAATTGTCTGCACGAGTATTTAAAAAGAAGAGAAAAACAAAAATAAAAATTTTAAGATACGGTACGATACGATACCGATTAAATAAACTTTTCGTTTTAGTATTGCTTAGAACATTGAATGGTGAGAGATGTTACTTGTACTTTGTGGATTAAAAGTATTTTGTTATAAACAATACAATAATAATCAATAAATAACATTAATAAATGTTCTCTGATATAATATAACCTAATACAGATAGTGGTATAGTTTCTCTTTATTTATTATTATTGTTGTTAAAAAATAGATAATATTTTTTATTTATAGTAAAAAAAATTGTTTTGACGTATAAAGAAAATTTTGTGAAAAACTTGTCTATTAATAATTAAACAACAACAAACGTATTAGGGTCACCCTTTTGATTTTGACGTATAATTTTTATGTTTTAAAATTTAATTAATTTTTTTCTGTGATTTAATAGTGAAACAAGTGGATTTTATGTGTGTTTCTAAACGAAGAAGAGTTAAAAATAAAATAAAAATATATAACATAAAAAAGTGTCAAAAAAATTAAATTTAAATTAATGGTTTTAAAAAATGATTGATTGATCTTTTTTCGTAATAAAAATAATATAAACATTAACACTCTTGATTTTTTAATTTAAAAATTTCGTATATAAACTCATAAAAGAGAAACATATAATATTTTTGTATATCGTTTTTTTTTATTTATTCATACATCACATTTACAATAATAATAAACTTAGTGAGTACGTACCAAGAGAGAAAAATCTTAAAGACGAAAGATATAAAATCTATTCGTTCTTAACCAAAAAATATCCAGACATGGCGCCGAAATCAAGAAAAAAGAAGGCACATGGTAAATAATAAATTAAAAATAACAAAACTAAATAAAAAAAAAATTATGTTTTTTAAATTAAATTTGTTATATTTTGTGGTCGTTTGTTGGGTTATGTTTTTTATGTATAGTCGATTACCTAAATTTTTTTGTAGGGATTTAAATTTCAGGTTGAGTATTTCAGAATTATCTAGATTGTCTGGGATCTGATTGTAATATGCTAATTTTTTGTTTTTTTTTGTTCTGGCCATAGCTATCTTGATCAAAAGACAGAGTTGAAAAATGCTTGTTTATCATAGTTCTTTTATACATCCATAAATATTATGGTTCCGAAAAGGATGTCGTTAGACTAATCATAAAAATCTTATGATAATAAAACTTGATTTATAGTAATCAGTAAATCCGTAATTTGTTTTGTTTATTTTTGATAAAAATTAACCAAAACAATACATATTTTACAAATTCAAAAATGTTTATTGATTTGAATTTCCTTACAACAATATTAATTTAAATCTTTTTATCTATTAATATCTTTTTATAATTTAAATATCAAACATGTATCCGCTTTGCATATTACTAAAAATTTTAAGATAACTTAATAATTATAATCTCGTTCGTTGATTGCTTTCGATTCAGGGATGTTGAACTATTTTAATATTTATTAACTATTTTATTGGTAAAATTTGAAATAATCTTTTTATCACAATCATAACCAATTATATTGATTTTAACAACCCAAACAAAAACGAGTTATTATTTTTATGATGAAATTTTTTCTTAATAATTGGTATTATAAATCATAATAAAAGAAAACGAAAATTATTGTTTTCCAGCAATCGCAATATTTAATCAATTTTTTATTATTTTTTATCTGTTTTAATACTTCATCCGTTTTATATTTTTTTTAGAGAAAAATATAGTGAATCACAAGTTTGTTGTTTGTCCGCAAAGCGTTTGGTTGTAATTTCTTTTTCTATTCATATATGGCTTGTTTATTTACATGTTTGTTCTATAACGCACTCTGTGTTTCCATTTAAAAATGAAAATATCCTTTTCTCCGAGCGAAAAAATAAAGATTTTATTATCGTGTCATCTCATTAGTTTGAAATATTTGTTTAGTTTTCGAATTTCACTTTTTTTTGTCTTTTTCCGCAGATCTTTATTCTTTAAGAAAAAAGAACTATAAATAAACATTCAAAAAATTTGAAGTAGTGGAAATATTTATCAGTGAGTATTATTCTTGTTTCCCCCGTTCCACTTGTGATTATGTTACGATACCACCGCTAAGGCACAACATAATCTGGCGCAGTTAATCAACCCCACGGTATAGTTCGATAAACATAATCTGGCTCCTTGTAATGGATGTTCTTTGAGATGGTTTAACTAACGCAATGCTTTATAAGTACAATGCATTTTTTATTAATTGTCCTATATATGTTGACATCTTCTTTATTTCTGCTATAGCCCTGTTCCAGTTAGATACTTCTAATTATAAATTTCAATAGAAATTTTCGAGGTTTTGATCTTTATATTTTTTAATTTTATAAAGTTAATTATAAGTTTTTTAGTTCATTCAATGATTTGGATATAGATGGGATATGGATATATAGATTTTAATTGAATGAGAATATGGATTGGATATGGATTGGCATTTTTTTATTTATACAATGCTATACATGTTTAATGTTCATTATAGTAAAGTATAACGTCTCCGACTCCACGCTAACTGTGGCTTAGGTAAATTATTTATGCCTCTTTGAGGAATTTGTGGACATTGAACTTAAAAGTTAACCATTAAAATTATCTAAAGAAAACCAAAGAAGGTAACGAATTTCACATTAGTTTTATTTATTTTTTTTTTTAAATAAAAAGTGTTGTGTTATAGGGTTTACAATATGTGTCACAACAACACATAAATACCTTTTAAGACGTTGGTCCCACAACAACTTGCGCTCTAAGGTGTTGATGAACGCTTTTTTTAAACCTCAGCGGATTGAAACCACCTGAGACTATGGATTTGGACAAAGTATTCCATTTGTATGTAGTTCGGACAAAGAAGTCTTTCTGCTGTTAAGAATATGCTGTTATCAAGGTTGGCAAATATCATGATATTTATATAAATATCAAAATATCCGATATATATCAGATATATATCCGATATATATCATGTTCTGATATTTATTTTTGAATAAGTTGTTTTTCTTAAATATTATTCAATATATGGCCCTTTTCACACTTGTATGCAGTGCAGCGCATCACTTCCTCGTTTCTTACCTCTTTGCCTATAAACTAAATTCAAATATGGCAATTCCAATTGAGTTTATCGGCAATTTATCAAGCCTATTCGTCTATCTTTAATTGCACAAGTCCAAATGACGAATACGCTTACTTGCTTTGCTTTGGCTTGTTTATTTGGCCAAATTGCATCATCAACAAGATTGTACAACTGGTGCAGTAATGGTCCATTGCTGGCAACCAGCAATGCAGCAATGATAGAGTTCTGGCAACCATAACTGGACCATAAACATCATGTAACTGTATGATAGCTTCGAACAATAAATAGCTGCCATGCAATGGCCCATACAAGGTTATACAACTGGTCCAGTAATGGTCAATTACTGGCGACCAGTAATTCAACAATGGCCGGGTACTGGCAACTATGATTCGATCATTAACATAATTTTACTTGTTGATAACCTCGGACAATAAATGGCTGCCATTTATTTGCCGGAGAGAAAAACAGCGATGGCTCATACAAGGGTGTACAACTGACCCAGTAACAGACCAAAAATGATGACCAGTATTGCAGTAATGACCGAATGCTGGCAACAATGGCAGGGTCATATTAAAAATAAAATATCATACGTAAATTTTAATAAATTCAATACAAAATAATTAAAATAAAGTAAAAGTGTTCAGAGAAAAAAATTTTAAACTTATACCAATTTTAACATAACATATCAGTCTTTCAGCAGAGATGCGATAATTAAACTATAGGTGAAATTTTTCAAACTATAAGTATATGTCTAAAATGGATAACACTCTAGCGTATTTTAACCAAATGACAAAGATCGGCCAATTTATGGTCCAGTACTGGTCCAATAAGAATAGCCAATTGATGTTAACCATTAACGTGCCATTACTTAGCCATTTAAAGTAAACGGGTAATTTTCTATAAACTGTAGATCGGATGATTTATGGTTCCAGCAATGGCCCAATAACAAAACAATAGCCATGTATTGAGCTAGTGCTTAACCATTCAAAGGTAATTAAATACTGGCTATTTTCTGTTAACCATAGATCAGCCGATGAATGATTTTAGTACTGGCCTAATAACAAAAGTTAAGTCCTGTTAACTATTAATGGACTAGTGCTTGGTCGTTTTCTAGTTCTGGAGTCCCCTGCTTGGGTAGTCATTCCATTCCACCACACCATTGGTGGTGTATTTCTGAACTAAGAATGAAATACATATTAGGAAAATGGTGTAGATTCAGTTAAAAGCGCCATTACAAATGGAATGAAGACTGAAATAATTATATATAAATAAGGAATTCTCTTTGGTGGTTGTTGTAACGTTTACTTACATAAAAATCGATGGCCAAGCATAAATCTTCCTAACTTCGAAAGGCTGCTCTAGTTTAAGATCGACTTCCAGTTTCCCAAGCAGGATTTGCCTGACCCTGAAATACGGTCAAGCACTGGCCCATTAATTTTAAACAGTACTTTGCTATTGTTATTGGGCCAGTACTAGAAACATTCTTCGACCGATCTATGGTTTGCACTTTACAGAATAGAGTCAGTATATAGCTACATTTGAATGGCCAAGCACTGGCCAATTAATGATAAACACTACTTGGCTATTATTATTGGGCCATTACTGGAACCATAAATCGGTCGATATTAGGTTTATAGAAAATAACCAGTACACTTTAGTTTAAATGGCCAAGCAATGGCTCGTTAATGGCTAACAATAATTGGCTATTGTTATTAGGGCTGTACTACAGTCTTGAATTGGCCGATCGATGTCAGTTGGTTAAAATTCACTAGACTAAAGGTCATTTTAGAAATACATATTCGAAATTTTTTTATCTATAGTTACTATTCGCTTCTCAACTATAAGACTATGGTAATATTGAGAACGTTGGTATAAGTTTTATAATGTTTTAGACATTTTTATTTTATTTTAAATTACGAAGTCCATTTGTATTTAATTTATTTAAATTTGCCTATGATACAATTGGCCATTACTGCAATACTGGCCCCACTATTCAGCCTTGTATGGGCCATTGCTGTTTTTTTCTCTGAATGGCAGCGGATTATTGCCCTAAGCAATCATCCAGTATAATTATGTTAATGGCCAAGGCATGGTTGCCAGTACTCTACCATTGCTGCGTTACTGGTTCCCATTAATGGACCATTACTGAACCAGTTGTACAACCACAAGGTTGTCCCAACCCATAGGTTATGCGAAATTTCAACTACAACGGCAATAGTCGTTTTATCTCTGTGAGTCTGTCTAAAGTGGCTGCTTTTGTCTTTAGATAACAAGGCATATGTATAGCATTCATTACAATGTTTGTCATAAGATTAGTTTTGTCAGAATCTATGTCAGCTTTATGGTCTTGGCATAGCTGAACCAGGTTACCTCGATTTGGCATGCGTTTTGCAAGCAGTGCTGCGACTATTAACAGATTTTCTAACTTTAAGGTAGGAATAATTAATTATTTATTTTTTTATAAATATCATGATATATATCAGGGAATAAATATCGTGATATATATCAATGATATATATCGGATATATATCATTGATATATATCATGCCAACCTTGGCTGTTATGCATCTGTTGTTAAGAATATGCTGTTAAGAATCAAACTCATTAGTAAGATTTACATTACCAATCATTTTAATGGTTGTACGTTGAACGTTCAACTTCTAGAAATCTGATAGATTCTTTTTGCTCAAAACCTTAAACATCAAACAATATAAAAATTTATTATATGTGTTATTATGGTTTTCCATATTATTCACTGTTTGTGTGCTTTTGTCACTTTTGAATTAAAATGCAATATTTAAAAATATACTTTTTACTGTTTATTTTTAAATTTATTTATAATAATAAAACTTCCTTATAGTGACAATTTGATTTTTATTTTTTATTTTAAAGAATATCGATTTCGACTTACGTCATCCTCAGTTCTTAAATTATTATTCAAATATTGCATTTTAATTTTAAAAATTTATTTTTTGTTAATAAACGCATACGAAAACATAAAATGGCAAACCAAAAAACAAATTCAGTTAGAAATGGATATGAATTGGATGTATTGAATTGAATATGGATGGGCATTAATTTAATACCATAATAGCCAATTTGTATGGTCACGTTTTTCCAACTTACTTTGAATTGGCCGTACTCTAAATTCGATAAACGAAGTTTAGCATTAGTAAGCAAAAAGATTCAGGTTTTATTAAATATTCATCACGCTATTGTTTCACAACAACAGAAAGACACTTTTGTTTTGATTGTTAACATTTCCAGTCCACAGCGTGTACACAAATACATAATACACAAACTTTCTATTAAATAACATTTAAAACTTTATTCATAATTAAATTTCACTTAACATTATCACATTCCATTTAATCTATTAACACTATCGCAGTCTAATTTAATTTAACTTTCTATTATCGCAGTCTAATATAAACTTATTTTAATTTTGCAAAAGGAATTCCTTATATGGAGGGTTGCATTGATTAAAATCATTTGATTTAAATCAGATTTAAATCAACTTGGTTTTCATAAAAGTCAATTGAAATTTTTTTTAAAATTTTGAACAAATTCAAAATAGTGAAATTAAAAATAGCGTAATTACTGAATGTACAAAATATTCAAAAATAATGCACAGACTTTCAATCTTAATCTTTGAATAAATTTGATATTCTATGATTAAATCGAACAGTTATACACCAATACCAATATGAAAATACAATAAAACATCTAAATCTAATCTAAATGTTACCAAAAATTCTACATATCCAAGGAACTTGCCGAGGAAGCAATTCGTTTCTGCGTTTCATAATTAATACTTTGGTACTCCCCTACAAAGGTCTCAGAGTTATCCATTTTTTCAGGTTCGGAAATTTACGTATATGTATATATATATAATGTGTAGAACCTTCCTTTATTTCTGTCTTACCTTGTACCTCAAATTAATATAACCAAATCTAATGAGTAATGATTTATATAAAGTGGTGAACGTAGCTTTGGAAGTTTCAATGCAATTCTGAAGATATTTTTAGAAGAACTTAAAAACTGAAATAAAATGCTTTTTGATATCAAAGGTAAACCTTACGCTTGAATTGGCATTGCAAAACTGGTTAACAGATTTCACATTTAAGGGAATTATAATATTCCTAAGAATTGGATCACTACTTCAGAAATTAACATAAATATATTATAAAAATTAAAAAATGCAATTTAAATTTAAATCAAATAAATCTGATTTAAAAAAAAACAGATTTTTATGCAAGCCCTCTTATATATAATTCTGCTTAATTTCTTAAATATTCTAGGGGAATTCAAAAATTTCTTTCCAATGAAAACTCGAGAAAGTTATTTACTGTTTTTGCTTTGACCCGTTCTCTCACCAACTCTTCTTCTTAGATATAATAATGCCTTATTGGATTCAACGTTTAATCCAATCCATAGTTTGCCGCTGATAGCACCCTTCATGCGTCTCATGAAACACTTAAATTATATTCACCGTCTGCGGTTGGTGGTTGTTGATAAAATTTGATTGATCGCCTAAATATTGATCTTAGAACAATTAAGAATTGTGATAATGCTAACTGTTCAATTCAATAAGAGAAAAACACAGTTATGCCATTTTTCAAGAATTTCAAAACCTAACCTAACCTTCTATAAACGTTTGATTCCAAGGATCTTATGAAGAAAGAATTTGTCAGACTTCTGGGAGTTGAGGTTTTTTTTTTTAATAAAATGTGATGTGCAGTAGGCATTACAATATGTGTCACAACAACACATAAAAACCTTTTAAGACCAAGGTCCCACAACAACATTCGTTCTAAGGATGTTAATGGACGCAAATCTGTTTTTTTTAATATATTTTTGTTAAATAATGGATAACTAAACCATAAATCCTATCACGTATAAAATATGACATAGGCCAATATTTCGTGATAGGATAGGGAAAATAAAAATAAAATAAGAGATAAAAAGCAAATTTGTGTTAAAAATTTGCAGGAACAAAACTAAAATTGGTTTGCCAATAGTCCAGCTAATGGCATAATCCCTGATTATGGGACGCAGTATATTTTTCAATGATTAAAGCTCAGATATATAGTTATATGAAGGCTCGTTTCTTCGAGCAAGCTACAGCGTTCTAGCATCAAGGAATATTCATTAGCTAGGATTGAGAGTACTACCGTTGACTGAATACAGTTCATCCGCCAGCACCCCTAAGATATCACCTTGGCTAGTGATATCTCACTGCTATTGCCAGTGGTATGCGTTATCTCACGTTAACTCATATGCCAATAGCAGGGACTGGAGTACGCGGGGTTGTCACACCCGTGGATCAGGTTGAATAGCAAACAGCTTTTATTGTGGGTGGAGCATAATTAGGCTGTTTGGGGGGTGTCTTGATTCTGTACAGCGAAGAACTATCAAATGAGCATGGAAACTCAAATCTTACTAACGAGCTTAATTATTTGCAGCCCAGAAGAAATATTGCTGATTTGATAATTTTTTACAAATATGTTATGGATGAACGGGCGTCTGAATAAATCAAATCGATTTTGCCTGAGTCTGCAAATTTATCGCTTCACACCAGAGCAAGAGTAATTGTACGGGCCCATCTTTTTAATGTTCAAATAATTAACTGTAAAACCGTAACTTTCCAACATGACTTTTTTTAACCGTATCTCATCTATGAAATTCAAAAAATCACTTTGGAAAGCGATAGTTCTACATGTTGTCACTCGACTTCAAAAAGATGCTATCAATGCTCTGGTTTAACGTGCGAAGTTTGCATGCTCATTTCAAATCGATTTGATGTGCGCTCACGCCCGTTTATCCATAATGTATTTGTAAAATAACCTCAAATCAGCGACATCTCTTGTATGTTGCAACTTTCAAGGAATTAAGCTCATTAGTTAAATTGCCGACCAGTTTAACAGTTTTATGCTGTAGACAAGACACTTCAAACTAATTATATATGCTACACTCCATATGTGAGAACAATATTCCTTGCAGGAACGATTAAATGAATTATATATTAAGAAGTTGTTTGCTATTAAAAAACTTACAACGACCCAAAAATCCTAATTTTTGAACAGCGTTCTTAGCTACAAATATTCCACTTCATATATGATTTTCAATCTCAACTTCTAGAAGTCTAACATATTCTTTCTCTTCAAGATCATTTGAATCAAATTTTTATAAAAACGAATACCTAGAAAAATGATAAACATTGCTAGCAATACCCCAGTTCATAATGGTTTTTAAATCAATGTTTAATGACTCTATCAAATTTCACTTAGTGTCATTAAACGCTGACGGTTAGCATAGATTACGTCATTTCATGAGAAGCGTGCTATCATCAGTAAAACTGAATATTTGAGAAATCGTTGAATTCAGCAAGTCAGCATAGATAAGAAAAAGAGTTGGGGATAGAGCAGAAACTTAACACCTGCATTAGTTGAAAATATATCTGATGAAAAACCGTTGACATTGACTTGAAATTTACCGTCAGATATAAATCTCTGTAACCAGAAAACAGTTGCTCGTCTAAGTCATAGCATCTTAATTTGCATACAAGATATGGTTGTGCCCTATATCAAGGCTATCTCAAGAGCAGCATTAGAGGTTTCACTGTGGTTTTCAAGCGACTTGTTCCAGATACGAATGATAAAGAAAGTAAATCTCCCTGCTCTTCCTTTACGGAAACCGTATTGTCTTTCATTAAGTATTTTTGACGACTTAAGAAGTTCCAAATATTAATATTAATATATTTTTCAAATATTTTAGCAACAACCTAACAAAATTGATAGGGTCTGTAGATTGTTGGATCCATTTTAACACCTTTTTGGATTTGGCCCTATGCACTATAGGTAGTCATTTTCCATATAACAGAAAAAATCGCTTTCTTATATGACAAATAGAAAATTTGGTGACGATTATTGCTAATTGTAAATTTAAATGTGTGGAGACCAAATTATGATCTGGGGCAAGATGTTGTAACATCACTTTTGACGATTCTATCGTATTTTACGCTAATCGGTATGCTGTAACACAAAATGACTGTCGTAAATACGATAATCGACAGTCGTTTTGTGTTACAGCATATCGATTAGCGTAAAATATGATGGAATCGTCAAAAGTGATGTTACAACATCTTGCCACTGATATACCTGATCCGCCTCTAATACATAAAATTGTACCAACAAAGAATCATTTATCAAAAACTAATTAAGCAATTTTCCCAGGAATGTTAGGATCTCTGATAGGTTAGTCTATTATCTGAGTGAAAATAAATATAAAAATAATATACATAGTATAAATTTTATATGTACAGTATAGTTTTGGATTTTTAGAGAAACATTCATTAATTTATAACAAGTGAATAGGTATCAATTGCTTAAAAAAATGAAACGTGCGAATTTTCGTAACAATGACAGTTCGTGTTCTTACGTATTATGAAATAGTTATAAGTGAAAGTTGTGAAAGTGAAAGAAAACTGTCTTTTTAATTAAAAAATAGAAGAAAATAATTGAGTCGTTGCCTGTAAAAACGTTTATGTCTAAATTAAAATTTAAGTTCAAATTACATATACCACTGTTTCCGATAATCCTTTCCCAAAAATTTATTTTTTAACAATATTAGTTTTAATTATTTTATAATTTGGATTATTTAGAATATTTGAATATCTTTATAAACAAATAAATAATCATTTCAAAAATAATTTCATTTTCAAAAAAATATCATTCATTTTTATTTGAGTTATAAAAAAAATAATTCATTTTCAAACAAAATGTCAAAATCATCCATTTTTATTTGAATTTTCAAGTAGTTTTTGTTTTTTTTATTGTGGTAGCACTGGCTCTGTGCAGCGAAATTAGTATTAGAGATATCTTGCAGAATTTTTCTGCATGCAGAATTTACATGTAATTGCTCTCATATTTTTTTTTTTTTTTTTTTTTATTTTTTTATTGGAGGGCCTTGAGACTTACAGTTCAAGTAGCACTGCGACCTGAAGGTCTATTGTGCTTACCCTGATTTTGTTATTAGTCAGTCGTCGTCTGTGCCGTTACTGGTTGTATTCTGTCATCCAAGTTGAGACTTTTAATAAAATTAATTAGCTCAATTGGAGTGACGTTTTGTGGTAATGGAAGTGTTAGTCTTCTATGACCAAGTTGGTTGTATCTGTGCCCAGAGAGTTCAGGACAGCTGCAGATGACGTGTTCCATCGTTTCTGCATCCGAGTAGCAGAATCTGCACCTATCGGAAACAACAAGGCCTATTTTGTTAAGATGGTGGTTTAAAGGACCATGTCCAGTAACGCACCACGTTAAAATTCTTAGAGACTCTCTGTTTAAATCGATTGTTTTTAAGGGTGAAACAGGGAGGTTACCTAGAAACTTCTTGGAGTGTACTAGTCCCTCTCTGCTTTTCCATAATTTAGCATTTTGTTCTTGTTCCATTGTTTGGATTGTGCTTTTGAGCGAACTCTTGGCCATTCCAAAGCATGGTTCCGGTCCAACAAATTTTTTATTGGCACCTTGCTTTGCTAAAGCGTCAGCGATAGCATTTCCTTGTATTCCTGTGTGGCTAGGTGCCCACACAAGTGTTACTGTGTTATTGCACGAGATTTTTAATAGATTTTGGTAGCGTCCGTTCAATATGTCAATTGAATGGCTCAGTTGATAAAACGTGTATAACACAAGGTATCGAATTTGTGTTACTGATTGCTCTCATATAACAACACATGTTCTAATTTCGCTGCATGCAGAATTCTGCACATGTATTTGGACCATTATACATTTTTCATACTGAACATAAAACGCTATAATGCGACAAATTTATCACTTCATTTGCTAGATAAAAATAACTATTTTGTTCGCACAAATCTTGTTTTACGATAAATATATTTTTTTTTCTTTACACAAAGTACATTTAGTGTTGATTGTTAAGGTATGTTTTAATGTTAAGTACATATAATAAATTAATGTCTCTCTAATTAGCCGAAGATACCATTCGGTTATTTATGTTTCTCTGAGAAATTTGTGGATATGGAGATTAAAATTATCAGGGAAAACCATGATGGTAAAGAATTTCAAAGATGGGACTCTGTTTAAAAAGTGATAAAGAAATTCCACTGTTATATACACTTTGTTCTGTGAACCGTCATTGGTCGAGCTACTAATTTTCTAATTGATCGCAAAGAACATCATTATAATTTTTTGAATACATAGTTGTTAAAAAACATTTAGGTGTGCTACAGGTCAATCAACCAATTTTTAACATTTTCTCCGTTAATGGTTTTGTTGCGTCACACAAGCAGTAATACACGTTTCTATCTACATAAATAATAAAAAAAATGGTCATGTAAAGCTTGCGTCTTATCATATGTAGATATAATACGGTTGTTCAAATGTATGAAAAGTGGAATGGTTATCTGTAGTTGTAGATAAAATATGAAATGAAATTTATAAATATATAGTTATTAGTTGATAACTTTGTTCAATACTTCATAAACTCCTATTTATAAGAATAATAAATGGCGTTTATTAGCGCCAACTCATAAACAAATTCGTACATTTAATCTAATTTTTTATGCATATTATAACTTTTATTTCAGTTATGCTAAAAGCAGTTTGCTTCAGTTCAGCTAATACACAAGAAATCGAAGGAACAAGAGATTAATTTTCTGGCTGAAGAATAATCAGATACGTGGTATGAAAATCTTATGACTAACACGGTCTTTGACACCTAAATCTAAACCACTTGTCCTTAATCAATGCTTTTTATATCGATAACTAAAGTGTTCCACTTAATTTTCTTATCGTTACAAACAATACTCTCAAACTAAACTCGATTTCTTATCTTGTACTCTACATAAACCCCTTTAAAAATATGAATACAAATTCAATAATATTAGGCTTGGTTCTGTTCTATTTATTATCATAAAAAATTAAAAGCTAATTCAAAACTATTAAAAAAATTAAGCAAACGAAATAAAAATTAATTTGAAATATCTTGACACATCATTGAACGAAATACTTAAATAAGAATTCAGTTTTCTTATCTAATTTTATTGACATATTTTTATTTATTTATTACATTTCGCCATTTCATCAATTATATTAATGTTAACAAAATTTAATTGAAATTTATTTGTAGTTTATAACTTTTTTGATTTTATTATTAATTTAATATTTTTTATTGACTTTTTTATGTTACATATATAAATGTGAAATGGTTTGTTTGTTCGAAATGAAATGATTTGTTTGTTCTGTTGGTTTAGCCTTAATAGTATGTACTTGTTTTTCATCGCAGTTTTAACAACAAATGCGACGTGTTATTGTTTTTTTTAAGTATCGTTTAGTTTATATTTGTTTTGTGTGAAACTGTCATTAAATCTTCGAAGAACAAACATATTTCAAATAGCGAGCAGTCTGAGTATTCTGAATTTTTTGTGTCTGTTTTTATTATGGTTACATGAAAAATATACTAAATTCCTTTTATTTTGGTTCCCTTCCATTCTTACTCGTTATGTTTAACAAAAAGTGTTAAACCAAAATTAATCACTAAAATTTAATTCATGTTTTCTTTTGTACATTTTTGTTCTTTTTATTATTTGCCGCGACAAAGAATCTTCTTAACACTGTGTTTTCTTATTATTTTTCTTTATGTTATTTTTTCGCGTTTTAATCAAATTTTTAAGGTTTTTTTCCCTTAAATTTTTTTTGTTAAGAATAAATACAATAGTTTATACATATTTGATATCATGTGGTTTGGATTTTAATTTATATTTTATATTCATCCTTTGTTGTTTAAGATTTTGGAATTATTTAAATGTGGTTGGGTCATATTATAGTTTTGGTTTTGTTGATACGTAGTTTGTTATAGAGATTGAATGGGTTTCAGATCATGTAATCGAATTACGCGACAAATGAATGATAGTTTTTGTTTTGGATTGTTTTTAAAGGTTTCACCAAATAAGTTTTTGTTTTTAATTTTTAAATTAATCGAGAATGTTAATTGAAGAGGAAAATAAATGTTGGTGTGGTGTGGTGAATGTTGTGCGTAAAGTTTGGTTTTTGGATTGGTTTCGAGTAACAAAGAAAATAATTTTGAAAGTATTTTGAGAGTAAAATTTCTAGTAATGTGGCTTTAGTAAAAAACAACGATAATGTGTTTAGTAATGTTGTAGTCGTTTTCCATTCATCTGGATGATGATCGCCGAACAGGTAATGTTGTAACAGCAATTTTGAAAATAAATAGTTTTGATGCCTTGCTATTCAATCAAATATTTGCCAATTGTTTTCTTTGCTTCCATTTGGTTGGTTAGCAACCGTTCGACAAACTAAACGATTTGTTAAGAACCATAGCATTACTTTCCACCATTGCCTGTTCGTCCTAAACAAAATCTAAATCTGCTCTAAAATAGAATGAATTGTCTTTCGTTGAAGCAGATCATTTTCTCAATGTTGTTAAGCATCACTTCTGGTCAATTTTTAAGTGGTTTGTGGTTATTTTAGTTCCTCTTAGATTCGATTTTCTTACATTATTCTGTTTATATTTTTTCTTCGGTGTTGAACTTCTTTATTTACACGCTCTTTTTTCCAGCATTCGTGTGAGATAATTCTATTTTCCACATGACTAACACCGAAGGTTCTTATAATTGGTATCGAATCCTACCTCAAGCTACTGCCTACACTCAAGATAGTAATCTGTTTGCTTGTCTATTTTTATGCACTCTTTATCGTACTTCTAGAATCAAATTCGCTTCTATCTTTTTGGCCCAACCTTAGATAGCTAGATAATCATTTTTTCTTCTTTAGGAATCGATCTATTAGCAACACCATAACTGACTTGGTAGAATTAGAAATCTCATCGCCGTCAAATGCAGCAAAAATACAGCAAAATGAAGCAAAAATACACAATCGAATAGATTAATCGATGTTTTTTTGACGAGATTTTCTATTTATTGTTTCTTTTTAAATATATGTTAGTCACATTTACGTGCAATTATTATTCAGAATCTGCATAGCAGGATATCAAATACAGCTTCATTTAAATGATAAATAAAAAACAAGACCAAACAACATTTCTTATTCCATTTTGTATTCTATTTTTATTCATATCACAAAAAACCAACAAGAAAATCAAGATAAATTTTGAATAAACTGTAAACTACTTCACATTGGATACGACAGTTATACGATACTCGTATGACCCGCTTTTTATTTTTGAGGCTGGTCTGTTCCTTTGAATGTTTTTGTTTTTATTTTCTCTTTTGATTTTCGTTGATATGTAAGACTAAAATAGGATAATTGTTGTTTTATGAAGTTATTTTTTGCATGGTTTTGATTCTTAATTTAGAGCAAGAATTGAAATAGGACCGGTCGTTGCAACACCATGATCAAAATAAAATTAATAAAAAACACTAAAAACTCATACATATAATACGAATCCAAATTTTTACACTTTTATTTAACTTGAGTTTTTACAGTTGTGTTCGTTGCTTGTTGAACCTATCTGTACGCGTTTCTAAAATTTTTAGATTAAAAAACTGAATAAAACTGAAAAAAAATATCAATTTTTATATAATTTTTTTCCATCTCTAAGAGCTTTAGAATTTATATAAAAATCCATACGATCTGAATGACCCATTTCCCGCGCTGGAATTTTGCTTCATACTGGAATTTTGCTCATAAGAGAGGACATATTACACATTTTTGTCATTTTTATATGAAAAAATGGCCTTAAATTGTAAATAATCAGTATAAAAATTTATTCAAAGCTCTTCGTCATATTTTCATACTATAGGCCTCTTTCCTGAAAAAAACTTCACATTTGTGATCAGCTGATTTAAATTTCGAAAACTTTAAATAATTGTTATTTCTTCTAAATCCAGATTGTTTTGTGTTGTCGTTAAGTTTTTTTTTACTTTAGTTGTATGATTATTATTTTTGCAATACATTTTAATACATAATTACTGATTTCTAATTATCATTGCTGTATGTAATCTGTCAAATACATACAGTAATATATCGATTTGAAGTTTAAGGAAAAACCTTTATAATTCATATACCAATAGACCCTTTTCACGAAAAACATTTGGTGACATTTGGTGCGCCATCTCATATTTAATAATACAACTTAAAATTAAAATAATGAGCAAAGAAACGTACTAAAATTTTATACTGGATGTTAAAATAACATAATTACAATTGTATTAGTGCAACTAATTACTAAATTCAGCTTTTGCTATATTATAGTAGTAAAAACACTGAATAATATATGCCTTATTAAATTACTTTAAATTTCAAAAGAATATTAAATTTTCGGTAAGTGATTTAATTGCTGGTTTTATGGTGTATTTTCTGTGAAATAATGTGGTTAACTTATTTTTAGGTAAAATTATATAACTAAAAACTCTATAAAAAAATTTAAAAAAATTTAAAAAAAAACACTTTTTGAAAAACGAACTAAAAAGGAGAAAAGAAATTTTGCATTACCACAAGCGTTATGTATTTTACAATTATATTTTCTTTGAAATTGTAAAAAGAAAAATATATGTAAATGGTATTTAACACATCTTAGCACAGATGCAAATATTAGATTTTTATTCACTTTTATTTAACTTGACTTTTGACAGTTGTGATGGTTACTATTTTGTCATCCATTTTCAGTAACTTCCCATTATGTAATTGATCCCAAATTTAAAAGGCAAGTTTGTTGAAGCAGTCAGTACGTATTTCTAAAAGTTTTAAAGCAAAAAACTTCATAAAACTGAAAAAAAAAATTCAAATTTTTCTCCATTCTATAAAAGCTTTAACAATTGCACTGAAATCATCATAATCTGGTTGACCCATCTTGAGCGTAGGAATTTTGGTAATAATGTGACTATCATTATAATCGTGGATATCATACACGTTTGTGCCATTTTTATATGGAAAAACGACCTTATATTAAAATAATGGATATAAAAACATCAAAATTTGACATTTTGTTGTTAGTTTGTATTAAGCTTTAATTTTATTCATGATTCGTTTCAATAATAATAGTTATTTATATCAGTTAATAGAATGTGCTGCAGCAAGTCGAAAGAATATTTTTACACACTTTTATTTAACTTGAGTTTTGACAGTTGTGTTGGTTACTCTTTTGTGATCAATTTTTCAGTAACTTCCCATTATGGGATTGATCCCAAATTTAAAAGACAAGTTTGCTGAAGCAGTCAGTACTTATTTCTAAAAGTTTTAAAGCTAAAAACTTTATAAAACTGAAGAAAAAATTTCAAATTTTTCTTCACTCTAAAAGACCTTAAACAATTGCACTGAAATCCTCATAATCTGGTTTACCCATTTCCAGCGTAGGAATTTAGGTAATTTTTTTTTTTTTTTTTTTTTTATTGGAGGGCCTTGAGACTTACAGTTCAAGTAGCACTGCGACCTGAAGGTCTATTGTGCTTACCCTGATTTTGTTATTAGTCAGTCGTCGTCTGTGCCGTTACTGCTTGTATTCTGTCATCCAAGTTGAGACTTTTAATAAAATTAATTAGCTCAATTGGAGTGACGTTTTGTGGTAATGGAAGTGTTAGTCTTCTATGACCAAGTTGGTTGTATCTGTGCCCAGAGAGTTCAGGACAGCTGCAGATGACGTGTTCCATCGTTTCCGCATCCGAGTAGCAGAATCTGCACCTGTCGGAAATAACAAGGCCTATTTTGTTAAGATGGTGGTTTAAAGGACCATGTCCAGTAACGCACCACGTTAGAATTCTTAGAGACTCTCTGTTTAAGTCGATTGTTTTTAAGGGTGAAACAGGGAGGTTACCTAGAAACTTCTTGGAGTGTACTAGTCCCTCTCTGCTTTTCCATAATTTAGCATTTTGTTCTTGTTCCATTGTTTGGATTGTGCTTTTGAGCGAACTCTTGGCCATTCCAAAGCATGGTTCCGGCCCAACAAATTTTTTATTGGCACCTTGCTTTGCTAAAGCGTCAGCGATAGCATTTCCTTGTATTCCTGTGTGGCTAGGTGCCCACACAAGTGTTACTGTGTTATTGCACGAGATTTTTAATAGATTTTGGTAGCATTCCCATACCAGTTTTGAATCAAAGCGCGTAGATTTTAGTGCCAAGAGTGCTGCTTGGCTGTCAGAGATAATATATATTTCAATATTTTGGTATTTTCTTTCAGCGCATAGCAAAGCGCAACTGCTAATGGCAAAAATTTCGGCTTGAAATATGGTTGTTGTGGTGCCTAAAGCAACCGTTTGTTTTGTTCTAGGACCAAACACTCCTGCTCCCGTGCCCATGTTGGTTCGAGAACCATCTGTGTACCAGATGCTGGCGTTATGTGGCAGTGACCGTATGTAGTTTTTAATAAGATCTCTGGCCAATATCTTGACATCAAAGTGCCTATCTAAATCTATTGTTTTTGGCATACAATCCGAAATATGGTATGTATGCAGTTCAGCTCGTAATTCAGAAAGGATTTTAAGGTGTCCAGTTAGATTACCCGGCTTAAACCCTTCTGTGAGTTGCAGTCTATGAACGCTCAACACCGCTACAGATTTAACATGTAGGTGCAATGGAGAAAGCTTTAAAAGAATCTCCATTGCTGACGTTGGCGTGGTTTTGAAAGCACCTGTGGCACTAAGACACACAAGCCTTTGTATTTTTGTAAACATATTTTGAGCAGTTATTTGGCGCGTTTTAGGCCACCAAACTAAAGCTGCATATGTTAGAATTGGTTTTATAATACTTTGGTGCAACCAAAGTATCATTTTTGGGCTAAGACCCCATGTTTTCCCAAACAGGTTTCTGCATGTGAAGAAAACTTTGTTTGCCTTATCAGAGATATATTTCAGGTGTGGGTTCCAAGTTAGTTTGCTATCCAGGATCACACCTAAATATCTAACCTCTTTTGATGTTTGTATTGGATCGCCGTTTAGAACAGGAGAAACGAAATTGAAGTTTCTCCTGTTTGTGAAAACGACAATGCTTGTTTTTTGTGGGTTGATCGACAGTCCTAATCTGTTGCACCATTTTGATACAATATTAAGAGCTGTCTGGGTTCGACCAGCGACAATGGAGTCATGTTTCCCTCTAACCATGACTGCCAAGTCGTCGGCATAGCCTACAGTGTTGAAGCCGGAATCATTTAGCTTAGTGAGGAGATCATCAGCCACCATTAGCCAAAGCAGCGGAGAGAGCACGCCCCCTTGCGGGCAGCCTCTAGATGCAGTAACAGTCACTGAATAATCACCTAGTGTAGCCGTTATCTTCCGACTCTGTAGCATCTTGATAATCCACGCAATGATAAGCGGGTTTATATTTTTCTTTGTGGCCATTTCAACGATAGCATTGAAGTGGACATTGTCAAAGGCTCCTTGTATGTCCATAAATGTACAAACAAGTGCCTCCTTATAGTTTAGGGTGCTCTCAATTTCTTTCACCATTTTGTGCAACGCCGTTTCAGTAGATTTCCCAGTCTGATAGGCGTGCTGGCTACAGTTGAGAGGGTTTTGTTTCAGACATACATGACGGATGTGATAATCCAACATCTTTTCCATTGTTTTTAATAGAAAAGATGTAAGGCTTATGGGTCTGTATGATTTGGCTTCATTTGGTTTTTTTCCTGGCTTAGGTATAAAAACAACTCTGGTTTCTCGCCATATCTGAGGAATGTAAGCAAGGCGAAAGCTTGCTTTGAACAAACGCATGAGGTATGGAAGAATGATTGTTAGACCCTTTTGCAGAAATACCGGAAAAATTCCATCACCTCCTGGAGATTTATACGGACCGAAGGATTCTATAGCCCATCTCGCTTTGTTGGGGGTGAAAATTGTGTTGGTTAAATGATCTGCATTACTTTTAGTTGCAGGATCTAGAAGACGTACGTCTTCGTTAGCATTATCTTCCGTGCTCCATTTTATTGAGCCCGGAAAGTGGGTTTGAAGTAAAGTATCTAGTGTCTCAATACAGCTGGTGGTATACGTACCACTTGGTTTGCAGATTGAGCCTAGAGGGTTTGTGTGATCAGACGACATCAATTTTTGGAGTCGAGCTGCAGCAGGCAGATTATCTATCGTATTGCAGAGCTCTTTCCAGCTATTTCTTTTTGATTGTCTGAGTTCTTTATTATAATTGGTTAGAGCTACTCGGTACTCTGTCCAATTATTTGTTGTTTTTGCTCTGTTAAAGAGCTTGCGAACTTTATTCCTTTTCCTCTCCAAGTTACCATTCCACCAAGGTACATCTCTGCATCTTTTGGATTGAGTTATTGGAGTATTAAGGTTGTATGCTTCAGTGATAATTTCTTGTAAATTATTTGCTGCAGAGTCAAGCTCAAATGTAGAGTTGATACTGCTGCAACTATTTACATTATCATGAAGATATGTTGTGTAAAGTTCCCAGTTGGTTTTTCTTGGGTTTCTGAAGTACTGGATGCTCTTCGGGTAGTGTTCTATGTTGAAACATATATAAGCATGATCAGACATAGAAGCTTCCTTCGAAACATGCCAGTTCTTAATATGGTTAGTAGCGTTTATGTTAGTTAAAGTAAGGTCAAGGACCTCGCCTCTGATTGCGTTTCTAAAGGTAGGCTCACTACCTTTGTTTGCAATAAACATATTGTTTGTATACAAAAATTGAAGCAGACGCTCGCCTTTTGTGTTAATGTTGCTACTTCCCCACACGGTGTGATGAGCGTTAGCATCACACGCTATTATGAGGTTATAGTGGTTATTGTTGCAATACTTGATGAGTTTCTCTACCACTTCTGGTGGTGTCTCGTCCTCATCCCCCGGGAAGTATGCAGAAGCTAAAATGAATTTACGAAATCCACCTTGAGGAAGATGAATTTCTATCTGGACCGTTGTAAGATCTCTACAGATAAATTCATTCAACGGAAATATTTTCAGATGTTTGTTGAAGAGAATCGCGGTTCGCGGTCTTTCCACATCTGAGAAATAGATCAGTTTTGTATTTTTGTTTGACGATAGACCTTTTATTCTTTTGCTGTCTGCCCACGGCTCCTGTATAAATGCAAGATCGTGAGCATCCTGTTCAATTAACCGGTTCAAATTAACTGAAGCCATTTCTGATCTGTGCAGATTAATCTGAACGCAACTTAATTTAGGTACTAGAGATTTTTGTCTATATCGTACAGGTCTTCTGTCTGACTTAGAGTAAGCTGGTGAATCAGACATTACCATAGAGTCAGACATGGTGTGTGTACTATCCGAATTAGGATAAGCTGATAAATCAGGCATGATCCTAGAGTCAGACATGGCATGTGTGCTGTCTGGTTTAGAATAAGCTGACAAATCAGGCATGATCCTAGAGTAGGACATGGTGCACAGTTTTGTTGTTGGTTTATGTGATGCGTTTGGAGAAGCATCGCTCTCGTCTAAAACTTTATAGTTTTCCATACAATATTTATGGAGAAAGTAGGGAGGTACATTGGTCAGCCACAACAGAGCCCTGTGCTGTGGTAAGGCTATTGAAACTGGAGGGCGCCCGGTATCCAGAGTTCCGTACTAATAATCAAGCACCCCCTTGACCATGCTAAGCTTTCGGCGTACGTGTCTCACCTTAGCTTTGGGTTTTGGACTTGATCTTGGCTTCGATTCTCACCGAGGACCTAACGGCATGGGTGACCCTACCGTTGTAGCTCCTAAGATCACTGAGTTTACTGAGCCCCATCACTGCGTCAAAGTGCCAAGTCCATTAGATGGGGAATTTAGGTAATACAGTGTATATCATTATAATTATAGACATCATACATGTTTGTGTCATTTTTATATGGATAAAAGGCCTTACATTATAAATAATGAATATAAAAAAAATCAAAATATGACATTTCGTTTTAATTTCAATGATTATATAGACCTTTTTTTTAAACATCAAACCGTTATTTTGGTGTATGTATTTGACAGATTACATACAGCAATGATAATTAGAAATCAGTAATTATGTATTAAATTTTATTGCAAAAATGATAATAAAGCAACTATAGTAAAAACAACCTAAAAACAACACAAAACAAACAAGATTTGAAAAAAATAACAATTATTTGAAGTTTTTCGTTATACAAATCAGCTGATCACAACTGTCATGTTTCTTTGGGGCAAAAAGTCTTTCATTCACGATTCGTTTGAGTATAATAATCGTTATTTATATCTTTATATCAGTTAATAGAATGCGCTGCAGCAAGTTAAAAGAAAACTTGTATTGTATTTGTCAAAACCAAACCCAAAACCCAATCCCTTACCTAAGCCTGATTGTTTTTTAGCACAGAAAAATCGTGAACCATAAACAATATTAAATAAATTTAGACTTCAGCATATGGAAGGTTCATTGTATTTTGCATATGGGGTCAACAATCAGGCTTGAGAGTTTTGATATTTGTATAAAAGAATTTAATCCATTGCAAACATCGCAAATTTTCGGCACTTCAATAAATGCTAACAAAAATTTGTTTTTAGAAAATGTTTGGTTAGTGGAGACTGATTGTTAGCAAATTTAGCCGCAGGAGGGATCGATTTTGATCGATTATGATCAATGTTGATCTACGGGTCTGACTACCCTGCGTACTCCAGTCCCTGCCATTGACATATGAGTTAGCGTGAGATATCACATACCACTGGCAATGGCAGGAGATGTCATTAGTAAAGATGATATCTTAGGGTGCTGGCGGACGAACTTTAATTAGTCAACGGCAGCACTTCCAGTCTTAGCTGGGCAGCGTTCCGTAGCGGTACCGCTCATTAGCTCTTCCGAGGAATCGAACCAACACGTAGTTATGTGTGGGCTTTGTGCCTCGATTAAGGTGGTGGGCGGTACGTCTGGGGTGCGCTGCATCAGCTGGATTATTTGCATTTAGTTTTGTTTTGTTTTCTGCAAATTTCTCACAATTTGTTTTTCACTTTTTATTTTGTTATTATTTCTTCATCTTATCATGAAATATTGGCATATGTCATATTTTGTAGTATGATAGGATTTTTTACTTAGTTATGCATTTTAAAATAAAACACAAAAAAATAAAATAAACATTTTGATATATATATGGTAGTACAACCGAAAAAAAATAAGTCTGCAAGTGGTAAAGCAAATTTGCGCAATCCACCCGCCCATAAAGCGGCACGTCCACGGAATTTGCAGGGACAAAACATATATGATTCAATAACAAATTTTAAAATACATGTTCAAAACATCTGCGGATTGAACGCTAACCATAACCACGTGCAACATCATCTTGAGCACGACAAACCGAACATTCTATTCCTTACAGAAACACAAGTTTCTGAAAAGTTTCTCTTTATAGAATCGCTTAATTCCAAATATAGGCTCGAATCAGCTTTCAAACTCCATCAGGGCGTATGCGCATTCATTCATGAGAGTTGCGTACACGCGCTTTCCAAATTTTGAACTACACGGAGACGGCTTCAATACAATGGTTTTAAAGATTTGTCTTCCAGAAATGACTTTTTTTACAATAGCTTTATACCGGTCCCCCAACAAACGTAACCCAAACTTTTTTAATATACTGACAAAAGTTATGGACGAGATTAGAGCAAAGTCCCCTAATTGTGAAGTTATCGTTACCGGTGACTTCAACGTCCACAACAAATCATGGTTGGAATTCTCCAAATCGACCGACGATGTTGACAATAGTGGAAAACTGGCAGAAATTTTTGCCTCGTCTCAGGGCCTATTCCAAATTGTTAAAAGCCCGACTTTCACTCCCCGTAATGGCGGTGATAATAGTTTTCTACTAGATCTCTATCTTACCACAATGCCAGATATTACGAGTGTCGATGTTGCGAAAGGTAGTATTGGAAATTCTGATCATTATTTAATCTCATCAGTTATCAAAACTGATTTACTTAAAACTACAGCTCCCAAACCCCGTAAAATATTTCACTACTCAAAAATGGATAAGAGTGGTCTTCAAAATTTTTTCCATGGTTTCCCTTTCGACCGTCATTGTTTTTACACTGACAATGTAAATGTTTCTGCTCAAAACTTTACAGAAACCATCCAATTTGCTATCAATAAATTTGTCCCTTTCTCCATAGTAAAACCCAAACAAAAATACTTGTATTCGAAAGCTGCCAAAACGGCACTTAGAAACAAACGTAGATCATTTAATATTTGGATTCATAACAAAACTCCCACTAATCGATCCCAATATCTAAAGGCCAACAAAATATCTAATCAGATTATCTCAAACGAAAAGTCCGAAATTGACAGAGCGAAAGCCTCAAAACTTACGTCTATGTCTATTTCTGACAAGAGTTTCTACAGTGCCATTAATTCTTTAAATTCTGGTACAAAATTTTCTATTCCCCCTTTTATTGATGGTGATTTAATCGTCAATGATCCCGCAAGAAAAGCTAACTTGTTCGCTGAACGCTTTGCTCTGAACTCCACTGTTTTGGAAACTCCTAAAGAAATACCCCAAATCCAGTCTTCAGGAGTTAATATGAATGAACTTCACTTCAAACCCAAAATAGTCGCTAAACTTTTAAAGGGGTTAAACATCAACAAAGCATCAGGAATGGACAATATTCCACCCATTATTTTAAAAACCTTTTCCAAAGAACTTGCACCAACTTTAACTAAAATATTCTACCAATCCTACAAATCTGGTATATTTCCCTCGTGCTGGAAGTTGGCAAATGTCCAGCCCGTCCCCAAAAAGGGACCAAAATCCGATATCTCAAATTATAGGCCAATAGCTTTACTATCGGTCCTATCCAAAGTCTATGAGCATTATATTAATACACATATTTCAAAATTTCTGGAAGAAAATCATTTAATATCCGACAGCCAATACGGTTTTCGAAACAAAAGATCAACTACCGATCTATTAAACTATGTAGCGCATTGTTGGAACAGCATACTTGATAAAGGTGGTGAAACATACGTTATCGCTTTAGACATCTCCAAGGCATTTGATCGAGTCTGGCATGCCAACTTAATCAACAAGCTCGTTGCGTACGGTTTTCATCCCAATGTTGTGAAGCTAATTCAAAATTTTCTATCCGACCGATACATTTCGGTAACCTTAGACGGATATTCTTCTGAGTCTAAACTAATTAACGCTGGTGTACCCCAAGGCTCAGTATTGTCCCCAACCCTATTTTTGATTTATGTCAACGAATTGTTGAGGATCACCAGCAACCCAATAAATAGTTTTGCAGATGATAGCACTCTGCACAAGTCGTTCGAGCCCCTTCCTTCAAAAGGTAAAATGCACGAACGAATTAATCCTGCCCGGAGAGACGCTGCCATAAACGTGAACAAAGACCTGAATAAAGTCGGCGACTGGGGTGACCAAAACCTTGTCAATTTCAACTCCACCAAAACACAGCTGTTGATTGTTTCCAGATTAAAGACCGAGTTCCCCAAAGATATTTTATTTAGTATGTGTGATGAACCAATAGGTGAATGTAAAAACATTCGTTTATTGGGTGTCACAGTTTCAAATGATCTACTCTGGAACGATCATGTAATGGCGATGGCAAAAAGCGCGTCTAAAAAACTCGGCCTCCTAAATAGATGCAAAAAATTTTTCACTCCATACCAATTGCTCCATGTTTATAAGTCCTATATTCGTCCCTGTATGGAGTACTGCTGTCAAGTTTGGGGTGCTGCCTCTTTTTCCATCTTGGCCCTCTTGGACTCTGTTCAAAAGCGAGCTATACGAATTGTAGGTGATCGAACTTTGACATCAAAACTTGATTCTCTACAACATCGTCGCACTGTTGCTGACCTCGTTGTTTTTTACAAATATCGTCATCAGCAGTGCTCAGATGAAATCAGCGGTATCATGCCTCAAACTTATTCTTACCCCCGTTCCACTCGGCAATCGGCTGCCGCAACCAGTGAAACGGTAAAGATCCCGCGCTGTCATACGGGCAGATCGCAGAGAGACTTCATAGTCCGAACTGCGTACAAATGGAATAGTTTGCCGGAACACTTAGTCTCAGGTGGCTTCAACCCACAGATGTTTAAAAAAAGCGTTAATCTACACCTCAGAACGCCAGTTGTTGTGGGACCTAGGTCTTAAAAGGTATTTATGTGTTGTTGTGACACATATTCTAAACCCTATTACACAACACATTTTATTAAAAAAAAAAAAAATATTCTAACGTTAAATCTTTTATTAATAACTATGTTTGCTTTCAAAATTCAAACTGTAATAAGGAAATAAATATTCAAATATCTTTTTAAACAATTTAACACAGATGGCAAAATTAGATGTACAGTCTAGACTCTAGAATATTATTTAACTAGAAGTTTTGTTAGATAAATAATTTTTCGTTACAGTTTTTTACAAAAAATAAAAGTGGGTGGCGCAGTCTTGAACGTATTACATTACATTTTGTATTATAAGTAATTTATAATACTTTAAAATAGTTGAATTAAGTTTTAGTATTTTTACTTATTACTTAATTTAGATTTAGAATTAGCACATTTTCTACATATTTATTGCCTTTCTATATTGACTACGCGACCCACTTTTATTTTTTGTAAAAAACTGTAACGAAAAATTATTTATCTAACAAAACTTCTAGTTAAATAATATTCTAGTCTATACATCTAATTTTGCCATCTGTGTTAAATTGTTTAAAAAGATATTTAAATATTTATTTCCTTATTATATTTTAAATTTTGAAAGCAAACATAGTTATTAATAAAATATTTTACTTTTGAATATAACCTTTGTTTCTTTGGAACATCGTGTTGTGTCAATGCAAAATTTATTTTTTAGTTTTTAATTCGTTTTCAATAAAAGTGTTTTTTAAAATTTTTTTTTGACTGTTAGCATTTTTGACAGATAAACAGTTTTTCGTTCCCATTTGTTACATAAAATAAAAGTAGGTGGCGTATTCAGAAAGGAAAGGCAATAAACGTTGGTAGTCTCTCGTGTTTAGATTAATATTAGCATACATATGTTCCTTTTCCATATTAAATGCGCCATCTACTTTTATTTTATGTAACAAATGGGAACGGAAAACTGTTTATCTATCGAAAATGCTAATAGTCAAAAATCTAATATTTGCATCTGTGCTAAGATGTGTTAAATACCATTTAAATATTTTTTTCTTCTTACAATTTCAATGAAAATATAATTATGAAAGACATACCGCTTGTGTTAATGCAAAATTTATTTTCTACTTTTTAGTTCGTTTTTCAAAAAGTGTATTTTTTAAATTTTTTATTTTTTTTTTATTACCTAATTTTTATTTAATTTGTTCAAAACTTTTATTTAAAAATTCATAAATTGTTTTACACTATATCTCGTTACGTATGCAAATGCTTTTACCATCCAATGTCTATAAAATTCCTTTATTTGATGTTACGTCAAAAATATTCTAAAATAAATCAAATTTTTAGAAATTTTATTTTTTCTACATTTAGTTCATTGTTTTGTAATGGTGTTATGTAGATTGCTAAGCTCAATTTCATCTTTGTATTTTAATTAACGTTTAAAAAAAACAAGTTGTATTTTATGATTTTAATGTTCTTTACATTTCAACAAATAAAACGATTCTGTAAGAATGGTTCAAAATAAAATTTTTTATAAATTTTATAATAAACTATTTCTATCCAATGCGCACCGCGGAACATCTGTTCCCTCCATTAACCGAAAACCTGGTTGCCTGAATCAAAATTAAACTTTCTTTTCCACGAGTAAAAAATGACCATTTTAAAATCTATGTTTGTATTAAATCTCATAATAAATAACACTTGATGGCCTAATCAATCAACAAAAGCTAGTCATTATACATAATAACCGAGTATTATAATAATAATCATATATTTGTTTTCAATTAATTGTATTCTTAAAACTTCATTCAATAAGAAAATGGTAAATACAATATAGAAAAATACTATTTACTTTACTCATTTGTCATAGTTTATTCAATTTCTTGAATTTCAATAAACAAATATAATTTATTTCTTAATCATAGAAAAAAAATATATTTAAATATTTACGTATTTCATTCGAAAATTAACATTATTACAATAAAACAAAATAAAGTAATAGATTTATTTATCTTATATCCGTTATCGGTCAGATAAAGCATAAGGGAGTGTTAATTATTAATTACCACAATCTATCACAAAAATGAATTTATTTATTGTTATGTTATAATTTACTATAATTATTGGTGTTTTCTTACAAATTATTATTACTGTTTTTGTTTTCTTATGATAAAAACAAAACAAAAAATTGGCTTTTAATACTAATTACTATATTTCATTCATAAAAAAAAATCATGACTGTAAGTGTGGAGTGTGTGTAGAGCGCATATAGTGATATAGAATATAATTATATTGAAGGCAAACGAGATTTTTTTCTTTCTGTTTTTTTTGCATTAAAAGAAAGAAATCTTTGTAATATTATTATTTATTTATTTTTTTTATAAGTTTTATTGAATCACATAATTTGTTTGAAGAATTTATAAATATGTATATAAAATTTAAGTACATGTGCATGAATGATCTAAGATATAATTTATAAGATTAAAATTGTGTTTACTGTTTTTGTGTATATGTAAGAAGTAGATCGTTATGATGTCATAAAATAAAAAGAAATAGGCGAAATTAATTTTAAAGTGATGAAAAAAAAAATAGATTAGTGATTTGTTTTAACAAAAAACAGTTTTTGGATCATGGTACAGCACCGGATGTGTATTTCAGCGTTGGTTAGATTACTTGAACGATGATGATTTGATTGAAATTTCCTATATATTTTTTTTTAAGAATGAAATGAAAATGTTCAAATCTATGACATGGTAGTAGATAATATTGTTTTATTGTTTTAAGTTTATTGTAAAGTGGGCCAGAAGTCAAATATTGCATTTTAGTTGATTTTAAAATTACTATAGCTTTAATAACATTGCGCTCAGTGAATTTATTTTATACATCACACATGGAAAATTATTGCCAATAGCTTTTTGATAGATTTTATTTCATTTAAACCAATTAATTGTCAAGTAAGTTAGTTGCTTTTAAATGTTATATGCTTTGAAGCTGTATAGGTCCTTATAGTCCTTGCTTTACTGTTCACTATGGATCGTAACATTACCCTCTAGCTCTACCTAAGCCGGTTTGACCGGAACAAAATCGTAATCTCCTGTTCCATTTATTGAATCGCCTTCAGATCACCTACATCTAGGTACCTATTTTTATTTAGTTAAACGCCACCTCGTTCCCTAGTATCAAATCTTGTCGATTTAAAAATTGCATTACTGACGACAGCGCCACATATTTTGCATCAGTATACCGAATTGCCGTATGTGCTTGAATAATTTTTGCTCCTCGAGCCTGCCGTCGCTTAACATTACTGAGTGATACAGTAAATTTCTTTAAATACCTGACAATTATCTGTTAAAATGCACAATATTTTACATGCATAAACATTGCACCGTACTTCCAAAATCGAAGATTATCCCTTTGGCTTTATGAATTCTATAATAACTGCCAATACACCTTCGTTATTAGCACACTCTCACAATCTAAATTTGTAACTGTTGAAACCAAGTATATCAGCCTCTGATATCAATCAATGGGAAACAAATTATTGTTTTCCACACTCAAAAAAAAACTAAGTGAAACTAACAAAATTCTACATACGTTCTACAATTTTTTTATAAATATACAACACACAAAAAATTTTTGTTAAATTTACATTTTTACAATAAATATTGTAGATATACAAAAAATTATTTGTAAACACTACAAATTCTTTTACTAACATCCAGCATAAGATTGTTAGCTTTATAATTAAATTATAAAAATGCCCGAAACATTTTTGATTTTATTAAATGTTTAGTAAAATCCTCAAAATTAATTTTTGTTTTCATAAAAGTTTTAGAAAAATAACAAATGTTTTTATTTGGTCAACAAAAGACATCTATGGATTTAATATTTTTTTTTGTAAAACAATCATTCATATATATTAGTTCTTCGTTAATAAATAAAACACAATTTTTGCTAACATTTATTTTGTTTTTATTTTTTATTATCTTATAATTTTTATTATATTTTTTTTATGTTATATTTTTATTTTGAAATATCTGCATCATTTAAAAAAACAAATTTAAAGCATATTAATACGGCGTTATATTATCACAGCCTAAGCTTTCCAACTGAGGTAGCACTGTAAAATCAATTTCAGCATCTAAAAAAACAATGAAAAAGTTGTGATATCTTTTTTCTTTATGCTGGCTGTCACCGATTACGTAGGTTTTGAAATATGTTATAGATCTGATCCAATTCAGTTCATCCATTATCTCTAAGAGTCAATTCCAATATCTACGCAATCGGTAAGTGACCTATTAATATCGAAATATGTAAAATTTCTCACCTGTGCATAGAGTATGTCTTCTAAATTTATCATATGTGTATTTTCACTATCACTATTTATCATGAATAGACATTGCTAATTAATCACAATTTTAAAAATATCTGCGAATTTTTACTTAGACAACCAAATTGAAACTGAAATTGTTTAATACCAATTTTGGTTATGGGCTATTATTTTGAAAACGTACATCGAAAAAAAAAACAACTATGTTTTAAAAATCTGAAATTTTGATATTTTGTTGGTATTGACGAAAGGAAAAAAGCAATTTCTGCTTTTATTTTTTGTGTACTCTGAATCGGAGTTATGCGCGGTTGAATTTTGAGGCTTTTTCACGTAGTTTTTGGTAATGGTGGCAATGTTTTGTGAATAGGTGCCACAAATTTCATCCGACTTACGTATATTTTTGCAAGTAAAAAGGAAAATAATTGAATAATTGAAATAAGTAAGTTTAAAATTAATAACTTTTCTCTTTTCCGCTAGGCGGCGCGTAAAACCTTGGTTTACTTCAAAGCTCATATCTCAAAAAGTAGGCTTTTTTTTTTTTGTTTTTCACAAATTTTAAAGTAAACATATGCAGCTATGAAATTGAGAAATAAAAAGTCAGCAATTCAATATGGATTTTTTCTTACGATTTTTTAAAGTTTGGTATATGAAAAATTCACATGTGTTTTTTTATTAAGTTAATAATCCTGTACTAAATGTGGATCTAATAAATTAAACATTTTATATTTTAACACCTGCAATAAATTTGAACCATTTTTTGTGTATTTCTGATTGAGAAACAAGTTTTTATTCAGAATAAGAATTGGAGATCCCAATGATCGAAGATTTTGTTATAATTTCAACATCACCAACACTAACATTAGAAAAAAACATTAAAAAAATATTTTTCCTATAAACATTATAATTTAATCAATATTCTAAATAAATACATTAAAAAATTAATTTATATATTTTTTTTTGCCTTTAAATTGAAATATTTATGATCATCAGAAAAAGAAAACATTTTGGCAATTATTTTATCGGGTGTAGTGTTATCCGGTGAAAAACAGTGGAATCCTTGAGTTCTTTGTTTTCTTCCAAGAACATTTCGTAGATGTCGGTGAGGGTCCATAACACCAACCGCTTTGATTTCTTAATTTTTGTCGATCCTTCTGTAATAGTAACAACATCTTTAAGGCCAGGCATTGTTCTACTAATTTCCTCTGATAAGAAGTATGTTTGAATTTGTTTTACTATATTTTGTGACAAACTGTGCACTTGTTTGCTTTGAGGCCAACTGTAAGGACCTACTGTTTCCAACAGATCCATGGCGAATTCTACCAGTCGTCTTGATGCATTAAATTCATTCTGCATACGTTGATTTGACCAAAATTTACGTGGTAGAGTTGTCAACAAAAACACTTGTTTTGATTTACAGCTGGCATCCTTAAACTCTTTTTTAAGGTTCATAAGCCATGATGTATATTCACATTCCTCGTTTGCTGATAACACTTTAACTGAATCTATTTGAAATATTCTTTGTCTTATTGCCGATGTGACACTTGCAATTTTTTCATAACTTCCTGTTGTAATATGATTTTGTTTGATAGGAGATTCGGCTAACCTTCCAAGAACATTGTTAATATCTTCTAAAATGTCATTAAGTAGTTCAGAAACTGGTGGAGATATAGTATCAACCGAAACTGGTGATGGATCTAAAGATGCTGGAGGTATTTGAATATTTTCGTTCGTTGGAACATTTTCAACATCCTGATTTATAGAAATAATTTCACTATCGATAGTTTCCGAACATGAAAGCTGCTGTATAGAAAATATTAGTTGCATATGAATTTTTATTCATTTTAATAAAATAATTAAATTTACCCATGTTTCACATATAAACTGGTCATCACGCAAAGTAAAATTTAGGGTCGCAGCTTTTTTAATAACAGCTGGTGTGACCAGTTTCACATTTTTTGATGTCCGCTGATGATTTTTGAGACCGTACAAGTTACAGCACAATTTGAGAGGCATTTCTATTATTATCTTTTCTAAACGTTATTTCTTCTAAATATTTTGGAATATAATTGATTATAAGGCAACCCAATCAATATATATATATACCCTTGAAATAGTTTTGACATAGGTAGAATCAGGTAAAATTAGGTAGGTACAATTTAATATATTTTGATTGGATGCAAGTATGATTTGGTCAAAAACCGTTTGTGGGCGTCATTAGAAATTTTAAATGTTAAAATTATGAGTCTCTAATGAGATTTTAATTAGTAAAAAGGGGCTCAATAGATATTTTTTAAAATGAATAAACATTTTACACACCCTTTTAATAATTTAAATTCCTTTATTTTACCACTTAACTTAAATTAATTTTTAATAAGTTTTTAACCATTTAACCGCACAGAAAATGGTTCAAATTTATTGCAGGTGTTAAAATATGAAATGTTTAATTTATTAGATCCACATTTAGTACAGGATTATTAACTTAATAAAAAAACACATGTGAATTTTTCATATACCAAACTTTAAAAAATCGTAAGAAAAAATCCATATTGAATTGCTGACTTTTTATTTCTCAATTTCATAGCTGCATATGTTTACTTTAAAATTTGTGAAAAACAAAAAAAAAAAGCCTACTTTTTGAGATATGAGCTTTGAAGTAAACCAAGGTTTTACGCGCCGCCTAGCGGAAAAGAGAAAAGTTATTAATTTTAAACTTACTTATTTCAATTATTCAATTATTTTCCTTTTTACTTGCAAAAATATACGTAAGTCGGATGAAATTTGTGGCACCTATTTACAAAACATTGCCACCATTACCAAAAACTACGTGAAAAAGCCTCAAAATTCAACCGCGCATAACTCCGATTCAGAGTACTCAAAAAATAAAAGCAGAAATTGCTTTTTTCCTTTTGTCAATGCCAACAAAATATCAAAATTTCAGATTTTTTAAAAATCAAAAATTTAAAAATCAACAAAAATATGTACGTTTTCAAAATAATAGCCCTTATACATAATTTCAATTTATGAAAATTTATAAAAGCATTTGTAAAAGCAAAGTTTTTTTTTGTAAAAAAATGTATTTGTTGTTTTAAATTGCATAATTCTCTTTAGTTTAAAAAAAATCGACAATATTCGTATTAAGTTTGACAATAAAAATTATAGAATGTCATTTTTCTGTTGACAAAATTTTACAAAATATTGTACAATTGAATTTTATTTCGTTATGAAAAAGTGAGATATGATTTGAAATTTAAAAAACTCAACATAAACCTTAACCATATTTTTGTTAAAAGAATTAAAAAAATTTGTATCTAGAAATATTTATGATTTTGTACATTTGTAATCCAAATCACAAAAACAATTGGTTAGTTTACAATTTTTTTTTCAGATTTAAAAAAGTCAAATAGACTATTCAAAATTTTGTAGCAAGTTTAGCATTTTTTGGTAAATTCATAAAAAAATATTGTTAGCACTTTTACAAAACGATTTTGTGAATCTTACCGGGCAAATTTTTTTGAGTGCATCAGTCAGCTTTTCTAACTAGATGAAACTTCGATATATGCTAATGCTACAGATTTGCATGATAATGAAAAAGCTGCTGTTTTCCATCATCATCAAAATTTCCCCCGAAAACAAATGTTATATTTCCAATCGAGATAAGATTATCTTTACGTCGTCGTGCAAACGAAAATGGAGAATCGAACCCGAAATTCATTCAATGCCTGTACAGATAAGAGCTTTGTCGTTGAGGCATCTATGTTTATCAGCTTATTACATAAATGTGAAAATTAAATCAACCAATTTCAAAATCTTCTGTTTTGAAATAAATACCTCATGATATAAGACGAAATTCAATTTCTTTCTTGGAAATTAACTTCATTCAACTTCAGTCAATTTATTATAGAATTAGTAAATTTGAAATTGAATTCAATTCAAATTAGTAAATACATGACACTACATCGTCATCGACTATTTTGAACTACATTTCGTTATATTTATTATCAGAATTGCTTTATATTTAGTATCTTTGTATTTATTACCACTGTACCTCCCCTTTTACTCCTCAAATAGTATCCAGAAATTTAAATTTTTATATTTTTAATATCGTACTTACTCGTAAGAGAAATTTTTTTTATTTCATTCCTTTGGAGATTTTCTTTTCTTTCATTTCCTATGCAGAACAAGAAAACTATGTAGTACTTTTTCGTCATCCTTTTTATTTATTTAAAAAAAAAAAACTTGCATATTTGAACAAAACATTCAGAAAAATAGTTTATTTTTCAGTTCCTTCAGAGCGAGTAACATAAAATAAATATAACATTCCCAAATACAGAAAAATGAAAAATATCGTTTTACTTCTAAATCGAAATTAGTATTTTCTTTCAAATACTCACAAATTAAATTTTTGCTTCAAATTTGATGCTTTCCTTCGTTTTAAAATTTTTTTGAATGTTTTCCTATCGAACTAACAAAGAGTTAGATTACTATTTTACGCCCTAAAGCGTAAACATTTGGACAAAATACACTAAAAAAAGATATTTTATGAATATTTTCAAAGAAAACATACATATATTAACAGACATGTGTATGTGTTTTGTGATTTTTTTTTTTTGAAAATTGTTTAATCCACGATTTTTTTGGCTTGTAAATAAATTAATATAAAGATAAAATTAAGTAAATTGGTTGCTATTGGAATGTAGAAAAAAAATCCATTTTTGAAATTGGGATATTTGTATATATTGCATACTAACCTTTTTGAAAATTAAAGCAGTACGATAGAATAAATAGAAAAGAAAAACGAAATGTAAATAAATTAATATAGAAATTTAAAAAAATTAGACATGTTTCAAATAAATTTTTATTTATTGTAAAAAATTAAATAAATAAAAAGGTATTTTGTTTGGTCTCCAAGTTGTTGTATATTAAATGAAATCAATAATTTAAATTAATAAATTATTGTTAAATTGAATCACCAAACAATCTTTTTAGTAAGTATATTTATTTATGACGCGTTTCGAATATTAAATATTCATCATCGGTACAAAAAATATGACGATATATGAGTCATATTTTTTGTACCGATGATGAATATTTAATATTCGAAACGCGTCATAAATAAATATACTTACTAAAAAGATTGTTTGGTGATTCAATTTAACAATAATTTATTAATTTAAATTATTGATTTCATTTAAAAAAATTAATTGGTTCCTATATTTATCAAAAAAAAAAACAAAAAACTTCTTGGATTAAGATTCATTTTTTTAAAGTTAAATTGTATGACGGTATGATAGTTGATTCCTTCGATTTCCTAAAAAAATTTCAGGATATGTTAGTAGCACTGGGATAAGAAAAAGTGCAGTTTACCACTTCTTAATTCTGACGCGTTTAACCTTGAATAGAGGTCAACGTTTAAGGTCACGGGTAAATCGTATAAATTATATGATCATTCAACTTCATAAAAACATGACTGACCCTTGACGTTTTTTTAAATATGGATACTACTTCATACTACACAGGTAGATGCTACCATTAATAGTTTGGTGACTCACTCGTGGATTTGAGTGCCAAGTTCATTCGAAAATGATGTGTTGTTGTTTTTTTTACCTTGTGATTTGGCTTTTATCTGGGAAAATTATCAACTTCGAGACCGTCTAGCTCCTAAAACCAAGAGTAACTCATGCTGTTTTAAATTTTTCTAAGTATGTACTTTCATACAGGGTTGGAAAAAATCATGACTTTTTTAAAAAAGTCAATGAGGTCGGACTTTTTTGATTTAAATCAGATTTTTTTGACTTTTTTATTTAAATATACGTTTTCGTCAATAAAATTTAGTTAAATATACTGATTTTCTCAGCCCGGCTTCTGTTCGATTGTAGAAGCCTATATTGCTCATATAATTATATAAAATGGCATGAAAATTAAATTAATGCCCTCTATAAATTTGATTACAATTTTATTTTCCTCTGCTGATAACGCAATTTCTTGATGAATCCTCATTTTTTGACTAAGCAGAAAGACAGCATGATATGGTGTCAAACAAAACTTATATCTTTTCAAAAATGTGTTTCTGTCTTCATCATCAATTAAATTTTCCCTAATTAATGTTTTCTCTAAAGTTTCCCAATTTGTCCGCTAATTTTGATTTATTGTTTTGACTGCTCTTGCAACGGGCTTAATCGCATTTTAAATGTCTTCAGATTCCCGTTTAACGACGAAATTCATGATTATTTTTCCAATACTTTTGTCTCTTTTTTCTGCTGATACTTTTGCAAAAATTGACCAATTTGCCAGATACGAATGAAGAGAATCGTAGTTAGAGAATCGTATTCCATCGAACTTACTCTGGAGTATAAGAGCGGATATTCCAGTTGTCTTGAATCATGCTTATTGCGCATAATGACTTTTAAAATATTTAAGTAAGTGTCTTTGTTAAATACAAACAATAGTTTGGTTGTTTATATTTGAGCATCCAATAAACGCCAAAGTGAGCGGAACGTGTTGTTTGTTAGATAACATTACAGATAATTTGGGTTTATCTTCGTGATGAACCTGGTCAAGTAATTTACATCCTATCAGTTTTCGATTTCGTGGCATGTATTGACAGAGCAGACCACGTTATTTTCAATTCTAGATTTCCATCATATTTCCTACACCAACTTTTACCATGGCTCACAAATTAAAATTAGCTATAGAGTACGTCGAATCATAAAATTGACCTTTGAGATACACTAGGGTCTTGTAAAAATTTTCAACAGAAGCAGGATTTGAATAATTTATTTTCAAAATGTTTCATTGACCATAAATCCGTTGGAACAAAATTACAACAATGGAGATATTTTTCTAAGAAAATCCATTCGTTGACTTTAACTGCTAACTGTTATATATCGTTAAAGCAGTCTTAGATTAAAGGCATATATGTATATATAATTGACGTTGATATCGATACTGGCTGATCTCTGACGTTAAAATATTTAATGCTTTATGTATAAAAATTATAATTTTATAGAAAAATTGCAAATTGATTTAAATCAATGACTTTAATAAAAAAGTCAAAGTGATTTAAATCTGATTTAAATCACTGATTTAAATCATTTGATTTAAATCATTCCAACCCTGCTTTCATATGTTGTGTAATTAATCCAAAAGTTTTTGCTGTGTGTCACTTATGTGTTTATCAGCAATCTACCTAGTATAAAGTAGGTAGTATTCATATAAAAAATGTCATGGGTTGGACATGGTTTTGGACAGTAGAATGATCATATAATTTATACGATTGACCGTGACTTTAACTTTGACCTATATTCAAGTGCAAACGCGTCAGATTTAAGAGGTGGTAAACTTCACTTTTGCTCTGTGCCAACTACTAATATATCCTGAAAATTTTAGGAAAATCGAAGACATCAAATATCAAAAGTGTCGAACTTTAAAAAAATTACACTTAAACAATCTTCTTAAAATATATTTTATTAAACATATTTAAATACGTAAGAAAGATCTTACTCGTGCAATAAACTTTGTATGTAATTCGGGCATAAAGTCTATCTATTTTACTTTCGAGTGTTTATGGTCTTCGGCTAATGCGTCGGGCAACAATTTGACTGTCACGCAAAAGAAAAAAAAAGGTCCGGAATCTTAAAATATTTATTGGTCCGTAGCATGAAATCAGTTGAGAAATACTGCTTTAGATAATTAAATATTTCACGTCCTTGCTCTTTTCATTAGAAAATTAGTTAATTTCTGACTCGTTTGAGTTAATACCTAATATTTACACCTATCCCCCGTTTTACACGGTAGATACGTTCCTTATAAAAACGTGTTAATCGAATATATAAATTTTGTATGGAAAACCGTGTTAAACGAAAAATGTGGGTTTTTGGTCATTTCTTGGGCGACAAAGAGATTCGGTAAAACATAAAAGTACCAGTTTAATCACATAAGATATCGACATAACAGTTAAATTGATTTTCCAAAAGAAACATGTAACATAACCAATAAGAAATTCACAGAAAAATAAAAAGTAACTATGCATGCACATACTAGCATGTTGACTCAAATCAAACCTAACTTAACTTGATTCAGTTCGGTGCGGCTTAGAAGTTAAATCTGTAATTAATAATTGTGCTTTCTTTTTAGCTAGATCTTGCAAACATCTTCATATTGAATTAAAAATTCGTTGACAGTTCGCAGAAATCGGAGAGCTAGTTCAATATTCGGATCATGTTGTTGAAAGTCGTTGCATTATATATCGTCGCTTTAATAATGAAACAACGTATGCTATTTATACGTTGTTTTTATATAATAGGGGCGCTGCATTCCCCATAAGGGCATCTTTGAATTGGCGTTTTTACATTTTCGAATTATTTTATGACTGGGGGTAAGAATTAATAAATTATAAATTAACGTCCATGCAAATGCATGCGCACATCAAACTTTAAACTCAAATATCTCGAAACTATACTTTTGCGTATACGTCATTTCATTATTAAAGCGACGATATTATCTTCTGGTATAATGGTTGCAATAAAGAAGTTTTAATTTTGGGTAGAAATACAATTTATCCATTTGTAAGCTAAAAATCTTGAGGGTGACATGGAGCATTGCTTTTGTATTGGCATTCCAATAAATGGATAGATTTGTTTATTCCTTTTTACCTGGACGCTTTGCCACCTAAGCCGAATCGCTCTTTAGTATTGAAAACCTGATCAGCAGCCAAATTCTGTAATTGTGAAGTAATAAGTTTTTGAATGAACAGAAACGATGGATGTTTTAACGCTTCACCGCTTCACAGTTACAGAATTTGGCTGCAGGACAGTAAGATGTACCGGAATTAATTACAGTCAATTTTAATGAATTTAGTCAATTTTTGTCAATATTAGTACATAAAGTTGTGCTGTATTTAAATCAGTAGATGTGCTTTTTAATTTTAAATTTTTGCAAAAAATGCCCGTGTTTAAATATTTAAAACCATGACTTGCAATAAAACTTAAAAGGCATTTTATTTGAGTAGATGGAGTAGATCTATTTAAGTAGATGGCAACTATTTCACATTCCAAAAATTTTAAAGTTTTACTAGTTATGATATTGGTACCAATTGGAATACGTCTTTGATATTGGCCTTCAAGCCATATCATTAATTTATTTTCCATTGTTTTTATTTTTTTAAATAAAATGTGTTGTGGAGTGTAATTCCTACTATGTATCAAAACAACAAATAAAAACTTTTAACATCACGGTCACCCCAACAACATGCGTTAAACGATGTTGATGGACGCTAACCCGACTAGAAATTAGATCAGTATAGGGTCCGATCCGGATCAGGATTGCCTGAAGACTGATCACGGATGAATCAGGCCTCCTGATCCGGACATGATGAAAAATCGTCACGCCATATATGATCCGTACAGGATCCGTTTAAATGATCCATGCCGGATACATTTCAAAGATCCATTCCGGATCCATTTCAAAGATCCATTCCGGATCCATTTCAAAGATCTATTCCGGATCTATGTTAAAGATCCATGCCGGATCCATTCAACAGTTTCATGTCCGGTCTGGTCAAGAGATCCATACCAGATCCGTTCAAAGGTTTAGAATTAATTTTGTTCTTAAATATTAATTTGACATTAAATAAATGAAAAACATATTACCATTTTTCCTTAATTTTGTTCATAATTTCAAGTACACTTCAAATGCTTATAAATTTAAACACTCAGAAAAAAAAGATAGCTTATTTAACGTAAAGTATATGTAAATTTAACTGCAAATGACATACGAATTGAGCCAGCGGAGGCATAAGTAAACTAAACAAAATTGACTAAGTAAAATCTACTTAAAAGCATGTAAAACATTTTGCGCTGTTATGCTACTATTATGCTACCATCTTGTCTCAACAAAAAAATGAAAAAAATTTAGTTTTTTTGCAATTATTAATCGTTTTTTATCAATTCACGGTGAGAGAATTTTATACACGGCAATGATTAACAGCGGTTAAGAAGGGCCCTGTAAAGATAAAATGCTGTTTATTATTAATATTTATTTTGGACTTAACCCGGATTCGATCCCCAGACCTCTGTGTACGAGGCAGCAGCATTAACCATTCGTCTATCTAAATAATTATTTACATCAATTTATTTATGAATATTATGTTGATGCTTAAGTTACATTACATTTTTATTATTTTTTTAAAATAACATAAAAATGATTCCTTTTTATTCATAAAAATTCAATTTCACAGCATTTCAATTTATCGATACTGTAGTTATTTTAAAATTATATAGACCTAAACATTTCAAATTTATTCCGACAATAATAATAATGTAACTAAGGTAACACAGAAATAACAATTATATATATGTCAAATTCTTTTTGCCAAAACATTGTTCTGACATTTTTTGCTCTCAGATCAATTTATTATTTGCATTACGTGTTTTATTTGGTAAAAAAAAGTGAGTTTTCACCCTAAATAGTACATTATGATGCTAGGACGTAAAGCTAAAAATTTTGGACGGATGTCGAGTTTGCAAATCGAGGCGCTAGCCGAGATTTGCACCCACATTAAGTCCAAAATAGCTTACGTCCGTGCATCATATACTATCATATACTATTTTTTATTCGCCGCAAGCAAAATATTGTAAGAAAAGTTCTTTATTCTAAATTAAAATTACAAATTTTCATAAATTTTAAAATCAAAATATGTGGAACAAGTAACCTTTGAAAAAATATTTATTATTTTTTCCAAATTCTATGACAACAAATGATAACAACTATTTTAATTGGATAATGAAATTTTGAATTTGCGGGTTGCTTTGATAAAAAAATTTATTTTTCATAGAATTTAAACAAATACAAATGCTTTTTACTTTTTTGGACGTAGCTATGACGACAAAATAAATAGCTGAAAAGTGATACTTTAAAGCCGCAAATCACAGTAATAAAGTAACACTTTAATATATAGGCGAATAAAAAAGATTTTTTTGAATCTAGATTTTTAGCTATAGAGCAAAACATAAAATACAATAAAAAAAAAGAAATACATATATCTCTCAAAATTAGTAAACAAACAAAACGCCACGCCAAAACGTAAGAACATGTGCTGCATAAATTGACAGCTATACATATGTAAATTTTACTATTATTTTAAGTAAAATTTACGTTTTATATGACTTTAATACTCGAAGTCATACGTAATTTTCAAGCTATGAAAACGTAAATTTGAAGATGCCTTAGTAAAAAGTACGTATCATATAAGCGATTTCCAGCATACTTAAGTTAATCTCTTTGGGTAAATAGTGGATTATATATACGCGTGTGTATAAGTATGTTTAGCACTATTTGCCATGTAAATTTAGCATTTTTCGACGGTTATGTTTTACAAAATTGTTAAGTAAATGTAACGACCATTAGGTAACTTTGTTTTCATCTTTCAAAATTTACTGTTTCAGTAGTAAATTTATTTTCAAAAATTTTACAATTCCAATTTTGCTTTATTAACGTGGCACAGGATAATATTACTTAAGTTATCAATACTTTGCACTAGTAAATTTTAGAAAAACGTACGTTATGTTTACAATTTTGGAGTTACTATAGCGCATAAGTAGCAAACGCATCGTTTTTTTTTCTGAGTGCAGTAAGTTTGTTAATTATTTCTTATTTTTATTTTATTTAGTCCAAGTTTTGGCATTATTGATGGTATCATAAAACTCTTTGTCACATAGGCTCTTATGAAGGTATGGATCCAAGTTTGGATTCGAAAACTAACTTCACCCATACCTGCTTTAGATCACTTGTCATATTTCAAATAGAATAATTTTTGAGCAACATAATAAGTATTTCACCAATTACTGCTAACAAAAAACATCTGGAAATTCTTGAGTAAAGAGGAGATGCAAGATAAAAATTTAAATTATATGCTTTAAGGTTAATAAGCAAGATCCCTCACAACTGTAAGTTTGACAATGCTGTTTTCGATTCTACAATAAATTTGTACTTATAAGTACAAAATATTAAACAATTAAATAGATTCAGTCTACAGTTAATTATTACAGTTAAGTATATTATAGTTAACTTTTTAAAAAGTTATTAAAAATTCGTGAAGAATGAGAAAATTTTTTGCACAAAAAAATTTTAAGTTAAGTACCCGAGCAGAAATTTGTCAGGGCTCAAGTAGGGCCCTGATCAGGTTTGCCCTAACCCGGATCAGGCATTGGTAGGACAACCTGATTGGGCCCTGATCATGGGTGTAACGCTTTTGCCCTATCAGGTCCTGATTGGGATTACCGGATCAGACCCTGATTGGGATAATCGGATCAGGCCCTGATTGGGATATCCGGACCAAACCCTGATATATATTTATATATTATATACATAAATTAATCAAATTAAAATAAAAAAATTACAATGGAAAAAATTAAAACATACATACCACCTTAATGACTATTATTATAGTCTTTCAGCCGAGAAGCTATAACTAAAATATACATGAAACGATTTTAACTATATATTTCTAAAATGGATAATACTCTAGTGAATTTTAACCAATTGAAATTTCAGCTAGGGGTCAAATACGAGAAACCTAATCCGGGCCGGATGTATTCAAATAAGGTTAACCCTAAAAGGGTATTCCAAATCAGGCCCTAAACAGGCCCACATCAGCTTGCTCTAATAGAGATTGCCCTTGTAGGACTGACCAGGCCCTGATCACGACCTGACTGTATTCAGGTTTTCCCTAACTAATTTCTGCTCGGGTAAATGTACTATTATGACGTCGATAATATAATCAAAATAATAATTCAGTTATACCATTAATAACGAATTTATTGTTTAATGAGCAATATATTATATACAGAATGGATCAGGTAAAAAACTAAATTTTGTATTATTATCCAGTTCAGGACATCGGATAAGATGAGTTTTTTCGATCAGAAACTGATCGTATGACTGGATCAACGGATAAAGTACTGCACGCTGATCAGTAACTGATCAGATAGCCGGATCAACGGATAAAGTACTGCACGCTGATCAGTAACTGATCAGATAGCCGGATCAAGGGAAACGGTACTGTACGCTGATCAGGAACTGATCAGATAACCGGATCAAGGGAAACGGTACTGTACGCTGATCAGGAACTGATCAGATGGCCGTATTACGGAAAATCTGATCCGGATCTGATCATAATCCGGGTTCCCTGAACTAATTTCCAGTCGGGAATTTTTATTGTTTGTGTTCTTTATATTTTTTAGAATTGATAACTAAACAACAAATTCAATCATTTAATAAAATATGACAGACCCCAATATTTCATTATAGGATAGAATAAGATCTCACTGCTATTGCCAGTGTTATATAATATCTCACGTTAACTCTTATGTCAACAGATAGAATAGGATAGGGGTATTTGATTTATCATATTAATTCCAAGTACTAATTCGTACAAATTATTTTTCAGTATAACATTATAAAATTATACAAAAAATTTCCATTTGAAAGGTTATTTCCGTGATTTTTAGATTATATCGATTTTGATTTTAAATTTTAGAATTTATTTAAAAGAAATATTTCTTTTATTTTGAATACTTTGTTTCTAACCGATTTTCCCGTTATGTGTCAAATCATCATATCAATAAAACTAACTGCATACATATTAATATTATGCGGCTTGATGATAGAAAAAAAATTACATTTGTAACTTTATTGTCTTGATTGTCTCTGTTAAAAACCGCATAAAAATCAAGTTTTATTATTTCTTAGATTTACACCTTTTGAACTTTATTTTTCCATATATGACGTACTTATAATACCTATCTGAGTATAATCTCACGAAATCAATTTAAAATCACAACTTTTTAATTTTTGTTGTTGTTCTTGAGTGGTAATAAAAAGAATTTTTTTTAGTTCTTAGGAAATTATAAGAAAGAAGGCAAAAATGATAGAAATATTATTAAATTTTATAATTTGAATTTGTTCTTTTTTATCTACTTATACATTAATTTCTTATCTTTAATCTTAGGAGTTTTATATCGATCTTAAAAACAGTATAAAGTCTTATACTCTTGATATTTTTACTCACTCGATTTATATTCGAACAACTTTTCATCCCACCTTTTATATTTTATAATGATAAAAAAAGTCCGAGCGGCAAGATGTCCGCTAGAAATATGTAGATTTTTTGATCAGAAAGATATTCATACATGTAGATTTAGATGTATCAAATAAGTTAAAATCATAAGACTAAGTAGAAACGGAATTATCCAACAAATTTCACAAAACCCATTAAATACATTAACCAAAACTACTCTATGCAATTTCGGAACAGTTTTGTTTAATTTGGTTAAAATTAGTCATAACATATTAAATCCACCAAAGATCAAATGAACGTCCACCAAATATCAAATGAACTACGCCAGAACTACAACTATTAAACATTATCAAACAATTTTAATTCAAAATCATCTTTGTTGTTGTATTTTTTGTTCTTATTATTTTAATCTTTTTTCAAACGGTTTACTTAGTGAAACAAATATAAACCAACGAGAATTTGATAATTTTTTCCTATGGTATTAAATGGCTTGAGATTTTTATGCATTAGATGCATTATCATGCTTATAAAATTGGAACCCCTTGGGTTAGAAAGCTGAAAGTTTTTGAGGCTATAGTTTAAAAGTATGCTTAAAAGTTAAGATAAATTTAAAAACATAAACTCAAAAATGATGAAAGCATTGCCTTTTGCGTTTGTTTTCATTTCAACAGCCCTAGGGTCTCAACCTTTAGACTTGAACTATTTTTTTTTAAACTTTGGAAAGATTTATGTTGTATCTACGTGTGCAAAAGTATTCAAATGTGAGCTTGGCCATTTTCAACTAGATCAAGGACAACAAAGTTTATTAATTTTTTAAAACAGCTGATTTTTCAGAAACCTGGGTGGTTATTTTGTAGCGTTATCTCACTAGGTGAGATAAATAGTGAGATAAAAAAATTATGTTTAAATGTTTTCTTTTATCTAATAAAATCGATCAAAGCCAAATATTTTATCTCACTTTTTATCTCACCTAGTGAGATAACGCTACAAAATAACCACCCTGGAACGCCAAGGTTGTCATTTTGATAGAAATGGTAGAAATATGTTTAAATCTTCAATATTTATAAATTTTATTAAAACATTATGATTCAAACGGAAGTTATAGCGCCCTAGATTATTCGACTTTTTAGGCTCTAGCCGCTTAACCGTTAGCCGGATATGGCCAGTTCACGAACTCGTCCAAGAGATTATTTGCCGGAACATACACAAAAAGTTACTTTGGTGTAGATCGAAAAATGCGACCGTGAGAGTGCCCCAAATTCCGGTGGTACAGTACAGTCAATTTTATATGAATTTATAGTTCTTTTGTTTTTATTTCATAAATGGCTAAAGCTACAGGAAAAATGTCAGTAACAAAGTTGTAGTTAATTAAGTTTCCTACAAAAAACTCAGAAGAACCAAATCTTTATGATTGATATTTCTCGATATAATCAGCTTTTTTATTTTAGAACTTGCGATTTTCATAAATTGGCGACGAAAATCTCTTAAAACATCCATTTTAATAAAAGCTTATTATCTCGAGAAATATTAATCGGTTGTTCTAAGTTTTTTGTAGGAAATTTAATTAACTACAACTTTGTTATTGACATTTTTCCTGTAGCTTTACTTTAGCCATTTATGAAATAAAAACAAAAGAACAAGAAATTCATATAAAATTGACTTTAGTGACTTGTACTGTACCACCGGTGTAAGTTACAGTTACATCGCGATAGGCACTTTTGTAGACCGTTTAATCCTGAGTTATTTGCTTTTTTCCATTTCAAAATAATATAAAAGTATAAAACCGCTAAGCTGTAAATTTTTAAAGAAAAAACACTCAAGTGTACGTGTATTATATATGGGAAATCTTCCAACGCCGAGGGCGAGTGCTAAACATTAATTTTAAGTGCTCATATTTTAGTGAGATTTTTTTTTATGTGTTTCGAACAACACTTCGATGGGGCAGTGGAAAAAAATAATAGTCGCTCAAAAAAAGGACCCTAATATATATACATATGTATATATATATAAACTTTTTTTTCAATTTGATTTTCCGTCTCCGCTTATCATATATAGTCGTTTGGCACCCAAATTTTTCCGAAATTCCGAGATGAAGCACATTGCAATAGGTAGATTTTTATATGAAATCTACCTAATATTGGGTTTATGTTTTTTTGTAATTCATTCGAAAAGTAGAAAAGAATGAATAAAATTTTTGGATCAACAAAAATATATTTAAAGAAAATAATAATAAGAAATTTGAATTCTTAAATTTTACGTCTAGACTGAAAATTTTTGTTTTATTTTCATTTTGTGAGTAAACTCTAAGCATTTTCTTCAATTATTTATTTATAAATAGTAAAAAAATCGCAAAATGGAATTGTAATTTTAATAATGTAATTGAATTTTATATATTTTATGTTTTTGATAGTTTTACTGTATTAGTTTTCGTTTAATATACACAAACACCTGGTTAAAGGTGTTTCTGTAGATTCTGGTTGCATTCTTTATACTTTTGTAAAAACTCCTTAGAAAAAGAATTTGATTGATATGTGATGAGGGTTTGGAAAAATATGAATATCATCTACTAATGTTCTATATAGGGAGTCGGTATACTTTGATGAATTAAGGCAGAGTTTGTGAAGAATAAACAAAAGATCACCTTTTTGTTGGAAACTCTACTTAATCTATCCTCTTTTATTTATATGATGTAAAATTCTTGGGCCCATTCTTCAATCAAAATTTAACTCTAAATTAAATACAAAGTAGTTCTCTTCGAAGGGTGGAATAAATGTAAACGTCCAATCTGGTGTCCGGGGTAAATAACTATGAAACACTGCTCGCACGCATTATGTCTGTTATTATATTATTGAACATAACCTCTTCAACTGCCCAAAACCGTATTCCGTCAATACTAAATTCATTTTTACATTGAGTGAAGTTTGGTGTTATACCTCATATTATCCAACTGAAGCATCTGTTTTGAAACTTTTACACCTTTATAGTTTTCATTGTTTAATGTTTTATTTTAAAGAAGTATCCTAACCCCACTTAATGTGAATTTCAGAGTTCTTAAAGCGTGTTAGAGTTTATCAGCTAAAGTTAAATTCGAAAATGCTACGTTTTTCAATTTCTCTGATTCAATTTTTGGTTCTTTCAAAGATTGATGATTAAGTAAACAAATTTACATTTTGAGGCTATATGATTGATTACAATGAGGGGGATTTTGATACGGTTTGCTTTAGTATTAATTTTATAATCTATTTTCGTGACAGACAACAGAAAGTCATTGTGTAGAACCAGGGTTGGTTTGTTTGTTGTTTTGTTTTTTCTTATCATAATTCAAATTTTTGAAGTTTATGTTAGCCAATAAAGACAAGCATGCCATTAGATTGAGGAATAAACTACTACTCTTGAGCATTTGGGGCATTTTTTTTTTTTTGAATAAAATGTGTTGTGTTATAGGGTTTACAATTAGTGTCACAACAACACATAAATACTTTTTAAGACCTAGGTCTAGACCTAGATCCCACAACAGCTGGCGTTCTAAGGTCATGATGAACGCTTTTTTTAAAACTCTGCGGGTTGAAGTCACCTGAGACTAAGGATTCCGGCAAACTATTCCATTTGTATGCAGTTCGGACAAAGAAGTCTTTCTGCGATCTGCCAGTATGACAGCGTGGGATCTCGACCGTTTGACCGGTTGCGGCAGCCGATTGTCGAGTGGAACGGGGGTAAGAATAAGCTTGGGGCATGATGCCGCTGATTTCATCTGAGCACTGTTGATGACGATATTTGTAAAAAACAACGAGGTCAGCAACAGTGCGACGATGTTGTTTGGAATCAAGTTTTGATGTCAAAGTTCGATCACCCACAATTCGTATAGCTTGCTTTTGAACAGAGTCCAAGAGGGCCAAGATGGAAACAGAAGCAGCACCCCAAACTTGACAACAGTACTCCATACAGGGACGAATATAGGACCTTTGAACATGGAGCAATTGGTATGGAGTGAAAACATTTTTGCATCTATTTAGGAGGCCGAGTTTTTTAGACGCGCTTTTTGCCATCACCATTACATGATCGTTCCAGAGTAGGTAATTTGAAACTGTGACACCCAATAAACGAATGCTTTTACATTTACCCATTGGTTCATCACACATACTGAATAAAATATCTTTGGGGAACTCGGTCTTTAATCTGGAAACAATATCAACAACTGTGTTTTGGTATACTTGAAATTGACCAGGTTTTGGTCACCCCAATCGGCGACATTTGTTAGGTCTTTATTCACGTTTACGGCAGCGTCTCTCCGGGCGGGTTTAATTCGTTCGTGCATTTTACCTTTTGAAGGAAGGGGATCGAACGACTTGTGCAGAGTACTATCATCTACAAAACTATTTATGGGGCTGCTGGTGATTTTCAACAATTCGTTGATATAAATCAAAAATAGGGTTGGGGACAATACTGAACCTTGAGGTACACCAGCGTTAATTAGTTTAGACTCTGAAGAAAATCCGTCTAAGGAGACCGAAATGTATCGGTTGGTTAGAAAATATTGAATCAGCTTCACAATATTGGGATGAAAACCATACGCAACGAGCTTGTGGATCGAGTTGGCATGCCAGACTCGATCGAATGCCTTGGAGATGTCTAAAGCGATAACGTATGTTTCACCACCTTTATCAAGTATGCTGTTCCAACAATGCGCTACATAGTTTAATAGATCGGTGGTTGATCTTTTGTTTCGAAAACCGTATTGGCTGTCGGTTATTAAATGATTTTCTTCCAGAAATTTTGAAATGTGTGTATTAATATAATGCTCGTAGACTTTGGATAGGACCGATAGTAAAAATATTGGCCTATAATTTGAGATATCGGATTTTGGTCCCTTTTTTGGGGCCGGGCTGGACATTGGCCAACTTCCAGCACGAGGGAAATATACCAGATTTGTAGGATTGGTCGAATATTTTAGTCAAAGTTGGTGCCAGTTCTTTAGAAAAGGTTTATAAAATGATGGGTGGAATATTGTCCATTCCTGAGGCTTTGTTGATGTTTAACCCCCTTAAAAGCTTGGCGACTATTTTGGGTTTGAAGTAAAGTTCATTCATATTAACTCCTGAAGACTAGATTTGGGGTATTTCTTTAGTTTCCAAAACAGTGGAGTTCAGAGCAAAGCGTTCAGCGAACAAGTTAGCTTTTCTTGCGGGATCATTGTCGATTAAATCACCATCAATAATAGGAGGAATAGAAAATTTTGTACCAGAATTTAAAGAATTAATGGCACTGTAGAAACTCTTGTCAGAAATACACATGGACGTAAGTTTTGAAGCTTTCGCTCTGTCAATTTCAGACTTTTCGTTTGAGATAATCTGGTTAGATATTTTGTTGGCCTTTAGATATTGGGATCGATTGGCGGGAGTTTTGTTATGAATCCATATGTTAAATGATCTACGTTTGTTTCTAAGTGTCGGTTTGGCAGCCTTCGAATACAAGTATTTTTGCTTGGGTTTTACAATGGAGAAAGGGACAAATTTATTGATAGCAAATTGGATGGTTCCTGTAAAGTTTTGAGCAGAAACATTTACATTGTCAGTGTAAAAACAATGACGATCGAAAAGGAAACCATGCAAAAAATTTTGAAGACAACTCTTATCCATTTTTGAGTAGTGAAATATTTTACGGGGTTTGGGAGCTGTAGTTTTAAGTAAATCAGTTTTGATAACTGATGAAATTAAATAATGATCAGAATTTCCGATACTACCTTTCGCTCCATCGACACTCGTAATATCTGGCATTGTGGTAAGATAGAGATCTAAAAGAAAACTATTATCACCGCCATTACGGGGAGTGAAAGTCGGGTTTTTAACAATTTGGAATAGGCCCTGAGACGCGGCAAAAATTTCTGCCAGGTTTCCACTATTGTCATTTGTCATCATCGTCGGTCGATTTGGAGAATTCCAACCATGATTTGTTGTGGACGTTGAAGTCACCGGTAACGATAACTTCACAATTAGGGGACTTTGCTCTAGTCTCGTCCACAATTTTTGTCAGTATATTAAAAAAAGTTTGGGTTACGTTTGTTGGGGGACCGGTATAAAGCTATTGTAAAAAAAAGTCATTTCTGGAAGACAAATCTTTAAAACCATTGTATTGAAGCCGTCACCGTGTAGCTCAAAATTTGGAAAGCGTGTATACGCAACACTCATGAATGAATGCGCATACGCCCTGATGGAGTTTGAAAGCTGATTCGAGCCTATATTTGGAATTAAGCGATTCTAGAAACAGAAAATTTTCAGAAACTTGTGTTTCTGTAAGGAATAGAATATTCGGTTTGTCGTGCTCAAGATGATGTTGCACGTGGTGATGGTTAGCGTTCAATCCACAGATGTTTTGAACTTGTATTTTAAATTTTTTTTTTTATTTATTTGAGTAATATTTATTAATAATATTCATTAATATTTATTTGAGTAGGTTCTGAGAAAATTTCAAGTTGATAGCACTTATGGTTTGTGAGAAAATTTGATCGAAACTCTTTATACATTTCCTCATGTTGCCACCCTCAAATTAATTACGGAATTACATCTGAGAATGACCAAGTTTAAATTATTTGGAGTAAACATTTAAAAAACAAAATCCATTGTTTGCATTATTTTTTCTAATAACACTTATTAAATAACCCGAGCAGAAATTTGTCAGGGCTCAAGTAAGGTCCTGATCAGGTTTGCCCTAATTCGGATCAGGCATTGGTTGGGCAGCCTGATTGGGCCCTGATCATGAGAGTAACGCTTTTGCCCTATCAGGTCCTGATTGTGATTACGTGATCAGACCCTGATTAGGATAATCGGATCAGACCCTGATTGGGATATCCGGACCAGACCCTGATATATATTTATATATTATATAGATAAATTAATCAAATTAAATAAAAAAATTACAATGGAAAAAATTAAAACATACATACCACCTTAATCATTATTATTATAGTCTTTCAGCCAAGAAGCGATAACTAAAACATACATGAAACGGTTTTAACTATATATTTTTAAAATGGATAATACTCTAGTGAATTTTAACCAATTGAAATTTCAGGTAGGGGTCAAGTACGAAAAACCTGATCAGGACCGCATATATTCAAATAAGGTTAACCCTAAAGGGGTATTGTAAATCAGGACCGGAACAGGCCCACATCAGATTGCCCTAATAGGGAATGCCCTTGTAAGACTGACCAGGCCCTTATCACGCCCTGACTGTATTCAGGTTTTCCCTAACTAATTTCTGCTCGTTAAGTTATTTGCGTTGTTATTAATTTAAAAACATACCCCAAGTTTCAATGGAAAATAATGTTAATTATAGTCCTTATTCTTTTTCGTTATAATTTTAGTTTACTTATTGTCTTTTGCAACAATGAATTAAAAAAATGAGATGTGTTCTAACTAATACTGAAATGATCATTTAATATTCGTAACAGTATTTTTTAAGCATATATAAACATAAGTATTAATTTAGTCCATCACATATTAGTAGTTTATTAAATGTAGTTTAAAATTTTTAACCAATAGCTTTACAAATTGCAACATTATATCAAGAACAAAATTTTTGGAAAGTTTCACTCAAACATTTATATCTTACTATACCTAAATTGTTCGACAAATACGCCACGAATCGACAAATGAATCGCGACGCTTGATCGTTTGTGCAAGCCTTCGGGGTTCGCTCACGTTTTTCGTATGCTTTCAATTTGCCAGAATATTTGTGTTTTACTTGTGTTTTGTTTTAACTTGACAATTTCATCTGATTCTGATATACCGTTCCTTGTAATGTTGCTACTATTCTCTCGAATTGAAATATTGATTTTAATTTTGGTTTTATAACTACGGTGCTATCAAACAGCACTCTCATAGACCTGGTATCCATGATACTCTCTAATTCATTGGCAACTTTTTTCGGCGATCAGTTATTATTTTTTCAATTAACATCTAACGTGAATGAATGAATATTCAGTTAGAAAAGAAGTCCAATTCTCTGACCTTTCTTGACTTCTCCTTATAGCAAACAAAGAGCATAATATATTACTTTGAGTAATTCAGTTTTTCCAAAATTAAATTCGAAAACACAATTTTTCGTTCCATTTAACTTTTTTTTCTGATTTGAATTATGAAATCATTTTTCTAGCACTTCAATGTTGCTTATAAAAATGTCTTAACTTTAAAGTTATTATTATAATATTTTTTGGTTTTTCTATAAATAAAATATATTCATAAACTAAAAATTTCAAAAGAAAGACAATTTCTAAGGTGATTGTAAATTTATATTATTTTGACCAGAACGTTTATTTATATAAAAATGGACTAAATTTATGTTATTTCTTTCTGACTCATAACTCACAAGCACACGTGGTGCATAGAAAAATAAATAAACTTCTTTAAAAAACTTAAAAAGGAATTGAAAATAGTTCAAGTAATCTGTTTTATTCGATGAGTTTTATACAGTGTTCGCCGAGAAAATATTTTCATATAAATTCAGAGAAAATAATATTGATGTCATTTTGATAAATGTTTTAAAAATTGTGTTTGATTACAATTTTACTCATTTTAACCAGTATTTAATTAATTTCGTCACAAGTGTTTTGTTTAAGTAATTTAATTTGCCAATAAAATATTTAAGTTTTATGTACACAATACAAAAGAAAAAAGAAACTATTCATCGATCGCTTTGGGGTCACCATTTGTAGTAGTTCTTTCATTTATCTACTGCAATTATATTGTAACCCCATAAAAAATACTTTTTAAAAGATAAGCTGGCTTACTGTGCGAACCAATCTTTCGTTCCAGTTAATAAAATATTCCGCTACGAAATTGGTTGAATTTCAATATTTTATTGAGTTGTATAAAAAATTAACAAACTTCTTCGTTTTCAGCATAAATAACTGAAGCTATCATATTCTTTTACTAAGTCGTTTTTTATTTTATAATTACAGGTAAATCTCTAAAATGTTACTGCGAAGGTCATTGCCCAGGCAATCAAATGAATGGAACATGCGAAACAAGACCAGGGGGATTTTGTTTTTCTCTTATCGAAGAAATTATTGATGAGGAAACCGGTACATCTGAACCAGAAACTTCTTTCGGGTGTATGGCACCAGAACAGAGTGGTGGATTTTTACAGGTTAGTTTATTCACAACTTAAACTCGTATCTAAAAACAGGAAAAAATAATTTATTTTTCCTTTGTAGTGTCAAGTCTCAACAGCACCACACCTTCATGGAAAAAACATTCGGTGTTGCGATTCTCATGATTTATGTAATCAAGACTTAATTCCTCCCTATACCCCGAAAACAACAGTTGCACCAGCCACAGTAAACATGAATGATTCATCTCTTCATTTAGCATTATTAATATCGTTAGTGGTTTGTCTACTAGCATTTATTGCTGTGATAGTAGCAGTTTATTATACATACAGAAAACGGGAAAGAATGCGTAAACGCCCATATTCAATGGAATCATTCTGTACAAGTAATACAAGTCAAATAGCTGAATTGGTTGAGCAAAGTAGTGGATCTGGATCAGGATTACCATTATTAGTACAACGTACAATTGCTAAACAAATTCAAATGATGCACTCAATCGGTAAAGGACGTTACGGTGAGGTTTGGCTAGCCAAATGGCGTGATGAAAAAGTTGCAGTAAAAGTATTTTTTACAACCGAAGAAGCATCATGGTTTAGAGAAACGGAAATTTATCAAACAGTTTTAATGCGACATGAGAATATTTTAGGGTTCATTGCGGCTGATATTAAAGGAAATGGATCATGGACACAAATGTTGTTAATAACAGATTATCATGAGCTTGGAAGTCTTTATGATTATTTACAAAGACGTGTTCTCAATCCTCATATGTTAAAATTGCTATCCGTTTCCTTAGCGTCAGGATTAGCTCATCTGCATACAGAGATTTTTGGGTCGCCTGGAAAACCAGCCATCGCTCATCGTGACATTAAGAGTAAAAATATTTTAGTTAAACGTAACGGACAATGTGCAATAGCTGATTTTGGTTTGGCTGGAAAATATTTAAGTGAAATTGATGAAATTCATTTAGCGCAGAATACAAGAGTTGGAACCCGTCGTTATATGGCACCTGAAGTTTTAGATGAAACAATCGATAGTACGAAATTCGAAGCTTTTAAAATGGCGGATATGTATTCAGTTGGCTTAGTATTTTGGGAAATGGCAAGACGTTGCATAACAACAATACGTGGAACAAAGAATACAACATGTGAAGAGTATGCTGTACCATATTTTGATATTGTTCCATCAGATCCAAGCTTTGATGATATGCATGCGGTTGTATGCGTTAAAGGAATACGACCACCAGTTCCTGTACGATGGCAGGAAGAGGAAATTCTTTTAGTTTTAGGTAAAATTATGCAAGAATGTTGGCATCATAATCCGGCGGTTAGATTAACCGCGTTAAGGGTTAAAAAATCTTTAAATAAACTAGACACAGATTACACAATTAAAATGGTTTAGTTTATGCTTTATTGTTTTTATTAATAAGTAATTATAGTTTTTTTTTTGTTTAAAGTTGTAAATATTCTTTTATTTTATATATATAAAAAGTTATTCAATATTCTAGAAAAATTGATCGATAGTAAAAAAAATCGAATTATAATTGTAATTATATACAATAAATGTGCATTCTAGAAATTTCTATTCTAATAAAAGATACAAAAACTACAAATGATAGTGAGAACAATTAGTGCAGTGTGCCATTATTATTATATATTTTGAAATTGTTGATAAAATTTTTGGATTTTAAAAAGATAAAAAAAAGTAAAATAAAGTTCTAATTTAATTAGAAATAAATAAATATATTATGTTATATTTTATAATTATGAAAATGGTGAATTTAAACAAAAAGAAAAAAAAACAAAATTTATTTAATTTTAAAAAGAATAATATTGATAATATGAAATAATTTATTTATATTTAAAGATATAAAAAAAAAATTCTTCTATTTTTTTTGAAGGATTCCTTTTTTTGAGTAATGACATGTTTTTATTTTAATTAAAAAAATAAAAAATTAGGTGTTGATTTAATTTGATTGATTATGATAAATTTATTGTTGAGTAAAATAATTTTACTTTCTATGTGCTACCGCTACCAACTTTACGTGTCAAATTTTTTTCAATTCAAATATGTCAGTTTGGTGTCCATTTTAAGAAAACAGTTTCTTGTAATACAATGGACGCAAAATATCATATTTGAATTAACAAAAAAATTTTAAATGTATTAAACAAAATATTTTAAACATATATTAAACACGATGTACATAGAAAATTTGAAGATAAAAACTTGATAAAAAGCGTAAGTGAAACAAATTTTCTAATGCTCATAATTTATGTTGAATTCTTTTCACTCAAAACCATAAAAAAATGATATAAATCAAAAACTTTTTCGATTTACATCAATTAAAAAATGTGCATTTTTTTTGTAAATCTTTTTGACCTTACCAATGTAAAGTACTTTCAAGCTGGGTTTTAACATGCGAACTGGGGACTGTGAACTGTGGAGTGTGGACTAAATTTCATTCGCGAGTCTTTTGTCACGCACACAAAGATTTTTATTTTATTTGTTTCATTTTATTTTGATGCTCCTCAAAAATTGTTTTCATCTGCATTTTATTGAACACGATATAACAATATCTTTTTTTTTAAATAAATTATGTTCTTCATACAAATTTGTATGTATTGATGCGACTGCGACAGAAAAGATAAAATAAAACCATCTCTCGGACATTCATCTGCGTGGAATATAAAATATCTCAATTCTGGGTTGGTTAATAGCGCCGTCCACAGTTCGCAAGTTAAAACTTAGTTTCAGCCAAAAAAGAATGATGTACATCAAAAAAATTTGATGTAAATCAAAATTTACATCAAAAAAATTTGATGTAAATCAATTGTGCGCGTTCTTTCAGCCCAAAAAATGGTTTTTTTATGTAAACCAATATTTAGAAATTGAGATTTTTTGATAAATTTGTTTTCCATCAAATTCTAACACAAACACACATATAAATGTCAAGTGTAAAAACTATAACAAGCTTGACGCCTTTTTTAAATTTATCATCGTGGATAGTTTCTTGTGATTATTTATAGGCCGGTTTTATAAAATTAAACATAAATTCTGTGTAAAGTGTATAAATATTTTGTGTTTACACAATTATTTTAATTTAAACTTAAATCGAAAATGTTATGTTTTGTTACCAATACAACGATTAAAAAAATCATGCGGTTTTGTCGTTCTTTCAGCCAAAATTGATGGAATTCATAAACTACAAAGAACTCCACGAAATATCCACAAAGAAAATTATGTGGAGTTCTTTCATCCAAAAAAAAAGTTATGTACATCTAGGGTTGCTACGTGTCCTACTTTTGGTAGGACAGTCTTCCTTTGGAACAAGAATGTCCTCCGTCCTACTTTACTATAAAAATGTCTTACTTTAAGCAAACTGTAATACAGTATCACACAGAAAGTTTTTTTTTTAATTTATTTATGGCTTAGCTCCTTTATTGGAGCCATATCGCCCATCCATCAAATTGCAATTTCACAAACTAATTACAAATTTAACAAATTAATTACAAATTTTAAAAAACTACATAAATAGAAAAATACACAGAAAGCTATTTCGATTTTAAAGGAAAATGTAAATATATAAAACTGAGTAACTGTCTTACAACTTAAGCTTATTGATTGATTATGATAGTTCCAATTCCAAATTATTGATTTATGATAGTTCCAATGAATCAGCAGATGATATGTTTAGCTGTATTTCTGATTTCTTAAAAACTTTAAATTTAAGTTGTATGGGTTTTTTGTGAGCAATTAAGCTTAAGTACATATTGGAAATTACTTGAATTTTGCAATTCGAAATAATTTGTCGTTTTCTCTAAAACTCCGTTAGAATTTTTGTTTTGTGTTTCCTGCTAGGATTCGATCTCACACTCATCAGAGATACCTGTTCAAATCCCGTGTGTCTTACACAACTTAGTCACAGCGGCGATGACGAACCATATTTTAATTTTCATGTTCAGATTAATTTCTAAATTGAAACTACATCATTTTAAATTTATGTTTTTCGAGTGCTACTGAATTGGAGGCCGATAACATCAATGCGAATTTGTATGTCATCATTATAAATAAGTAAATTATTATTACAGAAATAAGGCATATACATTCATACCTACACCAAATAGAAACCTAATTGTTTTTAAAAAAAAATCAAATTTTTTTAACTGAAACATGAAGTGGCACAAAGCCAACGAGTTTTTTAGTTTTGATACCCTAGGAGTAGTGTGTCCTACTTTGAAACTTTTAAAACGTGGCAACCCTGTGTACATAAAAAAAATTGATGTAAATCAATTGGGCGCGTTCTTTCAGACAAAATTTTTGATGTTTTTTCTGATGTAAATCAATTTTATGAAAATGAGATTTTTTGATAAATTAGTCTTCCAGCAGAAACCAATACAAACACACACGTATAAAAACAATAACAAACTTGACGCCATTTTTTGAATTTATTATTTGTGGATAGTTTTTTGTGATTATTAGGTGAATTTTATAAAATTAAACATAAATTCTGCGTAAAGTGTGTAAATATTTTGTATTTACACAATTATTTTACACTCCGATTACTGAAGTCGTGTCACATCAGGTGACATGACTATAGTCATGTCACGTCGCTTAAAAATTGGTATTATTGAAGTCGAAAAAACGGTCACGACTAAAACTAAAAAGTCTGACACAAGAAAACTCCAAAACTAAAAAAAACTTACATTTTACGTTCTTCAATTTCACAAAAACAATTAAAACAATTAACGACGTTTGAGAAAATTATTGTCACATGAAAAATTGAGGCGACTAAAATGTCATTTAAAGTGACATCTGTCGTATAAAATAACTTGAGGCATAAAAAACGACTTCAACAATACGAAAATTGATGCGATGTGACTTTAGTCATTTAAAGTGACATGACTTGCCTTCGGTAATCGGGGTGTTAATGTAAATTTAAATCGAAAATGTTTTGTTTTGTTACCAATAAAACAATAATGAAAATCATGCGGTTTGTCCGTTCTTTCAGCCAAGTTAAAAATTGATGTACATCAAAAACCTAAAAGAACTCCACATTAAATTTAAAAAATTAAACCTTTTGTTTACGACAATTTTTTTATAACTATGAATTATTTAATTTTGTAGAAGTAATTATACTGTGTTTTTTTCATATATTTACAATAATATAACTAAAATTTAATAAAATAACTCCTAATAAATAAAAAACTCTGAAATGGATTTATTAGAATTAAAATATTATATTTCATTACAAAAACAGGCATCATAGAAAAAAACGAAAACGCTTTTCTCTGAAATGAAGCAATTTAAATTTAAAACAAATGTGAATGAATAAAACAAAATTAATTAATTTACAAATTTATTAAATATTTCAATAGGGAATTGCAGAATATGCTATTGAAATTTTTCAAATTTAAAAGTAAACAGCCGCCATTAAAATATCACTAATACAAACATATTTCACATCAACTTTTGTTCTTTTCAACTCATAATTTCTAAATTGAATTAAAAAAGTGAAAAGAATTCCATATCGGTATCTTATCTATACATTAATCTTATTCAATCATAACAATCAACATTTAAAAATGTGCTATATTAAGTAATTTAATTATTTATAGTAAAACAACAAAAACTGAAAAATTGCCTTAATTTAGAAACAAACAAAAACTGCGCCTTTATTTTTTATTTGATAAATAAATTATACAAAAATTAAAGAAAAATAAATCGTTTAATTGAAAATTTAAAATTATGTTTAATCAACTGTAAGACAATTATTTTACAATGAATCAAATGTTATTAATTCTTACAGGTTACCAATGGTTAACAATAACTTTAAGTTATATTGTTGACTAATGATGCTTAACGTACATATTTGCATTCCAAATACATAGTTGTATGATTTAATGGAGTATGGAATCTCTGAAATATGCAAATGTTCTTTTAACGCTTTATACGCATTGAGAAATCAGTTTTTGATTTGATTGTCATTTGTTTGTGGTTGTCATCAGGTACATTCCAGTTGTACATTCCAGAGGAACGGATTGCGTCACATGATTGGGCTTGTGCTATTGCCTGAGTTATTGGTAACCATATTTTTTTAATGGGCCAGGAAAGCAGGATATATTTAAAAAGAAATCAACGTTTTGCAGGGATGTTGATTAGATACTGAGAGGTTAATTAGGTACGTCACGGTTCTTTCTACGACCTACCGTTTTTGAACGATTTTTTTAAACTTAAATAACTAATAAGTAATCACTTTAACATCACAATTGCTGATGTCGCGACACATCAGGTGATATGACTATATCTCATCATATCACGCCATATTTCTCTCTCTCTCTGGCTTTTACATCCCATGGAGGGATTTTGCCGTCTGTGCAATCAGCTTCCAATCATCTCGTTCCATGACCAGTCGACCCCAGTTTCGACATCCTATATCACGAAGGTCTTGGATGATGTCATCACGCCAGCTTGTCTAGGTCTTCTTCTTCGACGAACACCAGCTGGTTGTTGTTGGGACGCTTTTTTTATCATTCTATCTAATGGAGCCCTTTCTACATGACCAAACCATCTAATCCGGTTGGATTTAATGAATCCGATTACATCGCAGCCTCCAAGAAACTGTCTGATTTCATCATTCATTCGGATTCTATACTGATTTTCAGCAACTTTACATGGACCATAAATTGTTCGTATGACCTTCCTCTCGAATGTTGATAGAATTCTACAATCGGAGGAAGTCAGTGTCCAGCTTTCACTTCCAAATGTAAGCACAGGTCGGATTAATGCTTTGTAAAGTGTGAGATTTACACGACCGCGAAAGATGTTTTGATCGCAGAAGCTTTAATAATGCATAGAAAACTCTGTATGCAGCAGAGACACGGACTTTAATATCTGCCTGCATGTCATTTGACGATGTTATTACAGACCCGAGGTATTTGAAGTTTTCTACACGTTCTACTTCATAGTCGCCATTATTCAGATTACCGGGAGGTACGTTCCTCGATGTTGTTACAAGTTTAGTCTTGTCGGTGTTGATGCATAATCCAGGTCGGTTAGCATTTCTTTCAAGCTGAGAGAGACTTTCCTTAATATCGCTTGGTCTACGTCCGAGAAGCGCAATATCATCTGCATAGCCAAGAATTTGACTAGATTTGTTAAATATGCAGTTTTGTGTCTCGATTCGGCTTTTTCTTATCGCGTACTCAAGCGCCAAATTAAATAGTACGGGCGCGAGTGCATCACCTTGTCGAACACCTGATGTTATATCGAAAGGATCAGAAACTGACCCTTCGATTACTATTCTACGGTTTGATCCCGATGTTGTGAGTTTGCAGAGAGAAACAAGTTTCGCTGGGATACCAAGGCAAATGAGTGCGGACCAAAGGTTGTCGCGGATGATGCTATCATATGCTTGCTTGAAATCAACGTAGAGCTGGTGAATGCTGATGTTGTACTCCCAACATTTTTCCAGAATCATCCTTAAGGTAAAACATTGATCTGTGGTTGAACGGTTTTTTTTTTTTTTTTTTTTTTTTTATTAATTAGTTAGACATGTTTAGCACACTAAATATGAAATATTCATTATTTAGACTCTTTGAATATCCGAAGATACCATGTCAACTATAAAGGAAGGAGATGAGGAAAATGGAAGGAATGGGGATATAAGGATAACTATACTAATTTTTTTAAATGATGCTGGACATTTTCTTTAAATGCCTGAGGGGAAAATTCATCGGGAAATACAGAGGAAGGCAATGAGTTCCATAATTTGGCCACTCTATTAAAATAGTCGTTTTGGAAGGACACAGTTTTACAACGAGGTATTTGTACAACAAATGGATGGGATAACTCGGCAGCTCTTGTTTGTCGATTATACTGCGCGAAAACCTCACTGATAGTTGGGGCGAAAACCACACTGATAGTCGCCGATGATAGATTCGGCGAACGGGATGAGCCGAGCAAGTACGACATTAGCTAGTATTTTATATGCAGTGTTCAACAGTGCGATGCCACGATAATTCGCACACTTTAGGCGGTCACCTTTTTTATGTAGCGGAACAATGAGAGCTGTTTTCCATTCAGCAGGTAGTTCTTCTTGGTCCCAGATTGCAAGAATCAGATCATATATACGTGAGATCAGAGCTGCTCCTCCATTTTTAAATAGTTCTGCAGGGATTCCATCGATACCTGGTGATTTGCCATTTTTTAATTTTTTTATGGCAGCTTTCACTTCTTCTATTGTTGGGTAAGGGACAAAAATCTCCTCACTTGACGGAGCAATTGCTCTAATAGGATGAGCTTCATTCGTCCTATTCAGTAGGTCTTGAAAGTGGGATCGCCATACTGCCAGCACATCACGTTCACTTGTTGTAAGCTCGTTGTTTCCATTTTTGATGGTTGTAGATCTTGGGTGGAAATCTTTTGTCAGATTCCGCGCATTGGCAAAGCACTCTTTCGAATTTCCGTTGACCGCATGTTGGTTGATGTTTTCGATGCAGCTCTTCATGTGTTCGCGTTTCTTTTTCCGTAGGAGTTTTGCAGAGGTTTTTCTGGCGCATAGATAATCAGTTTGGGTGCTTCGGGTGTTCCTTGTTAACCATTTTTCTCGCAGTTTTTGTTTGTGCTCAATGCTTTCGCGGCACTCGTCATCAAACCATTCGTTACGTGATTTCGGTGGTCGTTTTCCGATTGTAGTTTGTGCTGCGGATATAATGGTTGATTGAAGCGTTTGCCATTCTTCTTGTATGTTGAATGGCATATCAGGCGGGATGTCATCCTCTTCTATGCTTTGCGGTACAATTTCCTAATATCTATTCAGTGTTTCCAGGTGTTTAAATGCTTCCTTCCGACATTCCAGCGCACGGTCTTTTTTGCTTGTCTATTAAATGTAGATGATAATTTGCACTTGAACTTAAAGATGACAAGCATATGATCGGTGTCCATGTCAGCACCTCTGTATGATCGAACGTCAGTTACACTTGTAGAGTTTTTCTTAGAAATCATGACGTAATCGATTTGATTTTCCGTTCTTCCGTCATTTGATTTCCACGTTGCCTTGTGAATTCTCTTATGAGGGAAGAAAGTGCTAGATATTACTAGATCATACATCATAGCCAGTTCAGCTGCGCGAAAGCCGTTATTGTTACTAGTACGCCATATTACAATTGGTATTAATGAAGTCGATAAAAACGGTCACGTTTAAACTTGGAATTCTAAAACGAAAAGATCAAAAAGTAAAATGAAATTAAATTAAATTTGTAATTTTTAATGTTAATAATTAGACGTTTGAAAAAATTTTGTCCCATGAAAAATTGATGCGGCTTCAATGTCATTTAAAGTGACATCTATCGTATAAACTGACTTGAGTGAGGTGTAAAAAAAAATTCAACAGTACTAAAATTGATACTATGCGACTTTAGTCACATTTAAAATGTCATGAGATGACTTCGGTAATTAGGGTGAATATGTTTTTAGTAGAGTCTTTAATTTTTACTATGAAAGCCGATGGAAAATCTATTTTCAAGCAGTCTTAATCCCCGTGAAAATGGGTTTTTTTCCTCTAGTGGAAAAATTATTTTTTTCTACACTCGTACTATAAAAATACACTTATATGGCCAAAATCCGTTTTATTATGATATCCATTTCGATACAGATTTTCATTACGATACAGATTTTTAATCAATAGAAACCCATAGTTTTTCAATCCATAGTTTTTCTTGACGTTTGTTGATATTTTCGTATGGGTTTTTTAATATAGGTTTCTATTATTTAATTATATTTATATTTGTGTTGAACACAATAACAGTAATTACTCGTATTTCTATAAAAAGTTCCACAAAATTGCAATTGTTGATATAGTTTTTCGTACACTTCCTTAGATTTTTGGGGTAAAATATTTTGTACTGCGTTTTCTGTTTTCTCCGATATGTGTGAAGGAGTCGATGATTAATTCTTTTATACATAATAAAACGGACTTCGTTATATGAACGGTTCGCCTACGGCTCGTTTCCTATCCCGGTTAATGCTCGTGTATTAATAACCATCATTACATGATCGTTGCATAATATACTATTGCTAAATAGCAAATTGTAGTTGCTATATGGTATTTTTATAAAATTTTACAAAGTTTTTAAAAAAAGCAACCATGAAAAAAAGAATATAAATTTTGAATGTTTGTTGTCGATTTCTAATTTAATAATTTATAATAAATACCGTTTATATATTTCCTATCATAGAAAAATTGTATTTCCTACGCGAGATAAAAATATTTTACGTTCGTGAAATTGCCCCACTCAACGCTAAAGTGCGTCACGTGAACAAATTTCGACTCACGAAAAATAAGTGTTTTCATCTCTTGTAGAAAAATGTGCTATGGTCTAAAATTTTATGTACACCTGTAACCTACACCTTTAGCAGCTTTAGTTGATAATAGAGATAATCCAGGTACGTTGTCCGAATAATGTATTTTTAGTAGCTGGAGTTGATTGAAGTGTACAGGTGATCCTATGGAGTTGGCTGCTAGAGGCGTTGGTCCAGGAAATGAGTGCTGCTTAGAATGTCCTGTTGCAGACGAAGTGTAGGTGGAGAAAAATTTATCTCTAGTAGTGCACGCCGGTATTCAATGATATTGACTTTTTATTTGAGCAAATGAGTGTAAATTTTATGAATATGTGCTTCGAATAAATATTTTCTGTATCAAGAATATTTCATGGTTTACACCCCGATTACCGAAGACAAGTCATGTCACTTTAAATGACTAAAGTCACATCGCATCAATTTTCGTATTGTCGTTTTTTACGCCTCAAGTCATTTTATACGACAGATGTCACTTTAAATGACATTTTAGTCGCCTCAATTTTTCATGTGTTTTCATTTTTTCAAACGTATTCAATTGTTTTTGTGAATTTAAAGAACGCAAAATGTAAGATTTTGTTAGTTTTGAAGTTTTTTAGTTTCAGAATTTTTAGTTTTAGTCGTGACCGTTTTTATTGACTTCAATAATACCAATTTGTAAGCGACGTGACATGACTATATGACCTGATGTGACACGACTTCAGTAATCGAGGTGTTAAAGTGACAACTGTCGTATAAAATGACTTGATGCGTAAAAAACGACTTCAACAGTACGAAAATTGATGCGATGTGACTTTAGTCATTTAAAGTGACATGACTTGCCTTTGGTAATCGGGGTGTTATAATGATGTTTGCATTTGCTAAATTTTGTTTCTTTCTTAAAGTCCTTGTTTATAATATCGTGAACAAGGTTATCAACTTTATGCCACAGGTCCAGAATTAATAGTATTTTTGTTATTGATCAAGCTATTTACACAATAGTTATTTTGTTTATTTATTGTTAAAATTTTACATTATGTTACATTTGGCAATGTTATGTTAGCAATGATAAATTTGAGAGGAATTATTTTTATTATGGTATACTAAATTACACATATTTGATTATTTTAAAATTACAAAATTTGACTCCAAGTTTTTCAAAAACGTAAAACAAACATAAGTGACATTGCTTATTCTAATATCGAATTATAATTTAATTAAATTGAAATTAACCAAAAAATATCCGCCGTTTTTGGTTCAATTTTCGAATGGAATTGTTTTTTATAGAAAATCAATTTTAATCAAGTACATAAAAATTGATTATACATATGTGCCATTATTTTCAAGACTCCATCAGTGCAGAACTTCTGTGGTTTATCGACCAAAAACTTTTCCGAGTCATTTTCGGTGCCTTCTGTCGGCAAATTTGTTTCTATCAAGTGAGTTTCCCAGAGACAGGAGTATATTGTAGTCAGATGGCACAAAGTTCAGGCTATATTGTGAATCAAAACTTGCCACCCAAGTTCAATCATTTTTGGAGGGTCATCAAAGATGCCATTATAATGATGGAAGAGAACGCTCTTGCGATTGACCAATTTTGGACGCTATGTTTGTAGGTCTAAATATATAAGGTTTATTGTTATTTTTTATTAATTAGTTAGACATGTTTAACACACTTAGTATGAAATATTCATTATTCAGACTCTTTGAATATCCGAAGATACTATGTCAACTATAAAGGAAGGAGATGCGGAAAATGGAAGGCATGAGAATATGGGGATAACTATACTAATTTTTGTAAATGACGATGGACATACTCTTTAAATGTCTGAAGGGCAAATTCATACGGGAAATACAGGGGAAGGCATTGAGTTCCACAATTTGGCCACTCTATAATAGTCGTTCTGGAAGGACTGTTTTACAACGAGGTATTTGTACAACAAATGGATGCGATAACTCTGCAGCTCTTGTTTGTCGATTGTACTGCGCATATACCGGAAGGATATTTTGAATTTCCTTAGAATAGAATTCGCTAAAGTTATATTTATAGTAGATTGATTCAGCCACGTTTCTTCTCTGCTAGAGTGTATCAAGCTGATCCGTTAGTTCGGTATTATCAATCAGCCGTATTGTTGTTCTCTGTACAGAGTCTAGATATTTTATTGTTGACTGACAAGAACCTCCCCAGAAACATGACAGCAGTATTGCATACATGGACGAATAAATGACTTAAAGTTCAGCAAAATTTGATCGGGATTGAAAAACTTTTTACATCGACTCAAGAATCCTAATTTTAATTTCCCAAGTTTTAGAGATCAGCAAATTTGATCGGGATTGAAAAACTTTTAACATCGACTCAAGAATCCTAATTTTTGCATTGCAGATTTAGCGAGGTGGAACACACGTTTATTCCATTTCAGGTTATTTTCAACTTCCACTCCAAGAAGTCTAACTGATTCAACCTCATGCAATTCCTCATGGTTTATCTTAATATGGAAGTTTTTATGTCGCTTTTCGTGAAAGACGGCATAGTTTGGTTTTGACTGGATTAAATGAAACAAGATTTCGTTCACCCCATTCCATTCTTCGATCCAGATCTTTATTGATAGAATCAATTAGCAGTTCTCTATCATTGGTGACTGCAGTATGAGATCGAAATTTATGGAGATGCATATGATGCATGCAATGTGCTGTTATCAGCAAAAATATGGATTGGGTACACTGTAGAAATAAGTAAATCATTAATGTATAGAAGAAACGAGGTTGGCGAGAGTGCCGAGTCTTGTGGAACACCAGCATTGATTATGAAAATATTGGATGTAATACCATCTAAATTAACATGAAATTGGCGACCTGTAAGAAAACTATGAATCCATGAGACAGTAAGATGGTCTATGCCATATGATTTTAATTTAGCTATAAGATTTCTTTACCACACTTTATTAAATACTTTAGAAATATCAATACGTAAGTTTAGTTATTCCAAAGTGTTCCATATACATTGTTCATCTATACTAATTATTGTATTTTTCTTTTCTTTTCATAATATTCTGGAGTATGTGAACGCTGATTCACGACGTTAACATATGTGATGCAATTATTACATTTATGATAAATACTATTGATTTTCAATTGTATCTCACTTTATTTTAACATGGACATCTTATATAAACAATAAGAGATTCCAGTAGCCCTAATAATACCCCATATTCCTTTAAAAGTTAAAGATGATATAGCTGAAAGTTAAAAGAAATAATAAAAACAATTTATTTATTTTGATTTATACATTTATTGGAACATTTGTTGGTTTGATTTATACATTTATTTTATTCATTAATATACAATAGGGGCAGAAAGTATGAGGCAGGTTTTGGCACTTTTGAAGATGTATACATATCGCAACTATTTTAGATATTTAAATTTGTCTTAACAACCACAATTTGTTGAACATATAACTACCCGAGCAGAAATTTGTCAGGGCTCAAATAAGGTCCTGATCAGGTTTGCCCTAATCCGGATCAGGCATTGGTTGGGCAGCCTGATTGGGCCCTGATCATGAGTGTAACGCTTTTGCCCTATCAGGTCCTGATTGGGATTACTGGATCAGACCCTGATTGGGGTAATCGGATCAGGCCCTGATTGGGATATCCGGACCAGACTCTGATATATATTTATATAGTATATTGTATATTCATAAATTAATCAAATTAAAATAAAAAAATTACAATCGAAAAAATTAAAACATCTTTCAGCCAAGAAGCGATACCTAAAACATACATGAAACGATTTTAACCAGGGTTGTTCCTTTACGCGTAATCTAAAATAGATTACATTACATGTAATCTATGTAATGTAATCTATGTCATCTATGTAAATTTGGCGTAATCTATTTATTTTGATTTTTAGAAGAAATATGTGGAAATATTGTATTATCCCTATGAAAATTTGTTCTTAAGAGACATGATCAATAATATTGTCAAAAACAAGATCTTGCGATCTTGAAAAAAGTTAATTTATTGCTAAAAAATTTTAGAATTCACATATCAATTAAATAGATTACATTATAGTTTACATTATAGATTACACGAAAATATCTCGCGTAATTTACACGTAATCTATGCGTAATCTATACATGTAAAGTAATTTATTTTGTCTACGGCACAACCCTGATTTTAACTATATATTTCTAAAATGGACAATACTCTAGAGAATGTCAACCAATTGAAATTTCAGCTAGGGGTCAAACACGAAAAACCTGATCAGCGCCGGATATATTCAAATAAGGTTAACTTAAAATGGTATTCTAAATCAGGCCCGGAACAGGCCCACATCAGATTGCCCTAATAGGGAGTGTCCTTGTTAGACTGACCAGGCCCTTATCACGCCCTGACTGTATTCAGGTTTTCCCTAACTAATTTCTGCTCGGGTATATTTCAGGAGTGATTTAAAAAAATTAAAAAATATATACAGACATTTATGGAAAATATGCAAAAAATTCCTTAAAGTAAATATCTTGATAAAGTGATTAAGGTACCTGCATTTAAAATTATTGTGTTTTTTTCTAATAAAACTGAGGTTCCTTAGCGTACACACATATATATATTAAGAAATAACGGTAAATCTATATTTTTTTTTAAATCTTAGTCTATAAAGGACTTTTTTTACAATGTTCATCGAGAAAATGATTAAAAGAAAAGAATTATCAATAATTCAACGTGAGAGAATATTTGTTTATCACCAAGAAGAATATTCTCAAGTTTAAATTGCTTAAAAATGAATATTTTGCGTTGAGCTGTCCAACGTACGTTTGCGCGCTACCGTGCTCCAAGCACTCACGACTTCAAAAACGTTCTCGCTGCCCAAAAATTGATGTATTTTTTTAACGCCAAGAAATTGAAATAGCGAATATCTCTCTATTAAATAGACGTCTATCCAGCGAAGTTACTCTGAAGTACAATCAATTCCATGATCCGAAAGCTAGTGTGTCTACAATAAAAAGAAGTGTTCGAGAAAAAGGTCTTAATGAACGAGTTGCCGCACGGAAATCATTACTGCAACCATGAAATAAGAAAAAACGGTTAAAATAGGCGCTGGCACACAAAGATTGGTCACCTCAACAGTGATGGAAAGCCATGTGAACCGATAGTTTCAAATGTTTGAAACCAAGCGAAGAATTTTCGTACTACGCAGAGATGAAGAATGATTTAGATAACTGCACAAGAAGACCAGATTGACTGTGAAACATGGTGGAGGATCCCTTATGGTATGGAGATGCTTTGGTGGCAAGTAGCTTGCACAGAATTGTGGTTATTATGAATAAGGAAATGTATAGAAACATTCTAGAAACCCAAGTTGTGCCATCTGCTAAGAAAATATTTCGGAATCAATAAGTCTTTATACAGGATAATTACCCCAAACATAAAAGAAAGATATGCACGTAATTTGGAAAAGAAAAAAGTGCTCACAGTATTGGAGTGGCCATCACAAACTCCTGATTGCAACCCCATCGAATTACTATGGGAAGAAATGGATCGGCAGGTTCGAAAAACAAATATTGCATCTATTATTAATCTCTGGGAGATACTCCAGTCAGTGTGGGATAATTTAGATGCAGAATGTCTTGATAAATTAGTCGGTAGAATGCCAAGAATTTATGCAGCAACTATTAAAAAAATGGGTCGTTATTTTGATAAGTCCAATATTGGGCTAAATAAAGGTAAACTTGGGCTAAATTACTTTTAATTCGGAGTTAAAAAGTTAAAGCTTTATATTTCAATATTATTATAACACAATAAAATGAAATGCATATTTAATTTTGCATTTTCACTAAAAATTAAAGGGTGCCTCATACTTTCTGCCTCTACTGTATTAACACCCCGATTACTGAAGTCGTGTCACATCAGGTGACATGACTATAGTCATGTCACGTCGGTAAAAATTGGTATTATTGAAGTCGATGAAAACGGTCACGACTAAAACTAAAAATTCTGGAACGAAAAAACTCCAAAACTAAAAAAAAATTACATCTAACGTTCTTCAAATTTACAAAAACAGTTAAAGTTAAAGACGTTTGAAAAAACGGAAAATTGAGGCGACTAAAATTTCATTTAAAGTGACATCTGTCGTATAAAATGACTTAAGGCATAAAAAACGATTTCTACAATACGAAAATTGATGCGATGTGACTTCAGTCATTTAAAGTGACATAACTTGCCTTCGGTAATCGGGGTGTAACATTTAGTTTAATATCTACTGATACTGATATCCACTTCTTCACAATTTCAACCACGGTTCTGTATCATGGGCTAACCAAACAACTGTGTCCTCCATATCAACGGATTCATCGTCTGCAGTTGCATCAGCGTTTGAAATTTCTGCAACGAATGGAAAATTGTGAATAATACTAAAATAGGAAAAACAATTTTAAGGGTTTAAAAGTGGGAAATTTATCATTAAAGATTCGATGACACTAAGATAGTTTACAATCTGCTAGTTGGCGACTTTAAAAGCGGGCGAGTTCGCTTGTTAGATAGTGTCGATGACACACAAAATTGTTTACTTGCTCAAAAGTCAACTAGCTTTCGTGGAAAATTATCTGACAAAGGTGATTTTACACACTAAAAAGTAAATTGTGCAATCATATAGGATGGGCTATTTAAAATTTTAGATTTGAATCGGCTATAAAAAAAAACTACTTATAATTTTTTTAAATTTCTGGTTTTATTGGAAAGGTTGAACTTTGTCATTTAATAATAGAACACAATATCATTCGTGACCACCACGGCTGGCTCGGCAGTACCTCATCCGATCAACCCAATTTTTCAGTACATTTTCGATTGTTTCGGGTCGAATCTCTTCAATGGCAACTTCGATTTGATGTTTCAACGCTTCAATTGTCTCTGGATGCTTTGCGTAACATTTATCTTTAATGTCTCTCCACAGAAAATAATCCAAAGGGCTCAAATCACAGCTCCGAGGCGGCCAATTGACATCACAATTTCGGCTGATTATTCGATTTTCAAAAACAGTGCGTAAAATATCGATGGTTGAGTTGACTGTGTGACATATGGCCCTGTCTTGTTGAAACCATATGTCGTCCATGTCATTCTCTTGACAATCAAAAATGTACTGAACAATTGAATTGATCGGATGAGGTACTGCCGAGCCAGTCGTGGTGGTCATATGAATGAAAGTGTGTTCCATAATTAAATGACAAAATTCAAACTTTCCAATAAAACCAGAAATTTGAAAAAATTACAGGTAGTTTTTTTTTATAGCCGATTCAAATTTAAAATTTTAAATGGCCCACCCTATACTACGAAAAAAAAAACAGATATATTACAGTTGAAAAGCCAATAAATTGTTTGATTGTTTTTTCATGTGAAATCGTTTAAACTTTTGATTATGTGATAATCCTTTAAAAACAATAATTAATAAGGATTGTTTTGAAGATACCTATTAAAAAACTAAAGTTCCACTTACTATTAAATTAATATTAAAATCATATAACCATAAACCAAATTAAAAGAAAGCCTTATTATAAATTATTTGAGGCTAAATTTAATGTTATTATAACTATTATTAAATAAAAATGTGCCATTATTAAATGTATGAGGATTGAGGACTGTCTTTTAAATTTGAAATTATAAACAGAAAAAAAATTATAAACCACCCTACTGGTTGACAGAATTTCTATAAAGCGGTTAAGGCTGTTCAAGGCAATTTTTGTAAATCTTCTCTACCTCCCCTAATTGATACAGATATGCCGGTCATTGACCCAAAAGAAAAGGCTAATCTTCTGGGAAATTATTTCTGTAAAAATTCTACACTAAAAGAACACAATTTCTTACCTAAGCCAATTCCTAAAGTTTCGCATAATATGATGCGCATAATTTTTAGTAAAAACATCATTCGAAAAATGCTTTTACAAATCAATAATAACAAAGTTTCTGGACCAGATCGTATTCCTCCAATTATTTTGAAAACCTTTGCTAGGGATTTAGCATCAATCCTCACTAAAATTTTTTATTTGTCATATAAGAAAGGAGTTTTTCCTGAAATTTGGAAAATAGCAAGCGTACAACCTGTTCAAAAAAAGGGTAGTAAGACTGATCCAACAAATTACAGACCCATTTAAATTTTATCGGTTGTTTCTAAAATTTTTGAGGAACACATTAATTTTAATATAATGAGCTTCTTAGAGTCTTCCAAACTACTAAATGATAGACAATACGGGTTTCGAAAAGGAAGAGCGACGGGAGATTTACTTTCCTTTGTCACATGCGTAGAACAAGTCGCCTGAAAATCATGGCGAGACTTTCAGTGTTGCTCTTGATATTTCCAAAGCGTTTGATAAAGTTTGGAACAACAATCTTATTTGCAAATTAAGATGTTATGGTTTGAATGAGCAGCTTATATCTTGGATACAAAGCTTTATTTCTGAGCGGAAATTTCGGGTCAATGTTGAATGTGTTTCATCGGATGTCTTTTCAACTAATGCAGGAGTTCCTCAGGGTTCTTCTTTATCACCAACTCTCTTTTTTATTTATATTAACGATTTGTTGGATTCAACAATTAGTCCTATCCATAGTTTTGCTGATGATAGCACGCTTCATGCGTCTCATGAAAACCCTAAATTATATTCACCGTTAGCGCTTAATAACTGTAGATCAAATTTGATAGATTCATTACAAATGACCTTAAAACTATTTTAAATTGAGGCTCGCTAATAGTGTTGAATTCAATGCGAGCAAAACACAGGCTTGTCATTTTTCTAGATTATCCACCCCTAATCCGTTTCCATTAAAGTTCGACTCTAAAGATCTTGTAGAGAAAGAATCTATTAGACTTCTAGGAGTAGAAGTTGAAAATAATTTGAAATGGAATTCTCATATTTTTAACCTAGCTAAGAACGCTTTTCAAAAATTGGAATTTTTGGGACGATGTCGTAAGTTTTTTAGTAGCGAACAGCTTCTATTAATTTCAAATCATTTATACGTCCCATGGAGTACTGTTCTCACATATGGGGTGGAGCTTATTATAGTAATTTGAAGTGCCTTGATTCTGTTCAGCGCAGAGCTACTAAACTGATTGCCAACTCAACTCTTACTAATGAGCTTGATTCTTTACAGCACAGACGAAATGTTGCTGATCTGACAATTTTTTACAAATACATTATGGATGAACGAACTTCTGTAGAGATTAAATCAATTTTAGCTGAACTAGCAAACCTATCGCGTAACACCAGAGCAAATGTTGTAGCCCATCCTTTTACGGTTCATATAAAAGGGTGCAGAACTGTTGCTTTTCAACGTGATTTTTTCAACAGAGTCTCTCATCTCTGGAACGCATTACATTCATGGGTTTTTCCTGATAGCTTTAATCCTCAAAATTTTAAAGTTAACGTCCATAAATTTCTTAGAGAAACTTAATTTATTCAAACTAAATCCTAATCCCTAGTTGGCATGGTATCTTCGGATATTCAGAGACGTTGATTAATAATTTATTATAATTAACACTAAACATGCCTAACTTAGAATAAAAAAAAAACAGAAAAAAATGATAGGTTATGTAATTAAAACAATCGTATATACTATTAAATATGTAATAGAAACAATCATTTTAATTATATAAGGTAAGTGTACCATATTACGTGCTATTAAGGATTGTCTCATTTTAGGATGAATTTAAAATTTTTGAGACAACAGAAATAACATATAAAGTGGCTTATTATAATTATATAACTGTTTTGTTTACCATTTTATACATCAAAAAGTTTTAAAATTTAATGCAATGGTATTTATAAATACTTCAAATGACCTCTGCATTGTCTCTAATTCCGTGCTAAAGAATTGACGATGTAACTAATTCCGTGTTAGTGCGTCCCTAATTGCGTGATATTTAAAGAAATAACTATTTTGTACTTTAAAGAGTTGGACAGAGAAGAATTTTGTTTTTAAAACAAATGCTTTATTTTTTATAACACCTATCTACGTTTATATTATTTATTTTGTCATTCTAAAAACACATAAATAGTAGTTTTATTCAATAAGGTTATAAATTTACCATGCTTTTTAAATAAGCATAAATAATATGTCTATCTGGCTGGTCGGATGTTTGGACATTGAAAAATAGTGCGTTGGTAGTGTCGACAGTGTCACTAATAGACATATCTGCTTATAAATCGTTTAGTTTAAGGAACAATGAGTTGAATATAAAACAATAAACTTAAACTTTCACGTTAAGTAAATGGCATTATTATTCTACTTTGTGTTTAAGAAATTTGGTGTCACTACGAACCAAAGCTTCTGATATGATTATGCATTTTGGTTCAGAAATACGGTCGAAGCTATGCATGCATTTACTACGAATTAGATCATTGGATTGTGAAAGCAGCAAAAACAGCACTAGTCTGAATGCAGTTGAGCTCACGGTTATGGTTTTATATTATTAAAATAAATGCTAAGTATATTTCACAACATGCCCAAAATTTTATTGTTATATTGTGATATATTATATTCTTTGTGTCCTAGCATACACATTTTATGTAAGTTTTTATATTTGCATATATTAGTTGGCAAATCGAATAAAGACGACAATAAAAAAAAAATTTGAGCCTGACATTTTTCGATTTTCTTCAAACTTTGGTAATCAATAGTATAATAAACAAAATTAATACGTGTTTTTAATTTTGTTTCTTTTTTTCTAGTTTTAATACAGGGTGGCAGAAATTTATAGACAAGCAAAGTTTAGAATTGAATTGTTCTCAAACGGGCTACCCGATCTTATAAATTTTTTTTTGAAAAGGACTATAGGTAAGGCTTTATAAAAATACTGCAATCATCAAAAAAATTATATTTTTAATGAGGTTTTTTTATTTTAATTTTGCCAACAGAGCGAGCGATTTCAAAAAGTACATTTTTTCATTTATTTCTTAATATTTTAAAGATTTATTCTTTAACAAAAACATACTAAGGCATTATAGTCTCTGGACCCACGCCGATTTCATGTATGATTACCATATATTTTATACTTTGTGAGGTCCTTGCCGAGTCCGTAAACTTTTGTGTTGCCATTTTTCTCGATTCGGCCGCTTTTTCGTTCGGCAAGCTCGGAAAAATGCCGATTACCCGGGTTCTTGTAAATTTTATTTTTTAAAGCTATGGGGGTTGGAAATTTGATTAAGAACATGAAGGTAACCTTGTCCGGCAAAAATTTGTCCGCTATTGTGTAGTACGACAACGAAAACATACCCTAATGTCAGTTGTCGGACTTGACAATAGCAAACACATTTTGGTTAGACAAGCAGTTGAAAAAAAAATGTGGTAGCAGTTTTACAAGATCGCGGGCAATCAAAATTTTTCGGAGATTGCCGAACGAATAGCAGCCGATGTGAGGAAAATCGCAGAACACAAGTTTTCGGGCTCGTCAAGGACAGGCGCCTCACGAAGTATAAAATATGTGGTAATCATCACATGAAATCGGTGTGGGCCCAGGAACTATTATTATTTTTTTGGGTTTAAGGGTATTATTAGGTATACTGAAAAGTTTGCTTATTTTACATGAACTTTTCAAGTTTAAATTTTTTAAAAATGTTATTTTCAATAATCCAAAAGTGCATTTTCCAGACCTGACATATTTTTTGTTAGTAAATATTCAAATGGGTCATTCTCGTCAACAAAACAAAACTTTTTTTGTAATTTGAAAATTTTTGTTTCATGAAAAAGAAAAAGAGGTTCTTCGAAATTTCGCCATCTTTGAAAGTTAAATTTTTGAAAAATTAAAACTCAAACATTTCACCTAAAATAAACAAAGAACTTTTCAGTATGATTTTTTTTATTAAGCCTCTTTTAATTCCTTTTAAGAAAAAAAAGTTCAAAAGAATCGGTACAGTTTTTAGTAAATGTGACAAAGTACAAAAATTTCAAACTAATAATTAATAATATGTACATTCAAATAACAATTATCTGTAATTTAAGTGTGTTATGGAAAAGCAATAAATGTGTTATTGAAAAACAATAAGAATATAAAAGAATAAAGGTATTTTTTTAATTTTTGTTGTTGAAAAATAAAAATTAAAAAAAATCGTATAGAAATATAAATTATTTTATCAATGTAATATTTTTATAAAACCGTATTTATATAGACATGTCTTAAATTGAAAGGCCAAAGTCGAAAGATTGGGAAAAAATTAAAAAAAAATTAAATAGTCTATAAGTAAAACCGATTTTTAAGAAAAGGAAAAATTTTATTTATTTATTTATTCATTTATTTATTTATTGGTTTATTTATTTATTTATATATTTATATATTTATTTATTTTTTTTATTGATTAATTTATTTATTTACTTATTTATTTATTTATTTATTTATTAATTAATTTATTTACTTATTTATTTATTTATTTATTTATATATTTATTTATTTATTTATTTACTTATTTATTTATTTTTTCATTTATTTATTTATTTATTTATTTATTTATTTATTTATTTATTTATTTATTTATTTATTTATTTATTTATTTATTTATATTTTTATTTATTTATTTATAAATATAGATAACTTTGCTAATATATTCATTTATAAGTATCAGAATATCAAAAACTGAAAAACAAAAAAAAATCAGGGTTGTGCCGTAGACAAAATAGATTACTTTACATGTATAGATTACGCATAGATTACGTGTAAATTACGCGAGATATTTTCGTGTAATCTATAATGTAAACTATAATGTTATCTATTTAATCATATGCGTGAATTCTAAAATTTTTTAGCAATAAATTAACTTTTTTTAAGATCGCAAGATCTTGTTTTTGACAATATTATTGATCATGTTTTTTGCGAAAAAATTTTCAGTAGGGATAATACAATATTTCCACATATTTCTTCTTAAATCAAAGTTAATAGATTACGCCAAATTTAAATAGATGACATAGATTACATTACATAGATTACATGTAATGTAATCTATTTTAGATTACGCGTAAAGGAACAACCCTGAAAAAAATGAAAAAGGAGAAAAAAAAATTATTCAAATCGGTTAATCGGTTCAAGCAAGCACTATTTAACTTTAAGCTTGCCTTGTTTTTTACCTTTTTAACAAATTTCGAACCAGCCTGTATCGAAACTAGTGAAAATAGTAAACAAAATAAAAATTACTTTGGGGTGTTTTTAGTATTTATAAAAAAAATGTATGCATATAATAATCCTTTTAATAATTATAATAATAATTTATACAAAATATTGTCTGAAATTTTTCTTTAACATCTGCATTTACTGAAGCTCTATTTTAACCGTCCTATCTATGCTTTTAATGGCTTTGTGTGCAGACTTCTACCGATATAAGTATATATCAAAAGCTGAAATTCTACATGCCACTATGGCAAAAAAAATTTTAGTCCATAATACACGTCCTGAATTGCTGAGAATATCAATTATTTTGATTTTCTAGCCTGCATTTTTTATTTTAAATTCATAAATCATACCTTGATTGTGGTCGACGAAAACGTTCTGTTTGAGACTACTGCTCCAAGTTAATATGAAAATAAATTGTTATAAAATGCTAGATCTGATAATTCTGGACTATTAATGCTCAAAGTCTTCCAACTGACGAATAACCCGTAATTAGGAATGTTTAAAATTCTGTTGACCCTAATTCCGTGTTAGCAAGATACAGCCTATTATAAAAATAAGTGAAGTATTTTTATTTGGAATGTGTTATAAAAATCATGAACTCTAAGTTAATGATAACAAAATTTAAAACACACGACTGAATTAAACAGAGAGTGATTTAAAGAAACTATTGAGTAGGTCAGATTTTCTTCTTATCAATGAAAATTTAACATCTACTACTCCTAATTCTAGCAATTTGGTTAAAATAACATAGATCCCTTAATTAGCTCCGACACATTTTTAAAGTGTACTTTATTTACAAAAGTAACATTTTTATGTGATAGATGATTACTTTTGATATAAAAAACAAAATAAGTTTGTTTAACAATTTTCTAATTCCGTGCTAATAACGGAATTACGGACATTTCAAATAAATTATGAACGTAATTCCGTTCGTCGAAAACTCGCTTGTTTTTTTTTTTATTTCTTGTATAGTTACAAAAGAGGATATCTTGTATGTAACTTAAATTAATTTTAAAAAGAATAGTTTTTGAAATTCGTTCATTATTATGTTGTACAGAGCTTAAAGTAATAAACTTAAAATGGTAATCTTAATATAACAATTAACAATTTTAATCAATTTTAATATAACAATTTTCAATTAATATATCAATTAACATAAACTGATGTATTATGTGTTTGGTTGTATGTATGTTTCCATGTAATATTGCAGTGCGTTTTGTTTGAATTGTGCGAGTATTTTGGTATCTTTAAGTTTTTCTGGTAACTTGTTGAACAAACTCATTCCTTTGTAAAGCCCAGCTAGCACAAATTTGTAGCAATAGAGCTAATGTTACAAATAAAAGAGTCGCAAGATTAGATATGTAACGCAACTGCAGCTCCATTGCGACAGAAAAAGCAGAATCTACGGTATATTTTGATACAACTTTGGTCGCAATTAGACAAATGTGTTATAGCTATGTTTAAAATGTGCTGTTGTAGCAAACTGAAGTTGCACGCAACAAGATGAAACAACGAATATTTTGGTTCATTTCAGTTGTATATTGTAATGTTTTAAAAATGTTTTTAATAAGTATTCCTTTACATGATTTTTATTGAAATAATTTATAAGATTTATTAGTTATAAAAGTCAGACATTACTCAATAAGTACTTTGAAAAAGAAAAATTTCATGATTATTAGACCAACATTTTATAACGGTTGCCATTTGGTCGATGAGTGTGGTTGTTTTACCTCTGGAAAATTTACGCGCCACCCAAAAATGGAAAATTCGGAAAATAATTGGAAAATTGGAAAATTTTCGAATTTTTATTACATCCATAAAATCCACAAATATATATCTAAATACATTTTGTAACGCTCCTATTGTCATATTGAACCGTAAATTCTTAGAGGAAATAAATAATACTATAGAAAATCGCATTTGACTTTTCTCAAATAAAACCGTATGGTGTAGGAAATACATAGAACGACAAAAAATATGGCAAACATACAGCTTCAAGACAGATTGTTTCCAAAGTTCTTGAAACTAAATAAAAACCTCATTGCAGCGTCCTTGTTACTAATCGGCTATCTAAAATTATAGTACTCGATCCGTATTCTTTTTCTGTCATTGCAACTGTATAACAACCTCATTGTAGCGTCCTTGTTTTTTCTGTCATTGAACCTAAATAAAAACTTCGCAGGAACATCGTTGTAACAGTAATTTGAGGAAAATATGTTAGTCACATCAAGGTTGCTAGCTCGTTACTGGATTTGTGACAACTACACACTTGAAAAATAATTTGATATGCGATGCAAATAGTTTCGTATATGACTCCAGCGCAAACTAGTGTCGTTTTTCGATTTATGCTTTACTCCACAAAAAAAAGAGTTTATTATGCTCCCAAGTTTGATACAAATTGCATTTAAATTATATATGATACTACTTGCGAGGAATTACAGAACAGTTTACATCAGGATTTTTTTGATGCATGTTAATTTGAAAGTTGATGCAGTTTGTGTTTTTTAAAATGGTGCAATGTGTATCGTAATATATTATAATTTGTAACATAATTTTTTTGGTGTAACTGTATCGTTTTGCAACTATGCTTGCATTTAAATAATGTTCGATATTAATTATATCGAAAAACAACCAGTTATGTATCAATTTAAGGATTGTAAACGAGATGAAAATGTATCGAATATTGAATCTTTCTGGGAAACCACTGTTGCTAATAAAACTAAATATATTATATTTATTAGACATTTATTTATTTATTAAATAATAATAAAAAAATTATAATATAAAATTATTGATTGCGTTTCATACAATAACTACTCTTAATATAAGTTTAACTTAAATACCGTATTCCAATTTCATTTTTGTAAGATTATTATCTAAACAATATATACATTTTATATATTTAAAACAAAATTATATCAATTGCACATTGCAGCCTATTATATAAAAATTTTTAGTTTTACATGAAAAATGTTTTTCATAAGCCTTTTTGTATTGTAATGAATTAAAAGTTAGACAAATAGGATTGCAGTTTTTTTCGATTAATTGAAACCCACAATAAAATTTATCATAAACTCCAATAAATTCACTAACCAGGAAATATATTTCATCACTACATTCAAGAATATCAATTATTTTATACACATGAATTATTTCGTGGGATAATTTTTCTTTCAAAATGCAAAAATCTTTCTTATAATTAAAATCGCTAATAAAATATGATAAACTATAAATTGGTCTAGGAAGCCCATCAAGACAACTAGAACTAATATTTGATTTATATAATGTTTTTTTCCCCTTTTGACTTTGTGTTTTAAATGTTGAATTTGCCCATAGGTTACTCATCATTTGTTGGTGCCTTTTAGCAAACGATTGACAGATATTTATAAAATTAGGTGTTATGTTTTTTTTAAAATAACGATGTTTGCCTTCGTACCGCATTGTCCATAAATGAATAACAGGACCCATTTGCCTGATGACAGTGGGATAATGCAGAAGAAAATGTTGTTTTGGGGTCAAATCTTTTTTGAACGTAGTCTTAATAGATTCTAAATGAAAACTTATTATAATTTGTAGATGTTTTATGTCATTTTCAGTTAATTCATGGCGAAATAAAATTATTATTATTTCAATAACACTAAGAACAGCTTTCCATTGACATTGGTGAGCTTGATCATAAAACCGGTCAAAAATAAACGGAAAATGTGTAGCTAGACATAATACTTGAATAGCATTTTGTCCTAAATTACTTTTTTCTAGGCTAATGTTCGATGGTTTATTTCTTCGATCAATGAATCCAAAGTTATATGCTGATATACAATTATTTATTTTATCAATGTTAGTTAAAACTTTTTGTTCGATAAAGAATTCAAATTGATATTTCAATACTAATACCACGAAGCCTTCTAAACCATCATGTAATAGATCCACACTATGGTTTTTAATAGAGTGAAAATATTTTAAATCGTTCAATATTGAATTCCGACTAATACCTTGGGTTTTGATCATTTTTAACTTTGTCAATGGCGGTTGATCGCATAAAATAGTGTAGCAGTCATCTGTTCTTAGCAATGTTAGATCTTCTGTCGTAGATTTTTTTGTTTTTTCGCTAGGCATAATACAAAATCGGCAAAAAAATTTGGCGGAGAAAGATTTTGTGAAACCAATTAGGTCGTTTGCTGCTAGATTATCGTGAGATAAGGAAAATATGGTACCTGAAACCAAACCGAGTTCATCTATAAATACACCATCATTTTCCAAGATTTTGATATCTGCGACAATTGGTTGTAAAATGGAATTTAAGTTGAAATCGTCATGGAGATCGTTTACGTAAAAAAGGCTCACTAAAAATATATTTTGTAAGTTGGATTTTAAATTGGGTGGACAGTTGACGATTGTAAAATAAATAGCGCCTATTTTATGAATTATCGTCTTACTGCCAAGTACCCTAGCCACTTCAAAGTCATCGTAGTACAGCTGAATTAAAACTTTTGTTTCGTTAACAAAATCCTTTTTAATGGACTGAAAACGATTTCCGCAACAACCAAATTTATAAATTCCACTAATACAACTGTGAGAAATATTGAAATCTTTAAATAAGTTACGGAAACTGGAATTTTTAAAAATTGAAGTCAATGTTTTTGTAACTGGTATAAATTGGAAAAAATTTTGAACGATTTTTCTTGAGTAAGTGGATGATTCTCCATTGAATCTCATCTCCCACCTAAATCCAATGGGAATTTGCTGTGGTTCTACGTAAAAAGTATTTTCAGAGAACAGTTTTCTACGTCTATATTTCGAACAAAAATTTTTCATAGAATCGGAAATTTTAATTTTATTCAATGTTATGTTTTTAATTTGGGATGATGCGGATATAATATTAATACCAATTTCAGTTATGATTTTGGTTTCACAGAAAATATCTGTAATCGTTTGCTCTGGCAACCCTAATAAATTAAGTTTGGCATAGAAACATTTCATAGCGTTTTCAAAGTCACTTAAAGTTGGAGTTTTGATTTGAAGCTCTGAAGATTTGTCTAAGCAATCGTTATGAATGTAATTGTCCTCTTTCTTTTCCAAAGAAGATATGGTACATACAGCCTCGTTTAAGTCGGCAGATGGATTATTTATTTCCACAGTGTGAGATTTGTTTAAATGTTTTTTTAAGGCACAAAAAGTTTGGAAGGTGCAATCACAATTCTTTTCTTTGACACATTTAATTTTGATGCTGGATTTTTCTTTTACGAATTCTTGATATTTTAGGTGAATTATTAATTTACTTAATTCAGCAAAAACCTCATTACAAAAATAGCAAAAAAACATTTTGGCCAGTATATTAAAATAAAAAGGGAAATGATTTAAAAAAAATTAATGATATAATGTTAATTAACACCTGTTATTTGATCTAATTTGGAGCATATTTCCTTAATCCTGGACGTAATAGTTCCTGCATTTTCAATTTCATAAAAATAATAAGCGATGAATGTCCAAAATGTTCTTAAACTATCCTCAAAATGTTGCCCACATACATAGTGCGATTTAAATAGTAAATCAACGGCTTCAATAAACGTAAAATGCACTGGCAAGATTATCGGCTCTCTTTCTATGCAAAGATGATATTGTGATGTTGCTGATTTATTGTCACCTTCAGCAATCAAATAAGGATGTACCAGTTCAGATGCGATTAATTCTTCAGTAGGAAGATTAAGCTGCGAATATAATTAGAAAACCAGTATAAATATATGTTTTTATGTGTTGCCCAATATAGATAAGAAAAATCTTACCGTTCTAAATACTAATATTTTTTTTATGGAAAATCGTTCCCGTTGGATATTGGCCGATGATTTTCCTGCTACGACTTGTGGTAATATATTTGAAAGGTAAAAAAAGTCCTGCATCGATGGCAATAATTCTGTAAACTAGAATTTATAAATATGTGTATTAAATAATTATGTGATCTGTCTTACCTTCAATTTCAGGTAAGCTTTTAAAATGTGGTCCTCTAGTTTCCATAAAAATTTGTTTAATGAATGGTGAACAGATTTTCCATTTGTTTTTAAAATTTTGATGTTTTTCGGGGTATCGTATTTCGAAGTCGTATAGAATCTATAATAGTTAAATATGAATAAATGTTAATACAAATGAATAGAGATCATTGAATAGAGTATGTTTTAATATATTACTCTTACCAGATCAGGAGATGTAAAAAAAAAGGGAAATTGTTTTGAAAATTTTCCAATTTCAGATGATGAGCGAAAAACATCAATGCGCACACTCAACGTTTCCAGAAGTTTCTGTTTGATTAATTCCTTTTGAGTGGTTACGTTTAGATTTTTTAAAATCAAAAAATTCTCGTCGCTATCTATGTTAAAAGTTGGTTGACATTCCGTTGAAACCGATGATCCTCCTGTGTTGCGTTTCCTACTAGTCTTCCCAGTAATATGTTCTGATGCGTAAGATTTTTGACGCACCCGGTTCAATCTAGAAATAACATACCCTCGATTTTTTTTTCTATCATATAAAGCGTCCTAATAAACAATAAAAGTAGAAGTACCGTTAGTTTTAAAATTTTCTGAATTATTTTTTTAATCTTACTATCCCTCCGTTTTCTTTTTGTTTAGTTTTCAATTGTGGAAATAATTCCACAATAGACAGTGCCAGCGCTGTAATGTTTGCTTGATCGGGATGATAGGTATTAAAGGTTGATACTAAATAATCCACACCCTCCCTGACTATCGCTCTTCTTTCAGTATCCGAAAGGCCTTTTGGTGACTCCCCGGTTATAATTTTTTTGCTCAAAACGTAAGCGTTTTGAGTTTGAAGAATAAAAACTTCTAAATCCTGTAATTATAACAATAAAAATTATTTCAGGGAATTTTCAGTTGATTATTCAAATAAATTACATACGTTTGCATTTATATGGATTTGATAACCCAACCGACAGTTTTGATGAGTTGCTGGTGTTGCTTGAATTTCAAGTAATTCTATTGTAGAGCAATAAAAAGAAATTTAATATAAAATTTAATGCAATTATACAGTAATCTTACTGTTATTATCGCTTTTTAGAACTATTTTTAATTGAAACTCTGGATGAGTTTTCTGTTGATTGAAAATATCTATAAAATTCTCCTCGAAAATTCTCACACCTTGCGAATCTGTAAAATAATCTATATCATATGCAGATATATTCGCATATATAGATGCTGAAAGTAAAATAAAAATCATAATTCATTTGAAAAAGATTAATTACAAATACATTGATTAAATGATATTTGCTAAAGATACGCATATTTATTTTTTTCACTGCTGAAACGATGCAATGTAATATCATAAATAAAAAAAAAATGCAATTATGAAGCAATCTTCCATCACATAGGAAAAAATAGTAAGAGTCAAAATAAAGGAAAATAATAACGGTAACCACCAAAAATAGTTCGAATGCTTTAGTATTATTATTAAAATAAATATTTATAACCTACCTGATAAAATAAAATCTTTATAATGCCACGTTTCCCCGTGTTTTATTATTTTAACATAATTAATAACCCCATTTAGGTTAATTTTTACAAAAAAAAAATCCATCCTAACGAAATGAAAATTAACTTTGAACTGATGTTTAAACTTTGAAACGATACGAAATATAGATCAAGGAGAGAGATAGGTATATTTTGTGTGCTGTTTCTATTGTAGTTTTTGCGTTTGCAACAAACTTCAACAGGACAAGTTGTTTGATGCAAAGCTTGCTGCTTATTTGATTATAACTGCATCGATTTATTTTTGGACGCAAGATGTTAATCATAATGTGATATACGTTGTACCATATATGCCGCGATGCAATGCTTGTATCATAAAACATTGCAACATTTTTAAGTGTGTACAATAAAATAACATTTTTAAGATGCGCTACAAAAATAAAAGTTTTATTAACGTTAATTTAACTTAAACATAACTTCTGCCTTTGCAACTTTTATGAAACATTTTAACAACAAGTGTATTTTTCTGTAACAAAATAAAAACAGTATTGTAACTGAGCCGAATGATTTGTTGCCAATCGCTAAGTCGAAACTGTAATATAACCTATATGTGACCAAATTTATTTCAAAAAACTGAATTGCAACCGAATTGTAACTTATTTATGTTACAAATCGAAATCTGTGCTAGCTGGGAGGTGTATTACGTCCCGTATTGGTTCTTATCGGTGGGAGATTTAAATCGTTCTTTTATCGTGTCTCATGCGCATGCGTGTCAGTTCTGTATGATAGTTGGAAGTTGTGTTTAATTAGTTTGTTTTTTATTTTAAATATAAGGATTGTGGTTTGTAATTTGCAGATTATTTCTATGGGTATTAGTTTAATGTCTAGAGTGTACAATGATCGTGTTGGTTGTAGCTTAGGGTATCCTTATTATTTTGATAGCTTTGTTTTGAAGAACTTGCAGTTCGTTCAATTTATATTGTGGAGCATTGTTCCATATTGGGTTCAGATATAAAAGGTGTGTCATGATGTGTGCGTTGTAAATGTTCCAGAGTGCTTGTTTGTGTAAGTATGGTTGCAAACGATATAATGCAAAAAAAATTGGTCTTACCTTATTTTTGATTTTATCGATGTGTTGTGCCCAGTTTAATTTATCATCTATTATCAGTCCTAAGTATTTTGTGCTATTAACCCGTTTTATTATGCTATTCGTTAATGTTATATCGATGATGTTTTCTTCAGCTATCGGTTTGTGTTTGGTGAATATTATTTAATTGCTTTTGGCTATGTTTATTTGTAATTTAATTTCTTGGAGGAAATGGGCTATCATTTGAATGTCATCTTGAATCTGACTGAGAATGGAGTCTGTTGTCAAGGCCGTGTACATAATTGCCTCGTCATCAGCATACATCTGGAGTTTTCCATTAAGTTTGATGTTGAATATGCCGTTAATATAGATCGAGAATTCTGGTGCTGAGAGCATGGATCCTTGAGATAGCTCTTGGTTTGTTGTTTTTGTTTTACTTTTGCACGAGCCTATTTCTGTAAATTGTTGTCTGTTTGTGTGAAAAGATTTAAGCAGTTTAAGTTGGACTTTTTTAATACCACACTCAATTTGGATTAAAAAAGTACAAAATCATAAATATTTCTTATTACAACTTTTTTTTATAGTGTTAATAAAAATATTGTTAAGATTATGTTGATTTTTTTAAATTTTAAGTCATAAATCGTGTATCCATAACAAAATAAAAATCAATTGTACAAAATTTTGGAAAATTTTGTGAACAGAAAAATAACATTCTACAATTTTTGTTGTAAAACTTAATACGAATATTGAAGATTTTTTTTTAAACTTTACAAAGGGACTTATGCAATTTAAAAAACCAACAACTATTTTACAAAAAAAAATTTCTATTTACAAACACTTTTATAAATTGGAATCATAACGAAAATTGGTATTAAACATTTTCAGTTTCAATCTGGTTGTTTAAGTAGAAAAGTAAATTTTTTAAAGTTGTGATAATTTAGTGGTCTATCTATATACATATAATAAATAGTGGTCGCGATACAGTCCCTCGTTTAAACAGTATTAATAATTAATATTAATTTGCATCATAAATTAATATTATTTATTATTATTAATAATTAATATCATAATAATTAATATAGTGTGAATTATGAACTTCGTTCAGTTTTGGTGGAGAATAATAAAAATTAAAAAATATGACGACTAGCATAGCAGGACAACTGACGAATTGTATAATAAATCAGTTCCTTACTGACTGTATGGTAAGATATTTTAACTTAGAGTCTACATATCTATCTTTATATATATGGGACGTTTTACCTCAAACGCATCAAGGCTGTGTTCAAAATTCAATCAGTCGTAAAAAATTTGTTTATGGCGCAAATATAAGCTAAGATTATAGAGTTTCTTAAACTGTTTAACTGTTATACTTGTAAAATTCATCGCATCTTTTGATAGAAACCATTTTTGATGTATATTTGCTTGCTAAATACGAATATAATCTTTTCCTTAGTTAGAAGCTACTTTTTTGTCCGTAATATCCAATAACTTTCCAAAAAACTGTGTTTTGTAATAACAAACGCACAGCGGTCAATTTTATTTTCTAAAAACGTATAACAGATCACATATAACCTATCCCTAAATTAAAATTTTCACATGCCGTCCCTAGTCCCTATCCTATACAAAAACTACCAAAAAGTATTTGCTTTTTATAACTGACACCCCATTTATCGTTGGAGTGTTTAAAAAAAACCTTATTTCGATGTAGTTTGGTTTGCTGAGTACGAACCTAACCAATATTATACTAAAAAGTCCACTTTTCGATCTTGGACCCTAGAAAACTATTAAAAACTGTATTTTGAGTTCCAAGATCACCAAAGTTTTCGCGAAATTTGTATTTTTTTGAACTGATTATATCAAAAAGTAAGGTTATGTTCGTGTTCAGCAAGCAAAGATACATCAGAAAAAGGTTTTAATTAAATGATCTATTGATTTAACAAATCAGAGAGACGTGACCACAATGGTTAAAAAACAACGTTCATCAACACCTCGGAACGCATGTTGTTGTGGAACCTATTAGTCTAAGATCCGGCTGCAGGATTAGTGCGCTCATCGATTTTTTGCTAAAACCAAATTTTTATGTATATTTATAATTAGGAGAATATATATCTACCAGGTTGCCTATCAAAATTTGGCCGCCAGTATTTTTAATTAAATTATTTTTAATTGATTTTTGGGAAAAAATTTCGTTCACTTGTTTTTTAAATAAAATATCGTCTACATCACGGCAATTTATATAAAGATTCTAAAAATTCACGGTTGCCATTGCGCACCTGGCCGCACCTCTTCGCAGCCAGGTGTAAACAGGTATGATTTCGATACATTTATACGTTCATAACGTACATTGATTAATTCTATATCAAATTAAAGCTAATTTTTTTCTATTTATTATCATATATGGTTGCCTAATTAAATCCGGCCGCAAATAAGGGTTGCTGGCTGTTAAAGATGATAAATATTTAAGGTAGAGTGAAAGAGAGCTAGCGCGTAACATCATTTGTCAGACGAGGATAGCGATTGCCAGCTGTGCGACGCTCTTAAGTCATTGCGCATGCGTCGAATGTTAGTGTTCTCAACCACCGGGGAGTAATAGAGACGACTTAATAAATACTCCAAAAAATTGTCTTCCTTTTCAAAATGACAAATTTAAAAATTACAACAAAGAATGGTAGAGTCCTAGTTTATCCCCCCAAATAAATTTGCGTTTTTTTTTCAGATAAATAGAAAGATTAGGTCCTCTGCATCCTAATTATGAAAAAAAAATTTGCGGAAATGAGGGGGTCAAAAGTTATAAAGGATTAAACTTTCAATTTTACCTTGGTCCCCCCTTTGGTTTTTTTTTTAGTTTTTTTTTTCCTTATTTTTAATTATTATTTATTTATATTTTATCACACACTAAAATATTGAAATTAAAAAAAATACCTTGGTCCCCCCTTTGAGTTTTTAGAAGTAACTTGATTTGATTTTTTTTTTTGACTCGCGACCTTGCGACCTTGCACAACTTCGATCAAAAATAGCACCGCTTCAATTTGAGCCATAGCACCGCTTCAATTTGAGCCATAAACAAACTTTCAACAACTAATAGATTTTGAGCACAGTCTTGATCCCTTTGACGTGTATCATTCCAAACATATAGGTCAAAATCACGAATTTTCAACCAGAAAAAAATTAACACAAATTTTTTATTTGTTTTAACTTTTTTTACAGTGGGAGACAAAAAAAAACAACATTTCATATAGAAGAGAATTTTTTGTAATCGCTAGTGGTTCTCCCCTTAAGCTAGGGCTAATTTTAAAAACCACGAGTTTGATATTATGTTCAATTTGATGTATTTCACGAACTACTTAACGCCTTTTAATTTTTTTTGTTTTGCTAATAAAAGTCTTTTTTTAGTTAAAATAAATACAATTACAGTTTTTGATTAGTTGTTATAATAAAAAGAATTAAAAAAATTAATTAATTAATTAATCTCCGTTGAATTTTATTTTTTGCCTCATAATTTCATTACTTTTCTACATATAACATAATACCAAAGATTTAGATTTTGGCGATTTTTTTTAAAACCATGGAAATTTATAAAAAAAACTTCATCCTTATAGATTTATTCAAAAATTTCTATAATTTCCAAAAAATATCGCCAAAACCTAAATTTTATGAATTAATAAAGTTTTAAAATTATAGAAGAAAATATAAAAAACGATCAATGAGGTTTTGCGTAGTTAATTGTTAAAAAATTATAACTTAAAATATTATTATAAAAATCTTTCTTTAACATTTGAACACAACAAAAAAATTTAAAATCTGTACAGTAGCTTATTAAATTAAACATTTATAGAACTCATGGTTTTTAAAAAGTAACCGTAGTTATAAAAGGAAGAACTGTTCATGACAAAAAAATAATTGTTCATGGGCAGAACTAAACCAAAGGAGAAATGCTTGTGTTTCAAGACTCAAATTATTTAAATTCAACGCCTCAACGGGAGCTATATTTCTTAATTTACAACAGTAGAGGAAACCATAAGGTTACAAATTGGTAAATATAAACAAGCAGCATGTAAGTTTGGTGAAAAAGTTGATAAATATTTATTTTTTAAATTTTTTTACAGACCGAAAAAGATTTAAAATGGCAAAGTAAGATGGAAACTAAGAAACTTCCTCGAAGCCAATGCTCCAAGAAAATGTAAAACCATTGAGTGACGTAGTAATTTTCTCAATATTACAGCAAAAAGGATAATCTGCAATTTTATTTCATTTAATACAAGTTACATTAATATCACATGAAGTGACGAAAAAAATGGAAACAGACATGTATTTTTATGCTTTAGTGTGCCGGATACCCAGAAACGTTTCCTTGTTCTTTGAGTAACTCCTGATAAATTAGAGAAGAAACTGCGATTATAATTTAGTAAACAAAAATCCATTCAACATACCGAATTCTAAAATATTGTAAAACATTTTAACTATAAATTGTTTACAAAATATAACAAATGTATGCAAAAAAGGGTTTTGTTTATTAACGGGGTTCCCATATGATATATGTGTATGTTTATATATATATATATATATATATATATATATATATATATATATATATATATATATATATATATATATATATATATATATATATATATATATATATATATATATATATATATATATATATATATATATATATATATATATATATATATATATATATATATATATATATATATATATGTACATATTATATATATATATATATATATATATATATATATATATATATATATATATATACATATATATATATATATATATATATATATATATATATATATATATATATATATATATATATATATATATATATATATATATATATATATATATATATATATATACATATATATATATATATATATATATATATATATATATATATATATATATATATATATATATATCAGTGACGGATTAAGAGTTCAGGGGGCCCTGGTGCGGGTAAAATTTTGGGGGCCCTTTATCCTCATTTTCCAAAATTGATTACTAAAAAAAGCGGTCCTCAGCTGCGAAAAAAACCCTAGTAAATTAAAGTATTTTCAAAAATTTACTTTTGATGACAAAAAAACAGAACTGAATTTTTGATGATTCAAAACTGCATGTCTGAAATCAGAACTGGGAAAAACGATAACAATTACACCCTTAAGAAATCTCTGGAATAGAGGTATACAATGTGTATCATGAATTGATTCTCTAGTTCAAACGACACTCTTGCATCAGTTTTTAATTATGGATTCCATTGTTTTCTCAGATTCTCAAATAAATAGTTCCAAATAAAATTTTCGATTTCTCTATTTTGCAATCTAAAAGGCTTTTAAAGGCTTTTTAATAATCTATTCGAATATTTTAAATAAAGATAAATAATTTATAAATAAAATAAATAAAAAACAATAGTTTTAATTCCGAACTTCCGAGAGTGATGAAACTCTGGGCTCGAATCACAATGGCAACTTTCTTGGAGCTCTTGAACTTTTGGCTAAACTTGATCCTTTCTTAAAAGAGCATAGTGATAAATTTGGCAGCAAAAGAAAAGTTATGCGACATTTGAAGCAAACTTAATGAAATGATAATATGATATTTAATGATATTTTTAGGAAGAACGTCGTACCCAGTGGCGGCTTTCAAGCGTTGATTCGATTGTTGTAAGGATTGTTGTAAAGATTGTTGTAGAGATTGTTGATTATTAATTTTTATTTCTATGAAATTAGGCTCGATGTCAATACTGTTATTTGTTACCGTAACCTTTCCCAGCTGAACGATAACTTTTTAAAATGAAAGTATTCAATAACATATTTACATCGAGAGTAGCGCTTCCAAAATTTCCGTTTTGCCAATACTGGCAAAGAGTTTCACGTTACCGGTGTAATACCGATACTCTAGAAAATAGAATAACTGTAACACTTTTTTTAGAAAAGTTATTGAAATAAATATAAACAAAATATTTAAATTAGACTTTAGTCAGATTTATTTTATATCAATTAGTAAAAAGAATACTTTTAATTATTATTTTCATTAAAAATATATACAAACAATTTTATAAAGATTAGTATTGCAATAAACTTTTAATAGAATTTCAATAAATCTTCTTCTATCTATCTTGTTCTATCTTCCGTCTATCTATCTATCTTCTTCTATATAAATAAAAATGTAAATGTTCGTTTGTTCTACATAGGTAATATCCTTAAGTACTGGATCGATTCCTTTGAAATTTGGACGATTAGTTGCATTTGAATAAAGGCGGGGTTTTACGTGATTTTTTTTTAGCTATTTATGTTTCATAATATAGGCTGTCAACAAGTACAAGTTTTTCACCTGTTTTATTCTCAATTAACTCAATATTATAGTCGAGTTTCACTTCATGCTTAATTTAATTGATTAGTTTTGTATAGTGATCAGCCCATAGATTATTTTATCTAATTTATCAACCAATAGGGTTGCGACGTGTCCTCTTTTCGGTAGGACTGTCCTCCTTTGGAGCAAGAAGATCCTCCGTCCTCATTTACTATAAAGATCGGAAGAGTAAAACGTCGCAATGCTTTCGTTTTTAATGAATTTTATTTCCTCACAAATTTGCAATGCTCATTGCTCGCTCGCATTGTAAACTTTTGATCGAAAATAAACTAGTTCATTTAACATCTCAACAATAAAGTACTATTATACAATTAAAGTTAAAGTTTTAGTAAAGTATTTAAATGGCTAAAATTATTTAGCTGTAAACATGGATTTTATTTAAAGTGGCGCAATTTGGCGTTAGCAAATGTTAGTGCAAAGCAAATGCAAACGTTAGCAAATGCGAATGTTAATTATAGTAAATAATACCGTTAATGCCAAACTAGGATTTTGGGGCCTCCTAATTGAGAGTCGTGAAAGACGTGGAGGGTATGAAATTTGATAAGAGTTTTTTGTTAATTTCTAAATATTGTTACGTTTTTCCAACCTTACTTCGAATTGGCCTAGCTCACAATTCGATAAACGCAATTCCAATCTCTTCTGAGTTCGATCACTGATTAGTAAGCAAACACACCAGGTTTTATTAAGTATTCAACACCTTAATTGTTTCACAACAACAGGAAAACAATGCAGCAAACAATATTCCTAACTAGAATATTCTTCCAACAGCTTCGAAACTACAACGGTTTATTGTAGAAATTTCCAGTTCACAACGTTAAAATAATACACAAAGTATTTCTACCCAATAACACAATTATAACTTTATTACACTTATAACTTTACACAAAATCTAATTTAAAGATCACTTTTATAATTTTAACTTCACAATCGCAGGTTTAAAATAAACTAACTAATTCTACATTTAATTTCGCTTTACTGTCGCACGTCTAAAATAAGACTAATTAAAAACTACAAAAGGTATTTTTCTTATATACCTTCTGCAATACTTCTAGATAATTCGACATCACTTTCCAGAAACCTTGAGAAAATATTAGAATATTCGATTATTTTACGTTATGTTGATTTGATTCATAAAATCGTTTATGTTGACCCTATTTCTAAGAAGAGACAACAACAACAATATTCATTTCATTGATTTGTTTGTTGTGTTTTGTTGTTTTTATTTTCCTGGAAGTGACCGTAATCGTCTAGATTTTTCTGAATCGTAACAATATGTTTATTGAGAAGATTTGGTTGATTCAATTTGGGTAACTTCAGTGCACTATACAATAAATGTTTTCTTAAAGATCGTGGTACGCGTAAAATAAGGCAATCAAAAATTTAATTTGTCCATAACATCAACTATACGTTCATCATCAACATGCTTTCCTTATCGTAAATGAGCTATTGGAAAAAAATTTTATTGTGTGTTGTAGAGTTTGTGAAATTTCTTGCATCACGTGGACTTGCTTTTCGTGAAATTTTAGGATCAAATGTGTTTTGGAAACTTTCTTGAATTTGTTGAATTATTGGCTAAATTTGATCCCTTTTTACAAGTACATATTTTTCGTTTTGGCAATAAAGGAAAAGGTACACTCTTTTCATGTAACATTGACAAACGATTTTTTTCTATTTTGCGTCTAAAATAAAGTCATTTCGATACCCAAATGCGTATCGAAATGGCTTTCATTACGATACGCAAAGTTTTGTCTTTCAAGGTTGGTCACATTGGTCATACAAACGTCAGTGAACATTAAAATGAATAATTATGTAAATAAAATTAATAAGAATATCTAAATTAGTGTTAAATATTTTAATTAATTAAAATAATTAGTAATAATAACAAAATTTGAAATTGACTATTTTTTAATAAAATACACATTTTTTAAAATTTCAAGACAAAAAATGCAAAATAGAAAAAATAGTATAAAAAACTCGTTTCATAAGACGTTTTATCGCACTTATCCTTTAGAAAACTCCCCGCTGCGCGGGTCGTTTTCTAAACAGATTGCGTGCGATAAAATCGTCGATTATGAAACTAGTTTCCTAATATACTATTTTATTATTCGGAATATTTTTAGGAAACGCATCGTATCTTTCAAGCACAATTTGTGAAGAATTCATCTCTATAATGGCAAAACATGTTAAAAATCACATTGTTTCGGAAATTATAGAATCTCGATATAATTCGTTTAGCGTCGATTCCACTCAGGATGTGAGCCATACAGACCAGTTGTCTTTTTGTGTTCGATATGTTAAAAGTAATATGATTTGTGAACGATTTATTTCATTTATTGAAATCGAAGGTCATTCATTAAAGACGTATTATCTTTTTGACATCATTATGAAATTCCATAATGAAAACGAAATAAACATTGATAATTGTAGAGGCCAGTCACATGACAACGCTTACAATATGGCAGGTATTTATGGTGGCCTACAAAGATTGATTTGTTAAACAAATGAAACAGCAATTTTTGTCCCTTGCTTTGCGCATTCATTAAATTTAGTCGGTAAAAATAGTGTTTCTGGCAATACTGCTGCAACTAAGTTTTTTGATATGGTTGAAAAACTTTATGGATTTTTCGTATATTCCCCTTTTCGATGGAATCGATTGCAAGAACAATTAACCGAAAATAGCGAAAACATGTTAAAAAGAGCAACTGGAACGAGATGGTCAGCTAGGTACAAATCAGTTCATGCTTTACATTCTTGTTATTTAAAAGTGTTGCATATTTTAAAAACTTTCCAAAATGAGGAAAGCTTCAGTGATGATAACAAAGCAGTGGTAACAGGTTTGATAAAAAAACTATGTCACTTCGAAAATATTTTGATGCTTGTACTCTGGAAAAGTGTACTAACCAAGTTTAATTTTGTGAATCGAGCATTACAAAAATCTAATATAACTGTCTCGGTGACAAAAAAACTGTTTGATTCAATAGTTACAGGTTTGGAAAATAAAGATTACAACAAAATTTTTGATAAAGCCTGTCAGCTTTTAAATTCTATTCTATCTAATATTCAAACCGTAAACAATATTCGAACTCGATCAAAGTCACAAACACTTTGTCCAGAGGAACAAAAAGACCACCTTGAAAAATCGTTGTTCAAGCCAATTATTAAGGCTTTGCTGTTCAATCTGAAAGAGCGTGCTAAAGTTTATGAAGATCTAGATAGCCAGTACTCGTTTTTGATACAATTAAATTTAATGAGTTATGAATAGATTGCTATAAATTTTTGCAAGGCAATAACCGCAAAATACCCAAAAGATCTCAATGCAAATCAATTGATTGACGAAAGTCAATTTGTCAAAAATTATTTCACATTTGATAATTTAAATTATGAATCGATGTACAAAACAATGTTCAATGATAATCTTTCCACCACTTTTCCAAATATCGATATTTTATTACGAATGTTTTTGTGCATGTTTGTCACTAATGTTATAGAAGAACGATCATTTTCAAAACTGAAGTTAATCAAAAGTTATTTGCGTAATGCTATAAGTAACGATCGTTTGAACGATTTATCCATTCTTTCTATTGAAAATTAAATTTTGGACGAAATTAAATTCGATGAAATTATAGAACAGTTTGTAACACTTCAGCACAGAAAAAATGTAATTTAAATGCCTGCAAATAAATATATTTCAAACATGTCTGGCTTTATTTTCCATTTTGCTTATGCTTGGGGCCCCTGAATCGCGGGGCCCTGGTGCGGCTGCCTTAAAACTTGTATGATAATCCGCCACTGATATATATATATATATATATATATATATATATATATATATATATATATATATATATATATATATATATATATGTATATATGTATATATATATATATATATATATATATATATATATATATATATATATATATATACATATATGTATATATATTACAAAAAAAATGTTATTAAATCCATAAATGCTTTTTGTTGATACTATAAAAGGGTTTGTTCTTTTTCTAAAACTTTTGTGAAAACAATTTAATAAATTGCATAAATTTCACAATAGCTCTGATAAACGAAAATATTTATAGTGTATTCTTTTCGGCTGTACTGAACAAATATCAGTACAGTTCCAACACCGAATTATTTTTTTTGTATTGAAATTCATTCCAAAAGAATACGAAATTCGATAATTTGGTGTTGGAACTTGTTCGGTACAGCCGAAAAGAATACACTATTAGTTTGATGATTTCACAAAATATTTATTAAGCCAAAAAATGTTTCTCCCATTTTCATAATTTAATTTATAAACCTTACAATCCTTTGTTATATGTGAATAAAAGAATTTGTAGTGCTTATAAATATTTTTTTTCACAATGACAATATATATTGTAAAAATGTAAATTTTACAAAAATTTTTGTGTGTTGTATATTTATAAAAAAATTGTAAAATGTATGTAGAATTTTATTAGTTTCACTTGGTTTTTTTTTTGAGTGCAATTTGGTGCAAGTCTTCAAATAAGATATCATGTTGCGCGGTGTCAAATGCTTTGCTAACATCCAAAAAAAGACAGGCTGTTATATTTCCTTTATCAATATTAGTTTCAATGAAATTTGTTAAATCTAAGCATGCAGTAAGTGTGCTTGAACTTGTCACAAATCCAAATTGGTTTTCATTTATTATATTGTTGTCTGTCAGGAAATGATTTAGTCTTGTTTGTATAACATATAACATTAACATTTTAATAACTTAAATGTAAAAAATCAGTATTCTATTAACGTTAGTCGTTTAATATAATCCTGATTGATCCACAAAAAAGAATATTTTACAGAAAATAAATACCGATAAATTTTTATGGTCTTAAGAAAATGTTAGTAATACCTTAACCTTTTCCATAAGAAAATTGTCTCAAACAGCAAATTTTCGTCGATCAACCAATCAAGGTATGATTTATGAACTTAAAACCAAAAATGCCGACAAGAAAATTAAAATAATTGATTCTCAGCAATTCAGGGCGTGGATCGCGATATATTTTTATTCCAAAAAGCTTAAATTTATCTTATTTTAAGGCGTTTTATAAAATAGCACGGAATAATGTACTAGCCCGTAATATTGTACACTTACCTTACCTTAATTTCGGCGAAAACTATTACTTTTAAAGGATTTTCATATTAATTACTGTCTTAATTAATAGTCGTCTTTTTAACTATTTAATAGGATTTATTTTTCTGAGTGTAGTTAATCTGCCAACCGAACATTGTGTATTATGGCAGCATATTATGGGAGCGTAAATCCACAAGAAAATGAAAACCGTGACCATATTAAAGTCAAGTTTCTACAAATACCATGCAGCCCTAGGTGTAAGTAACGAAAGTTGTGAATGAAAAGCCGATTAACCACAGAAAGCAGATAAAGTGCTGGTTGAGAAAACAATCGACAAAAAATCAAATATATATATTCGATTGGCCTTATTTTAAATACCACATTGCAATAGACGCTGACAAAAATAAATAGAATTAAACCTTTATTTTTGATTCGGAAAGGTGAAGCAGCAGAAATAGTTGAAGCAGTTCTTAAACAAGATCGAACGTGCTGTTGTTCTGCAAATATGTTTGTGAATATGAGCAATAAAAAAGGTTAAGTTGAAGGGTCGTTTCCAACGATTAGTAGAAGGTATACAAATTGTCATCTGAAGTTTAACGTTTTGTACATCGCGCTCATGCTAATACCCGTGTTCCTTTTAGGTAAACTTGCTACCCGAACCGAATTTTAAATGGAACGACTTAAATGTGAGGTGTATTAGATTTTTGATCTACTACAACTCAAATTCTTTCTTACCACACGTTTCCGACATTTTTTTTTGACAATAAATTGTTTTGACTTTTTTGAAAAACAATATTGCTAAACAACGTAAAAGAAAATTATTAGTTTGACAAAATTTTAAGTTTAAATTTTATTTTGAGTTTGTTAAATTTAAGAAAATTAATTAAATATTAAAAAATTTCTGAAAATTAAAATTATGATTCATGCAAAATATAAACAATTAAAGAAAGCTGGACAGAAATATGACATTTAGGCTAGAAATTCTAAATTTGTATAAGCATTTGGGCAAACATATTTGAAATTATTCTCTAAACTGACAAAAACTCTGGCGGTGAATAGAATCGTAAGTTTGTCACGTAGCTTTACCATCATTTGATATGGTTAACTTGAAAACGAAATTTAGTACAAAAGTAAAGGAAAATGTGGTAAATGGAACACACTTAATATATGCATGCAAACGAAAAAAATGTGCATTCCTTTGACTACATAGACAAAATTAAGCTAAACTTGAAATACTATACTGGGATGACACATACATGCAACAATATTCAATTCAACAAAATTAATTTATTAATCGTTCATACATGTTTTAAGCATTTGTACTAAATTTTCTCCCAATGAAATGATTGAAGCAGTTCTGTTTCGCGTTTATAAGAAAAGGAGGGGTCATTTTTTGTCGTGCTGTACTGGTAAACATTAATATTAATCTTAATTATTTGATTCGCCTAAATGTTTGTTTTCTCTTATACATTCGACAACTTTCTTTTTTGTTTTTGGTATTTTGTGAGCAAGCGCACAACAAATAAAATTGAATGTATGAAACGAGAATTGAATAATTTGATAAAATTTAATTAAATTTTTATTAACATCATTGAACTTATATTATTATTGGTAAATGAGAAAAATTAATAAAAGTACTACACAACAACCAGTTAGACTGTATAAAAAAAACATTGTTTAAAAAATTTAGCAGAGCGTGGTTTCGATCCACGGACCTCTGGGTTATGGGCCCAGCACGCTTCCACTGCGCCACTCTGCTCTTAAAATATCTGATTATAATAACGGTTTTAAATTTTATACTCTTTTAAAAAGGCATGATTTAATAAAATTTTAAATTACTTATGGCTTAAAACGATACAAAGTAGTGAAAGGAAATCAGTGTGAGGTTCAATGGATACTATCACAATTCACTGTGTTTGATTAATAATAATGAAAAATCAGACATGCTAACGAAAAGTGGAAGTTTGTATGAGCAAAACATTGTATATAAGAAAAGAAGGAAGCAAAGGATGTACTGGGGATGTTCAAGCAAATTATCCGAAATAAATGGCAGTGCGAATATAAGAATAAAAGTCTAGCGACAGGAAAAAGTACAGAGAACCTGTGAATACTTCTTTTAGAAAATTATAAAATCTTCAAAGGAAGTACGAGAACGATTAAAACGATTAAAAGTATGCCAGCGAACTGTGGAAATTGGCAGTATGGAACTGTCCCTATGGAAATTGGCAGTATGGTTTCTACAAAAGCAACTAAATGGAAATAATTTATGCGAAAGATGTAGTGTGGTGGAGTATATTGAGAATTCGATTCTGGTGTGGTAGAAGTACGACCAGATCTCAATTCAATTCTTTTTGGAGTGAACGGAAATTCATGCATATAAGTTACATGCTTCACGAATAACGATATTGGTTGAGACATTGCTCTCATTTGGACAAGTTCAAGAAGACTCACGAGATTCAATAGAAACATGATTGATTTCATTTTTCTAGCTATTATATCATATTCACGTACACATTGGCTTGGCTACCAAGTCCGTTTTGGAGTTAAATAATTTCACTCTTGGATCGGAGTATATTACTATCCCCCCTTTTCTCTCATTTTCCCAATTTGATACCTTTATTACACTCCAATAAACACATCATTTATTATACAGATGCTGTTTTCCAGTTTCACAGAACACTCATAATCAATCACAAGCCCGAGAACTTCTAATTCACATCTATTTTCGATTACATTAGCATCTGTAGAAACAACATATAAAACATTGAATACTTTTCTTACACCTATTTAAATTTTACTATATACCGTTCTATTGAACCGCAAATATTAAACAAAACAAGCAGAGTGGCGCAGTGGAAGCGTGCTGGGCCCATAACCCAGAGGTCCGTGGATCGAAACCACGCTCTGCTATAATTTTTTTTGTAACTTTTTTTAAAAATTTATTGGCTTAGCCATCCATAATAATCCTTTATTGACTTTAAATTTTATAATACAGTTGTATACATTTAATAGTTTACTGAGATCAGCTTTTAATAGTAAGCTTTACAACAGATGAAATTAATTAGTATGAGTATTGCGAAAAATAAGTGAAAAAGAATGTTTATATTTTCAAATGCAGTTCAGTCTGCTTAGTAAATAATAAAAAACTTTTATTTACCTAACCTACTTAAATCTAAACTTAAGAGCTACGTTGCAAAAATTAAGCGGTGGTAAAGCTAATGGCGTTTATCAATTCATTTTCAATATGATTTAATTTATTTATGTATCTATCATTAGCTTCTCTAGCAACTACATTGACAAGCTTTATATTTAATTCGTTGTGCAGTCTTAAAGTGCTATAACGTCTAGGGCGTTTATATATAGTTTTTAGAAATTTGTTTTGAATAATTTCTTAAATTTCTTTTTATGACACAAAGCAATATCCCACCAAATTGGCGCACCATAAAGTATGATATTAAGAATCACACACTTGTAAATTAGTGTCTTATTATGACTATTCAGTTTACTATTTCTGTTGAGTAGAGGATATAGACTTTTGAACAGTGCATTACATTTTTGTTGTATTTGAGTGACGTGTGTCTTAAATGTTAATGATTTATCCAAATAAATTCCTAAATATTTAGTTGAAGGTTTCCATTCCAAAGAAGAGTTTTGAATCAGAAAGGGTTGTTGTGGAAGTTTACGGGATGCTCTGCACCTAGTAAAATAAATAGCTTCACATTTTGATATGTTAATACTAAGTTTCCAGTTTTTAAAAAATTCAAGAATTTTAGTGAGGTACAATTGAAGCTTATTGATAATAGATACCGCCAGCTCATCTGACACAAATATTGCAGTGTCATCAGCAAATAATGATAATTTACATTCACTATCTCTTGGAATATCATTGATGAATAAACAAAAAAGCAAAGGACTCAATACGGCACCTTGAGGAACCCCAGCTGGAATGCTAAGTATAGACGACATGGAATCAAAAATCTGGACAAAAAATGTTCTATCAGTTAAGAACGATTTTATGATTTTAATTAAAAATATTGGAAATCCATATATAAATAATTTATAGCAGACTGCGTCTTGCCAAACTTTATCAAAGGCTCGTTCAAGGTCTAATAATATCATTCCTGTAGATTTTAGCGAAGATCTATTAGATTTAATATGATTGACTACACGATGGATTTGATGAACTGTAGAGTGTCCAGATCTAAAACCAAATTGCTCGTTTATAATTATTTGATTGTCAGTTATGAACTCTTCCATTCTTCTTTTGATAATCTGCTCAAAGAGTTTTCCCAATGTACAAAGAAGACTAATAGGTCTGTAGCTTGTAGCAAGAGTGGGGTCTTTGCCAGGCTTTAAAACAGGAGTAATTTTAGCTTTTTTCCATTGAATTGGGAAATAACCTAGCTTCAAGCAGCACTCGAACATTATCTTAAGAAAATGGATTCCACTTTCAGGAAGATTTTTAAGTAAAATAAATGGAATATTATCTACACCTGGAGCTTTGAGCCTTGGAAGGAATTTCAAAATATCAGAAATTTCAGAAGGGTGAATTTCAGAAATTGGAGCATTGTTATCCAAATTATTGAAATTAGTGCAAAAGTCATTCACTTGTTCTTCAATTACAATATTGGAGTTTGGAATTTGATGAGCGTCAAGGAAGACATCAGACAATACTTGTGCTTTTTCTGTATTTAAGAAAATTCGATTTCCAGTGTTGGGAGTAACTAATGGTGGAATGGACTTGCGATGGTTTTTAAAATGTTTAGTTGTTTTCCAGAAGTTTCTTGAACCATTATCCAAGCATTCAAGCTTCGTTTGCCATTTTTGATTATAAAGAATATTTATATGATATTTAATAATTCTATTTAGCAAGTTTATTGAGGTTTTAATGTGAGCAAGGCGACTTCTGAGGTAAGATCTTCTAAGCGAATTTCGGTGTCTGATAAAACTTAACACTTGATCAGATAATAACAATTTATCAGTTGGAAGAACAGGCACAAGCGGTACGGATAGATCACGAGCTGAAGAAATGGATGCTGTCAAAAAATCGACTGCAACGTTGACATCTGAAATAGTATGAATTGAACTTAAATTGAAATTTTCAATTTCAGATGAAATATGATTCTGATAAATGCTCCATTAGCATTTTTATAGTTAAAGTATTTACGATGGCAATGATCTACTTGATTATTAAATACTATTGAACAGAGGACTGGCAGATGATCGGAGCAGAGTGCTTGAATGGTGTTAACTTCGGATATCAACTGAGGGTTGTTTGTTAAAAATATGTCAATAATACTAGGGACTCCAGCAGGACTATAGTGGGTAGGATCTTGGGGAGCGATAACAACACAATCAGAGTTAATAGAATAATCATATAAAGTTCGACCACCGCGGTTAGTTCTAGGACAAAACCAGTTAGGATGCTTACAATTTAGATCACCACCAATTAGGTAAGGAATATTACCACTACAAATTTTTATAAAATCATTTCTGAGATGCTCAGAATTCGAATATGAACAATATACAGAAAATATTTTAAGTTGATTATTATCACTACTTATTATATTAATACCCAGGGATTCTATACAATTTAATTTAAGGTCAGGAAGAAGCGAATGTTTAATGCAATCTTTTATAAGAATACCAACACCACCCCTACGAATATTTTCTCTATCATTACGATAAAATCGAAAATTAGGAATCGAAAATGAAATAGAAGGCTTTAAATGCGTTTCACTAATAAGTAATATATCAATATTAAAATTATCTAAAAACTGAATTACCTCAAATTTTTTTATTTTTTATACCGTACGCGTTCCACACACAAATTTTTAAAGAATTATGGATAACAGACATATTTAATAACAATATTAGCCATAACATCAAATTGTTCTTCTTTGGAATGGCACCCCCGAAGTCCTGAAACAAGTTCTTTGAGAATTTGTAATAACTCATGTGGTGCAAACAAATCATTTGTGCTATCTGAATTAATATTAATTGAATTTTCATGATTGATTGCATTTGTTTGAACCACTGTACTGAACTGCATTTTTTTGTTAACAAAATTATTATTATTATTATTAAAATTTTTATTGTTGTTTTGATGAGGTATTGAGGGAATAATAGGAAAATCCTGTTGTTGAAATGAAAACGTAGGTTGATTTGAAGGTCGACTCAACTTATTTTTTAGATTCAGATGATTTTTTATTTGAATGTATTTTTCTCTTTCTGGACAAATTATAGAGTTAGATGTATGATTTCCACTACAATTACAGCAAACATGTTTAGTAATATCGTTTTGTAAAGGACACTCCATATCATCAATATGTTCATCTCCACCACAGACATTACATTACATTTTGGCTTCATGTAGCATGCGTTCGCTCCATGACCATACATTTTACATTTATAACATTGGAGAGGACCTTTGCTGGTGGATCGACAAATTTCCCATCTGCACACTGTGTTATTAACAAATCTAATATTTTTTAATTGGTTCAGAGACATTGATCCCTTTTTGAAAGCAACAAAATAAAGGGCATCTTCACTGTTTCGACGATATTTTTTAGGAATAGTTTTCCAAACATTAACAGGACTCAGGCCACTATTCTCGAGGCTTTTCTTAACTTCATTTGTATCCATGTCATGGAGCCCACATAGTACAAATTTAACAAAACGATTTTCCTCAAGCGTATATGAGAACATACCATTGTTATGTTCTTTTAATTTAGTAAAAATTTTGTTATAGTCTGATAGGCTATATGTAAGTATTTTTATGCCAATTGACATTATTTGTATATTATATTTTGAAATATTTAGTTCCTTCATAGTTTTATGAATCTCCGTTGAGGAAGATTTTGTAATTATTGGAGGAATTTTTTCTACAGGTTTTCTAGAACTTTCACCATACGGAGAACTAGTTTGCGATGTTTTTGCATATTTTGATAAATTGACGTTAGGCGGTAAACCTGCATACCTGTTTACTGTTGGGATGTCACTCATTTTAATGCCTTGACTCATCTGTTTAATGCTGCTGAGCGAGCTCCTAGGGAGGCTACGCATCTGGCGACTTATAGTTCTTTTATTTGTGAGCATCCACACACAATAATCACAAAACAATCAATTTATATTTCAATGTTTAACTTTAATTTGATTTGAATTTATAACTAACAACAAATCCAAACAAAAAATAAAACACAGTTAGAAATTTTAATATTGAAAAAATTTGATTATTTAACTTGATAATTTGATGTTTACTTAGCCATCCATAATCGTCGATCAATTACAATTTATTATATATTTCATTATATTATACAGGTGTATCTTGAATTATGCGGTAGTTTGGGACCGTCAAAATAGCGCACAATTCAAAAACGCATAATTCGAGACTAAGAGTATACACAAAATTGCGGGTTCGGTACCAAAGAAAATGAAAAATATTTATAATCATAAAAAGATATTTTCACCATTATTTTTATATAAAACAAATTTTTCTATTCACATGAAAATCAAATGGTTTAAGTAATATAAAAAATTAAGTCGATAATACAGTTATGTATAGAATAATTTTCTAATTTGACTTTTTTAATTCACTAATTTGACATGATCTTCCTAGCTTTTCTGACAAAAAATTGGTCTTCAGTTTCTGTCAATTTGAGATGTTTTTATGGCACTTTCCTTACCGTAAATATTTAATGTAGGAGCATATGTAGTTTTCAGACTTATAAAATTTGTTAGTAATGATTGCTTTTTACAGCGATCTGTCTGTTTGTTTGATTCAAAGTAAGGAACCATAACCTGCCTAATTCACGCTGAATTTTAAAGCCTCTTTCCAAATCAGTCTCAAAAAATTGTTGTCGATTGACAATAGCAATTCCGTCTGATAAAATATTTGATGTAACGGCTGGTGTCGTTTCGGGGTCTGTCTCATCGTCGTTCTCGTCAAGTAAATCTTAGTTTTCAAATCCATATCCTCCAAAAGTATGTACTCGATCTACGAAATACCTTAGTTCACTTTGAACTTTTGTTACTGGATTTAATATATCGACTCCACGTAGCCATTGTTTCCAGAAGCTTTTAAGTGTACATGGCTTTAATTCTATAAAGGAATTTGCAATGAACTTTACGCAATTTCTCATGGTTTAATCTTTCAATAGTTTACTTACTTTTATTATAACAGTAGAGTGATCTTATTTATCCTGCAAAAATATTTTTTTCTGTGACGGGAAGTTTAAAAGTTTAACATTTTACTTCTGTTGACAGGAAAAAAATGTCACTTTTTATAAAATCCTTTTTTCCCGGATATATATATATATATATATATATATATATATATATATATATATATATATATATATACATATATGTATATGTATATATATATATATATATATATATATATATATATATATATATATATATATATATATACATATATATATATATATAAATATATATACATATATATATACATACACATAAATGATGAATATTATGAATTTTTATGAACATTTCTGAATATTTGGGTGTTATAAAAAGTTATACCTTTTTCTTCTTGATGTTAATAATTCGTTTTGACAAATAAAATGAAACTTTATTTTAAGTTTTTATTCAAGAAAAATTGACAACTTAATTTGATGGAACTTGACCTAGTCACACTAATTCATATAGTCTTTTCTTGAGGTAAGTCCGTATGGTGAATATACATATGTGTTCGGTCGAGACAACGTGATAAAAAAAGTAGGGTCTGCGTCGGACCAGACGGTGGAAGTTATACTTCTTTGCCCATTCGCTCGCACACACGCACACAGACAGACAGATAGGATGCATAAAAAAAAAATAACTAAAAAAAAAACAAAAATATTATTCAAAAAAAAAAAATGTTATTCAAGAAAAAAAATATTATTCAAAAGAAAAAAATATTATGCAAAAAAAAAAAATATTATTCGAAAAACAAATACAAAAAAAAGAAACATATTATTCAAAAAATAAATAAAAAAAAAAAAATATTATTCAAAAAATAATTATTATTCAAAAAAAAATTATTATTCAAAAAGTATAAGAACGTATAGTTATTAATTACTAGAAGGTACACCCGCACGGCGATGCCCATGCTTCCCAGATAAAGTGGTTGAAAACTGCTTTTTTTTTGAGTAAATTGTCCGATAGTTTTTTGTAATGTCATTTAATTTAACTTATTTTATTAGTAATATATAAAAAGTTTGAAAAAAATGTAATAGTATCATTTTGCAGTCAGCAAAAGCCATTAAGTAAATGTCTCTAAAGCTATAGATAAATTTACATATTAAATGTACGTAAAAATTAAAACACATTGACAGGCAAATAATAATTAAATAATTTTTATAAATGTAGATGGCAAAAGATTAGGGTTAGAAAAAAGTTAAAATTTTATTCCAAAGATTTAATTCAAATAATTCAATGTGTAACGAACAATTAGGTGAGCGTAAATAAATTTGTTTATTGGATGTCACAATTGTCAATTACTTACTCCGAAGCCACCGTACTCGTCATACAAAATATAGGTACACTGGTTCATTGTTATTGGTTTAGCGTCCTATTTCATGTAGACTTATAATCATTTATCAATCCATAAATTTTGCTATTCTGAAGAGGGTCGTATTGCAATTTGCAAATATATTTTATCGATTGTCTGCAATACTCCACTCCATTGATGCATACGCCGGCCGATTAAAAAATACCACCATTTTTAGTGAATATTTTCGTTTAATGAGTTTTATTGCTTTATGGTCATCGTCTTATTTCGACATTCCTTCCCACAACTTAAAACAAAAATTGGAAAAAATAATAATAAGACTAATTTCATTTGTAAATTCAGACTTATATATTATTATTAAAACAGTCAAATCACAACATATGTTAACATATTTGCATATATTTTATAGATCCCTTGCAATAACAATAATAGTTTTGAAAGTAATGGAGAAGCATATATCACTCAATAAGTAAAACACTTTAAATCTGTAACTTTGATATTGTTCATAATCTTTTTCTTCGGTACTAAGGTTCCAATGCAAATTCTTGGTTCATCAATGTTTCTAAGAAGAGGAAAAGAAACGTCAATTTCCAATTTTTGGAACATGTGAGGGCAGTTCTGCTAATGCAAGCAGGTTTGTTTAATCATATATAAGCGATGCTTATATGTATCGTATTGGTGCTAATGCATAGAAATATGTACATATTTTATATAATTGCAAACCATAAGAACATATTTGTTGTAAATTAAAAATATGTATTTGTTAAAAAATAATTTAACATAATTTTCATATAAATGTACACATTTGTTTGTCACATTATACATTAACTATTCATTTTAATGATAATTCCGAAAGGTGAAAAAAAAATTGATCAAAGATAACTAAGCGAATAATGTTTTATTATTATAAAATATGATTGATTTAGTAATTTCGTCTTTATTACCATACAGCATAAGGTTGATTTACTAATTTCGTCTTTATTACCATACAGCATAAAGGTTAAAATATAACTTGAAACAGCGTGACGCGGTTTCTCGTTTAACACCCCATCAAAATATTTACAACGAGCGCAAAGAAGTATAACTTCAAAAATCATGATTTTTCGAAGTACTATACGCAGCCATTTATCACGAAAAAATTAGATTTTTTCTGGTTTTAAATGTTCAAATGTTTTGAATTTAGATGACAATAAAAATATTTTATTTTGGTTGTTAACGCTTTTGGTTTTGTTTTGTTTATGTTAACATTTTTGTGATAACTATTCTTGATAAAACTGGTTTTGTGGTCTTCGGATTAAATTTATCTTTTTTGATAAAATTAATTGAAATAAAAGTGACCTATAAAGGTTGACGTATAAATTCATCTTTTTATCTTTTGACTGTTCGGTCCGGTTTGACGTAATATTCCGAACACTACCATTGTAATATTTTTTCAAGATTATTTTTTCAATAATTATATTAATATTTTTCCAGTCACAGAAAAAAATAATGTACTATACACGGGAAAAATATTAGATTTTAGCTCTTAGTTTTTTGAGTTTTAGCTCTTTGTTTTCAACACAACCTCGAGTTAAAATCTACTACTTTTTTCCCTTGTATATAACTATTGTTAATAATTCTCTACTCTAAAGCGGGGCATTCACATAGAACAGAAACAGAAATTGAAACTGAAAACTATTCAAAATTCAAAACTCTATTATGACAGTTTCTGGAACAGAAACAATTAAATTTTAATTGTTTCTGTTTTAGACAAAACAGACGAATTTTCAGTTTCTGCTTCAGTTTCTAAATTCGGTTTCTGTTTCAGTTGCTGTCAAATTTGTATGAAATTCAGTTTCGGTTTCTGTTTCTGTTGTATGTGAATGCACGGCTTAAAGGCTGCAGTATAGTTGTATGTGGGAAGAAATAATTTTAATGTTAGAGTGGTGGAAATCCAAAAGCATTATCAATGACAAAAGTATTATCAATGATTTTAAATGATTTCAAAATCATTTTTTTAACTTCTGGGACAAACATTTTGTAGAACCACACAAAGCGAGTAATTTGTCCACATTCAATTATCATCTCCCGTTGTGGTAGGAATATATAATTAATATTAAGAAGAAATGTGAAAAACATGTAAAAAAGTATTTATGCAATGCCAAAAAGAGGATGAACGAAAATTGGGTAGTGTGCGTACAAAAAATAAATACGTATTAGTTATATTAAAAGTTGTACCGGAAAGATGAATCGCACTAAACTAAAATTTAAGCGCATAATTTAAAACTTCGACGCTAAATTTGAACCACATATAACCAAAATCGCATAATTCAAGTGCCACATAACTCAAGGGACCTGTATTTCATTATATACAATTTATAAAATGTTACTCTCCAAAAATATAAATAAATAATATGTTTGACAAAAATTATAATAAAAAAAATTTCTAATTAATTATTTCAATATCTGGTATCTGGGTCAGATCGTATTCACCCTATTATTCTTAAAACATTTGCTAAAGAACTACCTAGCACCAGTCCTTAATAAAATTTTCTATTTGTCATACAATTGAAAGGCATTTTTCCAGAAATTGTGATTGCAGCACCATCAATCTTAGGTGATTTTTTCAGAATTTTCTTCCGTTGGGGGGCTGAGATAAAAAACAAAATTTATTCAAATTTATTAATGGTCGAGGTTATTTCGATGATAGAATGCTTGTATATTGAACAATACATTCTGGCCGGTAATTGTGACTATTTCACGTAATTGTGGATGGTTCAATGTATCTTAAGTGGTTTTTTCAGAATTTTCTTCCGTTGGGGGGCTGAGATAAAAAATAAAATTTATTCAAATTTATTAACGGTCGTGGTTATTTCGATGATAGAATGCTTGTATATTGTGACTATTTCACGTAATTTGGATGGTTCAATGTATCTTAAGTGGTTTTTTCAGAATTTTCTTCCGTTGGGGGGCTGAGATAAAAAATAAAATTTATTCAAATTTATTAACGGTCGTGGTTATTTCGATGATAGAATGCTTGTATATTGAACAATACATTCTGGCCGGAAATTGTGACTATTTCACGTAATTGTAGATGGTTCAATGTATCTTAAGTGGTTTTTTCAGAATTTTCTTCCGTTGGGGGACTGAGATAAAAAATAAAATTTATTCAAATTTATTAACGGTCGTGGTTATTTCGATGATAGAATGCTTGTATATTGAACAATACATTCTGGCCGGAAATTGTGACTATTTCACGTAATTGTGGATGGTTCAATGTATCTTAAGTGGTTTTTTCAGACTTTTCTTCCGTTGGGGGGCTGAGATAAAAAGCCAAATTTATTCAAATTTATTAATGGTCGAGGTTATTTCGATGATAGAATGCTTGTATATTGAACAATACATTCTGGCCGGAAATTGTGACTATTTCACGTAATTGAAGATGGTTTAATGTATCTTAAGTGATTTTTTCAGAATTTTCTTCTGTTGGGGGGCTGAGATAAAAAATAAAATTTATTCAAATTTATTAACGGTCGAGGTTATTGCGATGATAGAATGCTTGTATATTGAACAATACATTCTGGCCGGAAATTGTGACTATTTCACGTAATTGTGGATGATTCAATGTATCTTAAGTGATTTTTTCAGAATTTTCTTCCGTTGGGGGGCTGAGATAAAAAACAAAATTTATTCAAATTTATTAACTGTCGAGGTTATTGCGATGATAGAATGCTTGTATATTGAACAATACGTTCTGCCCGGAAATTGTGACTATTTCACATAATTGTGGATGGTTCAATGTATCTTAAGTGGTTTTTTCAGAATTTTCTTCCGTTGATAAGCCGTTGGAGGGCTGAGATAAAAAATAAAATTTATTCAAATTTATTAACGGTCGTGGTTATTTCGATGATAGAATGCTTGTATATTGAACAATACATTCTGGCCGGAAATTGTGACTATTTCACGTAATTGTGGATGGTTCAATGTATCTTAAGTGATTGTTTCAGACTTTTCTTCCGTTACGGGGCTGAGATAAAAAGCCAAATTTATTCAAATTTATTAACGGTCGAGGTTATTTCGATGATAGAATGGTTGTATATTGAACAATACATTCTGGCCGGAAATTGTGACTATTTCACGTAATTGTGAATGGTTCAATGTATCTTAAGTGGTTTTTTCAGAATTTTCTTCCGTTGGGGGGCTGAGATAAAAAATAAAATTTATTCAAATTTATTAACGGTCGTGGTTATTTCGATGATAGAATGCTTGTATATTGAACAATACATTCTGGCCGGAAATTGTGACTATTTCACGTAGTTGAGGATAGTTCAATGTATCTTAAGTAATTTTTTCAGACTTTTCTTCCGTTGGGGGGCTGAGATAAAAAATAAAATTTATTCAAATTTATTAACGGTCGTGGTTATTTTGATGATAGAATGCTTGTATATTGAACAATACATTCTGGCCGGAAATTGTGACTATTTCACGTAATTGTGGATGGTTCAATGTATCTTAAGTGATTGTTTCAGACTTTTCTTCCGTTACGGGGCTGAGATAAAAAGCCAAATTTATTCAAATTTATTAACGTTCGAGGTTATTTCGATGATAGAATGGTTGTATATTGAACAATACATTCTGGCCGGAAATTGTGACTATTTCACGTAATTGTGAAGGGTTCAATGTATCTTAAGTGGTTTTTTCAGAATTTTCTTCCGTTGGGGGGCTGAGATAAAAAATAAAATTTATTCAAATTTATTAACGGTCGCGGTTATTTCGATGATAGAATGCTTGTATATTGAACAATACATTCTGGCCGGAAATTATGACTATTTCACGTAATTGTGGATAGTTCAATGTATCTTAAGTGGTTTTTTCAGAATTTTCTTCCGTTGGAGGGCTGAGATAAAAAATAAAATTTATTCAAATTTATTAACGGTCGTGGTTATTTCGATGATAGAATGCTTGTATATTGAACAATACATTCTGGCCGGAAACTTTGACTATTTCACGTAATTGTGGATGGTTTCATGTATCTTAAGTGGTTTTTTCAGAATTTTCTTCCGTTGGGGGGCTGAGATAAAAAATAAAATTTATTCAAATTTATTAACGGTCGTGGTTATTTCGATGATAGAATGCTTGTATATTGAACAATACATTCTGGCCGGAAATTGTGACTATTTCACGTAATTGTGGATAGTTCAATGTATCTTAAGTGATTGTTTCAGACTTTTCGTCCGTTACGGGGCTGAGATAAAAAGCCAAATTTATTCAAATTTATTAACGGTTGAGGTTATTTCGATGATAGAATGGTTGTATATTGAACAATACATTCTGGCCGGAAATTGTGACTATTTCACGTAATTGTGAATGGTTCAATGTATCTTAAGTGGTTTTTTCAGAATTTTCTTCCGTTGGGGGGCTGAGATAAAAAATAAAATTTATTCAAATTTATTAACGGTCGTGGTTATATCGATGATAGAATGCTTGTATATTGAACAATACATTCTGGCCGGAAATTGTGACTATTTCACGTAGTTGAGGATAGTTCAATGTATCTTAAGTAATTTTTTCAGACTTTTCTTCCGTTGGGGGGCTGAGATAAAAAATAAAATTTATTCAAATTTATTAACGGTCGTGGTTATTTCGATGATAGAATGCTTGTATATTGAACAATACATTCTGGCCGGAAATTGTGACTATTTCACGTAATTGTGGATGGTTCAATGTATCTTAAGTGATTGTTTCAGACTTTTCTTCCGTTACGGGGCTGAGATAAAAAGCCAAATTTATTCAAATTTATTAACGGTCGAGGTTATTTCGATGATAGAATGGTTGTATATTGAACAATACATTCTGGCCGGAAATTGTGACTATTTCACGTAATTGTGAATGGTTCAATGTATCTTAAGTGGTTTTTTCAGATTTTTCTTCCGTTGGGGGGGCTGAGATAAAAAATAAAATTTATTCAAATTTATTAACGGTCGTGGTTATTTCGATGATAGAATGCTTGTATATTGAACAATACATTCTGGCCGGAAACTGTGACTATTTCACGTAATTGTGGAAGGTTCAATGTATCTTAAGTGGTTTTTTCAGAATTTTCTTCCGTTGGGGGGCTGAGATAAAAAGCCAAATTTATTCAAATTTATTAATGGTCGAGGTTATTTCAATGATAGAATGCTTGTATATTGAACAATACATTCTGGCCGGAAATTGTGACTATTTCACGTAATTGTGGATGGTTTAATGTATCTTAAGTGATTTTTTCAGAATTTTCTTCCGTTGGGGGGCTGAGATAAAAAGCCAAATTTATTCAAATTTATTAATGGTCGAGGTTATTTCGATGATAGAATGCTTGTATATTGAACAATACATTCTGGCCGGAAATTGTGACTATTTCACGTAATTGTGAATGGTTTAATGTATCTTAAGTGATTTTTTCAGAATTTTTTTCCGTTGGGGGGCTGAGATAAAAAACAAAATTTATTCAAATTTATTAACTGTCGAGGTTATTGCGATGATAGAATGCTTGTATATTGAACAATACGTTCTGCCCGGAAATTGTGACTATTTCACATAATTGTGGATGGTTCAATGTATCTTAAGTGGTTTTTTCAGAATTTTCTTCCGTTGAGGGGCTGAGATAAAAAATAAAATTTATTCAAATTTATTAACGGTCGCGGTTTTTTCGATGGTAGAATGCTTGTATATTGAACAATACATTCTGGCCGGAAATTGTGACTATTTCACGTAATTGTGGATGGTTCAATGTATCTTAAGTGGTTTTTTCAGAATTTTCTTCCGTTGGGGGGCTGAGATAAAAAATAAAATTTATTCAAATTTATTAACGGTCGTGGTTATTTCGATGATAGAATGGTTGTATATTGAACAATACACTCTGGCCGGAAATTGTGACTATTTCACGTAATTGTGGATGGTTCAATGTATCTTAAGTGGTTTTTTCAGAATTTTTTTCTGTTGGGGGGCTGAGATAAAAAGCCAAATTTATTCAAATTTATTAATGGTCGAGGTTATTTCGATGATAGAATGCTTGTATATTGAACAATACATTCTGGCCGGAAATTGTGACTATTTCACGTAATTGTGGATGGTTCAATGTATCTTAAGTGATTTTTTCAGAATTTTCTTCCGTTGGGGGGCTGAGATAAAAAATAAAATTTATTCAAATTTATTAACGGTCGAGGTTATTTCGATGATAGAATGCTTGTATATTGAACAATACATTCTGGCCGGAAATTGTGACTATTTCACGTAATTGTGAATAGTTCAATGTATCTTAAGTGATTTTTTCAGAATTTTCTTCCGTTGGGGGGCGGAGATAAAAAGCCAAATTTATTCAAATTTATTAACGGTCGAGGTTATTTCGATTATAGAATGCTTGTATATTGAACAATACATTCTGGCCGGAAATTGTGACTATTTCACGTAATTGTGGATGGTTTAATGTATCTTAAGTGGTTTTTTCAGAATTTTCTTCCGTTGGGGGGCTGAGATAAAAAATAAAATTTATTCAAATTTATTAACGGTCGAGGTTATTTCGATGATAGAATGGTTGTGTATTGAACAATACATTCTGGCCGGAAATTGTGACTATTTCACGTAGTTGTGGATGGTTTAATGTATCTTAAGTGATTTTTTCAGACTTTTTTTCCGTTGGGGGGCTGAGATAAAAAATAAAATTTATTCAAAATTATTAACGGTCGTGGTTATTTCGATGATAGAATGCTTGTATATTGAACAATACATTCTGGCCGGAAATTGTTACTATTTCACGTAATTGTGGATGGTTCAATGTATCTTAAGTGGTTTTTTCAGAATTTTCTTCCGTTGGGAGGCTGAGATAAAAAGCCAAATTTATTCAAATTTATTAACGGCCGAGGTTATTTCGATGGTAGAATGCTTGTATATTGAACAATACATTCTGGCCGGAAATTGAGACTATTTCACGTAATTGTGGATGGTTCAATGTATCTTAAGTGGTTTTTTCAGAATTTTTTTCCGTTGGGGGGCTGAGATAAAAAGCCAAATTTATTCAAATTTATTAACAGTCGAGGTTATTTCGATGGTAGAATGCTTGTATATTGAACAATACATATTGGCCGGAAATTGTGACTATTTCACGTAATTGTGGATGGTTCAATGTATCTTAAGTGATTCTTTCAGACTTTTCTTCCGTTGGGGGGCTGAGATAAAAAATAAAATTTATTCAAATTTATTAACGCTTATTAACAGTTTCTCATATTGATAAAATTCCATAAATTTAGTTAAACGTAGGGCATGTAAAAACCCGGTTAATTTTAAAAACCTGGTTTTGGTTTTTAATAAAATAAAAACCCGGGTAACTGGGTTTTAACCGGTTTTTTCGTTATTTAAAAAGCTATATTTCATACAACTTTAAATATATTATAAAAAAAATGAAAATTACGTTTTAAATTCTTTATACAGTACCTAAACCAAAAATAGAAACGAAACTAAACTCATAATTTATTTTTTTAATAAAATAATATTTAAGAAAAATGAATGTGTCCAACAGGTCAAATTTCACAGATGAACGTAATCTAATACACAAATCACCTGCGATCGAAAAGAATCTCTCACTGTCTGTTGAAGTGGGTTGAATTGATGCCAGAGCATTGAATAAGTAGTTATTGATTTAATCGATTTTTCCTTAGTAACGTAAAACATTTTCATTTCTTTTTGGAGACTACTAAAAATTGCTATGGCTTCGTTAGAACAGCAGAAATTGAATAGTTGTAGTTGTTGAGTAGTTGTTGTAATAAGGAACCACCCGAGTAGAAATTTTTCAGGGTTTAAATGGGATCCTAATCAGGTTTGCCCTAGGCCGGATCAGGCATTGGTAAGGCAGCCTGATTGGGCCCTGATCATGAGTGTTACGCCTTTTCCCTTTTCTTTTATCTTTTTGCGTTTAGAAAAAAGATTTTGCCGGATGAGGTGTGATGATTTGGTATGCACCGAGTACGGAAATATATGTTTTCTAACGAGTTGCACACAATATTTGTTTGCATACTTCATGGAATTAATTAGAACAGTTTCTTAAAGTAAAATTTGATTAGCCTTGAATGTTACTAAAAGTATAAAATTAATTATTTATTCCTTCATTGAAAATTAAAAAATCAATCGCTTAAATCAGCCTAACATTCTATTGAGATAAGTTTAATAATTAAGTCATGGAAAACGAAATAAATATTTTAAGTATAATGAAAACAGCAATGGAAACTAAAAAAAAAACATAAATTGCAAAATGTTTAAAAAATTTTTTCCGATAAAAGACTGCAGAGAAGAGTTCAGATCATTGATAAAAATTTTATGTTCGAATACTTTATTGAAAAGTGTATACCTAAGAATTTAATATAAACAACTAAAATAAAGTTACGAACAGTAAATCCGCAAGCGAAGATATAAACTCTTTGTATTTGGGCAACGTATACGATGTTAACAACTATACTGTAGGTTACGAATATTTTTATGCAGAAACACGATCCATTTCTATACGATTTTCAATCAATGAATCTATCTATATTCTATAATTGCATCCAGAATACGAAAAACTAAATTAACTTTCTAGAAGAAACAATAAAATGAACTTTCCATGTTTACAGGAAAACCCGATTTTCACGGCAGACCCCGGTTTTTTTTACGGTTTTGTAAAAATCAACAAAAACCCGGATAACCGCTTTCAGTTTTATCCAATTTACAAGCCCTAGTTAAACGTTATAAATTTTATTAATAATTTCATTTGTACTACTGGTTTCAATCTTCTAGAGATCATCGACAGGTACTTTGGTACAATTCCAATAAATTTATGTATTTAAATTAAATTCAGTCATGAATTTGAGAGCATGAATTTCTTCTGAAAATTATTTAAACAAAAATGTTCAGTCAAATAAATAATTGACTTAATTTAACACGTTTAGTACAATTTAACTGCAATTGGAGCGCAGTCTTAATATGTACAGAAAATAAATTGAAATCTATATTATTGACATCGATAATGTATTTTATCTTGTCTGTTGTATTTACATTTTCGTCAAACCTAAGAAACATGTATTTGTGTGCACTTGTATGTGTTATTCGTTTTTTTTTAGGTAGATTTCATATAAAAATCTACCTATTGGTATGTGCTTCATCTCGGAATTTCGGAAAAATTTTAGTGCCAAACGACTATATATGATAAGCGGAGACGGAAAATCAAAATGAAAAAAAAATTTATATATATATATATATATATATACCGATATGAGATATAACGGAATTTGGCGGCACTCTCACGGTCGCATTTTTCGACCTACACCAAAATAATTTTTTGTGTGTGTTCCGGCAAATAATGTCTTGGACAAGTTCGTGAACTGGCCATATCCGGGTACCAGTTAAGCGGCTAGAGCCTAAAATGTCGAATAATCTAGGGCGCTATAACTTCCGTTTGAATCATAATATTTTAATAAAATTTATAAATATTGAATATTTGAACATATTTCTATCATTTTTATCCAGATGACCACTTTGGCGTTTCAGGTTCTTCAAAAATCAGCTGTTTCAAAAATTTGCTAAACTTTGCTGCCCTTGATCTAGCTGAAATGGCCAAGCTCATAGTTGAAAACTTTTTTTCACGTACTTAAAATATAAATCTTTCTAAAATTTTCAAAAATAATAGTTTAAATTTAACGGTTGAGACCCTACGGCTGTTGAAATAAAAACAAACGCAAAAGACAATGCTTTCATCATGTTTCAGTTTATGTTATTTAAATTCATCTTGGCTTTTAAACATACTTTTCAACTATAGCCTCAAAAAATTTCAGCTTTCTAACCCAAAAGGTTCCATTTTTATAAGCATTATAATGCAACCCTTAATATATATATCAATATACCTTAATATATATATATATATATATATATATCAATATATCATAATATATATATATATCAATATATCAACCTTAATATAATATCAACCCATTTAATACCATAGAAAAATTATCAAAATCTCTTTTGTTTTTATTTTTTTACTAAGTAACCGTTTGAAAAAAGATTAAATAAGAACAAAAAAACACAACAACAAAAGATGATTTTGAAATAAAATTGTTTGATAATGTTATAAATTATGTGTGATGGTATAATTGTAGTTGTGACGTAGTTCATTTGATCTTTGGTGGATTTAATATGTTATTAAAAGTAGTTTAAACCAACTTAAATAAAACTGTTCCGAAATTGTATTGATGGAGTTAGTTCGGATAATGTATTTAATTTGGTTCGATAATTTTTTTGAATTATTCTGTTTCTACTTATATTTTTTATTTAAACTAATCTGACTTATCTAATTTTATTTGGACACAAAACCGTCTGGCCCCGAAATCTACCTATTTCTAGCGGATATACCTGCCGCTGGGATTTTTTTAGTTTCATCTGATCGCCGAATAAAAATAAATTTATGTTTGAGTTGAGTTGAGTTTTTTATTTTTATACAATTTTAGACTTGATGCGAATAATACGTGTTGTTTTTAGTGTTATATTTTGAATCTATTAGCGAATTGTAATTTTTCTTTGTCTAAGCGTGTTTGTTATTCAAAAATACTAAGTTTGTATACCAGTTTTTTTCAAAACTCTTACTTAGATTTTTGCGTTTTCTTCTTCAATATTTGCTTTTTGTGGGAAATTGAGATTGATTATTTGGCGTACAGCAATTCTGCATATTCTAAACTGATATTTGTTATTTTTTCCTATCCTAATTTCAACGGAGTTTAATTTATCGAATAAAAAACCATGCGTTATAAATTTTTTGAATTCTCTAAGGAAAATTTAGAAATTGTACTCATAACTATTTTAGAGAATGTCGATCATGACGATGTTTTGTCTCTTAATTTTATGAATGGACCTCTTATAGCGCTTATTTGTACAAAATTGGCCCTTAAATGCAATGAGCGCATGCGGCTGAAATTAAAAAATTTGATTCGACGAAACAAATGCTTTGTTTCTAATCTTTTAGAGGCATCAAAAATAAGAGAAGACGTTTGCAAAACTCTTGAAATATCTAATAAAAATTACGTTTTGGATAATAACAGCGAGAAATTATTAGATATTTCAAATGATATGCAAACGGATCAAGTATGTGAAAATAAACTTATGGTCGATTCAATAAGACTTGAGAAACACAGTGATATTGAAATTGATAATTCTGAAATTGATAATTCTATTGAAATTGACAATATTAAAATTATAGAACATGATTTGATGATGGATACTGAAGATACTATTGTAGTTTCTCCTTTGAATAAACCATATTCAGATTTGGAATATTCATGTTTGAATAATATTTTAGTAATACAAACCAAAACATGGGGTCAGATTTTTAATGCACAAACTCGTCAATTTGATAAATTTAAATATTCTTCCGTATTTTCCGAGCTGCTCTCCAAAATGACGGACTGCCTAATATGTATTAAAGACAGCCAAATTAACAAAACTTCGATTTGTATTCGTGCATACTGTGGGCATAGAGATGTCAAAAACGGCAAAGAATGTCGAAAATTTAAAATGACCAATAAAGGTCAGAAGACCAGCAATAATTTTAGTGTAGCCGTTTCATCTCTAAAAATATTTCATCCTTATATTAAATCACGTGTAGTTAGTCGATTTTATCGACAGAAAGTTAAAGAATGTTTGTTAAAGTCATCGGTTGAACAGTTTTCAGAACAATTATTTTTGAACGAGGACAAGGATTTCGTAAAAGCTACTAACACATTATTGAAATGTCCTACTGTAGATGTCCTACGAAAAATTAAGTCTGAGGCTCTAATGGGCCAAGACAACCATGTTGATGATATTGAAGACATATACATTGAAATTAAAAAAACAAAAGGCACTGCTGATCAACATATACAGCAGTTGTCAAAATGGCCATTTTATGTTATTAGTTTTAGTAAAATACAAACAGAGATGATTAAACTGATAACAACTAAAAATTCGGACGAAAAGCTGGTCGTATATATGGATGCAACAGGCGGGCTTGTACGACAACCAAACCCAGAAATGCCATCTATTTTGTATTATGCTCTTATAATTGCTATAAAAAAAGTGAACATGATCCTAGTGATCCCTTTCCTATTAGCGATTTTGTGAGTGCAAGTCACAGTAGTCACAGTATTGGAACTTGGCTCAGAGCGTTTAAAAGGTTTGTTTTGAATCATACTCATAAATGGCCTATTTTTGATACTGTTGTAACTGATTTTAGTTTTGCTGAAATTAATGCCGTTTTAGAAGGCTTCAATAATTTAACAGTTATAGATTATTTAAAATTATGCCATAAATCTATAACTTCAGCAAAAGTTGCAAATTTAAACAAGTATGTTAAAATACATCTTTGTTGTTCACACCTCTTTAAAAACGTAATGAATGATATTAATGATTATTTTCGGGTATCCTCGCAAGTATCAACATATGTTAAAGAAATAGTGGCATCATTTTTCATATGTAATGATTATGCGACAATGAAACAAATTTTTCAACATTTTATGTTACTCTTAAAATCAAAATATATATCAGTCCAAACCGTTTCCGCTTTCAATCATATTATAAAAACTACGATAGACACTGAAAGCGTAAGTTTAGAGGAAAACTGCACCACAAGCATGTATGAAGAAAATGAACTATTCTATAAAACTATTTACGAGCAGAGCCCATTTTACCAAGACTTTTTACGAATTTATACAGAGTGTAATTTAAATGAAACCAGCATACCACATCAGGTGGTTAATAATTTCTACAACCCTGGTTTTGCTGAAAAATTCATTAAAAAATATATGACGTATGTACCATTGTGGTCACAGTTAATATATAATGAGGGTAGGCTAAGTAATAGTCATATTGAAAATTACTTTTGTATTATCAAAAGACGTTGTCGTGAAGCATCACATCTAGGAAAGATGCCCACCAAGTGTCTTCGATTTTTAAAAGAAGTTGAAACACGTAATAAGCTCATTTATCAAAGATTTAAAACAAAAATTCCCAAAAGATCTTTGAAAAATTTACCGTTTAATTTAAAAACAAAAAAACTAACTTTGTTGGATTCATTAAATAAAACTGAGACATGGCGCAAAAAATATATTACAGGGAACTCCGTTAAACATAATTACTTCAATTTGAAAAAATTAAAAGAATTTAACAATAAATCTGAATTAGAGCAAACTAAAATAGCACGAAAAATTCAAATTAAGACCCCATCTGATTTCAAATTGTCAGAAAAAGAGAAGAATTGTCAGACAAATACATGGCTTTTATCTAACGGCAATTGTATAAAAACAGATTTTTATAAAAACACTTGTGCCTTTGATGCAACCTTACAGTGCATCGTAAACATAAAATTAAAATTTAACTATTTATTTCAAGAAGCCTGCCCTATTTCAAGTGTTGTAAATGCTTTACATAACGGAGATAGCCAACTGGCGCAACAATTAAGATACGATGCTCTTTTCCATATTAAAAAAAACGTGAATCATGATTTCGGCATGTTGAGCAATTGTGAATGTAACATCACACTCATATCGGATTCTTTTTTTAAGAGATATCCCTCTTGCGAAACAGAATTTCTTTGTAAAATCTGTATGAAATCCACAACAGAAAAGCGTCCGTATATTGCTATAGATACTTGTTTGCTAGAACAACATGGCATTCAAGAATTGCAGAAGAGTTTTGTTCCAATACCACCAAAACGGTGTTGTGGTTTCATTTTACCTCCAAAATCTACGGTGTTTAACGAATATGCTGTAATTAACACAGAATATCGTGATTCTGCAAAACAAAAACCTATTGCGCTACACCCAGAGAAATGTTTGCTTATATAATGCATATGACCGTATAAATTATGCATAAGACCGCGTAAAAAGGAACTAAGAGGCGAATTTCATAAATCATGCATTTTCGTTTAATAAGTTTTTATAAATCTGACAAATATTATTTATGCTTCTTTCGAGTAAATCTTAAACTATTATGAGATGAATTTATGCAAGGCATTTAAGCAATTATACGTACAAATGTATAAATTATACATTATAAACATAATCTTTAAAAATAAATCAAACATTACTTTGTATGATTTAATAGTACTTATTTATAATTAATGCATGAATATGCATGAACCATACTTACATATATGTTGATTGTGTTTGCTATTCATAAAAACTTTGTTTTAAATAAAATTAATAAAAAACACTTATTTTTGATAAGTTGAGCTTTATTTATTTAAAATTATATTGCATTGTTTTATTATAAGAACTTATTACTAATTTTAACTCTTGATGAAAACGATTTAAAAGTTTAGGTCTAATTCAAAAAATAATGTAAAATACATTTTACTTTTCACTATTTTCTTTCAAACAGTTACAAACATAATTAACTATATGTACATTTATTTATTTATTAAAGTAAAAAATTTAAACATTTACAAAAATTATAAATGACGAATAATTATTTAGAAAAATATTACCAAAACTCAAGTTTTTTATTCAGTTGGTTTTGCTCTAACTAAAAATGGTTGAAATCGTTCGATAAGCGTTTTTCAAAATTATTTGACCTTTTTGGGCATATTTCCATTTAGTTGAATAACTGAAAGACCGGCATGTATGCAAATTGCAATCTCAAAAAATAGAGAAGAACACTAATTATTTTAAAATTATTTGCATTGCTTTTTATTTAAAACTTACCGTCTTGCAGATTTGTGAGATAAAATTTTTCTCCAGATGTACAAATGCCCGCGAAGCATCAAACAAAATTAACAAAACTAACAAAAATTAAAGAAGGAAATACTAAAAGTCAAATAATTCATTTATATTACCATAATTTTTCTGCGACTGGAACTGCCAAAGAGGCTTCGTAGATTAGGATACCTTTATAAATTATCTAAATTTCTTCCATAGTATAATCCCCCATGTAAATATAATCTTGAATAGATATTGCTAGAAAATCTAGGTTTATTGCTAAAACAAAAGCACTTATTAAATTACTGATATTGTTACCTTATTAAAATACGAAGTTAAGCATAAAATACTACCTTTCAAGCGCAACAAGTCCAGTTCACAATTTAAATGTTTTTCAGGTTTTTTCCAAAATTTCTTTTTGGTTTGGTATCAATTTGTCTGGATAAAAAATAGAAACACAGGATAAAATTAAAATAAACGTTTATAACACAATTAGAGAAAATAACACTTTTGGGAAAATTATTTACTCACCTTTTAGTAATTTTTAAAAATTTTTGAATATATATTTTAATGGGATCCCAGAATCTTAAAAATCTTAAAAATGTATTCACTAGTAACATATTTAATTTAAATATTTAAACTAAATTTAAAATAGTTCCATCAAAATATATAATTTAAACACAAATTCCACTTGTCATTTTTAAGAGTACTAATATTTATTTTTCATTTTAATTTAATTATAATTTTAGATCGCGTTACTGTTCTAAACTATCTTATAGAACGAAAAAAATTAGATACAGAATAAAATAAAGTCTTTTCGTTGATATTCTGGTGATAAGAAGCATAAGGAAAGTAAATAAGAGCAAATAAATTTGAATTACTCGGCAACCGTATGATTTATCGATATTTGTCAACAAAACGGAAGGCATTGATAGTAATTAATCGTTTAAAAGAAATCAGGAATCATATTTACTATGAGTAAAATATTAATCGATGAAATATCATAAATCATTCCATTTATGTATAATTCACCCGAAATTATGCATGATTTATGCCGATTATTTATAATATAGAATGGTAATTACAAAAATGTAATTATACAATTCCTTTGCATAAATTATGATCAGAAATTTCTCTGGGTGTAGATAACATTCAAAAACTTATAAAAATTAACAACACTAACTACGAAATTAATTCCTTAGTGCATTTCAAGGAAAAGCATTACACAGCATACTGTAAGAAACTTGACTTTTGGGAAGAATTCGATGACCTTAAAGGACAAATAGTTAAAATACGGAATTCATCGAAATTAGTAATGCCACATTTAGTGTTGTATTCAAAAACGTTAACATAAGTAGCACAATAAAATGTTGTGGTTGACAAATCATAACAGGTGAATATTAAAAATATAAAAATATAAAAATATCAATCAACTTCTTATACCGTAACTTGCCTAAATATATCTATCAATTTTTATCCATTTAGTTTAGGGATTTTTTTGCGTGAATATAAGATGAAATCAGGTGATGATAATAATATATATTATATAAGGTCATTATAATACAGTAACTGAACATGAAAATAGACTAATACTTGTGAACTCTTTGAACCACAATCCATTTTCATCGATTTGAGAAACGCCAAATTTCAATGACATCGGCATTTTCGAAAAATGGGCCACGGCATTATAAAATTGGTTAAAAAAGTATCTTCTTCTATCATAATCAATACTGTTTCGTGTTGTTTATCCGTGAAAGTTAGTTGCAAATATTTTTTAACAAGATATAAAATTTATTTTCATATGCATGAGTGTATCTAAATTATATAGATGCATCAATATATAGATACTTATATCGCGACAGAGCAAATTACGGGATGAGACTTGAGAGTAGTATCTATTAAAAACTTTTTATTTTATTTATAAATTTAGTTGAAAGTCTGTTTGTGCTTTTGATTATTAATGCATTTAGAAGGTTTTTCATTGTTAAAAAAAAGATGACTGAAATTGATAATCATCTATGGTTTAATTCATGGTGTCAACGATTAAATGTCGTTTTTTATTATTTCAAAGTAATATCATCTTTTTCTAATCCTCAAGCTATGAAGGCTTATACAGTTGGTTAATATATCTGGGTACCATTGCTGGATTACGACTCCTGTATGCAACACGAAGCAATTTAACTACACATTGAAAAGTTGCACACACAGGATTAGAAAACAGGTGACATTCCAATTAACGCTCTAAATAGTGTTGTGTTCAAAATTACTAATGATTCAGTTCAATCTCATAACTTTTGATATGAGTTCTACATCGTGTATACAAAACATGTATTGAACAAAATTAATTCTGTTTTGATAACAATTTTTAAAAAATCACAGACCGTGTATCTATGGGATCTCGTTTGTTCGCCTTTCACAAAAAATCACATAAGGTACGTTAAATCTTCCACATTTAAGTGTATTATTCACAATAATAAGAGAATGTTGTTTTCAATATGTAAGCGTCTATCCTTTCATTGGCATAATATCGATCATTAAATAATTTTATATGATGGCAGCATTTATCTTAAATACTCGATAAACAGAAATATGGCAAATTACATAAGATTTGGTAGGCCGGTCAAAATTGCGTGCAAAAGTTATTATTTCCGGCCATCATGTAGTTTTTACAGTGTAATTAGACGTCTAACCTATCATCGACATGACCTCGAGCATAAATTAATTTTAGACCTGAGATATTATCTCAAATTATCTAAGTATCAAAAATCTGAAAAAATCACCTAAGATACATTGAACCATCCACAATTTCGAGCAACAGTCACAATTTCCGGACAGAATGTAATATTCAATATACAAGCGTTTTATCATCAACATGACCTCGACCTAGGATTGCCACGTGTCCTACTTTCGGTAGGACAGACCTCCTTTGGTTTAGATAAAAAATTTAATTTGAGTTCCGTTTTTATACGAAACACTACTGTTGAGAGCTACGACGTGTTTTTGTATTAAAATCGGTTATCTCATAAACTATAAATCCTATATGGACCTGAAATTTAAGATGCGTATAAAACTAACCTGTCCACTGAAGATGACGGATACAAAAAAATAAAGTGGTTTCCGTTTGTTTTACGGGGTACAATATCGTCGCTTTAATAATGAAACAACGTATTCGCAAAAGTGTAGTTGCGAGATAATTGGGTTTAAAGATTTTTCGATTTTCTGATTTTCGTAAACTCGGCAGCACTATTGAATGAATAAAGATATTGGAAAAAAAATTTATATTAATTAATCTTGACTAATTTCCCCACAACATATTAAAATTTCACATTGGTACCTGCTGGCTTTTCAGTGTAATCATTAATTTATAAGTACTAATAATGTAAGTGACACCTGGTGTCCGATAGCATAAATCAATCTCGACTGTTTTGTATATATAAAATAAGCTAATCACAAAAATATATGATAGAAAAAAAAAATTGTATTCACAAAGATATATTAACTGTATTCTCACTAAACAATAGATGCTACATTCAATTGTGTTTACTCATGCAACAAAATAAGACGTAATTTTTAAAATTTTTAAAAATTTTATTACTCCACAACTAAGTGGAATAGTCACAATTTCCGGCCAGAAGGCATTGTTTAATATACAAGCATTCTATCATAGAAATCGACCGTTAATAAATTTGAATAAATTTGGTTTTTTATCTCAGCCCCCCAACGGAAGAAAAGTCTGAAAAAATCACTTAAGATACATTGAACCATCCACAATTACGGTGAATAGTCACAATTTCCGGCCAGAATGTATTGTTCAATAAACGAGCATTCTATCATCGCAATAACCTCGACCGTTAATAAATTTGAATAAATTTGGTTTTTTATCTCAGCCCCTAAACGGAAGAAAATTCTGTAAAAATCATTTAAGATACATTGAACCATCCACAATTACGTGGAATAGTCTTAATTTCCGGTCAGAAGGTATTGTTTAATATACAAGCATTCTATCATCGAAATCGACCGTTAATAAATTTGAATAAATTTGGTTTTTTATCTCAGCCCCCCGAACGGAAAAAAATTCTGAAAAAAATCACTTAAGATACATTGAACCATCCACAATTACGTGAAACGGTCACAATTTCCGGCCAATACGTATTGTTCAATATACAAGCATTCTACCATCGAAATATCCTCGACCGTTAATAAATTTGAATAAATTTTATTTTTTATCTCAGCCCCCCAACGGAAGAAAATTCTGTAAAAATCATTTAAGATACATTGAACCATCCACAATTACTTAGAATAGTCACAATTTCCGGCCAGAATGTATTGTTCAATATACAAGCATTCTATCATCGAAATAACCTCGACCGTTAATAAATTTGAATAAATTTGGTTTTTTATCTCAGCCCCCCCGAACGGAAAAAAATTCTGAAAAAATCACTTAAGATACATTGAACCATCCACAATTACGTGAAATAGTCACAATTTCCGGCCAATATGTATTGTTCAATATACAAGCATTCTACCATCGAAATAACCTCGACCGTTAATAAACTTGAATAAATTTTATTTTTTATCTCAGCCTCCCAACGGAAGAAAATTCTGTAAAAATCATTTAAGATACATTGAACCATCCACAATTACGTGAAATAGTCACAATTTCCGGCCAGAATGTATTGTTCAATATACAAGCATTCTATCATCGAAATAACCTCGACCGTTAATAAATTTGAATAAATTTGGTTTTTTATCTCATCCCCCGAACGGAAAAAAATTCTGAAAAAATCACTTAAGATACATACATTGAACCATCCACAATTACGTGAAACAGTAACAATTTCCGGCCAGAATGTATTGTTCAATATACAAGCATTCTACCATCGAAATAACCTCAACCGTTAATAAATTTGAATAAATTTTATTTTTTATCTCAGCCCCCAACGGAAGAAAATTCTGTAAAAATCATTTGAGATACATTGAACCATCCACAATTACGTGAAATAGTCACAATTTCCGGCCAGAATGTATTGTTCAATATACAACCAATCTATCATCGAAATAACCTCGACCGTTAATAAATTTGAATAAATTTGGTTTTTTATCTCAGCCCCCCAACGGAAGAAAAGTCTGAATAAATCACTTAAGATACATTGAACCATCCACAATTACGTGGAATAGTCACAATTTCAATTTCCGGCCAGAAGGTATTGTTATCTCAGCCCCCCAACGGAAGAAAAGTCTGAAAAAATCACTTAAGATACATTGAACCATCCACAATTACGTGGAATAGTCACAATTTCCGGCCAGAAGGTATTGTTTAATATACAAGCATTCTATCATAGAAATCGACCGTTAATAAATTTGAATAAATTTGGTTTTTTATTCCAGCCCCCCAACGGAAGAAAAGTCTGAAAAAATCACTTAAGATACATTGAACCATCCACAATTACGGTGAATAGTCACAATTTCCGGCCAGAATGTATTGTTCAATATACAAGCCTTCTATCATCGAAATAACCTCGACCGTTAATAAATTTGAGTAAATTTGGTTTTTTATCTCAGCCCCCTGAACGGAAAAAAATTCTGAAAAAATCACTTAAGATACATTGAACCATCCACAATTACGTGAAATAGTCACAATTTCCGGCCAGAATGTATTGTTCAATATACAAGCATTCTATCATCGAAATAACCTCGACCGTTAATAAATTTGAATAAATTTGGTTTTTTGGTTAACCATTCTATCATAGAAATCGACTGTTAATAAATTTGAATAAATTTGGTTTTTTATCTCAGTCCCCCAACGGAAGAAAAGTCTGAAAAAATCACTTAAGATACATTGAACCATCCACAATTACGGTGAATAGTCACAATTTCCGGCCAGAAGGTATTGTTTAATATACAAGCATTCTATCACCGAAATAACCTCGACCGTTAATAAATTTGAATAAATTTGGTTTTTTATCTCAGCCCCCCAACGGAAGAAAAGTCTGAAAAAATCACTTAAGATACATTGAACCATCCACAATTACGTGGAATAGTCACAATTTCCGGCCAGAAGGTATTTTTAATAAACAAGCATTCTATCATAGAAATCGACCGTTAATAAATTTGAATAAATTTGGTTTTTTATCTCAATCCCCCAACGGAAGAAAATTCTGAAAAAATCACTTAAGATACATTGAACCATCCACAATTACGGTGAATAGTCACAATTTCCGGCCAGAATGTATTGTTCAATATACAAGCATTCTATCATCGAAATAACCTCGACCGTTATTAAATTTGAATAAATTTGGTTTTTTATCTCAGCCCCCCAACGGAAGAAAATTCTGTAAAAATCATTTAAGATACATTGAACCATCCACAATTACTTAGAATAGTCACAATTTCCGGCCAGAATGTATTGTTCAATATACAAGCATTCTATCATCGAAATAACCTCGACCGTTAATAAATTTGAATAAATTTGGTTTTTTATCTCAGCCCCCCCGAACGGAAAAAAATTCTGAAAAAATCACTTAAGATACATTGAACCATCCACAATTACGTGAAATAGTCACAATTTCCGGCCAATATGTATTGTTCAATTACAAGCATTCTACCATCGAAATAACCTCGACCGTTAATAAATTTGGATAAATTTTATTTTTTATCTCAGCCTCCCAACGGAAGAAAATTCTGTAAAAATCACTTAAGATACATTGAACCATCCACAACTACGTGAATTAGTCACAATTTCCGGCCAGAATGTATTGTTCAATATACAAGCATTCTATCATCGAAATAACCTCGACCGTTAATAAATTTGAGTAAATTTGGTTTTTTATCTCAGCCCCCTGAACGGAAAAAAATTCTGAAAAAACCACTTAAGATACATTGAACCATCCACAATTACGTGAAATAGTAACAATTTCCGGCCAGAATGTATTGTTCAATATACAAGCATTCTACCATCGAAATAACTTCAACCGTTAATAAATTTGAATAAATTTTATTTTTTATCTCAGCCCCCCAACGAAAGAAAATTCTGTAAAAATCATTTGAGATACATTGAACCATCCACAATTACTTAGAATAGTCACAATTTCCGGCCAGAATGTATTGTTCAATATACAACCATTCTATCATCGAAATAACCTCGACCGTTAATAAATTTGAATAAATTTGGTTTTTTATCTCAGCCCCCCAACGGAAGAAAAGTCTGAAAAAATCACTTAAGATACATTGAATTATCCACAATTACGTGGAATAGTCACAATTTCCGGCCAGAAGGTATTGTTTAATATACAAGCATTCTATCATAGAAATCGACCGTTAATAAATTTGAATAAATTTGGTTTTTTATTCCAGCCCCCCAACGGAAGAAAAGTCTGAAAAAATCACTTAAGATACATTGAACCATCCACAATTACGGTGAATAGTCACAATTTCCGGCCAGAATGTATTGTTCAATATACAAGCATTCTATCATCGAAATAACCTCGACCGTTATTAAATTTGAATAAATTTGGTTTTTTATCTCAGCCCCCCAACGGAAAAAATTTCTGAAAAAATCACTTAAGATACATTGAACCATCCACAATTACGTGAAATAGTCACAATTTCCGGCCAGAATGTATTGTTCAATATACAAGCATTCTATCATCGAAATAACCTCGACCGTTAATAAATTTGAATAAATTTGGTTTTTTATCTCAGCCCCCCCGAACGGAAAAAAATTCTGAAAAAACCACTTAAGATACATTGAACCATCCACAATTACGTGAAATAGTCCTAATTTCCGGCCAATATGTATTGTTCAATATACAAGCATTCTACCATCGAAATAACCTCGACCGTTAATAAATTTGAATAAATTTTATTTTTTATCTCAGCCTCCCAACGGAAGAAAATTCTGTAAAAATCACTTAAGATACATTGAACCATCCACAACTCCGTGAATTAGTCACAATTTCCGGCCAGAATGTATTGTTCAATATACAAGCATTCTATCATCGAAATAACCTCGATCGTTAATAAATTTGAATAAATTTAGTTTTTTATCTCAGCCCCCCGAACGGAAAAAAATTCTGAAAAAATCACTTAAGATACATTGAACCATCCATCAACAATTACGTGAAACAGTAACAATTTCCGGCCAGAATGTATTGTTCAATATACAAGCATTCTACCATCGAAATAACTTCAACCGTTAATAAATTTGAATAAATTTTATTTTTTATCTCAGCCCCCCAACGAAAGAAAATTCTGTAAAAATCATTTGAGATACATTGAACCATCCACAATTACTTAGAATAGTCACAATTTCCGGCCAGAATGTATTGTTCAATATACAAGCATTCTATCATCGAAATAACCTCGACCGTTAATAAATTTGAATAAATTTGGTTTTTTATCTCAGCCCCCCAACGGAAGAAAAGTCTGAAAAAATCACTTAAGATACATTGAACCATCCACAATTACGTGGAATAGTCACAATTTCCGGCCAGAAGGTATTGTTTAATATACAAGCATTCTATCATAGAAATCGACCGTTAATAAATTTGAATAAATTTGGTTTTTTATCTCAGCCCCCCAACGGAAGAAAAGTCTGAAAAAATCACTTAAGATACATTGAACCATCCACAATTACGGTGAATAGTCACAATTTCCGGCCAGAATGTATTGTTCAATAAACAAGCATTCTATCATCGAAATAACCTCGACCGTTATTAAATTTGAATAAATTTGGTTTTTTATCTCAGCCCCCAACGGAAGAAAATTCTGAAAAAATCACTTAAGATACATTGAACCATCCACAACTACGTGAAATAGTCATAATTTCCGGCCAGAATGTATTGTTCAATATACAAGCATTCTATCATCGAAATAACCTCGACCGTTAATAAATTTGAATAAATTTGGTTTTTTATCTCAGCCCCCCCGAACGGAAAAAAATTCTGAAAAAACCACTTAAGATACATTGAACCATCCACAATTACGTGAAATAGTCACAATTTCCGGCCAATATGTATTGTTCAATATACAAGCATTCTACCATCGAAATAACCTCGACCGTTAATAAATTTGAATAAATTTTATTTTTTATCTCAGCCTCCCAACGGAAGAAAATTCTGTAAAAATCACTTAAGATACATTGAACCATCCACAACTACGTGAAATAGTCACAATTTCCGTCCAGAATGTATTGTTCAATATACAAGCATTCTATCATCGAAATAACCTCGACCGTTAATAAATTTGAATAAATTTGGTTTTTTATTTCAGCCCCCCGAACGGAAAAAAATTCTGAAAAAATCACTTAAGATACATTGAACCATCCACAATTACGTGAAACAGTCATAATTTCCGGCCAGAATGTATTGTTCAATATACAAGCATTCTACCATCGAAATAACCTCAACCGTTAATAAATTTGAATAAATTTTATTTTTTATCTCAGCCCCCCAACGGAAGAAAATTCTGTAAAAATCATTTAAGATACATTGATCCATCCACAGTTACTTAGAATAGGCACAATTTCCGGCCAGAATGTATTGTTCAATATACAACCATTCTATCATCGAAATAACCACGACAGTTAATAAATTTTGTTTTTTATCTCAGTCCCCCAACGGAAGAAAAGTCTGAAAAAATCACTTAAGATACATTGAACCATCCACAATTACGGTGAATAGTCACAATTTCCGGCCAGAATGTATTGTTCAATAAACAAGCATTCTATCATCGAAATAACCTCGACCGTTATTAAATTTGAATAAATTTGGTTTTTTATCTCAGCCCCCCAACGGAAGAAAATTCTGAAAAAATCACTTAAGATACATTGAACCATCCACAATTACGGTGAATAGTCACAATTTCCGGCCAGAATGTATTGTTCAATAAACAAGCATTCTATCATCGAAATAACCTCGACCGTTATTAAATTTGAATAAATTTTATTTTTTATCTCAGCCCCCCAACGGAAGAAAATTCTGAAAAAATCACTTAAGATACATTGAACCAACCACAACTACGTGAAATAGTCACAATTTCCGGCCAGAATGTATTGTTCAATATATAAGAGTTTTATCATCGGCATGGCCCTGAGTATTAATAAATTTTAATGAAACTCGTCAATTTTTATCTCAAATTCTCACCGGAACAAAAATTCTTTCTTCTCTATTTCTTATGCGTAAAGTGATATTTGTTTATCCATTGCGAGATTTGGAAATATTCATTAATAATATAAATGTCATAAAATTATAAAAATAATTTAACTAAGTGTATACAATCCACTTATAGTTATATCGCGATAGAGGAAATTACGGGCTGAGAGTAGCATACATATACTAAAAAATTGTTTTAAAATATTATACACATATTTAATTGAGAGCAGACAAGTTTCCCTAAAACATCGTCATATCCTCGGAAACATATTAAATATTTAAAATTTTATCTATACACCCAAAACCCACATGAGTGTATGAAACATCTTCTTTAACATAGATGCATTACAATTTCCAACCTGCAACTAGCTATAAGTCTACAGCCATCTAATTACATCACTAAAAAATCTTTAGAGTCGAATAACAAGATGTTTCAAAATTTTCACAATTTTGTCTTAGCTTTTGAACTTAATTTTAGTTATGATGCAAGTTTAATTTATCAGGTTACATGTCGTAAATTATTGTATAACATCAATAATTTATAAAATGTGTTTCACATTAACAAAACTAATTAAAGAAATTTTTATATAAAGATAAAATATACGACAAAATTTTACAAATCGTTTAAAATTTTGTTTTGGTTATAGTTGGGCTTTTACAAAAAACAAAATTTTACAAAATTTTACAAAAAACTAGCGTGATAGTCAATTTTCTGGGCTGCGAGTTGATATTTTTGTATGACAGTAAAAAGTGTCACGACATAAATGTTTAGTGTTGCCATCGCATTTTTACGGGATGAAAAACGGGTTAACTTCACATACATTTTTAAGACGTAGGTTTCACAACAACTTGCTCTTTGAGGTGTTGATGAACGGTTTTTTTTAAACCTCTGCGGATGGAAACCACCTGAGAGTATGGATTCCGGCAAACTATTCCATTTGTATGCAGTTCGAACAAAGAAGTTTTTCTGCGGTCGGCCAGTATGACAGCGCGATTTACATTTTTTTGACCAAATGTTTCGTCCAGAAATATTGTGGAATAGATGTACTAGCTGCGATTTATGATTGTGCTGCGATTTGTTACATAATTCCTTAAGTTCCTTATCAGGTTCTTGACAAAATATTTATTTCTCCAGATCAAGATTAGTAAGTCTAATGTCATATATATTGTCTATGTTTGGTCTACTACTAATAGTATCTGCGACAATATTACTGTAGAGATACTACTACGTCTACTCACTAACCTATCCAAATTAAAACCTATATAAATAAGTTATAAAGGAATTCCCATGACGACATTAATTTTATCAAAACAAAATAATAAATAAACAATATTTCATATCCACAATTGTAAACAAACAAAGTCTTATGAACTATATTCAAAATATGTCATCACATATTATATTTCAAAAACATTGAAACAATTTTAAATAAAAGTTAAAATACTTCTGATGACTAGCATATTTTTATTTGAAGAAAAATATGGAGTAAATAAATCAAAATACTTTTTATGTACATTTTGTTGTTGTTGCATTTTTGCAATAAGTAGTTTAAAACAATATATATAAATATTAATTGATTTAAGTGGGAATACATAATTAATTAATTTATTTAAGTTTTAAGTGGGGTATACATAATGTGTAAATACCTAATTCATATACAGGGTAGGGTTTCTCAAACGGGATCCCGGGATCCTGTTTTCCCCGGGATCCCGGGGGTAAATTTTCATCCCGTTTTCCCGGGATTTCATCCCGGGATCCCGGGTATCCTGCTAATTTTTATTAACATTTTTTTGTACTTTTTTCAAAGATATTAAAAGTTTTCTCACTCGAAAATCGAGTAGTTTTTAATTCTTTTCTCTCTGTAGTAATTAATTTCGTTCAAAATTAGGAAAATGTTTTTTTTTGACACATATGGTATCATGGTTGTTTTGTATGGTTTTTTGACACTTTGACACTTAACAAATTAAAACCAATAAAACTTAAAATAGGTAGATTTTTCTGAGAAATCTACATAAAACTTGCGCTTCATTTCTCTTAATTTATGTTTAATGGTTCTCTTGGACGGATGGTGTTCAATGGGTGGTTCATGGACGTTTCGTCACGAAAATTCGGACAAAATTGAGTGATGGCGCCATTGACAACCTAGTTTTTTGAAAAATTGTTTAAAAATTAGTATTATGAATTTATTTTTATTTTTTATTTAATTGTTGAAGTTTTTTGAATTAAAAATAATTTAAATTTAAAAAGCAATAGCGCATTTTTTGTGCTGTTTTAATTTAACACATTTTTCTACCACCCAATTAGAAAAATCTAGCTTTTTAGCATTTCCCGGGATTTCCCGGGATCCCGGGAATTTAATATTTTTTGTCCCGGCTTCCCGGGATTTGAATTTCTACGGGAAATGAGAAACCCTAATACAGGGTGAATTTTTTAAAAAGTGCCAGGCTTTTATCTCGAGAACCATGCTAGATGGGACAAAATAACCCTAGGTGATATTTGTTAAGCGTCGAGGGGGCCGTCCAATGGTAATATTGAATGATCTTGAAGGAGATATGCCAAAATAGGTTTTTTTTAAATTAGAACCTATACATTTAATGTTTTTTTTTAATTAAGTAAATCAAGCTACACACTTTTTGCTTACAAATTTTTTTTGTAAAGTGTACGATTTTGTAGATATGATGAAAATTGATTTGCACTAAAGCAAACGTGTCTTCGCTAAGTTTGAATAAAAAAAAAAAAAAAAAAAAAGTTCTTCAGTAAAAAGATAAAATTTCAATTAATCAAAAAAAAAACGAAAATCAATTTCACGCAGTAGACCACGATGTAATAATATTTACATTAATGATGATTGTTGAATGATTGTTCATTGTTTTTTTTTTTAATTTATCGAAATTTTATTTTTTTTCTGAAGAGCTTAGCGAAGACACGTTTGCTTTAGTGCAAATCAATTTTCATCATCGTCGCTTTAATAATGAAATGGCGTATACGCAAAAGTATAGTTTCGAGATATTTGAGTTTAAAGTTTGATGTGCGCATGCATTTGCATGGACGTTAATTTATAATTTATTAATTTTTACCCCCAGTCATAAAATAATTCGAAAATGTAAAAACGCCAATTCAAAGATACCCTTATGGGGAATGCAGCGCACCTATTATATAAAAACAACGTATAAATAGCATACGTTGTTTCATTATTAAAGCGACGATCTACAAAATAGTATACACTTTACAAAAAAAAATTGTAAGCGAAAAGTGTGTAGTTTGATTTACTTAATTAAAAAAAAACCTTAAATGTATAGATTCTAATTAAAAAAAAACCTATTTTGGCATATATCTCCAATACTTATGAGTTTCAAGGTCATTCAATATTACCATTGGACGTCCCCTCGACGCTTAACAAATATCACCTAGGGTTATTTTGTCCCATCTAGCATGGTTCTCGAGATAAAAGCCTGGCATTTTTTAAAAAACTCACCCTGTATATTATTATATGATGAGGAAATTTGGAAATGATATAAAAGAAATGATTTTTATAATAAAGGATCAGAATCAGTTTGAATTTAAATCGTGTTTTTTTACTTTCTCTGATCCTCCTGACGACCTCAGTTGACGCTCGTCAAACGGGTCTAACGGTTTCTTCTTTGGTGCAAAGTTGTTTCGGCAAAGTGTATCACTGAAAAGCCGGACTGTTCTGGACCTACGGACTTATAAGACGGGCAGTGTTATAATATCTCTGGTGTATTATCTTACCACCAACAAAAAGTTAAAGTCAAATAGTAAGATACGCAGTCAGATTGGAATAGTGGATAAATGTCGTTCACTCATACGATATCGAGAACGATCTTATGGTATACGCTCAGCACATTACTCTCACCCTTAATATATCGAATATCGACAGTAAACTGCGATATATAGTCTAACTGGCGGGCCTGACGTGGACTTCGTTCCGTTTTCGATGTCATTGTTGTAAAAAGTGGCTTATGATCAGTAAATATCGTGAATTGCCTTCCTTCTACGAAATATCGGAAATGTTTTATCGCACAATAAATAGCCAGCAATCCTCGATCAACAGCAGAATATTTTCGTTCTGTAGGAGAATGTTTGTCGATGAAAATCCTATTGGTTCACGAGTACCGTCTCTCTATTGTTCTAAAACACCACCTAAAGCTACATTAGATGCATCCGTTGTTAAACTTATGCGACCATTATCTATTGGATGCGCCAACATGGTACACTGAGCAATAGCTGACTTAACTTTATTAAACGCCTCTTCGCATTCAGTATTCCAGATAAAAATAATCCTTTTTTTATGTGTTTTAAGGTTTTAATATGTTCATGATATGGAGCAAGTAGTTCTGCTAAATGTGGTATAAACCGGTGATAAAAATTTACCATACCGACAAATTTTGGAACCTGCTTTAGTGAGGTAGACTGTGGAAAATTTTTAATAGCTTCAATTCTTATAGGTGATGGTAATATCCCTTTATCCGATATTTCATGACTAAGAAATTCAACCTTGCTTACCCCAAATACACATTTTTATATTAATGCCCCATTCTGACAGGTTTTATATTAATGCCCCATTCTGACAACCGTCCAAAAAGGATTTCCAAATGTTTTTTATGTTCATCATGCGAGTGACTAGCTACTAAAATGTCATATATATAGCCAAACACGTAATCAGGTTCTTTGGTTACTTCGTTCAAGAATCGCTGGAATGTTTGCGCTGCGTTTCGCAAACCATACATTCTGGTTCAACTCGAAAAGTCCAAATGGGACGGTGATTGCAGTTTTATAGATATCTTCTTTGGCTACAGGAATTTGATGGTATGCTCGTACCAAATCTATTTTTGTACAAACAGTACATCTTTGCAAATGCAGTGAAAAGTTATGGATGTGGGGAAGTGGGTGTCTATCTGGTATTGTTACTGCGTTTAGTCTTCTATAATCCCACATGGCCACCAGTCATGCCCAGTGGCGGATTCCCATAGAGGCGGAAGAGGCGGCCGCCTCTGGCCCCACATGCACCTTTGGCCCCCTCGCAACAAATAGTAATGATATTTTATAGGTATTCAAATATCAGATGACTGCGTTCATTCAACCAAAGTTTTTAAACCTAAAGATTTTTTTTATATTATCCCGCATTTAAAAGTGTTAGGTTGTCAATTTGTATTACTTTTTTTCATGTATTTATTTTAATAATTGTGATTTGATAGTTTTATAATTCTTTAATGTATTCGTTTTCCAATTTGTATCGTAGAAAAAACATTTTGTTTTGAAAAGTTCCACTGTTACGAATGAATATTAATACTAAAACTTTATTTGCAATGGGCTGTTATTATATTAATCGCAAAATTATTGACAAAAACATAAAATCCAGATAAGTATTTTTTGGGTATTTGAAGTATATTTGAGTTTTAAGTTTTCATAAATGATTTTGGATTTCTTTTAAGACCTACAATTTATTGAAAGCATTAAACTGGCTGCAAACTTAAAAGGCTAACGGTTCGAAAGAATATCGAGAATGGCTTATTTTTTCTGAAACAAGTAAAAATATTTACTGCTATTTTGCAAGCTGTTGTCGCGATCGAAATCAAAATTCACAACAGGGTTCAACGATTGGAAAAATATAAACCGTGAATTAAAAAACATGAATCTTCTAAAGATCACTTTAATTCTATGTTGAGTCTGAAAAAATGATTGTCTGTAACTGGACGTATTGATACTCAAATAGCTCGTGAAATTGAAGTACAACAAAAATGCTGGCGGGAAGTTTTAAAAAGGGTTGCAGCTACAGTAAAGCTATTAGCTACTTTGGGTTTAGCATTTCGGGGTCATCGAGTAGGTATTGATTCAAACAGAAAAGGAAATTTTATGACGTGAATTGAGTATCCCAATCTGATGATCCCCTATCCCAATTTGATGATCTTCTTAAAAACCATTTGGAGAGGTACAGCCATCCAGGAAAAGGTAATGTAAATTATTTATCACATACCACATGCGATGAATTTATAAATTTAATGGGAACTGAAGTAAAATAACCCTTAATGCAAGAAATTCAGGACTCTTTATATTATTCAATTATTGTTGATTCTACGCCAGACGTGAACCATAATGACCAACTAAGTTTTATATTAAGGTACATTGATAAAGTGGGCGATGCGAGAGAACGATTTTTTGAAAATCACAATTCAGAATATTTAGCACAACTTATTTTGAAAACTTTAAACAATTTGTCTTTGGATATTAAAAATTGTCGCGGCCAAACATATGACAATGCAGCTAATATGGCTGGAAAATATAATGGTATAAATGAGACCACCATTTTTATTCCTTGTACAAGTCATACGCTTAATTTAATTGGAAATTATGCTGCAGATACTGTATGTTCTACTGCGGTGTATTATTTTAACTTTATCCAAAATGTATATGTATTCTTTTCTTCATCTACTCACAGATGGAAGTTGCTTATTGATAATTTTCCGATCCTAATTCCAAAAATATTAAAAAATTAAGTGACACAAGATGGTCTGCAAGAGCTGATGCAGTATCAGTATTATATTTTTTTTTGTTTATTATATGTTGCATTTTTATTAAACTGACAATTTTTTGTACAAAATGACAGACAATTAAAAAAATATAGGTATATATATTTTTTTATATCAAATTTTCTATATTTTTATTAAAAAATTTAAAGAATAAAAATGTTTTTTTAGTCAGAAATACATATAAAATTTTTGGTAAAATCTTAAATTTGGCCCTAAAATTTTGTTCCGCCTCAGGCCCCTTAAAGGCATAATCCGCCACTGGTCATGCCAGTCATGAAGCTACAACAATTAATAATATCTTTTCCAATATACATGCTTTAGAAACTGGCGCTATTGAAACTTTCTTTAGCCACCATTTGTAGTCACATTGCATTTTTTATAAATAGATACTATTACTAATTCGATAATGCCCTTTCTTTTTCATTTAATTAGCTGTTGTAAAATTTTTATATTGAATTTTGAAAATAAAGAACTGTATTTATGTTTCACTAATAAATGAATTGAATTAAAAAAAATTTGCCACCATAAACAGTTATGGGTAAAATTCAACCCAACGTAAAACTATATTAGCAAAAACTGTTTTTTCATATTATTATATACACGGAACCCTCGGCGAGCGAGTTATATTCGCACTTGACCCGACTTTTTTATTTTGTAACATAGCTACTATAACTACTTCGGTTTTGAAAAAACCAAAGTATTGAATTTATAAGCCAAAAGTGAAATTCTTACCCCCAATTTTTTGGCATTTCTCGACGTTTTAGGACCTACTGATTTTAAAAAGGCAAAAAAAATGTATGTCTGTCTGCCGGCCGTCCGGCCGTTCGTCCGTCATTACCTACGAAATCTAGAAAACCGCTGGAGGGATTGTTCTAAAAATAGGTATTCTCAATGGGCAGGTCCGAAAGGGCGATGTGCTTGATAACTGTACCGGAAGTGTATCAAAAAAATCATTAAGTGTGTCAAAAATTTTCATATTTTTGGCATAAAAAACGTTTATTTTCAGTGATAATAAGTAGTAAATTTGAATCTGGAGAAATCTGGATGATTGAAATCCGTATGTAAGACCAGGACCTTGATTATATTTTTAGAAGTATGTCAAAAAAAATCGTTAAGTGTGTTAAAAGATTGATTTTCATATATTTTGTTTCCTAATTTTTTTGAGAAACATATTATGGGGGAAACATTACTTCGGTTTTCGACTAGAAATATATAAAACATAAAAGTAATTATTTGGACGACATGAAATGTAATTGAACATTAAATATGACACATGAAGTGTTCGTTAAGTGTGTCAAAACAAGAAAATTTACACTGTTTTTGGTTAAAAATTTTCATTTTAAGAGAAAATGAGTAGTAACATGGAATGCGAAGAAATCTTGATGTTAGATTATTGCATTATAAGTTTGTCAAAAAATTATTGTCAAGTGTGTCAAAAGAAAGATTTTTAGTTATTCTTTTACTCAATTTTTTGGAAAAAATAAAATTAATTATTTGTATGACATGAAATTTTAATATTATTATGGAGAATTACGGCATTATAAGTTTGTCAAAAAAATGTTGTCAAGTGTGTCAGAAGAAAGATTTTTATTTATTTTTTTACCCAATTTTTTGGAAAAAATAAAATTAATTATTTGTATGACGTGAAATTTTATTATTATTATATAGAAAATATGGCAATCTAAGTTTGTCAAAAAAATAATGTTAAGTATGTCAAAAGAATGATTTTCATTTATATTTTTTAGAAAAAAATAAAATTAGTTATTTGTATGAAATGAAATGTAATGAACATGAAATTATTAATATTGAGAATTGTATTGCATTATAAGTTTGTCAAAAAAATATTGTCAAGTGTGTCAAAAATATGATTTCATTTATTTTTTTAACCAATTTTTTGAAGAAAAAAATTTAGCTGTTTGTATGACGTAAATGTAATTGAACATGAAATTGAACATGGAAATTTGTGAATTTGTTATAGTTTTTGAAATATTTGTGGAATTTTGAAAAAGTTTGTATTTTTGATTTTGTAATATTTTTGCAATATATTTAGAATTTTGAAAAAAGTTTTAATTTTTGATTTTGTTATAATTTTTGCAATATTTTTAGAATTTTGGAGAAAAATAGAATTTTTGAATTTGTGAATTTTATATATATATTTTTAGAATTTTGAAAAGTTTTAAATTTTTGATTTCATTATAATTTTTGGAATTTTGAAAAAAGTTTGAATTTTTGAATTTTTAAGAATTTTTGGAATATTATTAGAATTTAGAAAAAGTTTAAATATTTGATTTAATTCTAATTTTTGGAATTTTTAAAAAAGTTTCAATTTTTGATTTTGTAATAATTTTTGGAATATTTTTAGAATTTTGAAAAAAGTTTGATTTTATTTAATTTTTACAATATTTTTGGAATTTTTAAAGAAATATAAATTTGTGCTTTTGTAATATTTTCTCGAAACGCTAAATGGAGTGGTTTTTGAGTAGTTTGCTGAGTGTATCATCTTTTCACTAAATTATGTTAATATATAATCTGTTATAATTTTTTCCGGCGACGAATTGATGTTTCGTGTTAGTTTTGTAATAAATTTCTAAACAGAGATAAAATACTTGTACTTTTATAAAGAGTTTTATGTTTGATGTAGATCGCTGCCGATAACTAACAACAATGTCCTCATAAAAGTTTTATGCCGAAAACTATATCAAAATCCTTAACCAAAACGGAAGTCTTGATATCTCAGAGCTGTGAGATTTCAGCCCCTTCATATTTTAAAATAAAATTCACAAATGTGAAAAAGAAAAGCACTCAAATTATATTAGAATATTTTGATACATAATTTAAACATAAAACCACTTCACTTTTTGCAATAAGAAAATTAAGTAAACTAACCAACAACTAAGTATATTTTTTTGGACAATTTTTGTTTTTTTCTTGCATGTTACAAAAATAAAACGACTCCGGATAAAACGATTCCGTGGGCCGGATACTAGCCTGCGGGCCGTTGGTTGGACAGCACTGCTCTAGAGTCTAGCTAAACTCTAGAGTCAATCAATTTAATGTGGCAGATTCATTTAAAGAGTACTTTGAGGATATTTATCAATTATTAGAAGTTGAAATTCTGCAATGCTTGTTAGAATTACACAACAATAAAAATAATAAAGCAGCTGAAAATTTGACTGCTAAGCAAAACCTACAGAGAATATCAAATCAACAAAAAAAACTACAGAATTGGGGTTGAAAATAATTCTATGGGGCATCCCATACGAATGACAGAATGCCAGCGTAAAAAATATTATAGATGCAATAATATGTGAGTGTCAAACTCTATGCGCGGGGCAGGTTCTGGTTGGAAGAAGAATGACGTATACTGCCCACTTGTAAATTTTGTTATGGAAACAACAGCAATAATGAGCCACCTGGAACGCCTGATATTACAGTGGTTGAGCTGGTTTTCCCGGCTGAAATGACAAATGAACAAGATGAAAGTTACTATATGGAGATGGATCCGCCGATTCTGCACCAGCAATTCTCAAATACGACTCTGATTACGATTGATGTCAATTATATTTATAGATTATAAGCTCACATCACTGCGCAATTGAATTTTTAGCTTGGATACCAGATTCGTGAGCAGTGAGCGATCCTGAGACCCCCGAGAGACGATTTCCGATACAAAATAATTATTTTTTTTGCCACTTCTTGAGGTGGTTTTGAGGGGTTGGAGCAACTTGACTTGCTTTTGGATCTCGACTTTGTATTCAGTGACCTCGAACACCCTGGAGAGATGATTTCCGAAGTTAAATTTTAAATTTTCCAAAAAAATTAATCACTGTTATTATTTTAGGTGCTTCAGAATGATGAAAAATCCCTGAATTTCTCATTTTTCGAGGTTATGCAGGGGTTAGTGCTGATAAATGTTCCTGAAGGTCAAAGGAATTCAGGAAAAAAAAAATTAAAATCGGTGCTGTTCTACCAATTTTCCAGATTTTCCGGCTTATTAAGTGGACTAACTATACTAAAACCTTACCACACACCAAAGTTTTGACATCTCGTAGTGGGACGTTTTAAGCCCTTCATATTTTATAATTACTTTTAGGATGTTTATTCGATTTTCTGGAAATTTAATGAACTCTTCGGTTTTGCATAAATTTATGTTTTGCAATAATTGAATAATAATTGATGAGTACCACATATCATACGGCATATTAATTACTACAAAATATCCCTAGAGCAGCGGTTGGGGAACCGGTGTAAATTACCCCAAATGGGGTAAAAATGAAATTGTTAGGGGTAATAAGGACATTTTTCAAATTTTCTGTTTTTACATATTCGAATATTCATATTCAAATTTAACCCAACGGGGGGCATTTTCATTAACGTTATTTCCACAACGTTTTTTTCACAAACAAAATGTTTATACTATATTTATTATTAGAAAATAGGAATATATTAATATTATTATTTAAATTAATTTTACTTTTATTAATAACATTAAATGAAACATTAAATTTAATTAAGCTTTTACGTCGAGGATTCCAAAATTAATGTAATGTAGCTTCGATTAACGTTCAGTTCCAAGGCTAGCTTTGAAGAACCCTGGTTGATTACCCGAAACAAGAAATCGTATTCTATTGGTGAGGATTTGATTGAACGATTGAAGCAGCAGCTGTGAAAATGTCTGAGATTATGTTGTTATATTTTGATTGAGTTGTTATATTTTTCTCCTCTCGAGCTGATATTAGGTGGAATTGAATAAAAATAATTTAATACTGAGAACATTAATCTAAAGTGGACAAATTGCGTTGCCGAGTCAGTTGATGGAGCTAAGTTGGATCATCTAAATGGGGCTTCGACCTTCGTGAATAAAAACAATCCAAAAATTGAAGTTTATCATTGTATGATCCATCACCATGCACTTCTTGTATAACATTTGGAACCTACACAGGAGCCCGTCATCAAAATTGTCAAGGCTGTTAAAGAACATGCACTAAACACGCGGCTATTTCGTAAATTATTCAGGACAGTTAAGTTGAATAAACTGTCCTACTTTAATATACAGAAGTGAGATAGCTTTCACGAGAAAATATTCTGAAAAGAATATACTGACCTTGGCATTTTTATCGTTGATCAAAAAATCTTGCAGACAAGTTTAACAATTCTTCATGGGTTATATTTCGCATATTTAACCGAAGTTTTTGAGCATATACATCTGTTGAACATCGAATTTCAAGGGAAAAATATTAATATTATTTCAGCTGGAAAAAAGATGTCAGCATTTGGCATAAAGCTTCTGTATTGGAAACGAAAAGCATTAAGTTCTGTTTTTGGAAGATTGTGACACTATTTTGTGACACTTTTAATGACGTCAAGGATACAGTTGATAAGCATCTTACCAATCTCAGAGAGTGATTCTCTGATTGCTTTCCAGATTTAGGATAATGTCAGTTTGATTGTTGATCGTTATAAATGTGAAGTATCTAACATACCAGATGAGCTTCAAGGCTTAGCACAAGCACTTCTTGGACTCCGATGTAATACTGAAGCTCGCATACGATTTGAGAGCAAAGCAGATTTTTTATTTTGGGATGTCAGAGTTGCAAAGACTTTCAAAATTGCACATGAAGAGACAGTAAAAAAGCTGCTGTTTGCAGGGACATATCCTTGCAAACAACGACTTTCCACTTTAATGAACATAAAAACGGAGAGCAAAAATCGACTGAACGCCGAAGACTGTTTTTAAATTTCCCTTACTTCAAAAAGCCCCAATTTTCAAAGTTGAAACAACATCATTGCATTACACAAAACGTGTAGGGGTTTGGAATGATTTTGTTTACAATTTTTATTTACTGATAAACTTTGAAATATAATATAAAGAAATTTCATGTAAATTTCAATAAATTCAATGAATTATAAATAAATTTAATAGTCAGCAGGCATAGTCAGCAGACCTCTTTCATTTGATGATTACCACATATTTTATACTTCGTGAGGCACCTGTTCTTGACGAGTCCGGCAGCTTTTTTATCTTCCAAAACATGGCAAACTCCAAAACATGGCGATTGCCCGGGTTCTTAGAAATTTACCACCACAATTTTGTTTTATATTACTGGGAGGTGGAAATTTGTTTTAGAAAACAAGGGTGACCTTGTCCGACAAAAATCTGTTTCCTATTGTTGAGTCCAACAACCTAAATATCACAAAATGTCAACTGTCGGACTCGACAATAGGAGACAAATTTTTGTCGGACAAGATTACCCTCGTTTTCTAAAACAAATTTGCACCCCCCATTAATAAAAAAACAGAGAGTGTGCTTAAGACCGTACGGCAGAAATGAAAACTTCATTGGAAATCGCAATCAATTGATATCGTATTAGTAGTATTTGGATCGTATTAGGGTGTTTGTCAATGTAGTAAAAACTTTTGTTAAAAAAATTGGGGAAAATAAATAAACGAGGGGAAATATTTTTAACTAAAAATTTAACTTTAGCCGAGTGAATAGTACTTAAAATTTTGACAGCTTTAAATCTAAAAACAAAATGGATCGCATCACAAAAAAATATTTTCCGAATCTAATTTTAATTTTATTATTTTATAAAAAATATAAAAATAAGGAGGTATTGTTTCACCACTATAAAAGAAAATTAAGAGAAGTACGTATGCATGTTTATTAACAAATTACATTTATTAATTTTGTTGAATTTTGTTGGTTAATACATATTGGTTTCTTTCTAGCCTTTAGAATACTGTCGATTACGTTGCGTATCGAACGATGTAAATGAAATTTTAAATGGTAATAACACTATTACCGTAAAGCACCTTCGGATTACTGCTACTACATTTAAAAAAATTATAAATTTAATGCCAAACAAACAACACGGCTGGGGAAAGGAATACGAGCTGATAGTATTTCTTTACTGGATGGCAGCAGGCTGCAGCTATCGAGTAGCCGGTGGCTTTATTGGTATCAGTCTGTAAGTATATGTATGTTAAAAATGTAGGCGTGTCTATAATGTTTTTATATAGTTTTACAGTAAAATCGATTTTCCATAAAATGCTAAATTATTTTGTACAACATATGCAGCATATTATCAAAGCCCCATCGTTTGATGAAAAGCCTGAAATTGGGGCTAAATTTTGTACACGATCCAAAACGGGGATCTTTGGTAGTGCTATCGGTGCTATTGATGGAACTCATATACGGATTAAATGCCCAGTCAATAAGCACGATGAGTATTTAAACTACAAGCAGTTTTACTCAATTCAGTGCCAAGCTGTAGTTGAAAGCAACCTTTTTTTTAACGACGTGTTTATCGGATTTCCAGGATCTGTTCATGATACGAGGGTGCTCAAAAATAGCCGCATATATCAAAATGGGAACTACACAAATAACAATTATTATTTATAAGGTGACAGCGGTTATCCCTGTCAGCTTCATCCAATTTCCATAATAACGCCATATAAAAATGCCACTGGAAACCAAATTAAATTTAATACTGCACATAGCAAAGCCCGCAATGTGGTTGAATGTGCTTTTGGCATAATGAAAATGAGATGGCGCAACATTTTCAATAAAACGCTTGAGCTTAAAATAGAAAATAGCATCAAAACATTGTTTGCGGCTTGTGTTCTACACAATATTTGTATGTCCGGAGGCGATTTTGGGCCAGCGTCCGAAGAAGACACATTGAGTGCAGTTTTAGATGTTGCAGTGGATGATAGTAACACTGCATATGCAACAGAATCCACTGAAGCAATTCTTTTTCGCGACAGTCTTTTACATCAGTTATTATAAAAAAACGAAATTTTGTTAATTATAAATTTATAAACAGAAACAATAAATCTTTTTAAATTAAATAAATTCATAAAATTATTAAAATTAAATACTTCATTTTAAAAAAAAAAACCTAAAATTAGTCGGACTTTGAGTCCGAATCAATAAGTAATCTATCCACATTTATCGTTGGATAATCTTGCCTAACCATTTGTCCAAATACGGCCAGAAGCCCACTAATTTTTTTATCTAGGCGCTTGTCCCTTTTCTCGCGATTCGCAGGGTACTGCGCTTGGGATAAAGTTCCTGTAGCTCTAGAGGTGGATGGTGTTGGGCTTTCTGGTGGTGTTGGTGTGGTGGTAGTTGATGTTGATGGTGTGGGTGTTGGTGATGTGGGTGTTGGTGGTGTGGTTGGTGTTATCGTAGCTGATGGTTTCTGTGGATTTGAGATAATTCCACAGGTGCTGCCTAATAAAAACGGTGGATGGTAATTATCTTTATTTTGCGCGTATGCATGAATGACCTCATAATGAGGCCAATCTTCTTTAAGTTGCTGGTCGTCTGGTGCTTCATCGCCAGCTCCTTCGCCGGTGTTTATTTTGAAAAAGCTCTGTAAATTGAACTCAAACTTAAATTATTGCTAACATAAAACTAAATTGAAACCAACCTTATATTTTTTTAATAGCGCCGACCATTGCTGCTTGCAGTTCAAAACAGTTTTATTGGGTCCTAATTTTGGACCACAAACCTCTACGACTTTTCTGAAATAATAATAATTCGTAGAGAGATTTACATTTAATTTTAATTTGTTTTATATTATTACCTCCATCCAGCGGGCATATTTGCGTTTTTGGACGTAAACATCCCGTCATGCTCAATTCTGGCACGTATTAAAACCATTCTTTCCTCATAAGTCCCTTAAAAAATATGGTAATGTATTGTATACATATATGTATATAAGAAAAATAATGTATTTAATTATACTTACAAATGGCGTATGGCTTTTGAAAAGTTCTTCTTTCTTTTTTAATTTTCAAATTATTCATAATTCGTAGAGAGATATTTTTTTGACACTAAAATAATTATATTTTTTTTTGTTGACACTAAAAATGATCATAGAAATGTGGTTATGTTTTTTATATTCACTTGTCAAAATTTATAGACGGTCGTTACCTCGTTAAATTTATTTGTGGTGAATAAAAAAAAAATTCATTTTAGCTGTCAAAATTTTCATTTTTAACGTGATTTTACTACATTGACAAAGACCCTTAGTAGCATAAATGAGAAACAAGTCAGAACGATAAACCGTTAACTACACACACTAACCTCACAATGTAAACCAAATAATTGTCAAAATAGCACTCATATGCCAATAGCAGGGACTAAAGTACGCGTGGTTGGCACACCCATAGATCAACAATTTTAAATTTTACAAATCTTCCTGCGGAAAGCTAAGTAAATTAATTGGTATTAATGCGCATTATTGCCGTTTGCAAATCACTATCGGCTAAGTGTCACAATTTTTAATTAGTTTATTGATCATGATTGCCATCCATGTTTAATCATACATAAGCTATGCTTCTTTATATAGAATTTATGCGATTTCCGTCTCGTAATTGTGAGCTTTAAATCGATATAATCGATGTTATGAAGTATCAAGTTACAAGTATTAAGTCTTAACTTAATTTTAGAAACATGTATTACAAACATATTCCAAAACGACAACATATTTAGTGAAGATGATAAAATTCCAATACATATAATTTACAAATGTAAAATAATACAAAATGTAATTGTTTCAGGTTATACTATCTTTCTTACGTTATGTTTAATTTCATAAAAATTATGTTCAATAAAAAAAATATTGATCAAAGCAAACTATACCGTTTAAAACGATAGTTATATAAAAAGCAAATTAAGTGTACACAACAACTTCCCAAATTTTCATGATGATTAATGTATTAATGCATAAAGGACAAACAGACATACTTTCAATTTTATATACATGCAATATTTATTTAACAGGATGACTCGAATGCAAATTGCAAAAGACAGTAGCAATGTAACTTTAAAAAACTGCGTTATAGATCAATTTTTTAAAATTCGTATAAAGAAATTTTTATTATTTTTATGAATTCATAAATAAAAAAAAATAATTCATTGAACTCACTACCTACAGCACATCAGTCAAGCACGATATCCACAACGCAATTTGAAACGTTAAGAAATGATAGATAGATTATTATTTCTTATTATTTTTAGTCTTGCACCTCAGAGCATCACGGATCAGCCTAACTTACTACCTACGGAAAAATCTGTGTGTGGTGCGCCTAAAGAAGTTTTCACTTCAACAAAATTGTGGTAGTAAATTTACAAGATCCTCGGGCAATCATAATGTTATGGCTATAAATGCAGCTCGCTTTCTTGCTTTTCGGAATGTGGGGTAATTTCGATTTACAGAAAAATAATTCTGGGTAATGCCTTAAAAAGTTTCCCGACCGCTGCGCTAGAGTATATATATAAATATAGAGAGAATATAACTTTAAAATTGTATGAAGAAAAAAAAAATGGTGATCGCTGATATATCATATTCCATTTCTCTTACCTCCATTTTGATTTGGTTTTATTTACAATCACAAACTATTTTATTAAATTATAAATTAAATAATTGTTTTTTATTTTTTTTTTACAAAACGAAAAAAAAAGTTAAATGTTTTCTTTATAGTTGTGCTAATTTTTATAAAATAAATGAAAATAAATACGAGAATAATTTAAATCTACTATGTTATTTCGAGTGATTATTTAACTTAAATATTATAAAAATGACAAGCAATATTTTCTAATGACACGAACAAATATTTAAGTTATGTAAATATTGTTACGATTTCAGAAAAATCCAGAGAATTACAGTGACTTCCAGAAAAATCAAATCACAACAAAACATAATAACCAATCAATTAAAATGCAATATTTAAAAATATACTTTTTACTGTTTATTTTTAATTTTTTATTTTATTAATAATAATATAAACTTCCCTATAGTAACAGTTGAATATTCTTCCAACAGCTTCCTTATAGTAACAACTTAAATTGAATAATTTAAGAACTGAGGATGACGTAAGTCGAAATCGATATTCAATAAAATAAATCAAGTTCAAAGTAACAATTTGAAGTTTATATTATTATTAAGGAAGTTTATATTATTATTAATAAAATAAAAAATTAAAAATAAACAGTAAAAAGTATATTTTTAAATATTGCATTTTAATTCAAAAGTGACAAAAGCACACAAACAGTGATTAATATGGAAAACCATAATAACACATATAACCAATTAATGAAATGAATAGTGTTGTTGTTGTATTTCTTAGAACTTGGGACAACATTGTAAAGCCTGGACTTTTCAATTTGAAAATAGATAACTAAAGTATCTATTTATCCAAGGGTTTATCTAAATTTCTAAAAATGATACACGAAAAGGCGCGGACTTTACCAAAGAAAATCTCTAATATATGTAACGACCATGATGGTCTTATAATAATTCATAAAAATATGAAAATTGCAAGAAAAATATATATTATGTATAAAAAGAAATGAAAACAAACTTAACTTAATGAGTTCAATGATGTCTTTATAATAACGACTTTCGTCCTTGTATGTCGTTTGAATTCCTTCCAATTTAGCTTTCCTGTATATCGTCAACCTCCATGCAAACCTCAGCATTTGTCTGAATTCTTCAAATACTGAAAAATTCTTCAATATACTTATTTCAGTGGAATGTTCTATCGTCGTTCGACAAAGGAGAATCGTTGATTTTCAACAATAATTTGCAGTTTCCAAAAATTCGCTCAACAACTCTGCACATTCACATAAACATATAGTTTAAATCCAAATTGACCTTTTAATAACCCTCCAAAACTAACAGTCGTTAACTTATTTTGAAGCAATACCTTGTTTCCAGTATAATTTGTTGAAGATTCCAAAATTCGGGTTTCTCAATTATCGTTATACAGCAAAGCGCTTAAGTTCTTAGACAATTCACTTCCATTTTATAATTCAATGGAAGAAATTATAAATTAAATGTATGACTGTAAATATATTCACGGTCGTCTGATGACCTTTTATTTTATTGAACCGGCCGTGAATTAACCGACGAAATGATACATCGAGTCGATGGAAGAAGAACGACAAGACCAATGAACATTACAATTATTTTTTGTTTTTATATAAATAATATACATATATATATATTATATTGAATTCACACAATAATTTCATTTATTTCAAATAACCAAAAACAGATTAATTACACTATTATATATAACCAATGGTTGAAAAGAATAGAAATAATTTTTGGTTTTTTTCTTTTATCAAACAAGTTATAATTTTCACAAAAACAACATAAAAATATTTTTTTCCTTTTTTACATGTAATAACATCATTTAATTTTTCTTTAAAATTTAATTTGATTCTAAGATCAAATTATCATTTAATTTTTGGATTCAAGACGCAGATAAATTTATTTTAAATAAACCATTATTAATAAATTATTATTTTTGTTTTTAAATATCACGTCGGACTTTAGAAATATCACTTTTCGATTTGATATTAAACACGAACTTAATTTTATTTTTCTACTAAAATACGAAACGCGTACCGATTTAATTTTTATTAATTTTTTGGTTTTTGAAATCGAAATCCAACTGAGCTAAATATTTTTTTGTAACCTAATATTTATATTATCCTACAATAAACGACGAACAAAAAGAAAAATCGCTATTTGAAACATTAACGTTGTTCTTTCATTTTCGTTATATTAAGTTGGAGGGTCACACAATCATCTTATCTTGTTGGTTCATTTATCATGCGAAATATATTATAAACCATGAACACCCTGCACGAAACCAGTAATATTGTGTATTCTTTCTATTTGAGAAATTTCGCATCGATATAGCGATAACGAAGGATGGAGAATCAAATATAAACATATTTTTTGTTTTGTTTCACTTTATACTAAGTAAAACTGGGAAAATCGTAAATCGTTAACCAAAAAAATATGGAATAACGAACTGATATGGCCCTGAACTAAACATAAAAGATCAGGTCGTATCAATAGATATTAACAGAAATGTACAATGTTTAGAGTTTTCGTATTTGCATTTATATGTTTGCTTTAACAGATTAAAATAAAGGAAAACGATAATGTTATGATGAATGTGTGACAATATTGATTTAGGGATATCATATGGTTGGAGGAGTGATTAAAAGATCTTTATATGGATCTGATGATTGTAAAGACCTTTTCGATTACGAATATGTATAATGTAATGCATTATAGAAAATCTTATATTTGTTGTTATGCGCGTTTATAGATGTTGACACAAAAATGCCAAGTTGTCATGTTATAAGGAAGATAATGGAAAAGTGTGGCGATTGGACGGGAATGTAGCTTTCACTGTTAGTTGACTGTTGTAACCGTTAACTA